>MU389328.1:383680-983680 GCA_022578775.1 Xylaria venustula | reverse complement strand
TGTATCCAAGCAACGATTGTTCTGTTCTTTATCAATCGAGTCGGCACTCTGAAGGCGTACCGGATCGTTCTCGCCATATATCCCTTCGCATACATCTTCACCCCTCTCTTCCCCGCATTAGGAGAGCCTCTAGCCCTCGGTGCAGTGACCGTTGATCTCTGGTTAAAGGTTGCTCTCTCTTCCATCGGTTATATCTGCTCAGCTGTTTTGTAGGTATGCCTTATTATGACAAGTCTGCTATTTTCTAACATATCACCAGGATCTCTGATACGACACCTAAGCAGGAATTTCTTGCGAGGGTTAACGGGGCTTCTGCTTCAGTTTCTTGCCTCGCTCGATCTGTGGGACCCCTTGTCACAGGAAATCTTTTTGCCTTCGGGGTGAACGTCGGATATGTGGGCATTGCATTTTGGGTGCTAAGTGCTGTCGCCGTTGTGGGTTCAATTGAGTCCTGGTTCTTAGTGGATCATGTCTAGTAACTGAAGCGTGTGCATTTAAGGGGCGGCCGAAGCAATGATATAGGAACGGACGTGATGGCCTCTTAAAGGGGGAAGAGAAGAAAACGAAGAGAGCAAATCCTCGATTCATCTTTTTTGCCTGAATCTACATCTTTTTTTATAAGCGGAAGTCAGGTTTGAGGTTTTAGAACCCGCAACAAAATACAATCTAACATCCAAGAACCCCCCTGTATACAAATAGGAGTAAAAGATTAAATATAACTGATTAGGGTATCATATAATTAGTGAATCACCGCCTGAATCACGGAGAAGAATCTCGATTCTCTAGTATTTGGATAGATTTTTTGGGGGCTTAAAACTCTTTAAAAAAGTTCAGAAATCTTATTTTATTTGAACCTTTGTAAAGTGGAAATACGGTCCGGCCACCTGTCTTTCACGAGAGGGAGTGTTCAACCATGTTTCCTGAATTGCTACATAAGCACTCCGCGAACACGTAGTGGCCAAAATGTTTTGCATGATATATTGCACCGTCAAAGCCAGTGTTCATTCGAAATCCACCCTTTCCACCCATACCTCGTAGAAGATGAACCATGTCCAATCTCCCTAGCATGACAGCACTATCCACCGGGGTTTCATATGGACCGTTGGGTTCATGGCGGCTCACGTTACGTGTGAGTACCGTGCCTCAATGACAATGCGGCTAGTTTGATGTTTCCGGTCATGGGCGCTATCGTTGACGTGGGCCTTAACGCCGTCCATAAGTCCGACCCAGCCTACAGTGGAAGGATCAGCAAACAACACTATTGTTGGATGTATGGTCGTCGCTATTCTGAGACGAAGTGAAATGCGGTGTGATTCGGCTTGTCGACCGTCTGCGGCATGTCGGATTCTCGTGATTTCCATTCCCGGCTTTTGAGTCTTTCCGAGTCCGACTACCCAGTTTTTTGATCATCTTGACATGAGAGCAGCCGAAGCTATATAATCACATCTTTTGAAGAGACTAGAAGAGTTCTGCTGTTTATATACTCCTTACCATTTACTTGCCTTATTACTTTCGTCGAACATATCACGGTTTAATATTTCTTAAATCATACTGATTTACTTCAGAGGAGGCAGCAAATTATGTCTCTAGGGAGAATTTGTGACTACCCCTCGCAAACCTGGCCACCAAAGCCAAAGTTCACCGAGAAAAACATATCTTCTCTAGATGTAAAGGTGAAAGGCAATTCAGACCTCCGCTATTCTTGAGTTAATGAAGTTTGCTAATGTCATTGGCTTCGACGACTAGGTTTATGTAGTTTCGGGGCAAGCACAGGAGTCGGGAAAGAAGTCGCTCGTATTCTTTACTCAGAGAATGCTCGCGTTTATATGACCGCTCGCTCGCAAGAGAAGGGTATGCAAGCGATTGACGACATCAAAAAAGCAACACCGTCGTCGAAAGGGGCTCTTGCCCTCGTTCTCCTAGACCTTGCCGATCTGCCCCAGGTCAAAGTTTCTGCACGGCAAATAATACAAAAAGAAAAAGAAACAAACGTCTTGTTCAACAACGCCGGCGTAATGTCCATTTCAGGAGATAGAACAACTTCCCAGGGCTATGAGGAACAACTCGGTGTCAACAACGTGGGGACACACCTGTTCACAAAGCTTCTTACGCCTGCCCTCGTTAAGGCTTCAAAAATCGAGGCGCCTGGTGCCGTACGCGTCGTCTGGGTGTCTTCCTCTGCTGCCGAGGTACCACAGTCACCCAAGGGCGCTATCCCAATGCATAATCTCGATTATCATGAGAAAGCGGGTAACTTCACGAAATATGCTATTAGCAAGGCCGGGGTCTTCTATCAAGCCATTGAGTTCGCCCGCAGACACCAGGCTGATGGTATTGCTAGCTTGCCTGTCCATCCTGGTATTCTGAATACGGAATTGTTCAGGAATGCACCGGCTGTGGTAGAATGGGTTTTCAGGTTGCTGTTCACATACCCTGCTGTGAACGGTGCCTACAGTGAGCTTTTCGCCGGACTGTCTCCCGAAGTGACCATGGCTCTCTCAGGTAGTTGGGGTGAGTTAACCCTGCTTACACGTTCCGGTCCTATTCTTGTGTTACACAGCTCGTCTTATTCACGAGTACAAGTCAAGAACTCATATATCTTATTGAAAAGCTGACCTCAAGGACAAACAGTGGTCCCCTGGGGTCGATTTATGAATATTCGACAAGACCTAGACCAAGGCAAGGGGACTAAGGAGGAAGGGGCACAGGCATCGCAAAGCAGTTCTGGGAATGGAACGACAAGCAAGTGCAGTCTTTCACCTGAATCCAAGACCTGACTGCACGTTTTTTCTTTTCTCTGTCTTTCGCTCAGGTGTTTGAGGGCCCCGTGTGTAGCGGTGAAGCTGTGCTCACAGAGACGGCCAGATTGGTGCATTAAACTTAGGCTCAGTAATCACTTGACCATGTTCAGTATTGCTAATAAAAAATATTAGTGATAGCTTCAAGGTATCATCAACACCTGCGCCCTCCAGTTGTTGGAACACTAGAGATTATAACATGATCACAGCCTAAGTAGGAAATGAAAACACGACATCACTTTCAGACCCAATCAAGACCTCAATTTCATGAGAAGTATTGTTCTCATATCAGGGAAAGAAGGTATTACTTCGTATCGCGTTGGCTTAAGCAAAGACAGTCCCATTTACAAGATCACTGTACACCTTCCATTCCACGAGACGGGACGGTGATCCTGTAGGAGGTGTAAATACCAACCGGATCTGACGAGCATTTACCGTCTTCCATGAGGTCCAGGTTATGCCGTTTTCTACAATCTTCGGTGCGACTGGATTCGCCACTGCTTGCCACCCACTGGACGTGTTCGCCTCGATACGGTACGAATCAGGTACCTTAATTGTGGCATTGGCAAAGAATGCCAGTAAGCCGCTCGTCGTAGGTATGCTGGTTCCAAAGTCGATCATATACCAGACTTCGGAGCCTGCTCCTACAGGCGTTTCCCAACCGTGAGATATAGTATATGTGTCCGTCGGTTTTTGGAAGAACCAAATACGACCATCAATGGCATCTTGCACTTTATTTGAATCAGCACCTGAGACAGACACACTGCCAACCGGGTAGGCTGGTCCATCGTAGACTTCGAGATTCTGCAGCTGAATGGACTTCGCGATGGGCGCAAGGGGCTGAGGAGGAGCCTTAACACGCTGGGGTCAGTAATTACCATAAGGGTAGTGGTTTGACTCATATCTCGGGAGCATGCAGAAGGAATGAGGCCGAAAAATTGCCGAAAGAGGAAAATAATGACTCCAGGTACTAACCTGTCGTGTTATATTGACTGATAGGCGCTCTAGGCTGGAAGAGGTCGCAGCAACGGCATCGCCGACTTCGATGACCAGTCCCTGTGCGCCATATCGTGAGCCGTCAGCGTCCCATTGCACAGCGATCTCATTCCCATGATAAATAACACCTTCGAGTCGGAAATAGTCGAGGTTCACGCCGAGTGGATTGATCTCGAGGGCGTCGTCGGCGCTCGGTCTGATGCCTACGAGGCCTGAAATAACAAGATCAACAAAACTTGAGTGAAAGTAGTGAGATGATCTGTCCAGCCCGACAATAGGTGCACCAACTCTTCCGTCATAGTCTTCCTCGATATTGAGATAACCCCCCCGATTCTTGTTATAGTGGTAGCTTGCATACTGGCTCAAGATGTCCATGTAATCCTGCGCGTTAATGATACCTTGGGCTACAGTAGTTGGATATTTGTCCAGCACATTGGCAAGCGCGGATAAAACTTGCGAGGTTTGATAAGGCCATGTAGGGCCGTTCCACTGGCATTCTCTGAGGCCAGTAGCGGCATCATATCTGTACTGGACCATGTAATACTCATACGTCGGCTCGTTTGTCCGCAGACCGAAGGTTCCCGCCAACTTAGATGGGTCGGTGAGATGTGTCCATGCCTGCGCATATGTAGCTGAGTCGTCTGGGAGGTTATGTAGCCATGGCGAATATCCCACGAGCTCGCGGCCACGAATGAAATCCCAGTAAGTTGAGCACGTAGTGTTGGTGTAGTATCTGTCAATGAAATGCTCATATGAGGAGTTCCATAAAGAACTCTGAACATGAGACTTGAGTGAGTCTGCTCTTGCGGTATAATCTTTTGAAACGTCCGAGCGACCAGCCAGCTCTGCAATTTGAGCGATTGCTAATGCATTGCCGTATTGATACGCATTGATACTAGGTCGAAAGCTGATGCCACCAGTGAAGCCGTCCACCCCACACGAGGCATCGATGCTAGCAATAGTGTACTCCGTCGCATCAGAGAGCGGTTCAATGAAATATAGTTGCTTGGAGGTGTCAAAATGATCGTCTTGCCATGCCTCGTAGATTTTGATCATTCCATCAAGGAGGGCAACGATGTCAGATTGAACTCCATCAACCAAGTACGCTTCCCAGACCGCAGCAGCCATGTTCTCGCTGAAGTGCCGCACGTCAAAATCAGCCGAGTAGATGAAATTGGCATGGTCCACTCGAAAGCGGCGGTCCCGGCACCATCTTCATCATGATTAGTTGAGTTATCATTACCTAAGACAGAAGTATATGCCTCACTTACCTAGCCTCATTGAAATGGAATTGTGTTGCGTCGTCAAGGAACGCGGATGGGAAGAACTGCCAAGAGACATCATCAATGCTAATTAAGAATCAGCACGTGAATACAATAGACGGTAGCGGATAACATACAACTCGGTGGTGATGTATCCCTGGGCCCCAAGGTCGCGTTGGTGCGCTCGGAAAATATTCCAGCGATAGTAATACACCTCAGTTATGTTGATATCGCTTGCTTCAAAGAAAGGGATTCTATCCTGGTACCAAGGAGCATCATTGCCGAAGTATTGTTCGGCTAGAGCAATTCTATCTAACCCTGCATCGACTTGGAGCGCGAGGGAAAATACAGACACGAGTAGTATAACTGTTTGGAGGATTGCCATGACGTCGGCATCACTTGGAAGTTACATCCACAACATAATAGGTTGTTGACTAAGTTTTCATTAAGACGTGTTGATACAGTTGAAGGCATTTATACAGTCAAGTTTTCTGTCAAACGCACGTACCATCTAGGCCCTGAATCCTCATTGGGGCGCCTAGATGTCTGCGCTACCCCGGCATTTGGTTCCCAAAACGGGGTATAATACCGGCATTGGCCACCAATAGGTGACCCCGATCTTGCATTCTCCGCATCTTGGCGGGAGTTGTCAATCTTCCGAATGTTGAACAGGACCTCAAGGCAACCCTGACAGCATTAATTAATCTTAGTTAAACGTGCAACACTACTTCGTTTACTTATGCTTTGCGTTAAGGTAGCATACTCGTTGGTTACGGCGTAGCCAACCGGTCTAGCTCAAAGCGAAGGCAGCACCCCTTACCCGCGACAGAACAAGAGCGCACAGTAGGTTAGAATGGTACTATAGGTCAAGGCGCTAGTATGACTGGCCTACGTCAGCCCCTTATAATTGATGGTACAACCGATGGTCACTGCTTTTACTCGCATGACACTGAAGACGATCTCTGCAACTTGTACTCGGCGCTGGCTACGAACTTATTATTATGAATTCAAAAGGTTTTGCTTCTCCGAGAAGAGCCAAAGAGACGCAATTCAGGGTTTGTTTTGTGGTGCGGCTCTGCGAGGATAAGAAGTGGAAAGTTTATCGCCGGGGAAACTAGTTCTATACATTGAAAGATATAATCTATGTCTCTGTTCCTGGGACCAATGTAAACAGGACTATATACTCTAGTAAAATAAATAGAGAACTATGCCTGATCTTGTCCCCATCCCTACGACAGAAGATACCTATCCATTCGAGCCTGGGTCTAAATGGATATGACAGCCTATGATAAGAAAACTGTCTGCCTGAACTTTGACGTACAAATTCGCAGACAAGTAGAATCCACCTGTATTGAAACAGGTCACAAGGCTCGTGACCATTAGGAAATGCGAACATGGTCTATTAACAGTGCGGCGAAAGGGCCATGTCAGCTTCAAACGAGGGGGTAATATGTTGAAATTGTTGACGAAAAGCGAGAATGAAATGTTACATAAGCGACTCGAATGTATACGCTCCTGTTTACTTTGACCGATGCAGATTTCTTACCGCGGGGGCTGGAAGTTTGTACGGTACACTTTCGTCTGATGCAGGGTTTGATAGTCATAGCCATATCCCTTACTATCGGCGTTCGGGTTGGAGGCCCAAACAAAATAAAAATTCGAGTCTAGTCTTCCCAGTAACCCGGGCTATTCTATGGCCAAACAACGAGCCCCCTGCTACTTCACTTCAGCTTACTATCAAGGGGTTTATTGCAAGCTTTCTTTACCACCGCGCTACGCGTTCAAACTCGCATCTAGGTTTGGTTAGTGAGACAAACAGTCGTCAGTAGCTGTAGACAGTTGGTCATGGTACCGCCATGTTTTGGCCAATCATTCTTGGAAGAACGAAATGGTAGAAGAAACCATCGACTGGCAGGCACCAGCAGCTCGGAGGGTTAAGGATTCAGAATTTTTCACGGACATATACTCACGCTTCTGTATCGGAGACTGCCTACTCTAATACTGATTTCCCATCGCATTTGCTTTGCTTTCGCCGTCTCTGCCTTCATCCCTTGAATGGCGGGTGTCGCGCACTACAAAGTCAATTGTTTTTCTATCGAATTTTCTCTACACGCCGAATAATCTTTCTATTTCCTGGCATTAAATAGTCCTTCCTTTCACATATCTTACTTCCACCTCGCATAGCCAGTATCTGTAATTATTGAGGAATTGGCCTTAGTGCCAGATTACGCTCTTTGCGTCACCTATATTTAATTACGCTATTTTAACGATGAATGTCGACCCACATGGACATCTTCCCTCGGGTCCGGTCAAAGATATCGGATATCATCGACTTCCAGAATTCATTATCTCACTGGCTGGCGTCTTGGGGTTCCTCGCTGTTGCGACCCGACTCTATGCTAGGTACAAGATCCAAAAGTTAGGCGTTCCAGATATTTTGTTGGTAATTTCGTTGGTACGTCCCCGTCTCTACATTTACAACTGAAGTCAACACACTCTAACTTGGAGACAGGGACTTTTCGTTGTTATCCTTTACAATGGTTTCGAGGCCGCCATTTACCCCGGGCTTGGAGTTCATACGTGGCAGTTCAATCCCAAACTCGCAACCGCTTCACATTTTGTAAGCTCATCATTTGTGCAACTCATGGAAATGCTGACAGATTGTAGAGCTTCAAACTGGGAACTATATCATTTGGGCTTGGTATAGCATTCTTGAAAGTCGCCATCTTGCTCGACTGGATGCGGATTTTTGTGCCTACTGGCACGCGCAATACTCTTTTCTGGATTTTGCACTTGTTAATCTGGAGTAACACCCTATTCTATTTTATCGGCACCTTTATCGACGCCTTTTTATGCCCGCCAAAGGACGTAGGCTCTGTAAAGTGCAATACCGATCTGGCGCAGTACATCATCTCTTCAGGCATTATCAATTTGATATCGGATCTCACCATTCTCATAACACCGCATTGTGTGATATGGAAACTTAATATGTCGAATGTCCAAAAGAAAGGCATTTCGTTTTTGTTCCTGATCGGATTCTGGTAAATCCTCCCCCCTCCCCCCTTCCCCCCCAAAATTCACATTGAAAAGCTAACTTGAAGAAGTGCGACTGGCAGCGCGTTGGCCCGTTTATTATACGTTATTAAAGCGTTCCGGACACGTGATGTCTTATATTATTCCGTCATCAACAATATCTGGGCTATCGCAGAACAGACATTCGGGTTTCTTGTCATCGGTATACCAGCTATCCCAAAGGCGTTCCATGATTTCAGATGGGCGAAGCATTTCGGGACCTTCGTTCGATCTCGTTCCGGGAAACCCTCGGAGCACTACGACCGAGAAGGAGGGTGGCCCATCTCTCTACCACGGAGACACCGAGACCCATGGGATACGGATACGCGGGCTTTGGTGATAGGTCCAGGGGGACCATACGTAACAATACCTCATCAGGCATATATACGAGAGGAGCACGGAAGACGAAATCGCTCGAGAGGCCAGTTAGAGGAATCTCTCGCTTGAATTACACATGTGCGGCAATTTGATACTGTTACGCGTATCAGTGTGTGCTAATTGAAATATTGTCTTTTCGTTAGGAACCTCATAATTTTGGGTGGAGGAAGGATATCGGTGTAGCTGAGGCACTAGATAGTACCGTTCGAGCAACTTGAACTTGAAAGGGAAATCTTTGTTTCATCTTTATAGGAATCTGTCAAGTAGCGCAGCTTAACTATCCGGAATCTCTATCCCACATTTTCCCGGAACTATCCCTCGTAGGTGTCTTAGGAATCCCAAGACGACTCATCTATTCTACCGCCTTGTCACTGTTTCGACCTGCTGCTTCCACGCAACGGTGAGGCTTTGCCTATACTAAAAGTGCCCAATATTTTAGGCAGAGATGTGTGGAGGCGGTTCATTAGTTACTTGTTAGTTCTTCTGCGTGCGACTTAGTTCGTCGAGCCACCGTCGTCCCTCAGGACGACGTCCTGTCTCCTAGCCTCGTATTAGTGAGTCATCTAAGTCATTTGGCGGTTTCATGCTGGCGCTTCAAGGGATCTGTGGAAATCAGTCAAACTTATCATCGTTGACTATAGGGTGTTGGGCCCGTCTACAGAACACACGGCGCCGATAACTGGACGATGGGTTGGCCTTACAAAGGAGACAGGCAAGCAGCCGGGCGGCTTGTCCATTTTCAACTTCGCAAACCCACTTCTAAAAACCGTTGGTTGGATGGACTGCTGACCCGGAAGCCAGAAACTTGTGGTTATCCCTTAGGAGTACACGAACGCTCCATTACCTTAGAGTTCGGTGTTTTTCTGCCCTAAAGTCTCTCGTTTGCTTTTGGCATCTAGGCATGTATTGGAGCGCTCGTGGACTTTTAAGGGATGAATTCTCATTAGGCCAAAGATATGACCAGCTCTAGAAATGTTTGTCAACCGAAAATCAAGGTCGTCATAAGTTGTTGTCGTCGTCATGTACGGGCAGTGGCCTCGACGAGTATAAAGAGGCAGGAGGGGCTCCAACAAGCCCAATCTAAAGAAACATTCTCCATCGCAATATCAACCACAGACCTTTTCAATCGACAGCTTACTTTCAGCACTCCCGCCCATCTTTCAACTATCTGCCACGGCATCCAACCTCTTACTTCCAAGTATTTCAAGTCGCTCGGCCTATCAGTAAGTACTTGTCTTATCTTTTCCCCTCAACCTTAGCAGACAGAGCCATCAGAGATTATCGAAGTTGCCAAACTGGAACTACGGAGTTCTAATTATTTTAAAGTCGAAAGATCCCACTTCATTCATTTCTTGACGATCACGCATATCCCCCCTGAGCCCATTCGTCGCCCATTATGTGTGCATGGGCTGTAGTCTACTTTGCCTGCGGCTGCTCCACCGGGGATGCCGTCGTTATTGAACCTAGGTGCAGATATAGCCCGAACTGCGTCCCTCACTATGTCTCTCCCATTTATGTCCCGCGCCCATGCGGTTATCATAACAACCCTCCGTCCTAGAGCGGCATCTGTTGGTGGGCAAAGAGATGGGCGAGGCCCTAATCGACTTCCCATGCATAGTCTCTCTCTCTTTCATCCACGCCTCCCTTTTGGTACCATCATTATTATATACGCCGCTGGCCGGCTGCTTGGACGGGATGGGGAAACTTCGGACCAGTAGCTAAATTACTACCGTCTGCCATTCACTGATGCCCTACGGGCAGCTGTTTATTTTCACCGTCAGCGCGCTTGGCCCCTTAATGGTCGTCCACTCTTTGAGACAACACAGATGTGTATTAGCCACTATTCGTAAAATTTGACTAAGACACTTATTTTCTATCTTTCTTGTGTGATGAAGTAGCTATCCAATGCCACTGTGTTTTGAACTGTTGGGTAGGTTGGCTGGTATGAAATACGAGCGCCCGCAGCCAGACGTGGGAATTCATGGATAGAGTGACTGCTTACACGCTCAGGGGTGATACAGCGCGCAGAGTGCGGTAAAGCTATAGCAAAGTTGAGTTAAAGTCTTGTTTTTTTTTTTTCTTTTTTCCCTCTCTCTCTCGGTATTGTTCGAGTTTATCAATTCTTTAAGAGCTTAGTCAACCTGCCAGGTAATCTGGCCATGTACTTGTCCAAGCTCCAGTCTAATTATTGACCACTGCGACCATACTCCGCCAGTGCAAGCTGCCAGACTAGGCATGCTGCATCTTACCAGTGGTATCTTGTCCAATCGTCGCACTTATGTGGAGCCTTCATATATATCGTAAAATCTTCTACGTCTTAACGACGCCGTTTTCCAGTGTAAGATCAATTCTGGACGATTCAACAAGAACGTGGTATACTTTGCTCTCTACAGGCGTGAATATAAAAAGATGGCCGATTCCCTGATATTACGCCCTCCCAGCTTCCCCCATGCTTCTTGAAAAGCTGTCTGCTTTATCTCCAGACCTTTGTTTCTGTTTTGCCAACACCGGCTATGGCCACTTCAGTCTCATTCACTGTTGAAGGCGTCCACCAGGGTTGGCCCAACGAGCCCATCCTGTATCGCATTCGTGTCCTAGCCCGCGGGACCGGGTACTCCTGTCCAGGCCAGGTGATCAAATACCTGACCGCCCCCAATCCTCCCAAGGGTGCCGGCGGCGTGCCTGATTATCGCGGCAAGCTCCTTGCGTTCGATGCCGTCCCCCCTGGAGACTGGAACCTCGGGCGTCTTGCTGTCGCTGCCAACAGCGTTGAGGGCAAGTTCATTCTCGCCTCGACGGAGACCGCGCAGCTGGAGGAAGCCGTGGGGCTGCTGGACGGCGGTCCTTGTTGGTGCAACAGGAAAGTCGACCTCGTGGACCTGTTAGATGCGCTCGACGCTCGCCGCAAGAGCGGCGAGGCCGACGACAACCAGGATGATATTCCGTGCATGGCCACCGACATCCAGTGTATGAACCACGTCTCCGCCGCAGTGCTCCCAACCCCCGCTGGCATCGCCACCGCCACGCTAGGGCCCGAGGTGGTCGGCGTCTGGGCATGGCAGCCGGGCCACGCGCACGGCATTGCGGACGAAAGCTACATCTACT
This sequence comes from Xylaria venustula, assembly GCA_022578775.1. Taxonomy (NCBI): domain Eukaryota; kingdom Fungi; phylum Ascomycota; class Sordariomycetes; order Xylariales; family Xylariaceae; genus Xylaria; species Xylaria venustula. The sequence goes on along the minus strand of MU389328.1, from coordinate 972,069 downwards.
CCATCATCCAGGCTCGGGACCCAGGCTTGGCGCCCCGGTTCCTCACCCATATCACCGATAACGGCACGCGCGTGATTGGCTTCCTACTCGAACGCATCGCGGACGCTCGCGAGGCGGGACCCGCAGACCTGGAGAAGTGTAAAGGCACCCTGAGCCGCCTGCACGCCCTGGGCATCGCCTATGGCGGGCCGCTGAAGAGACACTCATTTCTGATCTGCGGCGGCGATGCGGTTTTCCTCCAGGGGTTCGGCAGATCGTTCAAGACAACTGATAAGGGGGTCCTGGGCGGTGAGCTCAAGGGTCTAGAGCAGGTCCTGGCTCAGCAACCCTCGGAGCTGGAGAAGTTTAACGCACCGATCGACATAGAGCTCAGCGACAGGTTGGTCGAATTCCGAAGCCATGGGTTCACGCATCCATTCGTGCGCTGGCAGCTTGCGAAAGGCGAGCGCGTCACATTGACGGCCGAGCAACACAGGGAGCTGGTTACTGAGCTCGCGGCAAACAACTACCACTGGAGCGAGGATGATATGGAGAGGGCGAAGCAGCGTTTCGGAGTGTCGGCAGACGTAGCCGTTGCCAGTGCTGCTAGTGAGCCAACTAGCTGAAGTAAGAGTACGTCTGCTTTGTGTTCTGATTAGGAAATGAGGCAACGGCAAGCTTAATGATTTTACGGGATTTCGATATTCTGGTATGAATGTACTGACGGTCTTTAAGTTTTACTGTGTATCAGTTCCAGTTTCAAATCTTTCCAAGCTTTGTATCATAGATATCTACATGAATGCTCCCGTTCTTGGCTAAATGACCTAGCGCAACACCCTCCCTTTGGCAATTATTGCCGTTTAAGAATACCAACGCTGGTAGTAAGGTAAGCCGAACATGATGACCCCCTTGAGAATTCTAAGTTTGTTCACCAATTTCTTCGTCATTTTGAGTCAGCCTCTTGCATATCGGCGGTTGTATGATTGTTTCCTCACCTCAAGGATCAAGAATATATCTATCACACCCGTTCAGTTAGTCCCTAAAGCAATGATTTGACATCCGAATACGAAGAACGAACCGTTGCACAAATGTCCTGATGGCATCATCAGTTTCTTCCGCCGGTTCGCGGAACGAGCGAGCCCTTTTGTTCATCACGGCGTCGCCTGCCCGGTCTAGTGCTTGCTTCAGAGTCGGTCGTCTATTCATATCCTCGTACATACACTCCGCAATGAGCCCGGCAAGATCCCGGTCCAGCCACGGGTAAGGGTTTCCATACGACTGGGGCAAAATCTCCCCCGCGTAGGTTGAGGAGCCCCTATACATTTTTGTTTGCCGCATACTAATATCGGCCATCTTGATCATGAACGCCACAAGCTGGTTTACAGAGAATGGTTAGTATAACAACACTGAATGAAAAGTGACTATCGAGGTAAGGTATTGTAATCATTACTCTAGCAACAGCAAGTAGGTTCCGTCGTGGCCCTACCCTGGGACCATCGACGTCGTTCGTTTGACCGAAGTCTATCAGCTTAAAGAGATGGCCTATATGATGCTCGCCGAGATCGTCACCCGTCGCTACCATGATATTTCTAATGGCTATGTCGTTGTGCGTAATACCTCGGGGTGGTCTTCCGTCGTTTGGGTGCATTTCAAGAACTGGTGCTGTACCGATCGGGCCACCAATAGGATACGCCATTCCAATACATGCTCGTATTACTTCCATGCTTTACGTCAGTCTGTATAAACCCCCCTGAAGCACGCCGCGAAGAATGTTGTATGTCGCAATTGGACTTACAACAGAGGAATAATGACCAAAGCATTCTATTGGGCATGTGCACATCGTCAAACCTCATTCGTCGGAAAAGGGTCAACAAATCACCATTTTCGATATACTCCAGTGCGAGTACCGGTCCTTCCAGTTGAGCGAGTGAGCCAAAGGCAGTTTGTGGAGGCAAAGGTTGCTGTTCTGTAACCTGAAGTTTCTTGTTGTTGTCCCAATCAAGCCGACTGGGCCTATCACAAGACGCCAAGACTCGCACGATATGCTTGGAGCCATGCAGTTTCTTTTGATTGTTTCATCTTGTTAGCAGGTCTTAATAGGATTTATACGAAATATAATGATTCCAACCTTCAGCCACTCGATTTCAGTTCGCAAGTCTTCTGCTGCTGGGGGCAAGGCGACCTTCAGAGCCATTCGATGTCTGTGCGGACCCTCGCCCTTCTGTCGCAGGAGGATGGCCAAGCCAAATCCGCCATAACCTAGAAGTTTTTCGTATTCCCAATAGCTTGATGTCTCGAAATGGGTTTGTATTTCCTGGGCAAGTTTTTCCGCTTGCCGTCTCAATTCCATAACGGATGGCATTTTGCTCTAAATCTCTATTACGATGTAGTGAATTCAGGGTCCGCCATACACAGTAGGGATGGCAAACTCGGGACTTGATGCAGTGAACAATGATTATCCAGACATCGCTTTGTCATTCGCGAAACAAGCACTGTTTTTCTTGAAGGTGAGTCGGATCCATACTGTGTGCGAATTGAAGTCTTTATCTCCGTAAACAAAAGAAACGATTCCGGCGTAATACTGGGAACCCGGGATCAAAAGTATATCCATGCTGACTGTTATTGATGCCTTTATAAGCCCTTAATCAAGCCGGGGTTGCATCTATCAGCTTAGGGACCCTTTTGATTCATGGGGCTTGTAGTTTGGACCGCCTCTAGTGGTTTTAACATTTAAAAAGTTCTCTTAAATATGGGTTACACCGACCATACTAGCACTGTCTCGTTTGAGGCTATTCAGCTTTCGCATACCTACCTGAGACATATTGGCATCCACGGAGGTTAGGTAGGTATGCTAGCGAGCTTTATGTATAACCTCAAATTTCCAAGGAAAGGACCGAAAGGCTTCCGACGCGCCCTGACCTAGTTGCGCCGCAGTAGAATTTTGCCAATTGAGAATGTGTCGAAGTTGTCGAGTAAAGGCCTCGTGATTCTATGTCTGTGCGTATGTGTGTGGTGAGGTATCAGTAGCATGGTAACTGTGCTGGCGCAAGGACCTCATACGCAATAGGTATGATACCTGTCGTAATGGCATTTCACTCTAAAGGGGGCCTTATGCAACTATCCATTTACTTGGCACAGATAGGTAGGTATATGGGTGAGACTTATCTGATATAGGTATATTCTTACCTTATCTAAATAGTCCCACCCATCTATGTACCTAAGGTAGATAAGGCATTGTCCCCCGAAGCTACCGCCGCCGGCCGTCGCATCACGAAATCTGATGCATGGACGGACGGTAAACTCCGTTTCCTCGGCTCCCACTTAAGCCTTTGTCAACTTCCACCTCCCCCTCCCCCGCCCACCCGAGCAGAAAGACGGCCACAAGAATGCTCTAAAGAAGTGTGGCAGATCCATTCCAATATGTCGGCTCTCGCGACTCGTCCCGGCCAGGTAGGGCTTCGCACCCTCGCGGCGCAGAGCTCCCGTCGAGCAGTGAGGCCGTCTGCGTCCATTCGAGCCTACTCGTCGGCCAAGAAGGACTCGGACCCGTCATTCCAGGGCCAGATGCTCGAAAGTATCAGCTCACGCATCGCCCGCGAGAAAGCCGACCGTCAAAAGCTGGCCCGACAGCGGCAGGAATCCGCAGGCACAAGACGATGGGCCACCACCTTCGGTACCATGACCATGACTTACTTCTCCGCTTGCCCCGTCGATGTCGTATGGGTGTGGGTGTGCTAACCATGGCCGAATCCCAGTCGTCCTCTTTGCCGCCGGCTTCTCGTACTACCTCGGAACCAAATCCCCTCGCGACCTCGACCCGGCCTCGACCCTGCCTCTTGCCCTGACCCGCGAGCTCAAGCACAACAATGACAAGGCGAACCTGGAGGCCGCCTGGGCTGATTTCGTCGCTGTCGTCGGGAAGGAAAACGTCAGCACCCTCGATGATGATCTACATACGCATGCCAACTCGGACTGGTCCAGCTACCGCAACGAGCAATCTCACAAGCCCTTCATGGTTGTCTACCCGGGATCCACCGACGATGTCAGCAATATAATGAAGATCTGCCATGCACGCCGCATACCCGTCGTTGGATACAGCGGCGGCACCAGTCTGGAGGGGCATTTCACCCCTACGCGAGGCGGAATCTGCGTCGACTTCAGGAGGATGGACAAGATCCTTCACCTGCACAAGGAAGACATGGATGTCGTCGTGCAGCCTGCCGTCGGCTGGGAGAACCTGAATGACGAGATTGGCAAGGACAACCTCTTCTTCCCACCAGATCCCGGCCCAGGCGCTCAAATCGGCGGTATGATCGGGACCGGGTGCAGCGGTACCAACGCCTATCGATATGGCACCATGCGAGAATGGGTCCTGTCCCTCACCGTTGTCTTAGCAGATGGAACCATAATCAAGACGAGACAACGACCAAGGAAGAGCTCTGCTGGTTATGACTTGACCAAGCTTTTCATCGGAAGCGAGGGAACCCTTGGTCTGGTTACTGAGGCCACTTTGAAACTCACGACGAAACCTGCCAACACAAGCGTTGCCGTCTGTAGCTTTAGTACCATTCGGCAGGCCGCAGACTGCGTTTCGAAAGTCGTCGGCCAGGGCATACCTGTGGCTGCCGTTGAGATCTTGGATGACGAACAAATGAAATGTATTAACGCAGCTGGTACGACATCGAAGACCTGGACAGAGGCACCCACTATCTTCTTCAAGTTTTCTGGTACCGAACGCGGTGTGAAGGAGCAGATAAGCATTGTCAAAGATCTCGCTAAGCAGACTGGCAGTGTCGCTTTTGAGTTTGCCAAGTCCCAACAAGAGCAAACCGAGCTTTGGAGCGCTCGCAAAGAGGCGCTCTGGAGCACCATGGCCATGGCAAAGCCAGGCGACAAGGTATGGACTGGTGATGTGGCCGTGCCCATGAGCAGGCTCCCCCAGCTCATCGAAGAAACCAAAGATGATATAAAAAAGAGTGGCCTATATGGCACTATTGTCGGCCACGTTGGCGACGGAAACTTTCACAGTACGTATCACATCAAAATTGCTCCCAGCTTATTGTACTGACTAAGCTAGTCATTCTACTCTCAAATGACAAACAACGACATGACGCAGAAGAAGTAGTACATCGTATGGTCAAGAGGGCAGTTGAACTGGAAGGAACTGTGACCGTAAGTTTTCACATCTACGCCTCTGACATCATTGTTGACTGACATCAATCAGGGTGAGCACGGTGTCGGTCTGGTCAAGCGCGACTACCTTCCACATGAACTCGGTGAAACTACAGTGGACTTGATGAGAAAGGTTCGTTCTTTTTTCTTTTTTCGACTTGTGTACCTTCAAAATTGACTGACATGGTATTTCACGTCAACAGATTAAACAATCACTTGACCCTCAGTGCCTCCTCAATTGTGACAAGGTTATCCGAGTCCAACCGCCAAAACCTGGCGAGATCCCCGAATGGTAAACCATGTAGTTAATTAGTGAATTGATCCAGATACCCATCTCTCACCATGTACCAGGCACGATGTAGTTCACCAGACAGAAAAAAAACATATTACGAACCATCAGTAGCTCAATTCAATGATGACAATAAGAGGCAGCTTGCGTTTTCTGCGAAAATCAAAGGCACAAGATCCCATCTCTATGCCGTATTCTCATTGAGCTATAATGACAAAGAGGAGGGTTCAACGATAACACGATAACACAATAGAACAGTCTTCAATCCTCCGCTTGACGATCTGGTACCCATTTTCTTGTGCTCAGCGCGTGTTGGTAGGTCAATACTCCAGCTCCCCGAATCCTTCCGGTCTTTCACGAAAATCAGCTGCGCCGCACCTCAAAGGACGCCATGCACGATCACGGCGGCCACACAGGCGATATACAGCGCTCGCGTTTCGACCACGGGCCCGCCGAACACGTTCGCCCACGACGGCGGGTTGTATATACCTCCCCCGAGCGGGAACGGGAGGTAATCTCCTTCGATGCTATTGCCACTGCTTCTGCTGGGGCTCGAGGCGGCCACGCCACCGCTGCTTTTGTGACCGTTGCTGCGGCCACCATTGCTGTGACCGCCGCTACCTTTGATACCACTGCTACCACCGCTGGTATAGGGGTACGGGTACGGAAAAGGGTACGGGAAGGGGTACGGGAAGATGCTACCGCCGCCGCTGCTTCCACTGCTACCACCTCTACTTCCACTTCCACTTCCTCTGCTACCTCCGCTTCCACTACTACCACTACCACTACTACCGCTGTTGCTGCTGCCGCTGCTGCCGCGAGTACCCGAGGCGCCACCACCCTTCTGTATGGAGACCTCGTCTCCATCTTCGTCCACTGAGGTTCCATTGACCACATTGTGGATGACGTTCAGAATGTCCTCTCCGATGTTGGCGAACGGCGTCTCTGTGGGAGTGGCCTCGGGGGTGATATGAGGCATCGACAGCTCAGTGGGCGATGGGGCGGCTGTATTGGTTGCGAGGGGAGTCACGCCCATGTCATCGGTGGTCCCGTGGATCTTATGTGGTGAGGCACTAGCTAGAGGTATAGCTAGGCCTAGAAGGTAAAGGAGACTAGTGCGGCTACGACTCGGCATCATGATGGTTGTACTTCGTTTCCTTTTTCGTGATGAAGAATAATGATTTATCGATAGTGCTTTGTTTCTTGTTTCTTGTGTCTTGTTCGTATGAAGAATGATGTTGTGGGTTCGCTAGAGTTGTATGTGTGATGGGAAGAAGCACTTGAAAAATGGTCACCGGAGTCTCGGGTTTTTATGTGTAAATATAGGTACAGTCATGCATTGTGTGCACACCTTATCGGACAATACCCAATGCTAATGGACCAGCGATATACATGTTTTCTTGGCTTCTGGCGGTGTGCACGAAGTTAATGCCAAATCTTAATGGTTTTCAGTAAGAAGGTTGGTGAGCAAGGTAGGTGAGGTCCGGAGTTGCGGGCTTGGAATTAGGTTCACTTGATACCAGATGAATCACCAGGGAGGGGGGCATATTGAAGAAGCTGAGGGGCATCACAGTACTATGCAGGTACTTCATGTCTCAAGTTCTAGGTGGGTTAATTATGTGCACTTAATAGCTGAAGTCAAATGTTGTTCGTGGAAACTACCTCTCACTCCTCCTTACCTGCCCCCTATTCGTTCCATCATACGCAGAGAGACGGTAAAGGAATCCACCGTGCGACTAACCCCCACGACTATCCTTACAACCTATTCCTAATCAACTATTCATCATGAATACTACACTACGTTCGGATACACATCTCAGCCGGCCATCCCAACTGGCATTGGCTTCTTTCTGCACCGCACAGTATTTCACGCCTCAATTCATCTTAAACATAGTCAAAAGACTACAGCACGCAGAATCAAGAACCCTCAGCGCCCTCGGAGCACCAACCCACACGATCTACCGCATTTTTCCGTCCGAGGAAGTATCCAACTGCACGCACATTGAGGCAGAGCTTCGGATCTTGATTTGGCTCGCTGTCTTTATCTTCAGTCACCACTCGGCCCATATCCGCCGAGGCAGACCGACGGCTGGCGATAGTTGCAATTGGCTCATACGGGCACTGTTTTGGGACTCCCGCATTATCAAATATGTCTTCTCATGCTTGAGAATTCTGCTTGTCATCGCCCATACCCTTGCCGCTAACGATCAGTTTGAAGAGGATGGGGACGCCTACCTGCTAGGCTTGAGATATACACAACTTGCTGTTCTCATCGCTATTTGATCTCGGCTATTGCCTCCCCTATCCTCCGTGTCTCCCTTGGAGAGCTGATTTGAAAGGAGGTGAAGATATCTTGAGGTTAGATAGAAAGAGATTTTTTTATTCGCACTTTTACACCTTTATTAGGTAGTAAGAATTTTTTATAGTCGCCTCGATTAATCATCTTGTCTGGGTTTCTTTCGTTCTAATCTTGGGTGGATGTGGTATAGGGGACTCTCGGAATGCTAGCACCTCCTATCCTAGAAGCTTCTGTACCAATACCTCAACACTTGGATGCAACACAACACATATTACAGCAAGAGACTGAACGCAATTACGTTTCAATACTATTTTATTTAATAGTATAGAGAAAAACTAAGCAGCTTATTGGTAGACAAAGCAGAAAGGTGTCCCTCCCACAGTATCGAGAAGTTGACGGTATTTGAAAGATCCTCCAACCGGGCTGATATCTATCACATCATCCAGCGTGCCATTTCGACTCGGAGGTTGGTTCATCATCGTGATAGTCCCAGCCATAGTCTGTTCGAAAGTTCTCAATGTCAGCCAAGATTCAGATATCAAAAGTGTTAGATAGCCTATTACCTGTCGCTTCGCCCAGTCGAGCTGTTGCCAGATCCAATACATTCTATCGATTTGGCCATGATGAAGATAAAAGACAGGCTCGAGCGGAGAGAAGTAGAAATCGCTTCCAGGGTCGCCAGCTTTGTAAATATGGTCAGCACTCCTCCGCCTTCACTTGAGTGTTTGTCTCGTGCCAACCACGACTTCTGCAACTAAAGCTTACCAATTGTGAAATGGCCGCCGCCGTGCACCGCCATTGCCCATTTCCGCGCCCCGGCATAGCGGAAATCACCCTGGAGATTAGCTTGGAAGCTCTCGACATCCGCGCTTTGAAGGATAGTCTCGGTGGTGTTCTTAAGTGAACAGTAGGTGGCACAGAGGGGGGTGTTCAGACTGCGCTTCAAACATCGCGGGTTTGACGCAAGGGGGTTTGCAGCTGTGTTCGGACCGAAGTTGACGGTGTAGTTTTTGAACGGCCCGGTCGTGACACAGCCTCCGCCAGATCCTCCACCGCCTAGGAAGCCGCCCCCGCCGTCGTTAGTTTTGGCGCCGTTCGAGCCCATTGATGTCTCGGAGCCGTCGAAGATGGGGGATTTCTCGACCCCTCCGGCATCGAGACCCCATTCCCAGTACGGGAACGATCCTGTGTATCCGCATAGATCACGCAACTTCTGTTCGTATGTCCAGATGTAGATACGGTGGAATAGGAGGAAATAAGCCTTGGATAGTATCAGCTTAGATACCGCGAGCGGTGCGGTTTCCAGTTAACGTACAGAGTTATGGACCGCTGGCGTTACATGATAATGAAGAACCCCAAAACTATCGAACATTGACCTTTGGCAGGATATTCGTCAGGCTAAGTTTTTAATGATAGTCTCGGGATGCCTGTATACATACTTCGGGCCAGTCACGTTTGCATAGACATTTGGTTGTTGCATTAGACATTCGACTGCCTTTCTGTAGGCAATTCTCTCAGGACCGGGTATGTTCCTCCTACGGATATTCATCAATATTCAGGCACCGAGACTGATTTCAACACTTGACGTACCATTCTTTGCGTACATGAACAGTATCCTTTGTACAGCTTGATGTGGTTCCCTCGAGGCGCTTCAAGGTGGTATTGTAGGCAGTTTGAGTCATCTGCTGTAGTGCTTTGCCCGAGATGATATCATCTTGGCTGTAAGTCTGACCCAGAGCTAACCCATGAAAGGGCGTGGCAAGTAACGCCAACCACAGAATATTCTGGACCAAAAACATCATGTCGAAGGAAAAACAGCTTCTTCAGTGGTCCCTAGAGAATAGGGATTCACGTCGACTCGTAAAGCCCTCATGCGTATTTATGGGTAGCGGAAGACAGTCATTGGCCTTGATGCCAAGACAATGCCTTCGTGTCCGGCAGGATGGAATTATATGAGGCACGGCACATGGTTGACATACAGAGTAAGCGATTGTTTCTCAACATTCGGTACCAAGCCAGATTTGAAGCAAAGCATGCGCACAAGCTTTAGCTCGGGAGTTGAAGCCTCACCTTACTCAATAAGCTGAGGACAAGCGCGATTGGATATCAACGCTGATCCCACTCTTCCTGGTGGACGAGAGAGAATCCTCGACATTTGCCGGGAGACCTTAGAGCCATTCACGAGGAATCCTGTTTGGGATAAATACAACGTAAGCCTTGGCGTATCTGGGGAAAGTACATGCGGAGCTACCAAATTTAGCAGACGCCTGAATCTCCCGGAATCGTAACGTTAACTAGTAATAATAAGATGTCACTTGACGGTCAGGGAGGTTGATGAGTATACAGCGGATAAAATGTCGGTCCGGCCACTCGGGCCAGAGCTACGTACGTAATTCCTCAGAAAAAAGAGTACGCGGCAAATGAAGGGTTGCATTCAAAGGAAGTTTACTTTTTCAGAAATCCTGATGACCACTATGCTGGTTGATAATAATGATCATATTACACGGCAGTTTGGAAATCACTTCTTTCAAAATATATTCGAATACGCTAAATTGTTGCAGACGGAACTTCCCAGTAGCGATGAAGAGGACAGGGATGATCGTATTGCTTCCAACCCTTATACAAGATGCCAAGCTTATGAGAAGTATTTGAGAGGCGGAAGGGAAAGGGTACAATTTTGAAAGACACGGCATGCACGAGGTTCGTTTTCTCTACAGGTTTTATGGTACGCTCATAACATTTCTTCATTTAATATGCGAATAGGAAATAACGCTAAGTTCCGTGGTATTTCATTTGTCAAATTCTATTTAGGTAGTACGTCTTTGTTTTTATACAATATCATTGTGTAGAAAAAGGGGCAGGTGTAGGTAGAACGCGTAATTGAACGGAATTGCATTAGATCATTCATTCTCATGCCGATAAACCTCGCCAACGCCCTTGCGGGCTAGAAAAACTCTTGAAATAGAATCCAAACGGTTGTTGACATAACGGCGGGCGCGCTCACCGAAAGGTACACTACGCTTGTTCATGTCCATGACGTTGAGCTGGAGGTACAGGATAACGTGGAAATAAATCCAGCAGACATCTTCAACCCACTCGTCCTCTCTACCATCTCTAGCATCAGATAACCACTTCAGTATGTAGGCCCCTTGAACGAGAGGACTCTCCAATGAGTTTAAGATACGAATTATGAAGCGCGCGTAGTATCTCTCTGGGTTGCTGCATTCTGGTGCTGGACGCTCGGGATCAGTCCATTTTTCTTCATGTCTATGAGCGCAAACAATAGCTAGAGTCAGAGGAAACTTCGCAACTGGAAGACCCCATTTATCGCGCGTATATTCACAGATAAACTCAGTGAGCGGTTCAGAGATGATCGGGCTCACGAAGACAGAATGCGCCCTACATCGAGCTAAGGCGGACTGCTCCGAATGCGTCCCGAACCCAAAAAGGGGTGCGAACTTAATAGAGACAAAAATGGTGTTACGATGCTTATGCTTCGCTATTCTTCGCACAAATTTCTCGGCAGCCTTTGGGTTGTCTTTGACTGGGCTGAATACGAAATTGGCGGTTTCTTTAGGAAGAAGTTGTGGCACAGTGCTCTGTGGCATAGACATTTTACTTTTGGAAGTAACTTGCAATTCAGTATTTTATGGCCTTGAAGGTAAGATTATTGGATTGAGTTAGGCAGGAGATGATTGGAGTGAGTGTCGATATCAATTGTATTTACTGCTCTGTAGACCAAGTGGTTAGCTGACAAGCTCAAATACTCGTGGTCTCAGCTAACAATGTCTTTGTCTTAGGCTGCCTTTGTCATGCCTATAATAACTGTTGTTTCAAAACACCGCTATTGAGGCTTTGTGATCTTTTCCAGAGGCTGCCAAATATCCTTTATGGCTATAACAGTGTATACCAGCATATTCTCCAAATTCTAATGGTGTTAGGGGAATGAAATCTTTGCCTAGTCATCTACGAGTGTACCTCCCCCATTGAATTCCTGACAGGCACAAAGACGTCCCCGGTCTCGGAGTGTCACACATTGAACATTACTTATGGTTTAGACGAGATATTTCTCAATGTTTTCCTATCTCCAGTCGTTTTCCATTATCTCAACCGGGAATAGAGGTCATATCTTTTTATTTAGGGTGAGGATACATGCAGAGAAACACATCGCCTCAAAATATCAGGGAATGCCCCGACTGCTCACCAGGCCATAGACTGATGGAAGAAAAACTATATAATGATATTAGGTTTATTCGTTAAGATATTTCTAAAGAGATAGTTAGGAGTAGAGAGTATGACCATAGTTCATCTACACAACTTACATTACAAAAGCGAATCTCCCAGAGAGAAGCCTCATTCTCAAGATCCTAGTATCCTAGAATCTACTCTTAGAGCTTAGAGCTTCCTTAAAAAGGGCGTGGAGCCTCTCCAACGCCCCGTCCGCAATCTGGTAATGGAATACGAGGCGTCCCAGCTGCAAATCTCTAAATTTAAGATCATATTTACCAGCCAGGGGGTAGAAATCGTCGTACCCCAAGCCAGATCCTTCTAGATCAAGCCAGACGATATTCGTCTCTGTTGGAATCGACAGCTTGCCACCGAGACTCACCCATATATCCGACGTGCGTTTAGCCTTTTCCTGGGCCCCCTTCAGCTTTCCCGCAAAGAAAACCTTCTCGACCCCTATCCTTGCTGGCGCAGCGATGATGCCAGTTGCACGCATCCCGCCGCCTAGGAGTTTGCGACACCATGTGGCGCGCTTGATGTAGGCCTCGGAGCCAGTGACAATGCTACCTAGGGGCGCACCGACTCCTTTGGTGAAGCACATCTGGATACTATCGAAGCACTCCCCGATCTCGCGCAGAGTGAACGCCCCGGCAGCAACAGCTTCCCACAACCGAGCACCGTCCAGATGCATATGAATAGGCGGGTTCTGCGCCCGCGCCCACTGAGAAATGTCGCGAACATCCGAGATCGGCATGATGGTGCCGTTAAGCGTGTTCTCTAGGCTGATGACCCGCGTAGGCACTTCGTATATCGACTCCCCTAGTATAGCCTCACGCTTCACGTCTTGAAGTGTGAGGTGGTGGCCATTTGCTGGAAAGGCCTGTCTGACCTGCGCACCGGAGACATACGCAGTGCCGCCGCACTCGAAGGTGTAAAAGTGACCGCGGGCATCAGCGAGGACTGAGTAAGGAGGCATGCGGAGAGCGGCCTGGTGAGCCACCTGGTTTCCCATGGTGCCAGAGGCCACGAGCAGAGAGGTTTCATGGCCCACGAGGTCCGCGATATACTTCTGCAAAGATTCAGTTGCTGCGTCTTCATCTGTGTCGCCATCTCCAAGACTTGTGGTCATGATGGCTTCAAGCATAGGAATTGTAGGTTTGGTGTATGAGTCAGAGCGGAAGTCATTGGATGCTTCGTTACAATGCGACCATGCCAGGTTTGACGAAAAGATCACATCTCGCTGTGTGTCTGTAAGTCTGTATTCGTTGACTATTTTATCTTCGGTTGAGCGATTGATCGTCGCTACATCTTGAGTAACACTAGGCAGAACGGATTGCTCGATCTCTGAAATTGTCGCAGCCATTAATACGGAACTCCAAAGTAGCCAATCAGTATATAATAGTTATGAATCTGAAGAGTAGATATGAAAGTTACTTTTCATCTTTAGGAGTCAATCCTAAGAAGTATATATAGGAGGTTATAAGTAACTGAATAAGTGGTTCCCCTGTGCTCCAGACATCGGGTCATAAAATGCGATTCTAACCGTGGCTCTTCATACTCCCCTGCACTCGTCGCAAGTTCGGATCTTACACCAGATTCTTAAACCGAGATACCAGGGGAACACCAAAATACCTGCGTCTAAAACCTTTACTCGTAGAGCTGTTTAAGACCGCTAGTACGACGGTAATATAACCACGCGAAGGCCCCAAAAGCCCATGTCTTGACTACAACAATATACAATGAGCCTTTTGACTCCTATATTCGTGAAAAGTTGTGCATTTAAAGACATAGAAGTATTAGCATGGGTGGCCCAAAAATAAGAGTCTCGGATGAAACCGAGCTTAAGTCATTCTCGGAAAAGCATCCGAGCTTTCTTATGCATGATATGCTTATATCATAAGATCCCTCCACTCTTCAGTTTGTTTAAGCGTAGACCAGAACACGCCAATTCGCTTAGAATTGCTACTCTAAGGTGTGAATATGCCAAGGGCGAAACGGAACATGGAAGGATATAATTGAATGTTCAGTAATCTTTGAAGTTCAGATATGCCGTGTCACGCTTCTCGTGACACGCATTTGACAATAGGCAATTAGTCTTGTCATGATGGTAACATGTCACACTTAAACAAACATCGGACAATGATATTGACTTTAGTGAGATTCGTTTATGTTGGCTAGAGTACATACAAAGAACGGACGAAAGTACCAAAGCTTTCCTAGAAACCAGACTATCTTGGTCCTGTATAGTTTGGCAGAATCGTCTATCCTAGCAGTTCCTACTACCATCACAAAATCACCCAATCATCCAAACCAGAGAGGCATATCCATGCGTTCCATTTACCATACTAGTGGCTCCTTTCACAACGATTACCCTTGCAATGGTAATGGCTGCGACACCGCAAATACATTTGGCAATGTGTGATGCATATACCTTAAAGGCTGCGTGGTTGTAGATTGGCGAAATTTTAAGAGTTAGCCTGCAGTTGATGCGTAGTTAACATCAACAGGCCGAATCGCCGAGCTGATAACCCGCGGGTTTCGCCTACGAGATCAGACGAATCAGTAGAATCGAGACAAGGACGTGAAGCTAAGTTTTTTTTCATAGTCGCCTATGGGCCATGGTGGTAGCAAGGGAACGGCGAGGCGCGGGACTTGCTAAGAAGCAAGTGATTGTGCTGGTTTCAATGAGAGTCGAGCTTTAGTTAGACCAATTCAAATCCCTTCCTTTACTTAGGAGCGAAAATGAAAAGTCAAGTCGATTTGCGATCTGCGTGATAGAGATCACCAGCGTGGGAGACGAAAAAACAACAAAGGAAAGGTGCACTGGTGAATAAGTCGAGTTGAGCAGTCTTCACTGCAGGCAGAATGCAATCCACTATCTGTAATGGAAGATCAGTTTCGGTATTATGGCTGGATTGGATGTTCAGGTTAATTCCGAACTTTGTCCTTCACAACGAAGTAGACTGCCACAGTCACGACGCCACCAGTGTAAAGAACAGCCTCGACAAAGAGCATCCATTTGATGAAGCGTCTCTGACGAGAGTTGAGTCGGTCGACCTCGCCGTGAGTTGCCCATTTTAGATAGTCACTAAAGGCTCCATGTAAGACCAGAACGCCGACAAACGGTAGTGTAGAAAGGGCTACCAGGACGTAAAAAGACGATTGACGAATAGCAGCAGCACGATCAGATACGTAATCATCCGGCGCAGTAAGAGTCGGTCGTAGCCTGTACTGGTGCTGATTTAGAGCTGATTCGCGACGATGATCGTCTGGAATATAACAAAGCCGTCTCGTGACTGATTGTGTACTGAAACAGGATGAATTGTTCGCCGCCCCTACCGAGCTGCGGTTTCGATATCTGCGACTCACGCTAGATGTAGTAGTGGAGTGGCCCATTGCAAACGGGGTTGGAGTATCTATCATGTTTAGTAGCTGATTTAATAGAAGTACAGGTCGATCATAGACTTACCTTCCCAGTCTGAGTCATCGGATACATAGCCTGGCGACGTGAAGTTGACAGAAAGGTCGGAGCTAGTGAAGAATGCTCTGGGAGGTCGCGCGATGGACTTCCCTTTCCCTTCGCTAGATCTCAGACTCTGTTTTCGTTTCATTCTAGCTGCCGCCGATTCGGTCTCGTTGGTTCTACCGCTGTATCTCTGCACTTTGTTTCGCTGCTGTGCTAGGTCAAGAGGCAAAAGCTCGAAATTGAACTTGGATCTAACTGAACTCGTTGATGGAGGATCATGGTATGAAGAAGCGACGGCAAACTCGCGGTTATCAAGTTCTTCGAGCTGTTCTCGACGCTCTGCTGCGTAAATGCTGAGCGTTGTAGGTTGATCACGAAGAATGGCGTCACAGTGTGTGCTCTGCTGGAAGCTGTTAGAGGGCAATTTGTTGGCGTTACACTCGGAGGAATTGCGGAATTGGGCGTCTGGGGGTGAAGGTTGGTTGTTCTCTCCATAGTCTGGCATCCGGGATCGTAGAGATCCGTGTGTATCATACTGATTTGTTCCGCAATTTGCTTTGGTGCTAGCTCCAGCAGGCTCATATTCGGAAACTGAATCACGAAACTCATATCTTGGGGGAGCATTCTCATCAAAGTCGAACACCAACCGTCCCGAAGTTTCAGTCCGTCTATTATTGAGATCTTTATACGGGTTTCGATTTTTAGGTAGGATCTGAGGACGAAATTGGGTTGTTTCTCCTCGAGGCGGGATTGCCCAACGGGAAGCAGCAGGGAATGGGTTTGGACGACGTGGGGCGAATGCTGAAAACTTAGAACCTTGCGAGCGTTCAAGATCAAAGGGTTTGCGCTCTCTGGGACCTGCTGGGTATTGGATAATCCGTTCGCGCGATCCAAACCTGTCCGGTATGTTCTCATGACCATCGTCAGAATAATCAGCAAGACTACTCCCAGCTTTCTTGAAACCACCAGTTAAGTGGCGCCCAGGAAGAACACCAGTACTGAATCCAAAACCTGCATCAGTTGTTGCCTCCGTTACCCAATCAGCATCCTCGGATGAGAGGTCACGACCGTTATATATGGCGTCAGCTGGTGCATCGCAATAACCTTGACTGTTTTTGCCAGTGTCGGAATCTCGCCCAATAACAACCTTAATGTGTCGAACGGGTCTTTCACCAGAGTCAACTGTGGGCAGACTCGACTGACCAAAAATATGTTCTTGCAGTCGTGCCTCTTGAATATGGGGATGGCCATTGGCTTCTGGGCTGTAAAACCGTCCGCCACTATGTCCTGGGTAGGCGCTAACGTACCTCAGTTGTTGGCTGATGTCCCGTTCCATTGGGTGCTGACGATATGGATTGTAGTGTTCATCTTCTGGGTGCGCAAAAGGATTAGTAGGGCGCGCCCCCTTTTTGCACTCCACAAGGTGATCATTACTATCGAGAACATCGTAGTGCTGCTGCTGCGGAACTTCTACTTCATGAGAGGCTTGGGCAAGGTTTAAAGGCAATGGAATAAGAGCTCGTCGCGCTTCTTCCAGCTCGTAAGCCTGTGCCTCGGCGTCAAGGAGATGTTGTGAGTCTGTAACGCTCGAATCTGGAACCGGTGAATCGTACTGGCTCTGACCGGCATGAGAGGTGAGTTGCGTATTCACCGGCGGAGAGTCTGGAAGCGATTCCTGCGGCGGTTGGGAGATTGGCAGCTCGAGATTCGCGCGATACTGGACATCGTAAGCTGCATGCATAGAATGGATGCTTCCTCTTAGGTGCCATACCTCTCTGGTGTTGTCGTATTCCGTCTTAAGACTGGGTGTGCAGCCGTCATACTGGGCGACAATTCTTTCAATTGTGCTACTAGTAGTATCGTGAGTCATAGCATTCAGTTTCGACAGCTCTTGGTCAATCTGTCTACTGAGACTGGCGTCGCTGGCGTTGCTGCTGCTTACACAAGCCGACAGGTCACCCAAAAGGTTGGTGGAGTCGAAGCTCGAGCTGCGCTTTTTCTTCATGAAGGCCCGCATATCTGAGGCGGGACTGGGGATCTGAAGCTCATCTTGTGACTGTACGAGTCGTGGACTGGCGACTGGCAATTGTGAAGCGCCAGCTGGGTTTGACTGGGACTGGTCCGAAGGCTTGCGAGTAGTTTTGGTCGATGCCAGGCGGGAAGTGATATTTATGTACGCATCACTCAACTTGCTGAAGCGTTGCCCACGGGGAGTGATGTTCCGTGCCGACCTTGGTACCAACTGACCATTATTCGGCTCTTGGGACGGAAGGACGATGGTAGGTGAAGCTTCTCCGGTGGAGAGCAATTGGTCGCCACCGGCATTAGCCGTTCCCTCAGCCATCGTCTGTACCTCTCCAGCTAAAGGCCTAGGAGAGTCAGTCGTGAGGGAGGGATAAGGAATGTGCGTAAGGTGTGCCAACGTTACTGCCGATCCAATGAGACCGAATACACTGGGGTGGGTGCGAATTGCCCCTGGGCGACAACAAGGCAGGGGAATCTGGCAAGCAGCACAATGGCGGATAAACCCAATACTAGAGCTTTAGAGCTTTAGACCTGGGCCGCAACAGAAGTTTCTTTCGCCAATTGTCAGAGCAGAAGACAATGGTGAAGTCAAACAAGACGAGGGGGTTCTATGCCGCAAGTCAGATGATGGCAAGAAGCGGTAAGTACAAGACGGATTAGGACACAGATTAACATAGGTGCAAAATCTCATAGTATACACATATAGAAGTATATATAGACTTTTGTGAGATAAAGCAGAAATGGGAGTGAGAGAATGGATAGTGGGAGTTTCAATGGCAATTTGCAGTATGTGGTTGGTGATCATTCAGACCCAAACTCAGTCAGGTCGGGTGATGCCGATGTACAAGCGGATGGAATAGAAATGGGGAATTACAGGAGTAAATGAATGAAGAGTTCTGTGGCAGGAGGTACCTGTGCGCAATCCGCCATGAGTAGAAGGAACACAAGGTGCAACTCGGGAGGGAGGGTACAAATTGAATGGGCCACGTTCCTAGTGCCACACATCGTCTTGTACAGTTCTCGGTAGGATCGTGGAGGCTTTTGGAGGACGACTCACCTTCGATATTGACGTGTTTCACCTGGAATAACTGCAAAAATACTCGCCAATGTTGGTGAGAAAAAGAAGAATAGTCAAAGATGTGGTGCAAGTGTACCGACAGATACACGAGTTGTCAGTTGGGAGGAGTTGTTCAGGATCGCAAGTCGATGGTGGACGAAAGAATGTGGCAGGTTTGATATAAAAAAGAGGGAGGGGGGGGATGGGGAGAGACCAGGGGAGGTTCTTGTGTATAATAATATAGAAAGAGGTGTTGAGCGTCGTGTTGGACGCGATATAGTCCAAGTCAGGTACTTGGACTGAGTAGATGTTTGCTTGTTATTGATATTACAATGTGGAAAGAACGCGGATAACGGACCATTGACCGCCGCTATCAACTTGTCCATTGAGCATTGAGATATCTATTCATTGAATAAGTACTTCTATTCACAACACCATCTCAAAAGATACATTTTTGCACAATGCTCAAGCTACCATAGTGGAAACTCCAAGAAAATGACCCCATTGGAGTATTGAAATGACATCTGCTGACAGATAGAGGTTGACTTTTCACCATCCGCCTCGTTTACTGAGAACAGGTGTACACTGTAGATATAAGTATCAGATAAACATGTTAAAAAACCTCAATGGTCTTCCCATTGTCTATATCTGGATGGGATGTATATTCAGATACACATTAATACCTCACCAGTCCATAGGTTTTACAGCCTGATATTGAAACCAAGAATCCCCGTTCACAGTTAGTATAGATGAGCATGAAGCACAATATCGAATATACTTTGTGATCAGCAAGTTGGGATATCGTTCAAGAACTATCACTATGATCAAATTCACGCAATGTGAGGGGTGCTTTCCTTTAACTATTAATGTGTGGAAAAACAGTCGGCTTGGATGCAAGCGATTCAGTAAGACGCGTCGCAGGAGTTCTTTGTAGCTATCAGGTACCGATTGTATTAGTCAACAAACCAATTACAAGTCCATTGTGATGTTAGGTAGACCCTACATCTACATGCTGTTCAAGATACTGCTCTGCTTTAACGGATCGTAAAATGATAGGGATTTTTGGCTCTTTTTCATGCTTTATTTCTCTTTAGCACTAAGCTTAGGCTCGTTCCGCATTGCATTCTACTTGGATACAGGGGTTATTATATTTTGATTCTTGTAGCTAACACCCCATAATATGGACAGGTTTGAAGCTTCATCGTATATTCCCCAGAAATGAAAGTACTATATTCTTTATTAAAGAGCAACGATTACAAGTAGGTGGGACATTGGAACTGTGTACCTAGAATCTTTGTAAGCTTCACCGCCACATTAAGACTGTGGCACACCCTACACCCTTGGTGGCTGTGCGCGGAGATACGACCTAAGGTCGGGTACCTCTGGAGGGGTACATAGAATGGATATTGGAGGGGCAGCCCGGACAGATCCGAGAAGTTCAAGCAGGTACCGAAGGAAGTCCGTCATCCTTTCTTTGTGATAGTGCATGGAACTGGGTGACTACCCCGGACTTCTCTCAGCTTCCAAGTCTATTACAGCTGTTTTGCCTCGTACGTGACCAAGATGGCTTGATAGATTAATATACCTATAGTCATTTGTTACATCTCTGTACTATTTTAGGACTCAAGGTGCACATGCGACTCGACCAATATCAATGGCTGAAAGGAGCCAACTTCAATTGCTTCCCGACGAGATACTGCTTCATATTGTCCATTGTAAGCCTGCAAATACCATCTAGCCCAAACCCGTAATTAAGCGCGGTTCTTTGAAATCATATCAATGCTAACCAAATCTTTGCCGATCAGTTCTCGGCCATCAAGATGTGGTCAGCCTTCAGTCCGTCTCCAGGCGACTCCTGAGGATCTGCCGAGATAACACCCACTGGCGTGGACGATGTCTCGATGCCTCTTCCTTTCTCGAACGCGTTTCGTTATTCAGAAGGGGGTCAGACTGGATCGACGAGGAGGGAATACCACTGAGCAGAGCTGTACCAGCAGATCACCATCCTCTACAGCACCACAACGTCATAGAGAGGATTGGCTTGCTATCTTCTAGAAAGAGAGAGAAAGAATACGCGCGCATTGCCGCCAATTGGGACCCCACGTTCCCTGGAGAGAAGCCGAATTGGTACCACGAGTACATCCAAAGGAATGCCCCCGTCACGACGAACTGGCTCGAGCGGCCTCGAACACCCAATGGCACTACCGAGGACATAGTTGACGTTCGCGGCATCGCGCTGTACGAGCCTTGCAAGACGGAAAATCAACTCTTTGCCGTTTCGCCACTTGATGACGGGTCTGTCTGTATCTGGGATGTAAAAGGCTCAAAGGTCAAGAAGGGATCTATACTGTCAAGGAGTAGACCAGGGCTTCTGTGGAAAGCGCAGGGTACATCGTCTGGGGACATGTCAAACCAGCCTATCGATAGAGGAATCATCGAATGTGTGAGTGTCGACAATCACAGGCACGTTGCATTTTTTGCCTTGGGAAATAGTAAGTGACCTCTCTCTAAGTGCAAGACGGCAAGCTCACCGTTCGTAAGACCTCGTAGAGGTGGATCTTCGGACATTAGCTGCAATTACAGTGACCAACTTTGAACGGGTGATTATGACAATGTCTACCGCAAACCCTGCGATACCGCTAACGGTAGGCACCTTCAATGGTTTATATCTGCATGATTATCGGGTTAGAAATACGCCACGCGAGCAACAACGGGAAGTAGTCGAGCCGTTTTCGCTAGACACCCCCGATCTTTCCAAAACGTTGAAAGACCAGCGACCTCTGCCGCCATATGCTGCACTTGCTCAGCCCGGTCCACAATACATTCACCATATGGATCTGCCTGGACAGCGGGATAAGTTATCTGATGATATCTTCGTCGCCGGCCGTTTTACTAGTGTACTACACTATGATCGTCGCATGTTTCCATCCATCAAAGGGTCATTACACTCGGGCGGTCGGCTGTGTAGTCTAACATCTCTACCATACCCGTTCTCTAGCGTGGATAGTGACCTTCGTCGACGTCTGGAACTGACAGAAGAACAAGTCGCCAAGTCTAAGAACACTGCTGGTGGAAGAACACTGATAGCTTGCGGCGAATACAATACCAAGGGCTCGCTCGAGATATATGGGTTATCGTCGAGGCTCGAAGACGGAGGGAAGATACATATTTCCTACGATTCTACGACCAAGAACCGGCAAACAGCATCTTCATCGAAGCTTTTATCCGTCATCAACCATGGCAACCGGATCGTCTTCTCCGACGGCCAAGGGTATCTCAAATGGATGGAAAGGGATGGCTTCACGGAGGTGCGGAGGCACAAGATTGGCAAAGTGGAAAAGGTGGTTCATCGGTCCCTTTTCGGGACGATGCCAGGGTCGGACGACATTGCCCGAAAACTACTATCAACACGGACAGAGGCAGGAAGCAGCATTTGCAATGACGACGACATCTTATTTTGGACGGGGGAGACGCTGGGGCTCATCAGTTTCTCATCCGGTCCAGCCTTCTGTCCAGAGGACTTTGTCGAAAATACCAAGACCCCTGAAGAAGTCACCGCGGAAAAAGAAGAGCAGGAGTACGCGGAGAAGATGAGGCTTGCGTTAGGACGACAGGCGGACGAAGTACGGTTTGTCCAGAACTTCGGCATGCCTCGCCGTTAAGTTGAGAGGGTGACCCTTTTTGCTTCAGGGTTTAATTGGGTCCTACGATGTGTATGTAACACAGTGTCTCAGCGTTGCGCTACGATATTCTCTGACACGCGTACGCCGATCCAGGGTTCGCCGTCGACAGCGTGACCATGTAGCTTAGGTCAGCAAGTCGGATGACGGGATTGGTGAGGTCAGCATATGTACAATGGAAGCGTTCGGAGCAGGCAAGGGTATAAAGGTTATAATAGAGCAAGAAAATACCATAGAGTATTGTAGAGCAAGTTTTGATGTCCTCCTTTGATTTGATTACCTACGACTATTCTGGGTTTGAGCTTCTCCGAAAATGAAGCGGACGGCGGAATATTCAGTGGATGCAGTGAAGCGTGATGATTTATATCCGTCACAGGTATGACAGCACAACGATACACGATCCGATGCACACCACACTTACTGTATACAGTTAGGCACAGCATTGGCATGTCTTTTTCCCCAACAACAAGCATTCTCCCGGACGTCAAATTGCACCCAGCATACGCTTCACTAGCACCTCAACTGCACTACGTGATAGTCGGGAAAGCTTAGTGTTCCTAGTGAACACTATTGAAGGATCACGACTTGGTATCTGGGGTAAGGCAAGTTGATAGCGCCCTATTATGGAATAAGGAATGAGTCCGGTAGGCATCATGCCTGAGCGGGAAGAAAAGTCTTGAGGGTAATAATAGCGGTGGATAACAGAGCAGTAATACCGAGGTCAGCAGGAGATTGTATGTATTCTGCGACCCGAATACCTTGCTTAACTCTTCTTACTAAGAAAATGGGAGGTAGCAGGTTTGCGGAATCCACGGAAGTACCTAGATTGCGGTGTGAGGAATGAAGAGAGAGGGAAAAAATGATTGATACGCTCAATCCGTGAATAGTCTAAGGCCTTCGAAAGTAGCACTTGTAAGAGGTAATTATCACAGAGCAGAGCTTCTGCACAGAGGAAGTGGTTCGCAAGCACAGGGGTGAACCAGCCTCAGCAGACAGTTGGACGAAATGTGACACCAATCGCAGAAGATGAGGCGACCAATCAGGACGCGCCGTGCTTCAGCAAAGCCCGCCGAGACGCCATCTAGATGAATTTAGGGCTAATTATGAGCCGTCAGCCTGCTTCCCGCTCTGGGACACGCTAGCAGTAATGCGCTAGTATGAGTGGGTAGCGTATCTACGGCATGCCTGTCCCAGGCGACGAGGTAGCCTATCTAGCGCAAGGTAAGCACTTTAGCCACCGTTCGGCAGAGACAATCGAGGACAATGTCGTACCGAATACAGTGCCTAGGGGACGGTCAATATCTTTTTTTTTTATTTTCTGGACGAGGCTCGCTTCACGATAACACGAAAGTTCTTGCTAAAAATAAAAAAATAAAAAAATAAAAAAATAAAAAAAGCGAGATACGTCTATAGATAGCAATGCCAAAAACTAATAACAAACAAGATGCAGTGTGCTTCCTTCAAACGTTATTCCGAGAAGATATAAGCTTATATGTGGTACAAGCACATAATAGGCCGAAGATAAAAGGTGAGCAAGCGTAGACAGAAGGATAGAGAGACAGGCGAGACAGGCATGGCCTTGTATCGGCGGAAAAATAAAGTGATAGTCGCTTTGCAGATATCGTGAAACTTTACAGTCAGTCGGACAAGACGGAAAGGGAAATGATGTTACTGTAGGCCGCAGGTGAGCAATCTGGCGGCGGTCTACTGTACTGTAAGTCAACACACCAGACGACAGACACTTACTTATGTGACACCACACAGCACCACAGCACCACAACACCACGGACTATCTACATACTTACTTACTTACTTAAGGTATCCTTGGATGTTTCGAACAGAAAAAGTGAAGGAATGCCTCGCCTTGCTGGCACATACAACGGCGTATCGTCTCCTTCGTCTCCATACACCTGCATGTTATTGTTTCTGCTTTTTTATACCTGTGTGCCAAGTATACAATCGAGAGTATACGTTTGTAGATATATCACCGTTATTATGCTAAGTATAGCCAGCACTGACTGCATCCAGCCCGCCAGCCATGAACCAATTAACACAAGTAAGCACCATAAGTATGTAGATCAACGTCCGCCACCTTTATTCAAAAAAAAAAAAAAAAAGAACATTGTTGCATCCCGTTTCGCCACCGCCGTGACCTGTACTACATACACTACACTATGCTGCGTTGGTCTGGTGTGCTGGTGCAGAAGTTGGCGTGCTGCTGGCGTTGTATTGGGCGGTCGGAGAGGTAAGTCTTATACAGTGTCTAACTGTAGCCGGGAGGGACTTCTAGCTTGGGCTGATCAGTGGTTGATCAGTGGTTGATCAGTGGTTGATCAGTGGTTGATCAGTGGTTGATCAGTGGTCGATCACAGGTACCTGGATACTGTAGTGGCCCCTCTACGGGCAACTCGGGGCACCTCGGTAGTACCTAGTGTAGGTAAAGTACTTACCTAGCTCGCCTAGCACACTGTCCAGACTTGTCGAGATAACCCGCCACGCCGACATCGTCGCCTTTTACACATAGTTGCGTCTATGTGTCTCTTGTGTCCTTTCTGTCTCTATTTACACAAGTGTGTGTCCCGTCTGTTCTGTTTTTTTCTTTCTACTTTCACCGCCGCGTGTGTTTTACAACGGATACCACGCCCGTGATTTGTGATTCCCCCCTTCCAGTCTGTAGCAGCTCAACTCCCTGTTTTGCTTCTCCACCTGTATGCGTTGGCTCCTCCCACTCTCCGCTTACCGCCTCCTTACTCGCCGCTGGTCAATCTTGTCTCTATGTAGATTCCGACTCCAGGTCCTGACTACACTAGTCCAGAGCCCGCCGCAGACTCACCACGAGCCAAGTCGTGTTAGCCAGTTAGCCAGTTAGCCAGAAAGCCCAAAGCCAGGAAAGCCCTGGATTGTGCTGTGCATGCATCCTGCCTGTCGGTTATGTCTTGACACTTTTTCTTCTTATCATTCCACGCCCATATTCTACCTTTTGGCTTTCGATTTTCCATTTTCTGCTTTTCTGAAATTGCAGCACGCGAGCCGTTTTCGAGTGAGGCTAACAATCAATATTATTATCGCACCACCCTCGGGATCCGCCACAGCTAATATTCCCAAAGTCGGCCGAGTCTTAAATTACTATATCCCCGGCACACCCATTTGTTTTCACGAAGACTTTGCCCAGCTAGAATAAGCACCTCAATTTTGGCCGGAAGTGCAGCCAGTATATTCTGTTCAAATTTGCGCGGCGGAGAGAGCCTACTCTATGCTCCTTTTTAGAGCAGAGGTCCAGAGAATTACTTTGCTCATACCGCACAACTTAGTGTTATGCAGCGTGAGGAAACCGGCCTGGAGCATGTATGATGGCGGGCTGGGACTTGGGTGGCACCGAGATGATACGCTCTTTGAGCGACTCGGTTATTCCGCCACCTCAAGCTTATGACAGTCTTCTGCCTCGTGCCCCGAGGAAAAGACAGTCCCGGCATACCCATCACCTCGATATCACCGACGACTACCACATCATACGGGAATGGAAGCGTCCCCGAGTCTGCGCCCACTCCGACGAGTATGCTGGCGCTCACTTTGATCATCCGTCCGCTCCTGCCTTCTTCATCATCAAGGAGGCCAGGTCGTCACGGACGAAGGATTTGGCCTTGTTCGAGGGTGATCAACTTGCCCACAATGACTTAGCACAACAGTACAATTACGACAATCTGTCAACGCAGATGGATACTCCGTGTCTCGATCTTCGGGTGCGAAACGACAAGGAGTCTGCCTCCATAGTCCCGCCGCTAAAGACGAAGGACAATGCTCATCACGACGCGGCTGCGGCACTTGTCGAAATGGACATGGCAGATTATCGAAGACGAAGGCGGCTTTCTCAACATGAGAGAATTTTAAAGAGTCTCATTAGCCCCAAAGCATTGAGCGCCGAGTTTGAGATCGATGACAAGGCGCTACAAGGCATATTCTACGCTGCCAACGAGATTTTCTTCAGGGGCCGTCTGAAGGGTAGAGTGATCTGGACTTGGGAGGATCTTCCTACCAATCTCATCGGCACCACGGCGTGGAGAGATGCGCCTGACGGTCATGGCTACGAAACCTTGATTTTTCTGTCAAGGCAGATACTCCAGAACAAGAATTACAACAGACGCCTGCTCATATCCACTTTCATCCACGAACTCATTCATAGCTACCTCTTTGTTTCCTGTGGATATCATCCGGATGATTGCGGTGGTCACACGAGCGGATTTCAACGAATCGCCAAACTGATCAACAACTGGGTCGGCGAAGAGAATCTGCTTCAACTTCACAAGATGGAAGCCGAGCTGAGTGACTTTGAGATGGGGACAACAGACACCTTGTCGCAGGATCACATCTCTGGTGGATGTCAGGTACAGTGGCTCTGCGACGGCACGCTCGGGTATATTGTCCTGCGGTCAGATCTACGTTCACCGGACCGTGGCCCCACGCGAAGAGGATAGGGGGGCGGTCCATATACGGCGTCCCGACTTCCCTAGTGTACTTCAAGTACCCTGGGGAGGCGCCACCCCACGTTATAATAAGACATGCGCACAGCAAATTCATTTACTACTTCTTCATTCTTTTCTTTTTACTATGTTTTCATTATATCTTATACGTTCGCATGGCGATGGCGTTCATACTATACCACAGCATCTACTCTTTTGTGCTTTAAATAGATCTTCTACTTCACAATCGATTCAGCTAGATACCATTTGAATAAAAATAAACCATATGCATATCTTTCAATCTCGCTCCCTTGTAAAAATTTTCGAACCGCGTAGTTATTGACGTAGCTGTCAAGGGTCCTAGGGATATGTGTATCAATAGCTGTTATATGTGAACTTGGACTCCGCGTGCCTCTCTGGCGGTCTATGCCATTTAGTTTTATGATCTTTTGAGCCTAGAAACTCGGAGGCATTTTTCCTTCGCGACGATACTTATTGTTCTTATTAAAAATTCGCGATAAAAAGTCTTTCTGCGCAATAACTTATGTACTTAATACCCTCTCGTCATTCTAAGAATGTTTAGCATAGAGTCTAACAGTTTACCAGCATTAACTACTCAGAAACATGTTAGGTAAATCAATCCATTAGTGTTGCATAGCAACATCGCATCAACAGACTCGACCCTCTCCTCCGCCTCCTCAACCGCAATACTAAGCCACGTTGGAAACCTAAAACTCAAATATAATAGCCCCCAGGTCAAAGCTCGAAGGTTTTCCTTCCTTGCATAGGTACAGTTCTAATCTAGCTTATCGCTTGGAGAGATAACAGATGAATTAAATTGTATTCTGTTTGTGAGCACTTCGTAGGTGGGCGTATAGTGGCTGTTTCATAGAAGGAAATCCATTGGCTGATGAGAGGTGTAGATCTCCTTGCTTTTAGTCGACTATACAGAATTGGTAAAGCATTCGCCCACTGCGCTCTGTACTGCTCCCTTCCGTGTTGACCAATAGGGGTTCACAAACACCCAGTCAGCCCTGTTCTCGGTGGCTGGTAAGGCATGGTTTCTCACAATGTAACTAGTTTGAGAATTCAGAGCAGATTTGAATGTTTTATTTCCCTTCCTATTACCTATCACGTCATACTTTGAAAAGCAGTGAGTACTGTGCACTGTATGAGTAGAATGGTACCTAGCCTGTTTTGCCTGGAATAGACTCATTATAACGCATATGGGGCAAGTGTCACGATATGGTACAGAGAGATTTGCATTGATATAGCATGAGAGCATTGAGAGTTGTATTGTACCCCAACAGTTTAGATTCAGAAGAGAGTTGAAAGCAGGGAAGCGTGTTTGTCTGGTCGTGCAAACATCAAAACCTTAATATACAGGGAGGTATTCAAGCCGATTTCGAACAACTCAGCCAGAGAGCAGGCCGAAGTAGGCGTAGTCTTGAATGAAAACCCCGAACAGGTGTCCCTATCAAACATGCCGGGATTAAATATGCACGGCCGTCGGTTACATGTCATGAACCATCCCGAGTTATGTGCGCTGGGCAGTTTTCAGGCTATAGTTGAGTCGATAATCCGATCAGCACTGAAGTTTATGATGAATGCTGACGTTTATATAGAGGTAAAAGATTTCGATGCTCATGTGTGAGAAACCATAGTTAGATGGTAAATTTAGAAGCGATGCTTCAGGCTTTCAACAAAGGGAAACGTTCGCTAGGAGAGTATCTCAGATTCACATATTATTCACCCGGTTATATTGATTCACAATGGCATCGAGTAAAATGGCCTAGCAGACAGTGACGTATGAATATGGTATGTCATACGCATCACCGTCGCGTTATATGTGTTCATTGCAGACATGTATTTGCTCTCATCACCACCACTGTCTCATATATATTCTGGACTTTACCAAAGCTAGTTATTTCAGCCTTTTCATTACACTCTGTTCAATGAAGTAGATGCTGGGAGTCTGTCCGTAGTTCAGCTCTGCCAAAATTGGAAAGTGCCGATAAAGCGAGTCAAGGTCAACGAAAACGGGAAGTTCTCTCCCGTGATGTGAATTTTCATGTCTACATATAACTTCAAGGTTACAAAGTGCACGTTGTAGTAAGATAAGTCTGTGAGGAATACAAAAGCTCATATTTGGTAAGCATAGTAACGTAAATAGTGTTCATAAAAGACATCAGTACGGCGATAGAGGTATTCATTGATGGAGCGTGATATTGGCCACTAGTCATATCCAACTAACCGTGAGCTAACCCTTGCTGATAGATATATTGTTATTCAAATTCAGCGTCAACTGCCTTTGATTCCAGTACACGACTGTCAAGATGCACAAAGACCAAGCCACTGGAAAATGTTCTGTCACTGAAAAATTTTGTATACCTATATCTTACAATATCATCTAAATATAGATAAATCCAGTATTTTATCCGCTAGATATTGCTAATGTGTTTTCGCATCACTACGTAGTCGCCCATGTCGTGTGATGAATATGCACTCATCTAGCCCAGGCGGTTAGATCCGTCATGTCGTGATGACTAGAGAGAAACCTGCACATGAGACTGTGACAGTGGTATTCAAAGGGGGCCGCCGCTTGAGACACGTACCTATCACGAGTCGAAGTCAGCTTGCTCATATCCTGAGATTACCTAAGCTAGCCCAAGGAATCTCTTATGTCAGCCGGAGACGCCAGAGTGTCTTCGGCGACAAAGGTCTCCTTCAATGCAGATAAATTTGACAAATAGATAATATACAGAAAAGCTGGAAAATAATCCTCAACAAATGCGCCGACCTAGGATAAAGGGATAAAAGCTAATATTCATATCTAATATCATTTACGAAAGGGCTACCTAGGATATTGAAAAATCAAAGGATGTCCTGATATTCTATTTACGATTTTGATCATCTGGGTCAAAGCATAGGTGCACTAGGGTTCATATGAATCGGCGGTTACTTACAATAGTGATGGTCTTGTCAACAGCAAGTGATCTTGTGTTTCGGAAACCGAGTTACTGATACTACAAATGTAGTAAAATGTACGCATGGAAGCTAAGCGATCGCAACCTAAACTCAAATCTGACTTCTACATATGGAGGTGACCAGGGAGGGTTGCATATTATCAGGCGACCGAAAGTATAAAACGGATTATCGTTCGAGCCGGAACAATCCCGAGCCTGTCCGCAAAATTCCCGGCGGACAGATCCGAAAAACCCCCACTCCCGGCGCTTCCGACAAAAAGCTTATCCCATATTTAACAAGACGACCTTGCTTGGCAAAAAGACAGATCTGTTGCCAAGGAGGCAAGTAAGTTAATTCTCGAAACGGGACGGGTTGGGGATACAAAACAAAGGTTACCGCTGAAATGTGTTTCGCTTCATCAAGGGGCCCTGATCAGTTATGAGGGGCCAGATTGTGTGTTTCTTATCTCAACCTGTTGACAAATATTGTTGGTACCACCCACACCAAACATCATACGGCATAGGTACGGTATTGTGAGTAAATCATAGCACAGCCACAGCAACAATTGCCTAGGTGGGCATGCGTTGGCAGTAAAATCCCTTGTAGAGCGCATCTTCTCGCTTGACAATGATTCGCTGCATGTTTTCGGTGCGCCATTTGGTACCTACAACGTAGTGAGATAGGTTTCATCATGGATATTACTGCTTGAGCATTTCTATCTGCGACATCCATGCGCATATGTATGTGAATATAATAGTACGGAATATTCTATGGGATCCTTCTACGACGAACTTGAGCCACTGATGATACTGCTAGACAGTCACCTTAGTTCTGGCCATTGTGCCAGTGGATATTCGGAACTATATGATCCGAACCCTACGAACCAAACGGTTGATGTGCCTTTGTAGGTATCTACCTGGGTACTTGTATTATATGATAGCAGGCAAGGGAAGCTCTGTTTTTCATATGTGCAAAGCAGTAAGTAGTAGTAGGTACCGGTGGTGTGAATATCTCCAGAGAACAAGGTTTGGGCCGTGCGTTATCTAATGCGATGCGAACTTACGTAGTAGACTGAAGTCTATGGATCATAGTCGTGGTGACGTCGATGAGCAAAAGATGCAGATGACCTGATAGGTCGAAGGGCTGATAAGGTCAAAGCGCAACCAATTCTTTTGAAAACCCAAATCCCAAACAATTTGACAATGGCCGCATGACAGTTTGTATGGGTCACATGGGTAGGCGATGTAACATGTTGTGATGTTGGGCGAATCTGAGCAGTATATGGACGATGGCTCAACCACTAACAAACGATGTGGCTCTCAAAATAACTAAGGTATTGTGCTTTAGAGAGATAGAATAGGTACCAAGGTAGTGTACACTAGATACTGACTACCTACTTAGTAGATAAAGGATTCAACTATAATATGTTGGAGCGTAGAAATGACGTAGCAGCTTCATAGAGAGCGTACTGGGAGGCAAATCCATGGCTTCTAAACTGTAGTGTATATATAGATCAAATAAAAGATCGGCTGGGTATGCAGAGCCGGCAAACGTTAGCCTATCGAAGGATGGATGACTTGCCAACACTAAATTTTATATCGTTTGACTGTAGTAGTAAAGAGAAGAAGGCGGGAGAGTTTGAGGATGGCTTTGCATCATTGAAAAGTATAGGTATGATTGTTAAAGTAGTAGACTACCGGTAGGTAAGTTTTACACTTTTTGCAGCACTACGACCTACCTACTTCCCTATTTCATAAACCCTGCGAACTCTAATAGTGGCTGACGGCATACTAGTGTAAGTACAAATTACCTGCATGGGACGTCAGCTCCCGCGTATGAATATGAAAGCTGAGAGATCTCGCTCCAGCGCTTTGCAGAGCTGAAATTTCTGCTGCACTTACTGCACACTACACGTGTGGTAGAGTGGAATACTAGGTATGTATGTGTAAGTATGTGCGTACATCCGGTACAGCGTCTTCATATGCAGGGGCCAAGTGGTCGAATACTAGTGTAAAGTGTTAGTATGATTCCAATATGCAGGGTTGACAAGACGATAAGAATAAGTCAGTGTATGATTCCTTTTACATAGTTACGACGTGTTCAAGGTCCTTGCTTGTGTACGAAGATATACTAAAACGCCGCCCGTATCCCGATGAGTGACCAGTTACGTATATGTAGGTATTCCTCCTGTATTGTTGGTGTTGATCATGCATAGTGCAGTAAGCGCCAGCCCCTAGCAAGCGGCACATGATACATGATACCGTAGCGTTCAAAGGCATGCAAATCCTGTCCTCTGGGAGGCGGGTATTTGAAAGGTATTGCTTCGAGTACGTTTATTCTTCTATGTATTCCTTATTGACGACAGCCTCCTGAGTATGATGAACACATGTGTTGTATGTAGTGTTAATAGTGTACTGATAAGCTCTTGGAGTAATACCTACCTTATTGTTGAGGCTAGCTAAGGTAGGTGTAGTGTAAGTATCCAAGTTAGTGAAGTTTCAGGGCTTGAAATCATGCAACACATACTACCTACACTAGCGTTTGGCGGGATTTATTGGTTACACTAGCTCCTTGATTTCTGCCCTCTCTGTACTAGCGTTGGATGCTCGGATTGCCCGGCTTACGGGAAACTCTCTCTAGCTGGCTCTCCAAAGTCTCAGTTCTAATAATGATGAGAATCGCCTTTTCAACTGATTAAACCGAGCAGCTCTTGAGGACGAATGGTTAGATAACTATGATCAATATCGAATTGATACATGTGGTCGGCTCATGACCGGTCATGAGTTTGTCTGTCAGGAAGAGAGAATGGATACCTATGACGACTTCACACTTCTGCACCTCGATTTACTGTATTTGTCGCTGACGAGTTGTGAGATAGTGTCGATCATTGCTTTAACCGTAAAGACATTAACCGGACGAGGACATTGAGTGGCAGGGCGCGTCATGGCGAAAGGATTACGCAGGTAGTACTGTAGTGTACCTACATTGTATCGCTGTAGGTGCTAGAATACGTACATCTACAGAAGGTAATTCGTACTGAGTAGATTGAAGGTTACACTGCTTGAATCAAGGGTTTTCGTTTGCCTCGATTGTCTCTATTATTGGTAAATGAGTGCACCTCCTCTGTCGCAAGACAGTCTACCACCCTACGCCTGAAACGTAAGACCTGATCTCCGTGTACTTATAAGTCTGGATCCATTGAGATTGCTGTAGTCGTTTGATGCTGTTGACATTGTACGAGCGGCGTATTTCAATGAGGGTATGCAAACATAATGGCGTACTAGGTATGTACAATGGTATTACTGTATTCGCTCTAGATGGAAAATCCGCTGGTGAGCCTCTATTGGCTATATTTCTCACTAGCGCAGCCTAGTTGCAGTATTTGAGTATTTCTGTCA
Organism: Xylaria venustula; assembly: GCA_022578775.1. Taxonomy (NCBI): domain Eukaryota; kingdom Fungi; phylum Ascomycota; class Sordariomycetes; order Xylariales; family Xylariaceae; genus Xylaria; species Xylaria venustula. The sequence goes on along the minus strand of MU389328.1, from coordinate 939,053 downwards.
CGGCAGCTTATAAGCCGACGCAGAAAGAGTGGCTTCTGGGGGACATGTGGGGTGGCTCTGCACCAACCAAATCAGCACTAGCGCACGCTAGACTGAAGCCTGCCCCGGTTCTTTTGTTCCATAGCCCCATGCCTTTCAGGAAGCGCCCACCTGAAGGTACACTGACCACACTGAATGCAGCAGCAAACCAGTTAGCCCTTTTAGTACTCGAATACGCCTGTTCCAGCACATCCCGCTCAGGCCTAGATCCGCCTACAGTCTGCAGTATGCGCGCACCAAAGTACATGCAACTCGACCTAGTGGGCGCTATTGAGCACCTGGCCAACCACCGACCTTATCTCCCATCTACCTCCCGAACCGTCTCCTTCGTCTCATTCCACCCGCATTTCACTTTCGAGGAGTGCTCGGTCGGCACCTTCTTCTCCACCAGCCAACGCTCAACGCTCAACGCAGCATGCACTGCGAAACTCTTGACAGGTCAAGCCAAGCCAAGTAAAGCAGGCGTCACAGGACTGTGCTGAGATAGAAGACGGCATATCTCTCTATTCGAGGGAGTCGGGCGACGTTCTGACCCGTTCTGGTCCGCACCCTTCGAAATTAACACTCGATCGATTACGAATCTCGCCCTGGATTGCCCGTCGTTGACTGCTCGGGATATTCGGAGGCGTCTAGCCTTTGTTGCTATACAATCAATTTGCGAGCCTTTTGTTTACTCAAAAGCGACGACAACGAACTCAAAAGTTTGCGCTTGGCAAACCCGACAAAACAAATTGAAACGGAACTAAATAAAAGCGAGTTTTTGGCTGGAGTCTCTATTGTGACCCTGCTCATGGTTATGCTATCGGTATTCGTCTCATGACCTTACATCGAAGGCTTGATTAACGCCGAAAAATATTCTCAACATGGAGAATCTAAATCGGGCCATCGTGGACGGCGCCCATGTCGTGGCAAGAGTTGTAGAATATCAGATCCGACAGGCTGCTACATCGGCGGTGCAGTCTACCATGACACCGCCCGGTCCACCAACATCGCCTCTGAGTCCGTCAGGTACCGGAACACCCTCAGCGATGTCCGCTGCATCTATATCGTCTACGATAAGTAGTCCTACGGCTACACCAAGTCAAGACTCAGACAATGGCAAGGGGAGCGGCGGTGGTACCGGCTCAAGTTCTCCTTTGTTATTTTTTGTCGCCCTCGGCTTTGGTGTTGTCTTCACCAACCTATGGTAAGTCCTGGTGAATCCAGGTATATATGGGATGCTGTAGGTTTCTGATGTTGAGCACAGGATCATCGTTGGTGTCAAGTACTGCTTCCGATACAACGCCCGTAATCGTGCGATGGCTCGACTAGATGAAAATGGCGAACCTATCGACTTGCAGAATATGCCCGCACGGCCACACCGACGACGCCGCGAAAAGAAACTGATGTCTATGGACGAGGTCAACGAGAAGTTTCCAATGGTCAAATACAAGACATGGGTAATAGAACGCAAGAAAGAAGGACTGCCGACTACAGGCGGCATTTCCGCACCGCCAAGTCGAGCCAACAGTGTACGAAGCGTAGAAGGAATCGTTCCAGAACAGCCATCTGATGCGCGCGAGTCTATTGACCACAGTGTCGCGAATAATGCACATGAGTCTGACAGCCCTGTCCAAAGCCAACCTAAAATGACCACTGGAGAACAAGAACCCAGCCCAAAAGCTCCGGATATGACACCAGCGGTAGCCTCGATCGGCGAGGCCCCTGCGGATAATGAGGCTGCCAATGTCCCAATTGCGCATACAGAAAATACAGCATCTAAGGATCCACTTCAACGAACAAGTGAGGACGATGACGAGGAAGATGACGATGACCATATTAACCCTGCCTTGGACCCGGATATGATGGGATCATCAGGCGACACCTGTGCTATCTGTATCGATACACTCGAAGACGATGACGATGTCCGCGGCTTGACATGTGGCCATGCATTCCATGCTGTTTGCTTGGACCCTTGGCTTACGAACCGAAGAGCATGTTGCCCTCTGTGTAAGGCGGACTACTACACACCAAAGGCTCGCCCCCAACCTGCCGAGGGTGAGGCTCGAGACCCTAACGCGTCTACTGCTGCGGCGCCCGATCCGTCCAGAAATAATAACCGTTTAAATTATCCACGTGCACCTGTGCGATCATTTGCTTGGAGTCATTTCCGGGATGCTCCCCGCCAGATGTTCCCAAGTCGTTTCAATGATACGCCGCGAGACCCTGGCCAGGCCGATCGTCGTCTGAGAGTGCCGCGACAAGCACAAGCCAATGGTCGGAGCACTGCCAATCAACCGCAAGCTCAGGCTACAGCCGAAGAGGACAGCGGCAACATTTTAACAAGATTTCGGAATCGATTTCCACCGTTTGCTCTGGAGCGGGTGATGAGGAATCGCGAAGCACAAGCTGGCGATGGACAATCAAGTCCTAACAGCAGTCCTGCTCACCCCTCGACGACACCTTCTCAACTCGAAGCAGGCGTTCGACCAGCGGCTCTTCAACCCAACTGAGTAACCACAAGTGTTTTGTTTTATATACGCGAACAATAAATGAAAATTTAGACCTTGATCTTGAGTCACTCCACATATTGGCCTTTTTTTAGCGAGCACTTTATCCTTCAGAACATGAGCGGCGTGAACAAGCTATGCGTTCGCAAGTATATACTAAGCTGCCACCAGAGCTATAATCAAGGGTTGTTATAAGATAGGCATCTTGACATGTACAAGAGTGCCAGGAACGGCCCACCAGAGGACGAGCGAGGATATCAATTCCTCCTTCAATGATGACCTGATACACATGCACTGCGTGGAACCATGTCAGGAAGGGATGTGTTTCAATGAACAGCTTGGCGTCGACCCATATATATATATAGTGGTTGGTGTCGGAACTCTTGTCTGAAGAGGAGACCGATGCCGGTGAAACATACCTGGGTGAATGAGCGAATAGCATTGAGGGAGTATGGTCATTTGATTTAAGTCGTGTAAGGGTTTCAGAAACTCTAGTAGGACATAAGGGAAGAGGCATATGTTTTCTCGTCGTCGATTCGACTGGTCGTGTTGCATATTGGTTGTCGGGTAATTAGGCATTCATAAATTCTTTTCACTAATCCTTTGGCTGTCTGTGCTCTATATGCGAGTTTGTATTATGAGTTGTTTCAGTATGGGCTGAACATGCTAAGACCGTTATAGAGACTTAGTTGGTCTAATATTCCGTGAGGATTAAGTAAGTATATGTAGAGGAACCTTCGATAGACGTTGAATAATGAGTTGTTTTTTATCCGGCGAAGAGACTAGTGCATTAAGCCTGCCTATAGGATGGAACTCGATCACGTTGAGGAGTTTCAATTGATCATCTCCTCTGGGAAAGTTACGGCTCTCTCAGATTTCTGTTGGGCAATACGTTAGGGGCTGTGCGAGTCTACGACAACAGTCTTTAGGTTGGGTTTTTGTACCTCAAATCTCACCTCTTCTACCTAGGTGCGCATGAGTTTATTAGCAACCAGATCCGCGTCTACGTATCAAGCAATCAGACACATGATGAGGAAGGTGAGGTTCGACCTGTCTACACCTATCTACCCTGTTTTATCTATAAATACTTCCCCTTGGCAAAGCGGCCGCCAAAGTTCGCGGCCTTGTTCAGCAGCTCCCGCCGCTGGGAGGCGCCGATGCGGCCACCCAGCTTCATGTCCTTCTCCTTATCGAAGGTGCGCTTGCTGGGGTCGTCTTCCTCCTCCTCGGCCCAGCTGGACGATGTCTTGGAGGCGCCCTTGGACTGTTGTTGGTCGCGGCGCGTGGCCCGCACCGCTTGGTGCTCCTCGTAGAGACTGCGGCCGCGCGTCGCCTCGGTGAAGTTCTGAATGCGCGCGGCTTGCTCGGCGTCTTCTCTTGTTGGCACTCGTGAATGCGCCGAGGTCCCCTGTGGTGTTGGCCCCGCCCCCGTGTCCCGGCCTAGCACGGCGTTCTCGAGGCGCTTGCGCTTCTCCTCGGGCGTCTCTGTCCAGATGCTGCTGATTTCGCTGCTGCCGCCCGAGCCGCCTGCGCGCGGCCCAGAGTTGAAGCGCCGCGCTTTGAGTTTCGTTGGGTCTGCTTGGCGATACTCGCCAGCGCTTGGCGGCGCGAGCATCCAGTCATCGCGCTTCGGGGCTTGGCTAGCTGCGGCCTCGGCCTCGGCTGCTTCGAGGGCACGGGCGCGGGCTTCCCGCTGTTGGTGAGATGTTGATGATGGCAGCGCTGGCCCGTAGCCATCATCGTCTGAGTCTGATTCTGAGTCTGCCGGTGGTCGTTCTGAGAGATCTGCTGGGGGAGGGGCAGGGCCGTGGACACGCTTGGGTCCTGGCGGTGCTGGGCCGACATCGTCTTCGTCTTCGTCTTCGCTATCGAGGGCGACTTCGTCTATGTTATTTAATGGTAGAGCGGGCCCTATCGAGCGTCTTGGACTGTGTGTAGAAGGCGGTAATGGTGCGGAGGGCCCAACGGATCTGTCATCTTGGTCGTCCAGCGCAACCTCATCCGGATTCTTCTGCGGGAGGGTTGGCCCTATTGCAGGCGGGCGCGATACGGATTTTGGAGCAGGAGGACCGTAGCCATCGTCGCTATCGCTTTCTATGTCCACCTCATTTTCGTTGGTTCGCGCCTTGTCGGAAGCGCGGACTTTAGCTGGGGGAGAATCTGTCGATGCTTCGTCGTCGGGCGTGCGTTTACGTTTGACGAGATGAGGCGGCAATGTTGGCCCGATGGAAGCCATGACAGGATTGACAGTTGACGATGATAATGGGTGTTGAATGATCGGGTTAAGTGGCTGGCTGCATTTGTTGCGGATCTTAAGTAAAAGGTTGAAAGGGTGTGTATATGTTAACGGAGATAAATATAAATCCATGTCTTGTAGATAAACTTACGTTATAAGCAAAGCTGCAGGGTTACTGTGCAGGGCAAGGTGACGTTGGTAGTCTGCACTGACCGTGGCTGGGATAGCGGGTGTTCCATGCATGCCTGTCCAATCAGTGGCAGGGCCTATGATTGGCGGTAGAGGTAGGTACCTACTGTTCCAGGTTATCTTGGGATCTTGGGCACTGTGTTGTAGGCTGCAGGTTGTACTGTACCCAGGCTGTAGCTGAAGCTATCCTCTCCCAGCCTGGAAAGCGCGACAATATCAATTGAATTTGATAAGACAGGAGAGCAATGGGTTGTGGTTCTACGCCGCACATATCGCACCAGGATTCACAAACTGTCTGCTTATCCTTCTTCAAGATTGCCAGTGCGCCTCTTTCCCATCTGGCTTCGTCCAGCTCACGACCCGATCCCCATAGAGCTTGATCCGCTGGCTACCTGCAAGTAGCTTGGAGACATACCCCCTTGACGAGCTTCTACCTGTTAAATCCGAAGAGCGCGAAGCTGTGCCGCAGCTTGTGGTGCCGAACCGTGTCCCATCGAGAAGAAGTCCTCTTGAAGCCATGCGCCCGATACAATCGCCTCGATGAGCACACAGCCGCCGGAGAGAGAAGATGGGGACATGGGTCGAGACAGCCTAGATCTGTTCCCAGACGGGGACGCAATCTCTAGTGATGACGAGACGGTCAAAGGAGATCTTGATCTTGACCATGACCAGGGACATATTGCCGACGTTCTAGAGGAAGAGCTGCGGGATGATGCATCCGATCTGCCCCCGGCCCAAGGCTCTGTCGCCGCCAGCCGGTATCGCCAGCTCCTGAGAGATCAGACCGATGTGTCGTCGGACGGGGGCTCATCCATGGACGACTTGCCTCGGCGCGCTACAAGCCCAATGAACTCGATACCCGACGATTCGCCTTCTGTTCAAGTAAGAGCAGCAGCGGCCCACGGTCTGGCAGCTTGCTAATCTGTTTGTAGGGTTCGGTTTTATCGTCACTCGGCAGCAGCGTCGCCCCCTCTGTAGCATCGCGGCCTGGCTTAAGCAGTCCGACTCCCTCCTTTCGGCCCTTCGATCGACGTTTCCAATCGCGCATATCCTCTCCGTCTCCTCTATCTCCGCGACCCTCCTCTCCTGCTTTCCTGACTGGCCACAGCAGAAATGTATCTCTTAGCAGTCAGCTCCTGCTAGATTCTGGCGAGACCGAAACTCCCTCGCCGCCATGGGAAGTTGTACGATGGACAAAACTGAAAAAGTTGAATGGGCAGGCGTTGTCAGAAGCCGGGAAGCGCAGCTTTGGGTCTCCTACTTGTATAGCTGTCTCAGCTTCGATTGTTCTGGGCACCTCTAAGGGCATAATTCTAATGTTTGATTACAACCAAAATCTTAAAATGATAATCGGGCCAGGTACCAAAGGTGAGATTCTCTCTTTTTAAATCGTCCTCGTCATGTTTTCTAATGGACGCAGCTGTGGAATCTGGAGCTATCATCTCCATCGCCATATCCGCAGATCATACGACGATAGGGGCTGGTCACGCGAATGGAAGCATTTTCACGTGGGATACCAGTCGGGCTTCTCGCCCTTTTTTACATATTCCTCATTTAGACCCATCTCAGACACAGCACCGGACGGCAGATGGTCATATGCCCAATGTAGCTATCACCCATCTCGGATTTTTAGGGACAAGACACACGGCTCTAGTCTCAGCAGATGACCGCGGCATGGCTTTCTCTCATCTGGCCACCAGGGGTACTGGTTCACTTGGTAGGACCGTCAAAACGGTGAGGATACTTGGACGATATCCCGAAACTCCGGCGCCAACAGGCAAACCCCTGAAGCCAAGTACCGTACTGGCGTTTTCGCCACTGCCACTTGGAAATGTCGAACGTGCTACAGACGCAATGGGTCTCACAGCAATGCTCACACCGTATCTTTTGGTTATTGTATCGACAACGCCGATTGCTCAGACTCAGCACAAGTCAGCAAGACCGAAGGATGTGGCACCACATAGCGCGATGAGCGGGTGTTTAGCATGGTTTCCTGCGGTCAAGTTAAAAGTCCCCGACCCCATTACAGGCAGTACGATGTCTAAGGTCAAGCTTGTCTACTGTTGGTCGAACGTTTTGACAGTATTAGACGTGGATGAAATACCTCCCGATAACAAGGATAAACAGCCAACGCTCAAGTTCAAGGCCAGGAGCCGTTGGAAATGTGAAGAGGCTATTGTTGCAGTGCAATGGTTGAGCCGCTCGGTGTTAACCGTTCTAACTGTCAGTCAACGATTGATCATCTTAGAAGACCGCTCCATGAGAATGACTGAGGCTTTCGACCTCATCTATAAATATATCTATCATGCTGACTTGTTCTCAACACAACTCCACGCTTTAGTAGAACAGCTTGACGAGGAAGACACGTCTTTGCACGGTGTTGTCGCCGACGCTTTCTATATGAGCCTCAAGACGTACAAGGGGCGGATATTTCTACTTGGATTCAATGATGTCTCGATCGGTTCACTTTCAAACTGGGCGGATCGCTTAATCGCCCTGATGGAAAATGGCGACTATGTTGGTGCTATTCGGCTAGCAACCTCGTACTACACCGGCGACGCCAATAAATTGACCATTGGATTGCCTGAGGATACTAGCTCGCGGCACCAGATGGTGCAGGATAAACTGATGGAGATCATGTCTGCTTCTTTGAAGTACGCCTTTGGCCAACGCCAAAAGAACAAGGCTTCAGCAGATGACCAGCATTTACATGAGCTAGCAGAAACCTGCTTTGTGGCGTGCCAAAATGTGGGGGACTTCGACTTCCTTTTTGAAGAAGTTTATGAATGGTTCGAAGACGCCGGCGTTGAAGGAATATTCCTAGAAGTCCTTGAACCATATGTCCTGGAAAAAACGATCAGGACCGTACCACCAACCGTTGTCAAGGCAATGGTAACGCATTTCGTGAACCAAGGCTGGGAGGGCCGCCTAGAAGAGATGATATGCCATATGGAGACAGCGACCCTGGACATTGACCAGATTACGTTGCTCTGTAAGCAGCATGGTCTTTACGATGCCTTGATATACGTGTGGAACCAGGCTTTGAATGACTACATAACGCCACTCATCGATCTCTTGACGCTGCTTAAACCGCTCGTTCAAAGCGATGATCCCGAATCGTATGAGAATATGATGGAAGATAAGATGTTCAGTGTTAACTCTCTCAAGATCTTCCCATATCTATCTTATACCCTGACAGGGAGAGTCTACCCGACAGGAGAGACTATCGAAGAGGAACTGGCCTCCAAAGCAAAGGCTGAGCTGTACTGGTTTCTCTTCTCTGGAAACACTATTGAATGGCCCAAAGGCAGCCATAAAGAGTTTCTTACTCGCCCAGCTGGGACACAAGAACCACCGTTTCCTTATTTGCGCATGATTTTGAAACTAGACGCCCCAAGCTTTCTGAGTGCGGTGAACGAGGCTTTTGAAGACCCGTTCCTCAACGAATCCCAAGAGAAACAACTCAATGGCGGCACCGGAAAGGATCTTCCTGAAGAGCAGGTATTTGGCATGGCTATTGACCGTCAGTACGTTGTGTCAATACTGCTGGAAATTATGAACCGTGATGACTTCGCCGCTGAAGATACCATTTATTTAGACATGTTTATCGCGCGGAATCTGCCTAAATTTCAGCAATACCTCATAATTCCAGGCTCCACATTGGACAAGATAATCGGCGGCCTTTGCAACTACCCGGGTGACGATTTAGCAGACGATGCTCAACTCAGTGTGGAATACCTTCTCTCAGTCTATCAGCCTCCGGACTTGAAGCCAATGATACCCCTGTTTCAGGAGGCCGGTTTTTATCGTATCTTAAAGCGAATATACAAAAACGATAAGCGTTACGGCTTATTAGTTCAAGCTTATTTCGACGATCCTAATGATCAGGAAGGAGTATTCGACTGCCTTGTAGACTGTCTCAAAGCCCAGGCCAGCCTAACGAAAAGGCAAATCCAAGACGTTCATGACGTTATAAAACAGCATTCAAGAGACTTGGTGGAGCTAGATCCGATAAGGGCTGCGCAAACGCTGCACCGGTCCGCACCTGAGCTGCATGATTCTGTTCTTCACGCTCTAGAAGATGGCTCAGAGTTACGCTATACCTACCTCAAGGCACTCCTGGAGCCGGAGTCAGAAGCTCCAGGACAACCTGAGAGCACTCTAAGTCGAGATTTCATCGAACTTTATGTACAGCTCATGTGCAAATATAACGCCAGTCATGTGTCAGAGTATGTGGGCTCGGTTCAAGCAACTAATCTAAGACTCGACAAGTTACTGCCAACGATGGAAGACACTGGAGTTATCGACGCCGCTATCATTCTCATGGCACGAGAAGGGCAAATACAGGATGCTATGAACCGGTTAACGAAGCATCTGCTTACACTGGAGTCGGCTCTCCGAGGACTCTTGGCTGATACAAGTAAAGATAAAGAAGAAATAAACATTCAGGAAACGGCTGAGGAGCTTCTAAAGGCACTACAGAAGTACACCCACGTGGGGATTTGGTTGTGTCAAGGCCAAATGAAAACATCTCAACAGGTCGATACTATCCAGCGGAGACAGAACTCGCCAGCTCCCAGTGAGCTTACATTGAACGAGAAGTTATGGCTGGAAATGATTGATACTACAGTTCAAATCACCCGCAGTTTATCTAATGTCGTTAACCCGCCTGACCGGAACGCAGCCTCAACGGGAAAACACTCGTCTCAATTGCTAGATACCGATAGGCTCGTTGCTTTGCTACGCTCTTTAGTTCAGCACACCTTCACCGCGTTACTGACGGCAACATCGGCTCAAGGCCCTTTTGAGTTAAATAGTCGCTCGGCTAGCTCTTCTGGGGGTAGCTTGACGTTTCTGCGGATTCTTCGCGCCTTTTTGACGCGGGCAGCTGCGACATCACCAAGCTTGGCCGATTTACGAGCCGTGTTGGCATCAATCTTCTCCGCTTACGCCTACGAGCAGTCGATATTGCAACTTTCAAATCGATTACTCGAGCAACAGTTGTTTGGCAACGTGAAGCAAGCAGTAGAATTACGCCAGAGAGGATGGCGGCCCAAAGGATCAACTTGTGAGGCTTGTGGACGTCGGATATGGGGTCCAGGCGTTTCAGGTAATGTCTTTGAAGCCTGGGAAGAGAAGCAGGCAAGCGAAACTGCACGGCGAAAGGAGAAGAAGGCTGTTCTCGCCGCAGCTGCCGCTCTTTCTGGCTCATCCACAGCACGTGGAAAGGGTAAGGCAGAAGCCTCGCAACAACCTGAGATATTATCAGGGAAAGGAAAAGGCAAGAGCATCGAATCAACAGCACAGCAGAGCCTCTCTGAAGGTGCCGCAGCTCAAGACGGAATCTCTCATGAAGAGAGCGGCGCGGGTGTAAACGGAAGTGCTGTAGGCGCGAGAAAAAATGAACCACTGGGACCACTCGTCGTGTTTGCGTGTAGACATATCTATCACCAGAAATGCTTAGATGCGCTGCAGGGACAACGTCGCGAAGAAAGGCATAGGACAGTCGATGATTTTGGTCGCGAGATGGAGTACATATGTCCCATTGACGGTTAGATAAAGAAAGCATGCTTGTATATATATTCATTGCCATATGTATTGATGAGATAGGCTTTACGATATTGAATCCATGTGTATATTGAGGAGCCTTTCTCCATATGTGTTACCTTCAAACTAAGATAGTTGTTATATCTCAATTGTAAGTGATCAATATCCACAGTTCTTATATCTGTAAGGAGTCTTACTTGCGGTCCCCTTTGCATCTTCAAGAGCTTGTAGGGCATTTGAGTAGGTAGCGTTCTTTGGCAGCTGCTTGCCAGCTCAAACTTACAACGAGTTCGTGATTGCCAAGTGGCAGCGACTGGCAGTATTAAACATCTAATGCTAAGGCAGAGAGTGCTTCACTAGAGAGGTAAGTAAGTACATGCGTCTTCTATTGTCTTGGAGAAAGCAGACTTGCGAGCACAGCCTTACATCGTGCTGACAATATCCGAAATGGCCCCTACACAGCTTCCCGCATCTGGGAACCCTTTGTAAGTTCATTTATCTTCAATTGTTGTGGCATAAGCCAAACGAGTGTGATGAGAAGCTGTGCTAGGACTAAGTCCCCTGTGTAAACAGAAGATGCTAATTATTGTTGGATTGTAGGGTCTTTTTTGACATTACTATCGGAGGTGAGACGCGTCTGTTTTCGTCAACACACCTCTGCATTCTCTCTATCTGGTCTTCACAATTTCTTCTCGTATTGATATACAGAAGAACGATGAAGCGCAGAATCGGGTTGACAGGGGGGGCTCTGACTATGTGGTTATCTATCTATACCCACTGGATACATCTACGTCCTGTTACGTGTCTACCGGACATCATGTCCTCCAATACACACGCTTTGCATACAATCACTTATGTACGAGAGATGGCCTCACTGACACACAGATGGCAGGCGAACCCCTCGGTCGCATCACCTTTGAGCTCTTCAAGGACACCGTACCCCGGACGGCGGAGAACTTCCGCCAATTCTGCACTGGCGAGTCAAAAAATAATCGCGGCCAGCCTCAAGGGTACAAGGGGAGCAAGTTTCATCGAATCGTAAGATTGGTTTTTTCCTCTTTTTCTCTTCTCGCCGCTCTCTCGCTTCTCTATTTTTCCTCGAGCTAACATTTGTATGTATCATCCAGATCGGCCAGTTCATGTGCCAGGGCGGGGATTTCTTGAATGGTGATGGTACTGGAAGTACTGTAAGTTGCTCGAACAGCCTCATCGTGTGGGGAATAGTTTCGGTTGATGAGGCGGGAGCGGTGAAGACTAATCTCTTTGGGATTATATCTAGTGTATCTACGGTACCAAGGCTTTTGGCGACGAGAACTTTACACTGAAGCACACTCAAGGAGGCTTGCTTTCGATGGCGGTACGTATATCCTTTATTTCAAGCCTCTCTCTCTCTCTTTTTATACCGATGCGCAATGTCTAACTGTATTGTCTGACTTCTGGGCCGCATTAGAACTCGGGCCCGAATACGAACGGTAGCCAGTTCTTCATCACTACCGTTCCCACACCACATCTAGACGGCAAGCACGTCGTCTTTGGCAAGGTCGTCGACGGCATGGAGGTCGTCGAGAAGATGGAGAGAACCAAGACTGGTCGGCGGGGTCGTGATGTCCCTGATCTTGATGTTGTCATCGCCCAGTGCGGTGAGATGTGAGGCTTTTGATATAGGGAATGTCGCCTCGAAAAGAAGTTTGATTGCGGCTTGTGATGCGAGTATTACGTGATAAGCTAGGAAGTTATCTATGTGCTTAGCTTGACTTGATCAGCGATGCTAGGCTGATGATGTGCCTGTGGACTTCTATCGCATAGGTTGGGACTTGTTGTGCCTCCGAGCTCAAAGCCATGGAAAGGTGCACATGACCAGGGTCGTTATACAACAGGGGGATCTGCTTCGGGAGGGTTTACGATATTAGACTTCAGATGAAAAAAGCAATGGTGAAACACAAAGTCTGTCATGAATAAGGTGGTGATGCCAGTATATTGCCATTCTCATATTGACCATGACGGTGGTCTAGATCTGTACCGTGCACCTGTGTAGTAACCTCCTGAATCCCACCCTCCTCTATTTTCTCTGCTTCTTTCCCCGGCTGATTAGCATCCTGAGACTGTTGTTGTTTCCAGCGATACTCGCGCTCAACCCCGATCCGCCTCTGCGCCGTATCGCAAAGTCTCACATTCCCACACTCGCACTGCGCCCCCTCGCGCAGCCAGCGGAACGTAATGCTCCAGCGGTCGGCGCGCGGGCGCACGGTGCCGTCCGCCAGGACATCCTTCTTGCGCTTCTTGATGCCGTGCTCCCAGTGCAGACGCGAGTCGCCCGACATCTCCATCATGCTGCGAGGTGGGAGATCGAGATCGACGACTTCCCTCTCTTCTCCTTGTTCTCCCTCTTTCCGTTCTCCTTCTCCCTCTCGCTTTACTCCGTGTGAAATTTCATCTCTTTCGCTTTCTCGCACTTTCGTGTGCCGGAATTGCATCACCACCGCTGAGCCGAGCGAGAGCGCATACAGCTGGTCATACGCCGAGTGCGTGTCCACGTGCGGCGGGATCCCGGCGCCGGGAGGGTAATACTGCAGACAGACCTGCTCTGGATCCCTGCCGTCCGTCGGGAGCCGCGGGATCAGAGGGCGGAGCCAGGACGGGAACGGCTTGTAGGGGATGTCTGGGTCCACGCCGAAGGTCTTGTAGTCGAAGGTGTACCCGTAGTGCAGCGAGATGCGCGAGGATCCGGGCTTCTTCTTATTGTTCTCGGGCCATTCGAGCTCGTTGCGGAAGATTTGGATTAGATGCGCCTCATGCTCGGGGTTTATGAAGTCTGCTTGGAAGTTTATGCCCCGTGGGATCATGGGCAGCTCTTCCATTTTTCCCTGGCTTGTTTGGTGTTGTAGGAGATGAGCTGGAACTTGTAGAGTGAATTTGTTTTCTTTGGTCGTTCCCTGTCTTGCCCTATCGTCTTCTCACAAAGATTGCCTCCATAAGAGAATAAGAGAGCGAGAATAGGGTGAGGGAGTAAGTAGTGAGTCGTGTGATCCAGCTGAGGTCAATATTCAGACTGAGGTAGGCTAAATAGATTCAAAAATATAAGAATGACCACTTCGAATGTCAAGTAAGAACCAAATAAGAAGTACTCAGATACAGGTTGGTTTTGCATTTAGTGTCTGGTATGAATGTCCGTTTTGTTATCAGAAAAGAATGCAAAGAAAGATCAAGATGGGTTTGCGATAGGCTGGCTGATCCAATTATTTTTTCGAGGTGAAGTGGGACGAACCGACGACTGTGCAGCTCAGCACCATGTACATTGAACCAAGTCAGTAAGTAAATGCATCATATAAATTCAGAGCTGTACTTTTATTTATCCATTTTTCACTACAAATACAGATCCGTCTTCAGCAATTTGATGAAACTGAGTATTTTTTCAAAGCGCGTGAGGAAGCCGTCTTCTACTAAATGAAAGCTGGTTCAACTTATAGCGTATACACTCAACTATCATAACAAAACGAAACAATGTTTATCACTAAATTCATCAACATTAGGAACCATCATTGTGTTGTTCAGGATAAATCAAGGGTATCATTATGCACACTATCGTCCCGCTGCTCTCCGTCCTCATTATTATCCTCATCAGTCAAGCCGCCATATAAAACCTCACACACACCGGCTAGCGGCACGTCCATGACGGCATCGGTGCCCTTATTCCATATACTCTTCCAGTCCAGCTGCCGGGCCGTCTCCTCGGTCATGGGCTTGCGCTCAGCCGTGGCCTTCAGACGGATGCGGCCCTTGGCGTCGACAGTGGCGATCTTGGCGGCCTCGTCGACGATAGTCTCGATGGAGGTTAGCGGCAGGGTCAGCACCTCGGTGTTGTACAGGGCGAGGGCGACGTAAATGTAGACGATCAGCATGGTGATGAAGGACGGAATAGCCAAGGCCCACCAGCGGTTCGGGTAGTAGTAGATGCCGAGGGCGTGCAGGAAGGGCGACGGCAGATACGCCCACAGCAGGTAGATCAGGAACGTCAGCGACGAGAACAGGTACACCACGAAGCCGTAGTACTCGTACGTCGGCACCTTGGGCGACGCCCGCTGCACCGGCTCCATGTTGTCGTCGTCTGACGGGTCTGGGGTCGTCGGTCGCGACGGCCGGAGAAGTGATGTCAGCGATGGTGACGGTGGCAGCGGTGTTGGCGGTCGGCCGTAGAATGGAGGTGCGAAGTAGTTCTGGCTTAGCGGAGGCGGTGGAAACGGCTCGTCACCATCGTCATCGTCATCGCCATCTTCATCGTCATCGTTGTCGCTGTCGCCGCTTGAGTACGAGGCGTTGGACTGGTCGTCAAAGAGGAAGTCGACCTCTTCTTCATCGTCGGAGAGGGACGACATGTTGACTGCGGCGGGTGGCATGGAACGTCCAGCCGGGTCGCTATTAATTAGACTGCAGCCGGATGCTGAAGATGCTGAAGGTTCAATGCATTATTGAATGTACTTGGTCAATAAATGTAATAGTGTTTCGAAGTGCATCGCCTCTTAATTGGTATTGTAGCTTGGAGAGACTAACTGGAGAGATCTACCGGTAATCCTGGTGCAGTACTGGCAGCTTGAACTTGAAGCTTGAAGCTAAGAATTTGGTTAGCAGGGGCCCTGTGGAGCATGCAGGTGCATTGGCTAGTACCTACTATAAATCCCTGCAAGGACCTAGGTAAGTATCTCGAATATGTACCTCCGTACAGGGGCTCAATGAAAAAAAGACCAGCCCCGCCTGCTATCCCGCGCCGCTACCAGCCACACGCGACTACCTTTACAGTTATGAAGCTGTAAGTAGGTAAGTGCACCCCTACTGGAGCTTGACTGTAAACACGACTGAAGATTAGCGACATCCTTCTCTCTCACCATCTCCTTCACCCCTTCCCTCTCACCCTCGGCTCCGTGGTCTATTATTCGTTGCCCGCTGTCGCGTTACAATTGTCCATTTCTCTTCCCATCTTCATCTTTTCGTCTTGTTATTATGGCGGGCCAACAACCACTTCCGAATACACAAGCACCATTAGATGTTTATGGTGGAGGTAAGTGCAGCCTCGTCGTGGTGCCAGGAATGAGAGATGTATATGAGGTCGCTAACCCGCTGCGCCAGACGAGGTCTCGGCTCTTGTCCTCGATGCTGGCTACTGTCACACACGCGCTGGTTTCGCCGGCGAGGATGTTCCCAAATCAGTCCTGCCCTCCTTCTACGGCAATCTCAAGACCAGTAACGCAGACTCGACCACAACGACGTACCGAGACATCTTCGGCGACGAATGTCTGTATCCTCGCGGCGGTTTCGAGGTGAAAAACTACATGTCCCGTAGCGATAGCGTTGTTGAGGACTGGGATGCCGCCACCAGGCTGTGGGAACACATGCTAATCAAGCGTCTGCAACCCGACCGCGAGGCACCCCCCATTATAAGGAGCGGCCCCCGCGGCGCCAGCGAGGGAGCACCAGAAGGTGACGGCGACGGCGATGTCGCCATGGAAGACGTGGAGACCCAGGAGAAGCCGCTGTGCGAAAACCCCCTCCTTATGACCGAGGCTCCCTGGAACTCGGGCAAGGCCCGTGAGAAGGCTATCGAGATCGCCATGGAGAATTGGGGCTGTCCCGCCTTCTGGATGACGAGGACGCCCGTGTGCGCCGCCTTCGCTGCGGGCAAGGCTTCGGCGCTGGTTATCGACGTTGGCGGTGCCAATACGAGCGTTACCGCCATACATGACGGCATGATCCTTAAGCGGTCGATTCAGAAGTCACCTATCGGCGGGTTGTGGCTGTCGCAGCAGATACGGACCATGTGGGACAGCAACGAGCCCAAAGTCAACGTGGTGCCTTACTTCATGATTGAAAATAAGACTCCTGTCGATGCTGGTGCCCCGGCGCAAGCCAGATTGCGGAAATTTCCCTTCGAAATCACTCCCTCGTACCGCGCCTACGAAGAGGAGCGTCTCTTGACAGAATTCAAGGAGTCCGTGGTGGAAGTATGGAGGGGCCCTGGCAGATATTTAAACCCTGGAAATGAAGACCTAGTCAAGACGCAACCCGGACGAGTCTTCGAGATGCCCGACGGCGCGAACCAGATGTGGCGGGAACAACGTTTCCGCGTGTCGGAGGGTATGTGGGACGAGAATGCTGCTCTCCCGAACCCCGACGGCAGCGGCAAGGCACAGACCATTCCCCAGATGATCCTGGCTTGCCTGGCTTCCGTAGATGTTGACCTGCGGCCTAATCTACTCGGCAACGTTGTCGTCACCGGCGGCGCCAGCCTGCTGAACGGCTTTAACGACCGTCTAAACAACGAGCTTATGGCCATGCACCAGGGCATGAAGATCAAGCTACACGCCGCCGGTCTTACGACTGAACGCCGCTTTGGCGCCTGGATAGGTGGCAGTATCCTGGCTAGTCTCGGAACGTTTCATCAAATGTGGATCTCACGGAAGGAGTACGAGGAGAACGGTGTCGGTATCGTTGAGAAGCGCTGCAAGTAGGACCCGTACAGCTGGATCTCTACCTGAACCTTCTCTCCTTCCTCTGCCTTCTGTATGGTTATGTCTGGAAGTAATATCACGACTGTGGTTTAGGAATCACGGTATACGAAAGCATGAGTTATCCCGCCCGCTTTCCTGGGCGGTTCGGCGTACGGAGTTGTTTGGGGAAAATGTAGAGTGTCTCTGGGAGAGACTCATGCAAGCGCCTCCATGAAGCAGACAGGGAAAGGCGGCTAGAAGTAGGAAAATAGGCTTGTAAAGTTAGACGGCCAAACGGCCGCGTTACCACTTGGGATAAAAACAAAATTCAAGGTGTTTATAACTATTTGCCGGCTTCTCCAGCCGGTCAAAATGGGTGTTTTAATTCATTCTGTTTAATCATCACCTCTCTGACGGGTCTTAAGTTGAACTGTGTAGTGTTGAACCTGATAGCCTCCTGGCTACTCGGGTCTAATGATGCTGTTATAAGTCCACTTCAGTTCTTTTTTCCTACGTCCATGATAGTTGCTTACCCAGCGTCGCAGGAGAGAAAGCTTTTGACTGGCAAATTGGTGAGCCCTATTATGACGGTGAAGAAAGATCTATCGCATCACCATCCATTCCATCGCAGCCAGACATCGACGACCTCATCCTCGCGCCCCTTATTTCGTGAGTCGACGACGAGATACCAAGGATGTCCAGCGCCGGTGATACACGAGTGGTTAGGCCAGATACGCACGCGCTGGCCAACAGCAAGCGGCGTCTCTCCCCCCTCCTTTCCCTCCGTTCCGTTCTGGTCATCATGAATGCCCCCTTCCCCGTCCCCGCGCCACGCCAACACCCCGTGCTCCTGAGAAATGCGCGCGACCTGCCAACCGCCATGCACGGCCGGGAACCGCGGACCCGGCACGACATTATCGACGCCCGCCCACGGCATCACGACACCCCAGCCGTTGTAGTGCTGCCCCTTGACGGCGCCCATGTCTTCACACGGCTCGCGCCCTAGCGCCAGACTCCCCGCGTTCACCAGCGCCTCCGTCGCTCCGCCGGCCCCGCGGCCCGTGTACACGGAGGCCACCTCGGCTAGCACCGTGATGGCTACCGCGCCGGGGTTCAGGTACCGCGCGTCGCAGGCGTGCGCGGCGAGCTGCTGCATGTCTAGCGTCGGGTACACGCCCGCATGCACCTCGAGCGCGAGACCCTCGGCGCGCATGCGCGCCATCAAGTCCTTGATCTGCGCTACCGTCTCTGTTGCTGCTGCTGCTGCTGCTGCTGCGCTACCAGTATCATCACCACCGTTAGCTTCCGCGCCGTCAGAAACGAAGTCGGGGTGATGCAGCGTGGTTACCGTGGGCGTGGCGCCGACGGAGAGCACGAGGGGCCGCTGCTGGTCGTCGCGCCGCTGGAGGGCGGCGGTGCGCTCGACGACGTCGTGCAGGGCTGCCAGCTCGGCGCCTAGGATGCCCATGGCGGCCCAGTCGTCGCGGGACGCGTACGAGTGGCCCGCGTGCGTGTACAGGCCCCAGAGGACGGAGGACCCGACGGCCTCGGAGAGCAGGAGCTCGCTGATCAGGGATGCGCAGGCGGGCGACTCGCCCGGCACGCCTGCGCGGTTCCCGCCTATGTTGATTTTGAGGAATACTAGAGGCGGGTTCCCGGATTTGGAAGCCAGCTGGGTCAGGAGCTTGATCTGCTCTATGTGGTCTATCATCACGGAGAGACTGTTGGGTCCTAGCTGGGCTGAGATTGTTGCTAGTCTGTCTATGCTTGAGGGGTAGAGGGGGAAGGAGTAGAGCACCTTTTTGCTGGTTGTTAGTTGAGGGAGCAGGGTGTTTCTCAGGAGAAAGGAAGGGGGAGAGAGTTTGTGTGTTATAGTAAATTAATGAGAAGGCAAGCCGACGTACATTGACTTGTCGCCCTTTGGACTGATACTCCTTCAGCAGCGGCAACACGTTCTCGGCCTCGGTGAGAGTCGACACGACGATGTTGACGGGCGTAGAGTCATCATCGCCCACTTGTAGCCTGGTAAGTTCGGCAGTCTAGTGTTCAGCACGGCGTATATGTCAGTCCACGTCTTTATATAAGTTAAAGCACATCTGGGTAGATGTTCTCTGGCTGACTTGTCTAGTAGCTGACTGACCTTGTGCGTCTTAATATGTGCTCGCCAGTTGAGGTTGAGTTTCCGAGCTGTTTCTAGCATCCGGTTACAGTTTGCCGCCACCTTTGCCAGATCTAACACTACTGCGGGCGTAGGCACCTGGTGCAAGGTCTTACCCACGAACCGGGCCTGTAGGGCGTCTTTGGATAGCTGTGTCGTCGCCATTTCGCGATCTACTTAGGGCTGAAGTGGGAACACGAGAGTGAGAGGGGCTAGTCTTTATATAAGGGCCTTGAATCTAGAAGTAGAGTTTAGTATCAGCAGCTACCTGAATCTTAACTTTACTAGAGATGAGTATATAAGTTAGGCTACGATTCTCCAAAAGAGGTGCATACATGAGGAGGTAGGATTAATCTCCTCTCCAAGAATGAAACCCTACATCCCTAGGTATACTATTCATACATAGCTTAGGCACCAGAAACTGTACACGATATCCACAACGGTCATGTTAGCGCTCCTTGATTAACACGTACATCCATAGATGTTCGGCATTTCATTGGGGGTCATTCCCCCACCAAAGCCGTTCCAACATGACTCGGATAGAGAAAGGAAAGCTTTCCTATGCTATGATAGGTTAGATGGGGAAGAGGCACGATAAAAAAGGAAAACGGGGCACAACGTACGTCAATGGTGCAGTAGTCTATAATAACCTGTACCGAGGTAGCGACCCACCTTACTCTTCCATCCCTCGTTGTCTTAGACGTGGGATAGGTATACCTAAGCGAGGTGGTGAAAGAAAAACTTGGGACTCCCGTAGGTGGTGCCCCACACCACTTACACCACCTACTGCACCTACAGGAGTCCCAAGTTTTTCTTTCACCGCCTCGCCTAAGGCAAAAAGAAATGGAAGTAAACGATGGAGAGGGCGTATACCGGCAGAGATAGGTAATGTCTTTTCATTCTCTATATCTACGTAACAGCCCGAGAGTACTGTATGCGACATCCCGTAAGGTATAAATCATGTGAGATAAACCTAATATGCACGAGTCTCATGACGAGGTTGTTATTGTCGTGTCCTGTTCTGCGGCCGCTCCCCCACCCAAACTCGTGGGAGGTTAGGTACTGAGTAAAAAGACAGACAAGTCGTTCGTTCGTTTCGCCTGGGTCGACATGTCGATCACACCAACGGTTTGCAAGTGGGTCGGGGCAGAACGGACGGAATTGGTTGTTCGTCTAGAGTGGAGGAACATGTACGAGGGAGAGAGGGGAAACAAGATGGGGAATATGTTGTTGCCTGGTGTATGCGTAGTATTGTCCCGGATTGATCACTTAGGATACTATATGCATACATATATATAAACATATATCGCGACGACGAGGTTCATTTTGGTTGGTCTTAAAATGTAGGTAATAGACAGGTTGGCCGTGCTGCTGCGGTTGCGGCCAGCAATTAGCTCACCGAAACCCGTTTTCTCTGGTTTTCAAGATGAAGAGAAAAGGGGGGAAAGATACCGGTATACTGTCATGTGCAACCAACCGCTGCATCCGAATTTCTGACATGGACGAAGTGTCCTGGTCCTACAGTTTGATCGGTAGCTAGCCTATGAGCCGTGTGGTTGCACCGCATATTTTATTGTTACTCAGGGGTTACAACATCGTAAACAGAGCGTGATGGCGGTGCATCGCATCGGCGCCACATGCATACACAAGGTTTATAGTATGTAGGTATGCGCACTGCATGTAAACCTCTGGTAAGGTAGTAAAAGGTTCCTTCGCCAATGCCAGCCTACGGTAACCCGTGTACCAAAAGTATTAGTTAAGGTAGGTAGATTTGCCTTGTGTATTGGAGCATTCAAGACTTTTAAACGAGATTCGTTTGCTATAACTATACTGAGCCGGTCCTCGTCTCTATTAATAAGAGCTATAGTATTCACTTGTCAGAACTAGATATGCTACTCATAGACAGTACTTTTATAGTTAGCAAGGTAAAAAAATTGGTAACAGCAAATGATAACCGGATTCGATAGAGCGTACCAACGAAACTAGTGTAATAAATCTATCGAGGTAAAGCTGGGGTGTTATCTTCTTATATCTCATAGGGGAGATAAGAAGAAGAAAAGAGCCTTGCCTTGAGAGAATTGCGAAGGAAAGGGTGGCACGCCTCAAATTGAGGGTATTTAACAAATACTAGACAGGTTGTGAATCTCTCCAATGCCTAGCCAAAATTGCAGAGCGCCACCCTTAGACGATGAGTATCGGTAAAGTAGACAAGAAGTAGTTTTGAATACATTTATGAAGACTTCGAAACTTGTTGTCTGATTATATTGCTACTACAATTACTTTTCTGGGTGTATTTGGTAAAAAATCTTCCACTTGTTCTCAACTGAAAGGTTCAAGTACCCTGATATATATGTTACTGTTTCTTTTCATTAAATAGTTATCTTGTACGTGAAACTTGAACGCAAATATATACACAGATGGAAACATTGAAATACAGCTACAGCTCATATAGACGGTCTATGGATGTGAGATTACGTAGTGCTCCTTATGGTCATGTATGGCTGACTACGCATATCGCAAATCTAGAGGAAATATGTTAACGAAGCATTTTAATAGGACTTTTCGTGAAGTAAATTAACTGTCTTTAATTACGAGTGCCTAATAAGTAGGCATAAAGGCAGAAACTTACTTGACATGAACTAGACAAATATTGGAAAGTTGCCGATCATAAAGCAGGCACACGCTTCCCTCCACAGTCCCAAGAGGTTATCATCGAACCATGACGCCGATTCGAGGGTTGATACACAGCGAGAGGGCAAAAGAAGCAAATAAATCTCATCTTGAATCAAGGTTTATAAAGAGGAATGAAAGAGTATTATAAAAAATGGTTCAACCCAAAAGAGCGACGGCGGGTTGGCATGATTGGTGCTGAAGAACTGCCTACGAATCCACTCAAGAGGATATATCGAGATCTCGAATATTAGGGATTTTCGTATCGATATTACGGAGATCATACCAACGTTGTGTATTTGATAAGGATTCATGAGCTCACCCTACTGAAACTTTCATACAGGTCGTAGCTGGGATTACCTACCTCAGACCTACCCCTATCTTCAATTTTATCAAGAGAGTGTAGCGTCATCGATATGCTGATTGAAATAAGTATATACGATATATACCTATATACACTTTCCCGAATGCCCCTCTCTTCCTCCCACCACATCCCCCCCTCGACTTAAAGCCCCCGTATCGACCTATCTCAGTCCAATCAAACAGAGGTGGATGGTGTGGCACCAGGGACCCAAGTACTCACGCTGCTAGGTCCCGTAGGCGTCTCATTGATAGCGTCGTTGTTGCGTGAGCACCCGCTTTTGGCGACGAGGGCGGCCGGACAAGCGACCTGCTTGAAGGTGACGCCCGGGTTGTCCGCACCGCCGAACCAGTCGAAGCGCCAGTAGCAGCCGGCCTTGAGGGCCTCGGGGAAACTGTCGCACGCCGAGCGTGATGTAACACCGCCGTACCGCTCACCCCAGCCATTCGGGGGTGCGCCGTATTGGTTGGAGCACTATAGATTGGCGAGAGTCAGTTATTCACTTGGTTGCTCTTTTGGTGGGAAGTGCGAGCTTTGTTTGGGCCGTTGGGGCTTTTATGTGTTCGTGAGACGTCGTTCGTCCGAGTAGCGAAGAGAGTTTACTGTAGTTGATTGGGATGTCAAAAGGAGTTAGGGGTAGCTGAAGCTTACTGCGTTGAATTGGCCTACGCCACCACCAGGGATCTGTAATAGATAACACGATACTTGTCAGTGGAACTCTTTCGCTGAATTTGAAGAAACTCTTCATAAAAAAAAAAAAAAATCGGACATGAGATAGCTTGAAGGAACTCGACAATAACGCATACCGCCAGATCGAAATGGTTCTGTCCCAGATCGCCCCCCGTGTTACTCGCCTGCACAATCAGCTTCTTACCAGCCACGGGCCCGCTCGTGAACGTGAGTTCGTAGCAGGCGCAGCACCAGGTAGTCTCTGTCTGGCCGGAGATGCGCACGGCAGCCCAGCCGTAGCTCGTCGTCTCGTTGACGGCCCAGGGGCTCTGATTCGAGCACATGTAGGCGGAGCCGCCGGAGTCGCAGCCGGATTTGGTCGCGCCGTTGTCGTTGAGCGGCGTGTCCGACTTCGAGCACGTCCCGATGAGCTTGCCGCTGTTCGTCTTCTGCGTCCACCCGCACGACGGCTTGCAACAGTCCCAGTAGCGGGTTGTTTGCCCCGTGCCCGAGGCGCCTTGGGACGAGGCTATTCCGGCGAGGGAAACTGCCGTTAGTGCGAGGGCTTTGATCTGCATTTTACTTTTCTCCTTCTTTATCACTTCTTCTGGAAATTATTCAGCTCACTTCGACCGATCCTTATGTGCTGTGGGATGTAAGATGTTGTAATATTCGATCACTGAGTAACCTGGTCACGTCACTCCTTGGATATGTCTATCCAGTCAGGCAATAAGTGGCATATGTACTACGCTACATAGATACGTACAGACGGAAGGGATATATACGGTAGTTCTTTAACGGCTGAGTTCCATAGTGCAGTGGCAGCCAAGATACCGACCGAAACCAACTGTACTATATTGCCAACTTAACTCGAAGACTACCGTATTACGCGATCCACTCGGAAATCTTCCGATGCTGATTGTACAATATGAACCGGAGCTTCACCAGGAACGAGACAAATATACTGCGTTGGCTCATAAACTTTCCATACACCGCACCAACAAATCAAGAGCAATGCCTCGAGGCATCTTGGGGTAGGCATAAGACAGCTTCATCATTCGTTTTCCAGCCGGTCACTTGACGTCGGCGGCGAGGAAGGAATATCGGCCCGCGCCCTTCTTATGTGTACTTTGTCCGGTGCTGTAATTTATAGGAAACAGGAATGGTTGCTGGCAAAATAGGAGGTATCTGGAAAAAGGCATCCGTCACTGTACCACGGATCCTAGCTCTGAAAAGCACGAGATTATATGAAAACAGCTGGGTGGTCTCATATAATTGGCTTGGGACTATCTACAGCCTTATTCCCCGCATTGGCTGCTGCGGAGTCCAACCGCACTCGACCTCCACTGCCCAAGATGACAATGCCAAGACTTTAAGAAAATACCGACACTGGCCTTGGATATACACATTGGAGTGCATTGAATAAGAAGAAGAAGCGAGACAAGATAGACAACCTTCGCGTTTTGATTTATTCTTCGAGGAAAGAGATCCTATGTATCTTACTAGCTTCGGAGTAAAGGATTACCAGCCACTGTCATTCCGGCGTTGTCTGTTGTCGAATTCTTCGCCAACACGATCCATGATTTCTCCTAAAAAGCCACCACCACCACCACCATCACGGCCACCGGATTCCTCTTCATCGCGGCCGTAATCATCTGAGCGACCATACTCCTGCCGGCCATATTCCTGTCTTTCTTCACGCTGGTAGTTATCAGACCTTCCATATTCCTCCGACCGTCCGTATTCTTGTCTTTCTTGACGGCCGTATTCATCCGAGCGTCCGTACTCTCGCTCTTGGCGGTTGTAATCACCCGAGCGTCCGTAATCGGATCTTTCCTCGCGGCCATAGTCCTCGGCTCTGCCGGAATCATCTTGTTGGCGTCTCCAACCACTAGATTCTTCGTAGCTGTCGTCATTACTCTCGTATCGACGCTCGGTGCGTTCCTCGTAGCCGCCACCATAGCTGGGGCGAGTCTCAACACGCTCTTGGTAGCCGTATCCTCTGCCACTGTCGTCTTGCTCGTAGCGGCTGTACTCTGTGCGCTCGCCTCCGCTAGAGTATTGAGTCTCACTGATGTTAGCCTGTCCGTAACGGTCTTCGGAGCGGCCATATTCAGTTCGGCTCTCAGTGTAGGAGCCGTCGTTGTACTGTCTTCGGCTCTCAAATGACTCGCTTTCTTCCTTCTTGAAACCACCACCGAGGAGTGAGTTACCAATTTGTCCGAGAAGTCCGGCACCGAATGATCCACCATCCCCGCCGCCACCGCTACCGCTGCCTCCAGGTAGCTTGATTTGACCGCCTGTCTCAGACTCAACCACGCTCGAAATACCGCCTGTGATTCCTTCAAAGATAGCCCCAGCAGCGGCGCCGGCAATACGGTCCTGTACAGTCCCGCCGCCTCCAAAATTTTTCTGCATACCGAGAGGTTTTCCACAGCCATGGCCTGTGTCATGCACGCCTTCTCTGTGATTTTCGTTGTTCTGAACACCTTCTCGAGAGAGTTTCCGCCGATACTCATCTTTGGCACCCTCATCCATCTCATTCCACCAATCCTCGACGCTGCGGAACATTAGGGCTCGGCCGTCCTCAGCACCATCTTCGCCCATGTGGCGTTGCGCTGGGTGGTGAAGCACACCACTAATGATCCGGTTCAAGGTACGATCAACATCAACGCTTTCGTTGTCCCAAGCCTCCATCAGCTGGGGAACAACCCAGGCTACAACCTTGCTCGCAGTCTTGCCCGCAATTTCGTTGAGAATCTTGAAGTAGTCAGTACACGTCTATACCGAGAGGAAGGGTTGGGGATCTTTACATTTGAGAAGTGGTCCTTTGACAACATTGAGTGAGTGGGATCAGAGGATTCGTCATTATCGAACACAATATGTTGCTCGTTCTCGCTGCTGGCAATAATCTCATTTGAGCCAGTTGCAAGCTCATTTTTAACCTGAGAGATGATGGGCAAGACGAAAGGCGCGATGATGGTAAAGACCCACATCGATAGCTGGTCTTCCAGCTGCTCGATGAGCTGGGGTAAGATTGGAATCTTCTCGATCGCTTCGGCGATGGCTTTCATAAGGTCATCATGGAACTCGATGGCGGGCATTATCTGCTGAAAGACCTGCTGGGCATATCGGGTGAATTCCTCGGGCTCCCGAGGAGAGATGGAGGCATTCTCCATTTGTGCCGCCTGGGCATTGGACTGAATATCGTTCATCTGCTGCTTCTTGTCGCTACCACCAAATACGCCGTCAGGAATTTTGTCGAGAAGGTCTGCTAGGATGCTAGTATCGTCGTGGGAATGCTGTTCTAACGTCCCTTCGAGTTCTTGGATTTCGTTCTGGGTTAACTTATCCGAGACTAGGTATTCCATAGGTTAGACATCATCTCATCAGTTTCACCGGGTTATGTTTTGTACCTTCGCCCGTGACAGAATGGAGAAAGTCTACTCCACCGAATGTTCCGGTGACGATTGGCCAGACTCCGTGTCGGGCACCAGGGATTCGCAGCTGGGTACGGCTACCCACGTGGGGAAACACGTCACGCTCGCCCAACTCGATTAACGCCAGTTCCGTGTAGTTGCTATGAGCAAGAAAATCTATAGTGCTCTGTGTTAGCGTATGGCCGTGGAGGTATCTATCGTCTTTCGACCTGCTGTGATAGCGTACCTTCGAGACAGTGAAGACCAGTCCCCAAGAGTCGAAGAGCCTCGTAGAAATCGCTTTTGTTCTCGCGGCGTCTGTAGTTTCGAACGAGCCTGATGGATTCACCGAAGAGGCGCCTGACGTGAAGAGCCGATGTCATAATATTCACGCGCTCGTTCGCAATATAATTCTTCATACCGGTTTCTTCATCGATAGCGAGCTCTACGCTCTCGTCGACTGGGCCACGCAGGGCTCGATAGTAGCGGCGAGCGTCTTCGTTATCGGCATAATTCTTGGGATTGTCGATATGGTCTTCAGGACGGTAGCAGCCTAGACGCTCAGCGGTAACTTCAAACTCCTTGGAACCATAGCCGAAGCTCATGAAACCCAGGACGCAAAGGAGGAGGCGTATGGCTTCGGCAGAGACCGACTTGACGGTCCCTACGTCAATGGCCTGGGAGTAATCGCGAAGCCAGTTTCCGAAATAGACGCGAGAGACCATTAACTTGTTAAACTTCTTACCGCCGACGACATTAGCCATGAGAAGGGTAAGCAGAGTGTCTTCGATATCGCCATGGCGCCCTGTCGCGATCTACATGTTAGCGCAAACATTGAGAGGTGGCTTGGTGAGCTGATTACGAACAGTTCTGGCCTTCGACCTTTGAAATGCCAGCAATGTTACCAGCACCGAAAGCGAGAGCCGGCTGGGCAAAGACAAGGAGAACGGCTAACCCCAGGAGACCGGGGAATAGCTTCGAAGAGGTCATGTTGGTAGATCTCGGGGCCGTGTCGTAGTGCTTTGGTGATACTTAAGGTAATGTAATAAAGTATTGAGGAGTGAATGACAGACGAGAGGCTGTAAAGATGTAATTGAGGGCAATGCACAATTTAAGAATACCAAGGGAGAAAACGCCAACTGCCCGAACAGAGACTTGGGGCAGGTGACGTTCGTGTTGTGGTTGTAGTTGTGGTTGGTGGGGGGGAGGGGGGAGGGAGAGCTCTACGACCCTGAAGTGAGGACCTCATACCTAGATACAGCCGAGAGCTAGCTACAAGCTTCATACAGCACAAAGGAGGGGGAGGGGCAGCGTCAATGCATTGTTTGATGTCGTTTGTGCGACCAACCGCTAGATAGCCCCTAGACCTTCCTCGGGCCGGCTGTGTTACTGTGTCGTACTAGCTGGCGAGCTGGCGAGTCGGTGGACTCGGATGCGCCCGCAATACCACAAGATCGCCGTTTGGATTTCGTCCGAGGGGTTTGGAGGGGCTCCCTGAGGTCAAGATTGGCTGATCACGGAGTCTGCCAAGAGGGATGCCAAGCCACGAAGCCAAAAGGCCAAGAGGATGTCCTGACTGGGCGCTCGTCCAGCAAGTCCGTGGAGGTACGGTAGGTACTACCGTAGGTTAGATACCGAAGAGACAAAGAGAGACAGACGGGCCATTCAATCACATATATAAAACCTAGCCTGTTCGTTGCCGGGCCTTACCATTGTGGTGGTTTGACCTCATGGCCGAATGTTCTTCGCCGATGACAAGTCGTGTTCGTAGCAGCAAAGCCAGATAGGAAATTCAGACCTATTGCGGCACAGGAACCTATATGTCAGTACCCGTGTCCTGATCAGGAGACAGCATCAAGAAATGACCCGAGGGTTGTACTGTCGTTTCACATTTCACACGTTGATCTTTGGTCATTTTTTAGAGAACGAGGAGTCGCTGAGTGCGAATACAATTGGAGGCTAAATTGAAGGTTACGATATGAACGATATACCGCCCATGATACCTAGTTGATACAGACTAGATAGGGGGACAGGTAGGAATTGGGGACAAGATAAGAGTCTCTATAGGTCGTCGTCATTGAGTTATTATGTTTGTGCTAAGAGGTAAGATCAAGATCTTGACATCCCAGCAATCTGGGTTGGCTCGAAAGATGACTGTGAAACTTTAGACCATGCAATGCAGGTGATGAGAGGTGGAGCCTGTGTCGATTTCCGGTGCATGAGAACGGAGAGGGTCTTGGCGGATCAACTCGGCTCCGTAGCCGACACTGTACAATGGTGGACCTACATCTAGGCTCTATCTCTATTAGGTACCGTACTTGATCCGATCAGACGTACTGAGGAGAAAGAAATAAAGAGAGGTATGAAACAAAAAACAAAATATAAAAAGAAGACGAAACGGAAAACAAAACAGTGATAAAAGCAGATAGCATTAATAACATTGATCGGCCAGGTAACATAGGATCGGCATCTATTATACTTACTCAAGTATGTGCTTAAACTGTGTAACTAACGACTGTTAACGACTGTCTGTTTTCCTTTGCAGCTTGTTGGCCTTTAAACACCTATTTATATATGTGCTTTTGAAATTTACTTATTGCTCACTGCCTTGTGATATAGAGGAACTATCTACATAGTAGTTTTGCGACTGGGCAGCATGTGAAGCTGAGTGCATAACTGAACTGAATAACAGCAGCAAGTAGGTAATACAGTCTATACCTTGTGTGATACCTATGTAGTCTGCTCAGCTAACGAGAACACCCAATACTGGAATCAATTAATGTATATAGATATCCAGGCTCAAAAGTAATTCCTAGTACTGAGTGTATCTGGTCTTTATTGGTTATTGCATATATACCTTTATATAGGCATTTCCGTAGTTGCTAATAACTCACAATATACAGAGACAAGGGCTGGCACCATAACTTGAAACTTCGCGCCGTCAGACTAGAAGAGACGCGTCGTTGCTAATCGCACTGGGCCATCTGTGCTGCACGAAATGACCATTCAGAGCTGGCAAAGCATCGCCCGTCGAATTCCCGGCATTTCCAAAAGATACTAATCATATGTTTGGATCAAGCGCGTTCGATGGTAGACATGCACAAAACTACATACTCCTCGCCTAAGATCAGGATTGGGCTCATGAAGCATGTTGAACAGATTGAATATATTGAAGTGATGATTAGGCTTGATCGACCTATACGCTGGCGTGGGTTCGAGGACTTGGATAAGAGGCGTAATAGGTCATGTTAAGCTTAGGTATTGAGCCAGCTTTGGTGGCATACTGGTAGGTGAAGAAAGCATCAGGAAAGGGGGTTTTGTAGGTACTTGTAGCTACCTGTTGGCTGTAAGCAGTGAGCAGTTTAGACAATAGAAGCCCTTCTACTAGTACAAAGCGTCAAAGGACACTGGAATTGTAATTGAGTCGGTTTTTTGCAAGGCACAATTAGCTGGCCAGCAATGGGAAATCACAGGCGTTAGGAAATGGGGAAGAGCGCTGAAAATGGGCTTTAGAACGATGTTGGGGGATGCGTTTGACCCTGAAAGCAGCTGGGCGGGGGATGGCCTGGCATGGGCGACCGGCAATTGCCGCCACTGTTCTACGGCGCTTGCTGGAGCACAGTGACACTTGCGCAATCAGGCCAACCTAACCGACAGGTCTGGGAGGGCAGCTCTGCACTGCAACGGCCGCCGATTCCTGCACTGGACTGCTCAAACCCCCGAAGAAGCCTGAGCCAATCAACCGATGGACAGTGTTGGTGTGGTGCAACCCTCTTACGCTACCAGCTCTGACGCTGACAGCACAATACTGTAATAAAAAAACGCGTTGACTGCAATGTACATGTACCTCCTCCTCACTCTTTCAAGTCCTATACACGAGAAGGGACAACTGTAAAAGCTTCAAAGTTCTCTTTAGCATATTTGTGATCTTAATGTTCGAAGACTTATCGAATATAACTCAAGAAAGTAATGTCGCACCTATGAAAGCTCCGAGTAGGTAGGTAATAACAAAGACTTCTATAAAGGTATAAGTGGTGAGAGAAAGGTACCTATAACTTGGTGGTTTTGGTGCGCCTATTTGATGCATAGGACAAAGTGGGTGGTGCAATCACACTGATTGAATGATTTTCAGGTGATTATTTTTACTGGATTATTTGTCTCTCACATTTTATTACGGGGCTGTTGGGGTGCACTGGATCAGTCTGGCCAGGTACCTTGAACACTACCTGTGGCTCAAAATCTCTTCTGGCCCCTCACCAGAACAAAATTGTTGTAACCCTCCTCCACTCTGTAAGTCCCCCATGTACCTACACCGAAGTAAACACCATCACAGCAACCACTGCTAACCTAACATTTACGCGTCCCACGATGAAAAGCTTCACTGAAGCGAGCATATAGACACACACATGCGAACCATATGCTTGCCACAAGCTCGCAACATTAATATCAAAGCAAGCGATTTTAATTCTGTATGCCTTATATGCTTTGCAGTTAAACACTGTCTACTACTAAATGTAGGTATAAACCAGAAAGAGCTACTACCCTGCGCAGTTTATTATGAGTACAAGTATGAAGTACCTGCTCTTGAAAGCAATAAACGCTGTAATGTGCTGCCTGCACCTTACTAGTAGAGCGAGGGTAGGTACAGTGCAGGCGCAGGCGGGGGGTACATAATACCTACTAGCCATTCTCGCCATTGTACCTTATTGATACTAGGTAATATGGAGTATAGATGTGAAGGTGATAGTGCACATAGCCCCGAATTTCCTAGGTAGGCTAAGCCGACAGGGGAAATCCACACCCTCACCTGCTGCACAGCTACCACATTATCTGGGTGGTAAGCAGCAAGGTACCTACCAGACCTACCTACCTACCCTAAGCTGGTAGGTACAGAACTGTGTGCCAGTATCTGCCATTGCCCGCCCATCAGCGATCGCGCGAAATCAGCCAGCCTGGGCAGCCACCGTATTTAGAGGGCTGCCCCTCCCGCTTCAGCGCATGCCCCCCGTAAACCTTCTTTCTAGTCTTCCTGATTCCCGAGTCTCTCCCTTTTTTCCCTCTCCCCCTCCTTCACTACCAGCCCACTGTTCATCTTTGGGCCCTAGTACATATTACATAGTAGCTAGGTGACTTAGCACACCTGCACTCATCTCACCAGGACATTTTCAATCCCTCGGCTACCTAACCTGTCTCGACGGATCCCGCATCCTTCTGAGACCCCAACACCAGCAACTGCTAGGTTAACGCCACAATCTCACCCGGAATTCCTCAATACTGCGGGCAGCCTGCACACACCAGTGCACCCAGAGCACAGGCAATCAGCCAACCAACCAGCACCGCTGCGGCACCTATAATAGAGGTGCACGCCCCCGCTACGCGCCCCCTCGCTGTGCTTAATGGCTCGCCCTAAGAAGACCGACGGCCTCAAACAGCCTGCTCCAGTTGCTCCCGCGCCCGCCATGGTCCCAATGCCAGCGATGCCGATGCAGCAACAGCATCAACAGCTTCAGCACCAGATGACGCCCCAGCACCAGATGCCCCAGGCCATCGCCCAGCAGCCGCCTATGCAGCCCATGCAGGGCGCTCTGCCGCCTCAGCAGCGCACCATCGGTATCGACGAGTTCATCAGAGTCCGCGACAGCGTAAGTTGCTCCCAACTAGCCTGCCATTCTGTCCTGTCCTGTCCTGTCCTATCCTATCCTATCCTCCCTGTCCGGCCACCCAGGCCCGTGTCTAGTGCACCTCTGTCTCTCACCATGCCTCTTCTCTCCCTCTTCTGAAGTCCTTACCCACTGCTGCGCTGCCTAGTCGCCATCAATTCTGGTACTATGGCCACGCGTCACTGTTTACTATCATCAACCTCCACAAGTTGTGTACACGAACACCAAAAGCAGCCCTCCACGATCGCCATTCAAAATATGACAATTGCATTACAACAATGCTAGCGAGCACGTAGTTGCGTGGTCAGTCTCATTGAGGAGAGCAGAGCTTGAGGCCCTGGAATTTCCATGCATACCTCATAACCTTGACTGGTGCTGCTGGTGCTGCAAAGAGCTTCATCATGGCGCGCTCACCGCTCTGGGACAATTGACTTGGATGATAAGTCAACAGTCTGAGCTGGGTCAGCATGACTGGGCCGACTACTCTGCAATTGCGTGTCTCGGCCTACTGCCTCATCTCATGCATCACCAACCACATAAACACTTGCGTCTCATGCTGACATATCTCATCAGGTCCACCAACGATTCAACACTATTACTGCTCTTATGAAGAACTTTGCAGATGATTTCGTTCGTCAGACTAACCTTCTTATCGGTGAGCCTGCGCCGTTCGACAATGGAGCTGGTGCATCTATGCAGTCCCTTGTTGCCTCGCTCGATGGGATCGGTGGCCAACTCAGTGACCTTCTACCTCATGGAGAGGAGAAGAAGGAGCGTAAGAAACGAACTCATGACCCAAATGCTCCCAAGAGGCCTTTGACCCCCTACTTCCTTTACATGCAGACGGCCCGTCCCATCATTGCCAATGACCTCGGCGCCGATGCCCCTAAAGGAGCCGTACAGGAGGAGGGCCAGCGACGATGGGCATCTATGTCTCCCGGAGAGAAAGTTGTGAGTTTATATACACTTCGAAAATATCGTCATTTCATCTCGGGAAAATCGGTCGGCTAATATGTATTACAGGCCTGGAACAACGCGTATCAGTTCAACCTTCGCTTGTACAACGCGCGAGTTCACTCCTACAAGGCTGGAAACCCCGACGCAAGGAACATGTCGGATGGCGACGCCCTCAACTACGCCGATGCCAACAGTATTGCCCAAGCCGATGTCGTCACTGACGAGACCATGGCTCCCAACGACCAAGAGGCCATCGCAGAGCAACTCCAAATGGCCACTCCATCTCTGCAAGACGACGGCACCAAGACCCCCAAGGGCAAGGCGACCCGAAAGCGAAAGAGCATGGCTGGTGATATCGATGACGGCGAGAGTAGTGCTGCTAAGAACGCCACACCCGCCAGCCCCGATAAGAAGCGCAAGCGTCAATCAAAGGTACCAGACATTGTGGAAGCTAAGAAGTCCGCTCGTAAGAAGAAGAACTAGAGATATCTTATCCTGTCTTCTTCGGCTCTTTGTTTTGCTTGCCCTCTTTCTAACGGTTTATCTCCTTCAGCTCTGAGATACCTCGTCATGATCCCAGATCATCCTGGGAATTGTTTATAGAGAAACTGGGGTTCAATCGTTGAAACCCTGGGCTCTCTCTTCTCTGCCCCATTCCAGTTTCACTTGGCTTACGGCAATTGTATGAGTTATGAAAATTTCGCAGATGGGTCGGCAAGGCTGATCAGGTAGAGAGAACAGGGCTCTCGGGAGAACCCTCAGGGTTATTTGTAGGTAGTGCGGCGTTCAGGTCTGGATGGTCAAGTACGGGATTGCGCTGTGTACTTAGGTAATTGCATTTGAGAAAACGAAGTCTATACCTTTATAGATTCTGTTACACCACTATTCACCAAGCTCCAAGCGTAAGGTTTGATGAATAAAGGTACACAACCGTGATGCCACTTGCGCTCTACAAGCTTCCGTGCTTCTGTCATAAAAAAATTGGTTACTGAAGCGTGTTTGACGGGTCGTATAACGGCCTTGAAACCAGATAAATATCAAATTCAATGAAGCCCTGTACCTAAGGAAAGATACTCGAGCTTCAAAAAGATGACAGGAATCCAGAAATCACCACAGGACGTGAGCCTCTATCGACTGGTATATCGTACCGCCTAGAAAGATACCTACCTAATGCTTCGCTACATTATGGCGTTCTCATAAATAGTGGCCTTGTTACTCGTAGTACCCACACTGTTACCTATCGAAAAACCGGTGACCGAAGGTCGTAGGTACATACATAGCTAATAGGCGCAGTTCATACCTACATCTACTAACTAGAGGTACCAAGGCTTGACAGGCGGACTTGAAAGAAATCTTTACCTTCAGCCCGCGCAATAAGGTGCTAGACTGCCAGCCCACTCTCTAGACCACCCTACCCATGTTAACCATGCTGCCCAGCGGGTGGGTTTTACCTAGTGCTAGCAAAGTACTTACAACTACTGGCATAAAGACGATTTATGAACAAGTACCTCTCCATGTTGCTAGAAACTCGGCTGACACATCTCACGAGATAAATACTGCGGTAACCCACAAGACTTCAGTGCTCAACGAAAGCTATGATCACTACCATAAGACTGAGCTACTAGTTTCCTACAGTACTTACGTAGATGAATGAGCGCTGGACTCTGGATTGTCAGCCAGCCAGCCGGCCTAGCCTGCTCGAAGACAGGAATGATGATGCCAACTCTTTGCTGGCCAATCATCTTACATCCTTTTCAGTCAATCGTACCACCAGCTAACTGCCCATTTCTCGCTCCTACATACGACGCCTGCCCCCTAAATCATCCACTTTAAGTATTTACTAGATCTACCTATAAGTAGGTATCCAACCTAGGGGACTAGAACTACCTTGTCTTTATACTTAGACCCCTAACTTATTGAATTCTATTCAGCATTTCTTTGAATGAGTGAAATACGGTGATTTATATGAAAGAATAGTAGGGTACTACCACCCCACGCAGCGACAATGTAATACAAGCCAGCGCTACTATGTATATCTGCTCCGACTGATTTCTCATTTAGTTGAGTGCTTCTAGGTATCTATGTAGGTAGCCTAAGCGCCTTTATTATCTACCTACATACCTGTTTAGTACTTTGTCTACCTATATGTACTTAAGTATCCTTAGCCCGCTAACCTTGATCACTGGGCTCTGAAGGGATATCCAAACAATACCTAACCTTACCAATGTAACTCCCCCAGGTAGTTGCTAGCTGCCTATAGGCCATTTGGAAAAGACTCGGTTGGATATAGGTGTTGTACAGCGTTCAAGACGTTCACGCCCATCTCATATAAGTACTTAGTAACTACCTCACAAAGCTATGTTCATCACAATTGAAACTGAACACATGCGTCCCTGCTCACTTATAGAGCGTATCTATTTATTCCAAAAGAAGTGGAGCACACAAAGAAGAAGAAGAAGAAGAAGAAGACTATACTTTGAAACGACAAAAGATTTATACCACTGTGAACTGTCTAACGCCACTACTAAGGTACTGTCGAAGGCACCCAATCCCCCTACCTACTTCTCGGCAGATAGATATATACTCAACTCATTCCACTATCACATAGACACATCGGAGGAGATTTCAGACCTCACAAGTATCCTCGTCCAATGCGTATTCTCAGAGCAAAGACGTCCAGATAAGTATATATTTAAATGCTCAAGATACCATAAATATTTCCACAGGAATTTCCAATACAAGTCCACCACCCCACTGCACTCCCCGAAGCCGCTCTGAAAGCCTTCCATTTCCAACCCCGTTAATAAACAAACCAGTCCTGCGCAAGCGGCAGCTCGGTAGCGGGCTCGGCAGTGCACAGCTCGCCGTCGGCCTCGACGGTATACCGTTCCGGGTCGACCCTCATGCGCGGCATGGCGTCGTTGAAGGCCATGTCCCGCTTGCTGACGGAGCGGCAGCCGCGCACGGCTTCGACGCGCTTCCGGAGCCCGTAGCTTGCGACGGCGCCGCTGGAGATGCTGGCCTGCGAGACGAAGAGGACGCTTGTCGATGGTACTAGGGGCGCGTACATGGGCCGCGCGATCACGGGCTGTACTGTTGGGATCGAGGCGTTGGGGTCGCCCTGGGGAGAGAGGGTGTTAGTTGACCGGAAACGAGCCGGACATATATATATACATGAAAGGGGAATAGAATAATTAGGTTTAGGGAATTTAGAGGCCATAAAGGACAATGATGGGAGTGAAGGGGAGTGAAATTTCGAATCGATATAGGAGGGAAGAGACAGAGGAGAGATGATACGACGACATGACAAAGAAGAAAAGGAATGTAGGAACATACCATCTGAGCCCAAGCAATCAACCCGCTCTTCACGACGGTACTAGGCTTGGCGCCAAACCAGGCGGGATCCCACACGACGAGATCAGCGAGCTTGCCGACCTCAACACTCCCGATGAGGTGAGCCATGCCCTGAGCACGGGCCGGGTTAACAGTATACTTGCTGACGTAGCGCTTGACGCGGAAGTTATCGGCGTCAGTGCCGGCGTCCTCGGGCAAGGGCCCGCGCTGGACCTTGTTCTTGTGCGCCGTGTTCCACGTGCGCAGGATGACCTCGCCGCAGCGGCCCATAGCTTGCGAGTCGGACGACATCATGCTGATGGCGCCGTGGTCGTGCAGCACGTCCTCGGCCGCGATGGTCTCGGCGCGGATGCGCGACTCGGCGAAGGCCACGTCCTCGGGGATGTCGCGCGACAGGTGGTGGCACACCATGAGCATGTCGAGGTGCTCGTCGAGGGTATTCCGCGTGTAGGGGCGCGTAGGGTTCGTGCTGGATGGCAGCACGTTGGGGTGCTCGACCACCGAGATGATGTCCGGCGCGTGACCGCCGCCTGCGCCCTCGGTGTGGTACGTGTGGATCGTGCGGCCCTTGAATGCCGCCAGTGTTGACTCGACGTATCCGGACTCGTTGAGCGTATCCGTATGGATCAGGCACTGCACGTCGAGCTCGTCGCACACGCTCAGACACGCGTCGATGGCCGCTGGCGTCGTGCCCCAGTCCTCGTGCAGCTTCAGTCCACACTGGCCCGCGAGGATCTGTTCCCGGAGCGCCCCGGGTGCACTGTCGTTTCCTTTTCCTGTGATCCCGACATTCAAGGGTAACTCGTCGCAGGCTTGCAACATCTGGCGCGTGTAGTTGGCGCCGGGTGTGCAGGTTGTTGCCGATGTACCGGCACTGTTGACATGGTCAGCGGGGAGAATGAAGAAGGGAAAGAATGACAACAAGATATAATAATCTAATGAAATAGGCAAAAGGGGCTGAGTGTTGTCTCATACTAATATACGAGGAAATAAATTAAACGTAGAGAAAGGTCATGGGAGAAAACTCACCTAGGTCCCACGCCACCACCAAGCAGAGTGGTGATACCAGAAGCGATAGACTCGTACGCCTGCTGGGGACAGATGAAGTGAATGTGCGAGTCCATACCACCCGCCGTGATGATCTTGCCCTCACCAGCGATAACATCAGTGCAGCTCCCGACAATCATACCGTCGGTGACGCCGTCCATGACATCCGGGTTCCCAGCCTTGCCAATACCCACGATGAGTCCGTCCTTGACGCCGATGTCAGCCTTGTAGATGCCCGTGTAGTCGACGATGAGGGCGTTGGTGACAACGAGGTCGAGGCTGTCGGCGTCGGCGCACCCACTCATCTGCCCCATGCCCTCGCGCAGCGTCTTGCCGCCGCCGAACTTGCACTCGTCGCCGTACACCGTCAGGTCCCGCTCAACCTTAACCCAGAGGTCCGTCGCGCCGAGCCGGACACGGTCGCCCGTCGTCGGCCCGAACATGGCCCGGTATGCCGCGCGGTCCATCGTCAGCGGCTCTACGACGTCCTGATCACCCCCTGACAAGCCGGCCGTCGGCTGGGGTTCGTGCGCGAAGCCAGCTTGCTGCAGCTTTGCCACGATATCGTCGGCGCGGCCTAGGTCCATGGGTCCCGAAGCGAGATTGTTCCCGCCACGGATGGCGCGACGTCCGCCGATCTCGACGAGCGTGACGGTCTTGGTGTCGCCGGGCTCGAAGCGCACCGACGTGCCAGCGGGGATGTCAAGGCGGCAGCCGTACGCCAACTTCCGGTCAAAGGCGAGCTGCGGGTTCGTCTCAATGAAGTGATAGTGGCTGCCAACCTGGATGGGACGGTCCCCTTTGCTCGTGACCTTGACCCTCACGCGGCGACGGCCCTCGTTGATGGTAACGCGCCGCTCCTTCACCACGACCACGGCTCCCGGGGCACTCGTGGCATCATAGGACGAGGCGGGCCACGGCGGGAACAGGTCGGCGGACGGCACGGGTAGGAAGCTGGCGTAGAGAGCGCGGGCGAGGTCGCCGTGCTCGGTGGCGATGGGGTTATGCACCGTCACCAGATATGTGCCGGTCGGGAACGTGCCCTCGACCTGGATCTCGTGCAGCGTGCTCACGACGGACGGCAGCACATGGCGACGGCCCAGCATCGTCGAGCCGAGCGCCATGAGGTCGGCCACCGTGTGCTGGCCATCACGGATCAGCTCCTGAAGATTGTTGGCGATGAGGGCCTATATAAAATACGTGATCAGCTAATGAATGGAACGGGTTGATATATTTTGTCTGTTCCCTCATCGACCACGACATAGCTAGCATCCCATAAGGCCAAGCAAAGGCCAAGACGAGAGAAAGTGGTTCCATGTATGTAATGCAACGCATTCCATCGTGCAGAGTCGGTAAGGTAAAAGTTAGGTAATGAGAAACGTACCGTCGCCTCTGTATGGTTCAGCCTGACTCCGCGCGCGAGTCGTCTCTGGGCGAGGAGGCCCAGCTGCGATATGACGAGCTTGTCAAGCTATAAAATAAAAAGAGACAGATTCCAACATTAGCCCAGGTCATTTTTTTTTCATATTTTCTTCATTCGCTCAACACCAACGTCTCTCTCATCGTGTGATACACACACACAACACAAACACACAACACAAACACACAACACAAACACACAACACAAACATACAACCGCACACAGATGAAAAGTCCACCACAATCAGTTCAAACCTTAATTATTCTTTTCATCTAGTGGTGGTGATGGCCCCCCCGCTCCATAGGTCTGTCGCTCGGCGTGTTCGCATAGGCTGTATGAGTAATACCTACTCGCCAAGAGACAAAGGAATTGAATTGGTTGACTGATCGAAAGTACGAACCTCTTTTGGAACAAGATGCATCTTGAACACCCAAGCCTCTCTCTTCTCTCTCTCTCACTCTCTGTGGAGAATGAATACGGTATTTACTTACTCGCTTCACCTATACGCGAGAGCAACACACAACAAAAGTTGGGGTCACACACTGCTACATATATCAGCAAGGTAAATCGATAGAATGACCTAGTCGTCCATTTAAAGTTGAGACCACCAATGGGGACAAGGAAGAGGAGGGCGCCGCCATGCGAGCTTATCGCGCGAACCTCTCAGTTTGTCCCCGGCTCTCCCAGATATTTAACCTACCCCGCAGTGGCACGTCAGATAAGGACCGGACTTCACCAGGTGAGTGTGTACTAAGAGGAATGGATAATGGCAAACGGGCAAACGGGGCATGGCTGGTCGCCGCAGGGGGATATTTTAGCTGGCGCTTCACCACCAAACATTGCCTCTGACAGTCAGTCAGGTTAAAAGACGAGACAAACGCCTCGGTTTCTTCGGTCAAGTATAGAAGAAACCGACTAATACGACTGAAGGGGATATTCGACTTGAAAGCTACTATAATTAACTAGGCACCGTAAAGAACATTGTAGTTGAAATTGCGTGTGAACATGCTGTTCTCTCTCCCATTTGGATAAACAATGTTAATTTGTCGGGACAGAGAAAGAGACACCATCTGAGCTTATCCGACGATACTCTCAATACGTGCAGACGATAAAGCGAAAAAAATATGAATCGACATCGATAGCCCGGTGACTTGCACCTCGCCCACTGGAACTCCGAATTTGGTATCAAGAAACCACCAACGCCGCTTGCCTCTCTCCTTCCTATATAAACATGCAGGGTATTATTCATGGATAGCCACCATCATAAAAAAACGCAACATCTATTCCTCCTCCACTTCCTCCTCCCAGGCTTGCCGTTCCTTCTTCATAAGGCCATCCATCATTTCGGGTTTGAAGATGGTGCTATCGGGGTTGGAGGCGCGAGGGACTTTGCCGAGGTTCTCGTCATCAAAAACCGTACCGATGTTATCTATCCATCGCCGCCGTCGTTCCATCAGTGTCTTGGTCACGTCGCCGATCCCTGGTCTGGCCATGCCAGCACCGGCCCCACCTGCAGGATGACTACCACCGCCCGCACCGCCTGGTCGTTTCGACTTTTTACTCTTGCCCATGGTTCGTGTGCGCTTAAGATAGGCCCCTTGGACTTGAGTATCTAGATCCTCTAGGATGGTCTGGTATTCCTGGTGGGCCATCCTCTCTTTCACCAGCTCCGTCAGCCTAGCCTTGCGGGCACCGTTGATAAGAATCTGCTCGCGCAGGCGGCCTTGGAGGATCCGCAGACGTGCCGCCACCTCATCATCGAAGTGGCCATCGTAGTCGCCATCGAACCCCTCCTGTGGTAAGAATCCAATATGGCGAAGTTCCTGCTTGATGCGCTCGTCGACTTGGAGGTAGTCAAGCTTTGGATGCGTGGCCTTCTTCCAAGCTTCACTGGCCGATTCGGGCATGAAAGTCGCGGGAGGCATGCTTCTACCTTCGTCCCCGGCGGTGGCACCTCCTCCACCATCTCCGTTGACTTCTTCTTTCGTGTCCGAGTCACCATTGATACCGTTGGTCATTGGTTTGTCTTCGCTCGGCTGCGGGCGCGCTTCTGGACGCATGCCTTGTAGAAGACGCGTTAAGACAGGGCCAACCGAAAGCTTGTCCGTCTCCGCAACATCATCGTCCATATTATCAATTGTGCCGCGCGGTTGATTTGGTGCCAGCTTGTCCCTGCCCTGGGCATTTGAGTCAATGGCCATTGCATTATCCTCCTCTGCCCATATCTCAGCGTAGTGCTTCTTGCCTCGCCTCGGCATAATAAAAGAGGCTGTGCGGTCACCCCGCTCTCGTAAAAACGTCAGGTCTTCTTCGGCAAAGGGGCGAAAATACGGCTCGACGTAAGTTGAAAAGGTACTGAAACTGATCTGATTTGTCGGTTTCGCATTGCTAAAATCCTTATCGGGGGGGTCGCCAGCGATCTGGTCGGCTAGGTCGGTCTTGGGAAAGACGGCGACTGAGTAAAGTTCATTCAATTCAGCGATAGACATGCCCGGCTTCGCATCCAGTATCTCATAGACGGTGGGGTCGGGGAAGGTAGACGGGTCTTCACCAAAGGTTTGGAATTGAGGGGCTTCGCGAGCGGGAGGCGCGAACTCATCCTCGGAGGACTCTTCCCCTTCCTCCTCCTCTTCGGCGGCATCCTTGTCAAGCTTCACCTTCTCGTCAACTTCCATGGCGCTCGACGTGGGCTGAGCAACGGGGGAGAGGGAAGAACTAGCCGAGTCGTTTTCGCGTGACTGTTTGCGAGGTTTGCTGCTAGAATCGCGTAGTGGAGAAGACCGTTCTAGACACGTTAGAGCCATGGTTCAACTTGAAGAGTTACGTACTTGCAGTGATCGGTTGTGTAAGGGACAATG
This sequence comes from Xylaria venustula, assembly GCA_022578775.1. NCBI lineage: Eukaryota > Fungi > Ascomycota > Sordariomycetes > Xylariales > Xylariaceae > Xylaria > Xylaria venustula. The sequence continues at coordinate 897,501 of MU389328.1, read as the reverse complement.
CAAGTACAGAACAAAAAGGGCAAATCTCCAATGTCTGGTAGATGTTGAGTAGAAGTGGGAGAGGTAAGAATCTGAATCCAATTGAATAGACTGGCGTCACCAAGACAATGGGTAGAACGATGGCCACCCAACGACAACCATTGTTGCTCAAGACGGTAATAGAAAATAAGCAGAGCAACGAATACACAAGCGAGTGTGTGTGAGTGCAACAACAACATCAACAACATCAACAATAACGATAGTAATGATAGTAACAGCGGCAACAACCACTGCCCACCGGCAACCGGCAACGACAGTCGAGCAGCGACTCACCAATGTTGTGGTCTCCCGGGGCGAGACTCTCGTTTGCTTTTCTTTTCTTTTTATTCGGCCTCTTTTCCCCGTCCTGCGACACCCCGTCCTTGCGCGACTCGGCCTTGGTCGTCGTCGACTGCAGCTCGCTCACGTGGTGGCCCTTCTTCTCGGCGACAATCAGGCGCATGGCCTTATCGCACCAACTGCCGCGGCGCTCGATGACGTCGTGCATCTTGTCCAGCTTTGAGAGTAAGCCATCGAGAGTCTTGGAGTCGGGGATGGCGGCGCTGGAGGTGCTCTGGTCGAAGATGTCGTCGGCCAGGATGCTGCGCACATGCTCGTACTTGACGTCGAACAGCTGGCTCTCGAGCAGCTCGACAGGCGGGATGACGGTGGCGGCAGCGGCGGCGGTCGTGTTGGCACTGGCGGCGGTCGGCAAGTTGGACATGGGAGTCGTGTTGCGACTGCGCTGGGCCTTTGCGCCCGAGGCTTTCTTGCCTGTGCCCTTCTGGCTCGGCGCCGGCGGCATCGCGACGGGTCTGGACGGGCGCGGATACGGCTGCGGGGGGACGAGGACGGATCGAAGAGTCAGCGGTCTAGCTGGCGTTCATGATCGAGGAAATCATCAGCAATCGGTCGGTTGAGGTGCTGCTGCGCTACTGTGATGCCGAGTAGCGGTAGGTGTTGGGAGAGAAGTACGTTTGTCTGATAAGTAGTAGGTAGCTTTGATGACTTGCCTGGTTGCCCGGTAGTGTGTACTGTGCACTCATTCACTAAACATTACCTAATGCGAGCTACGGGCTGAATCCACTGGATACGCGGATTAGGACTAGCGTTCCGGACATTGTACTATTCAACCTAACCCAGGTAGGTTAAAAGGTTGCCAGGATTATACTGTGTAGGCATGTACTGTATGTACATGTAGGTAAGTAGCTCGGTAGTCTGGTTTACACACAGACAGTAATATAAGACTACATGTCTTCTACGTACGAGTGTAACAATCAGTGTCTCGGGTAATTAGTTGTTTTAACGGCCTCTAGTACATACATAGCCTCTAGAACCGTGCGAGCCTCGAGTCTCCTACAGACAAGAGTCATACCAAGTTCATAGCAGCACCTATTGCATACCTAAGAATTTGCAATAATCAGTGGCTTGACCTCTTTTTAAAAATTCTTGGTTTTGATACCTTCTCTAAGACACCTTGTAAACGTCCCCTAGACTATCTATATATGTAGTAACCTGGTTGTTAGTTTTTAGAAAGCTTTTTGTTACGGACGTTGTACTCATTATCCAACGAAGTCGACCACTCTTGTATAGCCTGTCCCGCGTAATGGAGAATGGTGACAGCTGCTGCTAGGAAACTGGTACTTTGGAGTAGGCAAACTACACTTGCTGTTTTCCGAAAGTCTCGTAATCCTCCACGGGGAATATCTAACTATATGCATACGTTTTCTCTATGCCTTGTAGCTGTAGCGTCGCTACGTAGGCGATAAGGTCAGATTTCTCTTGAGAGCCCGGCCGTTCAAGTGTGTCCAAAGTACAGTTATTTTCTGCCCCCTATTCAACCTGGTTAAGTTAGATGTGGAAACTTATTATCTGATTCTCCTGAATAATTCCAGAGATTTGAACTGCAGTCCCGTTCACCTTTCCATTCGTATGACCTTCCGATATGATCACCGAATACAAGTAAACTAGAAAGTAAGTCATGAGCTTATTGTTAGCAGACAAACCAGGTCCTACAGAGTGGTTGTCACACTAGGCCCGGTCTCTGTAAGGATGAAAAGCTACCTTACACATCAGTAATGTCCTCATAGAGGTCGGCTTAGACAACCTAACAACATCTGGAGCTTACTAAATCATACATAATGCTGCGCTGTTTTGATGTCTCCCTCAGGTGTTATAGAACTTCATGGCGTCTTTATTTAGCTGTCAGCGTAGGCTTGTAGCGGGGGAGCTCACACCGTTGGAATAAGTAGTACCAGCAGCAACCCTACGCAGCGGGAGAACGCCTCTAGACGCAAGTTTATATATATCAACCACGCGTCAGCGGTGATCAGACACTACCCCGTCTCAAATAAACCTTAAGAAGCGTTCCGTAGTTGAAAGGATATCAGCCCGGATGTTGCGGGAGAACATATTGTTTTAGGAATATAAGGAGTAGACGGTCGACTTGCCTCCTCTTTCTCCTTTTAGAACAGGGAAAACACGTGGCATCTGTAGGCCAAAAAAGGGGGGGGCTCTCGTTTTTGTTGAAGTCACACAAGACTGGGATGAATTCAAGTTGTTGCGAGGTTTCTTATCCTATATGCGTCACATATCTGCAGAGAAGGCTCACCTCGCGCCTGGAAACCCCTGTAAGCTGAGATATCTCCCGTAAAGGAAAGATATTTGGAATATTAGTGCATTTCTATATCGGTCTTCCCGATACATCTAGATTTGATGCAGTGTTGATCATGTCTTAGCGAGTTCTACAGTTGGATTATCGCTCTCCGGAATGTGACTTTCCCTACAAGGAAGTGCTTGGTTTTGAAGTTAGGGTAGTAAACAAGGAAAGATTTTCCACATGGCGACTTGAGAGATCGCAGACATTTGATAAACTTCATACCTACAAGACACTCAGGTATCATGACATAATAGCCACATCGGGTTGAAGACCTCTGGCGAGCGAAAATGATAAGAGTGCTTTAATCCGTAGGATAGTGTTGGCGAGTTATTTGATACAGATAGTATAAAAAGTGATGGAATGGACGTTAACCAGCACACTGGCCGAAAACTTTTCATGCAGTCAGATACAGCAGGTAAGCCATGCAGGAAACCCACTCGTGGAATATAGGTACCAAGGTGATCAATATTATTCGGCAGGACGAAACTCCAGCCTGACTACTGTCGGTACCCCATGAGATTTGCGGATTGCATGTGAGCATGTATATGAGAGGCTCGCAGGCGCTGCATAGACACAGTTGGTTGAGCCTCATCTCTTGACATGTATCCAAAACACTATAATACTGTGTATTTCTCTCTGCTATGATGTCGAATGTAACTTTGCCTGTGCCAAGAGGTTATATCAACAGTAACTCAAATCGCGACCATAATCTCGGTATGGTTCGACTTACGTAGTTGATATGTCAGCCAACCACAAAACAAACCACTTAGTTATATGAACCAGGCAAAACGAACTCACCGATATATAGACTGGGACCGGTCTGCTGTTAGTGCTCTGTCAGATATGCAAGTCAATTTATCAAGAAGCACGTATCGCGGCATGTATCCATTTCTGGCTCGATACGCCCATTCGGATGTTCGCGTTCCAACCCACATGGAGCCTGTCGGCTGGAAGTGCTAGGTAGGTGAAAACGTTTTCTGCACACGAAGCCTACCGGTCTACTACCTGCCCCATAAAGCCAACAGCCGATAGCACGCGCTCTTGGTACCACATTGGACGGTATGCGTGGATTGCTTTGCCTCATGACGATATTCTCGGTTGAGTTGACCCTGTGAGAGATACAGTGTACAAGTTTCATAAATATCTATGGGCGCCATGCGGTGTTCTAAGGCTGGCTGCGCTCTTAGAAGTACCATCTACTTTGGTGGGACGCTGTGGTGTAAAGGATAAACTCCGTACGTCGACAATACTAGCATACCACAGTCAGGGCTTATGATCCCGGTTTGCGCTATAGGAACACCCAAAGAATATGTGTCTTAAGGTCAACTACACCTGAATTCTAGTTTAATGCTGCTGCTGTAAGGCTGAGCTGTTAAATACACGTCAGTATTTGCTTAGCTAGCCCTTTGAAGTTAGATACATCTCAATTAATAGTTCAGAGAACCCAACGAGGATTTCGTAGTTCCACGAGCAGGTAGAGATGAAAACAGGAACGTTGCGCTGACTCATCTCATTCGTCTCCCGTTAGCAGCTACATCTAGAGCGAGATTTAACTCCTATTCTCAAAGGGCGATGGATTGGTGGATCTCTTGATGGATTCAGGTAGATAACCCAGAAGCACATCCCAGAGCATGTATGTTGGTTAGAAGTTGGTAAGGCTTTTTCTCTGATACCTAAGCTGGTAGGAGCTGGCCCTTGTAGTAATCAGTCATTTATATAAGAACAATTCAATTTCTTTTCATCCGGGATAATACAATTCATGAGGTTGAGATATTCCCAACAGATTGCAGCTTGAGGGTCTCGTTCGTGCTTATCCTTTATTCAAGTTCGTTAACCACAGAAGTTTCCATTGGCTACACATTGTTACATCTCTATACCTTTGCCGAATTATTTACTATGGCTCCCAGATGCTCCACAAGGTGTGCGCTCTTACCTACCGAGACCGAGAAAAGCCAACTAACTAAGCGTCAGTGCCCCAACCAGGTTAACGGAAGCGGCACTGAGAGAGCACGACAGATATCTGAGTACGACTCCAAAACACGAACAGAAATATGAGTCCATACCATCCGGGGTTCGCTGCCTGAGTAAGCCCTCCTTATTTGAAATACTTTTTAAATATCACTAACCCCAGAATTTAGTGCTTTCCAAAGCAAAAAGTGATTCGGAGGCGGCTATCGAAAGGAGAGAGGCCTGGGCTGCCTCTCAAATCAAGGCATTCGAAATTGCTTTTCATGCGGCGGCAAGTCGGTAATTTTGTACCTCTCCCATTTTCAGATAGATCGTTTTACCATTCATGTCACAAAAAATTGAACAATTTCATCTATGGACAAGAATTGCGCAAATAGGGGGACTGCTCTGCCGCAGGGTTACAGTCGTACAGCAGCAACGCCACATGGCTTGGTGTTATGATTAGGACCATGCATGAATCGCACCGGCAAATTACAGGGTACACAAGTAGTATGTACCTATGAGCACTTGCTTCAATTATAGACCACAACAGAAACAGGGCAAATCATTACTTTGATGTGTGATACCATATTCTTCAATCCGGATATCTCGGACGCATTGGGTTAGCGGATTTAGTGTATTTTGTTGCCCGAGATCGACAAATGTGACATTTTTGTGTAACCTACTTCAACTGCCTAAGATAACTTGAGCACTCGGCGATATCAATTCTCGGCTTTCGTAGACCGGGCAGCGAAATGATCGACAGTGATCAAAACGTCCGGGCAGTTACCACAGTTCCTAATGGAAAACCCTAATCAAATCTAGTCGAATACAGAAACACACAAATGACACGATGAGACGTAAGGTAGGCAATGAATTTAAGATCTGCACAATCCCATTAGCTACTCAATTGCATCGAAGAATATAGTGAGGGACTTCAATTTGATACCCCCGGCATCCTTTAAAAGAGCTATACGACTACTCTACGTAACACTGCCGAGTAGTACACTCTGAAGCCCGAGCTGTCTACATTTACCCACTGTACTTGCTGGCTGATTGTGGTGATATCAACCCCCCCTTTTTTTTCTTTTGAATTGAGGCTTTATTTATATCCACAAAAAGTTTCTGGAAGAAGATAAAATCCGATCAATAGAATTATTGTTAGTTATTTGAAAAAACGCAATTTTAAAGGGCAAAAAGCTTAAAGTTCAAGAGAAAGGAGTTAGGCTGCTGAGCGTATAGAACAGGGAAAAATGTCTACAACCCATACGGCATGATAATAACGTGGCCATGAGATTTGCAAGTACTCCAATAACTTACCAATACAGACTGATAGGCCTTTGATAGTGTAGACTAGAAAGGAAGAACCGTCGTACGCATGATTCAAGGTCAGACGAGTGAAGCATTCAACCACAGCCGTACCAGCACCACGTACGTAGTTCCTCCATGATCCTAACACCACGTGTCAATCTAAATTTACTAACCACCCCCTTAAAAGAAATCGCTGCACAATCCTCATCCTAGTGTTGTGTATCTGACCCTGACATCTTAAATACCATTGATTGGGAGCATTTGGTACAAGTTCCTAAAATCTGGACCTGTTAGACCACGGTTTACGGTTAGTCCTGACATGTATCACTCTGAAACAAGACCGACGAGTATACACAATATAGTATAGGTCACGAGCACGTATCAAGCTCGAACTTATAAAACCCACACGAACGAATTTACAGGGCACTCGTAAATATCAAATCCTTCTGGTTTCCCGCTATGTACCTAGCTTTTATCAATTCTATGTAGCAGTTAGACACAATGCCCGCGCCAAGGTAATACACCGAAACAAAGATACCAGCTTTTGGTTAATGTGCCATTCAACCTTCGTTCAGATTATGATACAATGATGACCCTTGTAATTGTCCAATGCCATTAGAATTGTGTACCCAGAGCTCAAAATTTCAGGCTTAGGTGCAGAATTCTTAAAGCTCGACGTAGAGTTTGCGTATATTATCAAGTAGATCATCTGGAAAACTGAGTAGCGGCCGACTGAGCCAGAATCCTTCGTTTGATACACAGAATTTCTAACATGCATACACCGAAACTCGCTAGCGGGATCGAAAAAGGTGTCACCCTCTTCCTGGTGAGATCGCGAAAGTTTTTAGCTGCTCTTACATGCATACCGTCATGGTGCACAATTTGGGCGGAATAGTTCCCGCTCCAATCCTTGATCTGACTGCTGTTCTTCGGGCTTAGTAGAGAGAACCATTCAAACTGTTCGGCTTTCGGGCCCTAATTGGGCCACCCCATACGAACGTTAAGCTAGTGATTAGAAGAACATCCAAGCTCGTTTACTATACGAAATTATAAGTATCATACGTGATTGGCATCAGGATACTGATACTTGATCTGAGATGCAAATGTCGACATACATATCGACGTATTTACTTAGGTGAGATGTTCAGTAAATACACCTGTATCTGCAGTTTGCATTGAACCAGTTAGAAGCTGGCATTCCTACGGGCATACAATCGGGAATAAGACTAGAATACAAATTCTATACGAAACCATATATCCAGCATCATAAACCTTGGCATATATATGACAGATAGTACTCGTATATGATCCCCTTAATCAACATCGCCTCCCGCCTTTTCGGGAACAGCCTCTTCCTCTTTTCCATCAGCATTATCTTCATTCGTAATCTTCCCTGCTTCCTTCGCCATCTCCTTATCCTCGCGTGTCGCTTCCAAAGCCGCAGGTTTCAGAGACCCGTCCTCATTAACATCCTCTCTCAAGTAGAGCGTGAACAAAATGACCAGGTACGTATCACCCGTGCTTCGGTTCCGAAGCACGTACCTAAGGGTATGTGAGCGTTTGGTGCGGGACCTGCGTGTCAAAACAGAATAAGATACCACCCAATATCTGTCTACCAGGAAGAGAATAAAGGAGAAGAGAAAAAGTTTTTTGTAAATTTAGTCGCTTACCTAAGACCTTGGCCATCCCAGTATTTCATGATCGGTACCGTAAACCCTGGCAACCGCAGCGAGAAGTCCTCAAAGCCGATATAGGGGTTGAAGAAGTCAACGCAGTATGTCTTTCCGTACTCGAAGACCCAGTTATCCTTGCTGTCGTTAGCGAGCGCCCATTTCTTTCTCTCCTTAGGGCCGCTAGGCGCGCCGATCGCGCGGCGGGCTTCCAAGCCCGCCTCGTCGCCCCCTTCCTCAAAATGTAGGCCGCCTTTCTCGGCATCATGCTCGCCAGCCCCAACATGTATACAATTGAATGAGGAGAGCCCGGGGCCGTACAGATGTGGCATGTCGGCGTACGGATCGCCGTCTAGACCAGGGTCGATCCACCATTTGACGATGTTCATGGCGTAACTGAAGCCTGGTGGTAAACGATCTCTAATTGGATGGTCGAAATCATTGCCGAACTGTAGATCATGGCCAGAGATGCCATTCACCGGAGATGACGATGCTTCGCTTTCATCTGTGGTGCCAGATTCCTTTGCGGCTTCTTGAGACGCTCCCTCACTAGGCAACGACCCATTGGGGGCCTTGTCACCTTGTGGTGGCCTGGATCCGGATGAGAGACTCCGAGGCCGGAATTTTCTAGGTCTCTTGGGCGTAAAACGGATGGCGAGACTGTATTGGTCGTTGTTGGTGGCGTGAGGCTCCAGTGAGAAGTACGGAGAGGTACTGGGCGAATTGCGCGGCAGACCGTTGTAGTTTTGAACCCGCACATTTATCTCAGCGTCTATGAGATCGTTGCTGATAGTGATTGTTTCCGGGCTGTTGACCGGTACAACGACATGGTTGTCGATATTGTAGTCGGAACCAGCCGTCACCCGGATGATATACTTATCTGCCATCCCTCAAGATCCTTGTAAGATTTGGAACCTTGTTCCTATATCAGATTGTGTAGAGTGTCCTCGATGAACAGTGCAAGGAACTCATCAGATATGGAGTAGATATGGGACGTATAAAGACTCGAAGACCTCGTTTATGTCTTGGGCGTGATTTCGGCAGTAGGTATCCGGCTATTAATGGTTTAGAAATATCTATGATGTATGCAGAAATACCATGTCATGGGAAAGCTGCACAATGCGGTGCTTGGCAGAAAGAAAATTGAATGACGTCGGCCATAACGGCCCAAATGAGCAGGGATTGGACGCATAGGCCACACTCTATTTTATCTTGATCCTATCCTAGATGGGTTAGCTCTAGTATCCTGCGCACTTGTCCAGTTCCTGACGTACGTGCATATTATGGAAGTCCAGGGATCCCGTCTCTTCAAGTTGTCCATCGTATCCTGATTAAAGGCAGACACTATCTGAATTGGGTTTTCTCAAGGGCAAGTGATCGAGAACTTGGGCAGTAAGTCATGAAAATATAATAACAATATAGTTCTATCTTAAATCTTATTTGTTTCTTTGTTTCTTGGCAATGCAACATAGGTACCAGACCACATCTAACTAAGAGGTACGAACTAGTATCTTACATACTAATCACGACACGCATAAATCATTGACTATCTATACGTGAGAATACCAGTTGAGTGAAATAATTTGGTTGTCCCGTTATCTAGTTAGGTATACATCATAATTCATTGAAATATTTCATCGAAATTATCAAACAAAGCTCAAGCGACGAGAGTTAGAATCCTGATAAAGCCCAACCCCGGCCATTACGACAAGCGCGAAGCCGAAAACCGTACATAGCGCAGTTCCGACGGCTTGCAAACTCCCAGCGATTTCGTAGGGGTGGCTTAGGGGTGTGTTTCGTAGGGACTCTTGATAGTCACGTTTATCCTGGCTCGGGGAGAAGTAGCGCGGTATATGGACCACTAGCCAGAATGCCCAGCTCATGCAGTAAGTGATGAGCAGCAAGAGGTCTAGGCGAATTATTTTGAAAATTCGGGTGTCGAATGCGACCCTGCGGATCAGCAGTACCACAAAAGCAACTAGCCAAAGGCCAAATACCACGGGGTGGACAAGACCTGCGTGGCAGTGCCTGTTATGGTTAAGTGTTTAGTTATATGTAATGGTCTCTTGAGGTCTAGTCGCACTGCCTACCATGGGCATCGGAGATTATTTGCTCGAAGAATTGTGTATATCGGGATTTCAAAACCAATATTGATCCTTATGAAGACTGCCATGGCGATGACCCAAAACTTCAACTCAGACTCCGCGTTGCTGAGCATCCAGTAGCGCACCCCTGGCGCCAGCTTCGGGCGATTACTGCCCCTCTGTGCTACCTGAGAAGACTGACCAACGTGACGTCTTCTCGTAGCAGAGGGGGCTCCTATACTCGACTATTACAGAAGCATTAGTAGAATGACATGCAATTCAGGGGCAAGTATCAGCAGATGACACACAGGAAGGAGTTTGAGGACCCGCGCGTTCTCGTGGTCTTTGAAAATCGCTTCTAGACGACTGCTGGAGTCGGCCGTAGGAAGTATTTCTAACTCAATGCTATCCGGTTCATGTATGGCCGTTAAAGAAGGTCCCTTCGTAAGGATCACTGGCTCATAACGGTTCGGCAGCCGATGGCGAGATGGGAGAAGCCATAGCCAGAAGGCAGCTGCTCCTAATTGTACAATAGCCAGGAGTAGGGACGAGACAGCAATCATCCACCCGACCTTCCTCATTCCCTTCATCTGAAATTCGTATTGCTCAAGTATCTTGTCGTCTGTAAGGTCTGCGCCGCGGTCTCGACTCCTGCTGGGATCAACAGTGGCGGCGGAGATCTCTCGAAGCAGCGATAACCGAATCCAAACGAGAGCTAGATTAATAGGAATGACGACCAGGAGCAGGCAAGTCCGCAGGATGGTGTAATTGTACCCCGGCCAGAAGATGTAGAAGTAGATGCCTTGCGCCGCAATGAGGACGAAGAACAATATGGAGATTCCATTTAGGACTGTTTATTTTGACTGAACAAGCTCGCGATAATCATCCGTGAAGGTCAATCTTTTCAGAATGTATGATACTGAGTTGATCTGGAACACTAAGGGCACTTGGATACCGATGATGAAGATCGCTGCGCTCACGAAGGATACCATCAGGCACAAATGATTCCAATCCCGGCTTTTCTTATCCTTCGACGTTAGAGAGCGGCGTAACGCTCCCCAGAATGATAGAACAGGCATTTTGATTATTTTTTAGGATGTCTCTGTTGATGATGGATGAGTCGCGGGAGGGCAGAGAAACCCGACATCCGTCATGACCATTATCTCGTGCTTAGCTCTCCAGTGCTTTCCGCCAATACCTGAACAGAATTAGGTAACAATCAAATATCTGTATTTACCTTCTTAGACCCCTATGCAATCAGATTTGGTCTATTATACACCTCCTACTCAATCAGTAGGCAATAGCGTCAATAAACAAAACATGTAGTTGCAATTTGACTATAAATATGGCCCCTAGTCATATGTAAGGATCTGACATGGGCAAGCCTCATTTATTATAAACATTTAGAAGATACAGGGATGTCCCACGATATATGACCTGTGGGCAGCAATAAAAACAGACTGCCAAGCAACACAGCCGCCGTGAATTCTCCCCATAAGACTCCAACTTGGGCCCGAAATCAGTTCACATCGTGCTGATATAAAAGTCCGTCAAAAGGTTTCGCTCGGTCGGAGATGGATGAGTGCAGCAGGTGGCCATCACGGCGCTCTGCCGACGGTGTCGCGACTTCGACGTCCAGACATTCCAGAAAGACACTTTCAAATACAGGGGCCATCCGCTCGACGCCGTGGTTAACTCTGCGAACGCGGGGTGCTCATTCTGTAGCCTATTGCTAGATCATCTAAGATCATCTGACAATGGGAATCAATACAGCTACCTCAGCATACTCCTCCGTAAGAAGTCCAGCGAACAGCTGGCTGTGTCGCCATATTCGAAAGATGCGCTGCTACTCCTCTTCCGCTCCCTGTATCTTGCGGTTTCTCCTGCTTGGGTGCATTTCAGCGTGCGGCGCTCCTATCACCTTCCCTGGCTGGCCAGTGGCGGCCTCAACATCAGGTCGCTGGGCGCTTACGTCTCGAACTCTAAGTATTCCCGAAACATTTCTGCATCGGACGGCGATACACCCGGGGTTTGGTTCCAGGTTGAGGCTGACGAGGGAACGGCTGCACACACGTCTCGGGATATCGATGGCCGTATAATTGCGGACAGGTCGACACTCTCGACGTCTACACTGGAGGCCGTCCGCATGTGGCATGAGAGGTGCTGCCTCTTCCATGAGCGTTGCAATAGGACACTATCGCAATGCGACGATATCGATGTTGAGGCGGCTCCATTGCCGTCACGGTGTATTGAGATTGTACCTTTAGGCGGGGAAGAGGACAGCAACAACAATGAGCTGTTGTTCTTTCTAAGAAACACAAAAGGACAGGAAGGGAAATACATTACCCTGAGTCATCGCTGGGCTGGGGATACTTTCACCGCAAGGACAACTAAAGCTAATTACGAATATAGATGCACACAGGGGGTCAACTGTAACACTCCCAGCACTATCACACCACTTTTCTACGAAGCTGGCCAGTTAGCCTTTCGGCTTGGTGTTAAGTACATATGGATTGATTCGTTATGCATTGTACAAGATGATCCGGTCGACTGGAGGCGAGAGTCTGTCAAGATGGCTCAGTACTACCAATACGCATGGCTCACCATCGCAGCGACAAATACAACCGGAGACGGACGCTTATTTCACCACGTCGTGGTAAGGGACTTGACACGCGTCACACGCCTCCCGTATCGGAATGTCGACGGGAAGCAAGACGGCTACTTCTATCTACAGGGGGTCGACGCCAAGGCCCTCGCAGACGACTACGTTACTTCAGTCGGCAACAGCGAGCTCACGCGACGCGGATGGGTGTATCAGGAGCGCATGCTCAGTCGGCGTCTACTGGCATTCTCCGCGAGCGGCATATTCCTGCAGTGTCAGACCAGCGGACCCCAATCTGTCGTAGGCGATGCCGTCCAGCACAATCTGGCCGATAATCTTGAAGACGAGGAGGATGAGCACAAGGAAAACTACCAGAAGCGACTGAGTCGCTGGGAGAGATTCGCCAACGAGGCTGTGCTGGGCCAAGTCACTACGGCAAGGTCGACTGTCTCCTCGTGGGAGAAGATAGTGCAGAGATATTCGGGGCTTGAACTTACGCGGCTGGACGAAGACCGTCTTATAGCCCTCTCGGGCGTCGCATCTGAATTCGGGCGTCGACTTCGTAGAGTAGATGCTGAAGATGATGACAGCGCGCACTCCCGAGATTCCTCGAATAACTCTCTATATCTTCACTACTTCGCCGGGACCTGGCTTCCTGGCGTTCGGGGGCTTCTATGGGAGCAATCGCGGCCCGGCACCCGTGGAAGAGTCAGGGGTGTGCCTGCATGGTCCTGGGCGTCGATGGCCACACTAGGTCCGAACTCTGAAGGTCAGAACGTATGGCCCGGTATGGGAGTTCAATGGGCAGAGCTCGACGCGGCGGCAGTGGCGCGGCCGTCGTGCGAGGTAACGGAGATCATTCCGGTCCCGGTAACGAAGAAGAAGCTGGGCCCTAATTTCGGCCAGGCACGGTGCTTCTGGCCCGACAGTGAGTTCAAAGACGATAGTCGGTTCGCGATGCTCGGCTTGCGCGGGGTTCTTGTCTCAGTGTCCATCCATCACAAATTCTCGAGCAAGGACGACACGTCGGTTGCGGCGAGGACGACTGGCCACAAATCCGAATTTGGCAGAGATATGTGGCGCCGCGTGACAACGCCCCAAGGAGGTGGCCAAACCGTCATGGGCTGGGCCTCTGTTGAGCATCCGGAGTTTCAGACGGATGATGACTGTGAGGCTAGCAACGATGTCCAGGCGTTGGTGATCGAAATCATTGACTGGATTGCCGCGGGCTTTGGAATGGGGAACTTAAAGGAGCGTCTGACGGCATACAAGGTGATTTACCTACGACCCTCGAAGGTGTACGGGTTCGAAGACTCCTTCGAGCGGATCGGTATCGGGAGCATCTTTGGAGATGTAATTGACACGCACTTTTACAGTGCTGAAAAGACAGATATATGGTTGATCTAGCGATGTAATCAAATAATATTAAAGAGAGTCATAGCTTTAAACGGCCTAGATAATGATTTGTATGTCCATCGTCATATTAGGAGCGATTAAGGTATAATTGACGGATTAAAGCAACAGTAGTAACTCGCATGGAGATAGACTATATTACCTAGATAATCATGTTTTTTTTCTCTTTTAGTTTCGCTGCCTGGAAATAATGATCTGAAATGTGTCGAAGGAATGTCATAGCGACCAGCCCGTATGCCACTACACCAATAACCTAAAAAGTGAGCAATACTCCAAACTGGAGTATCCGGGCTTCCGTATGTATATATGCCTCCAAGTGGCTGTTCCCAAAGCTACGCTAGCGTATGTGATAAGGAAAGACTCTGTTGGTGATATGAAACACCCCTTTCTTCTAATATATAGTGGTCTGGAAAAGTATACATCTTTCGAATATACTCCTCATTTTAACAAATGACCTTCCTGAGGTCTAGACTCACGCTCTATTTATGCTATAACATATATTAATGATCAAATGCCAAGTATCTAAACTCACACAGCTACCTCTAAATTAGGTCATCTCCCATTATAATCTCACGGACAAAAATGGACGGCAGCTATGGCACATGAAACTACGTTCCTCAATCTTAGGGGATGACGAGCTGCAGAAATAGATAATCTCACATACATAGAAGCAGGACTGACACTATTTCGGGACCCCGAAACCCTGAGTTATATAAAGTCCGAGAGCAATGGCTCAACAACAATGCAAGTGTTTGAATAAATTGTGAGATACCCGATATCTTTTAAGTTTCATACAGGGAGCCTCTCTGGAACCTTCAGCCATATACAAAAGGCTGTTCATTACATAATGCGACTTCTGGGGACGACATGTAAGGAAATTTGTTGGATGAGAAGACCTACGAGCTGTGTCTGTGCTAAAATTATGAAGCTTCGATCTTCAATTTTCATCCTATGTGCGCACTGCAGTTCGAAGACCTCCGTTGTGCCTCCGGCCTCGGGCGGTGTCTTCAAATAGAACACCTTGTTTAAAGGACGAATTCGGCAATAATATGTCATCGGTGAACTAGGAGATTGACTCTGAGATGATTCAGAATTGGTAACTGCCTCGGTGAGATAAATGACACACGTGACTGGTAAGAGAAGAAACAAGGCATGGGAGCTAACGGCATTACGCCACTACTAATGACAAGCTTAAGATGGGATAAGGAATTGATCGATGTTGACCCTTTCGAAGAAGCTCATATGTCCAAAGTCAACCCAATACTGAGCCAATCGATCATGCGAGAGGAGGATGAGCTGCGATTCAATATACTTGTCTTGAAAGAGGTTAGTATCGACTTGGAAGCATTGTGCAAAGCATCTCACCCTCAGTAAAACCAACTCCGGCAACATGACCCCGGCTTTTCACAATTCTAGCACCTTGAAACGGAGGCTCTTGAGCAATTCCAACAAACCCATTTTCTCCTAGGTCATCCGCCAGGAAGGTGTATTCACCCCTGGGCACATTTGGGTCACCTGTGAGCTTGATTGCCTCTAATCGGCCCCGATGGACTTTTTGCGTCAGGAAGCGTGAATGAAATGCCGCGTCGCTCTCGCTCTCAAGCTTTACAAGGGGCTCTTTGTAGCCTTCTTCGTCAACATCGGGCTGGTTGATAAGAAGAAACTCGCAGTTATGGACACTGTAATCACCCACCCAGATACCTCTCCACGGTCGCTCGGGTGTAGGAGTACTGAGGAGTTCGGTGTAAGTCTCAAGGCAATATGATGAATGATTCGCGGGTAATAAGAACGATCAACGTAAATTTCAGTCTAATACAATTATCCTATTTCTAGAGATTAAAAGGCTAAGAAACGGAAATTGGTGATCACTTACTATAATGCGGGGTCAAGTGTCGAGTATGTCACACTATAACGTTAAGAGTCAGCAGGTACAATTTCGAGCCAAAATTGCGAATTCCTCAAAATCGAGATATTTTTCAGGGTAGAAATTTGGTTCAGAAACGAGCTTCTATTACTCTAAAGATTGTCCAAAAAAACAACAGCAAATAAATTTGAAAATGGCTCACCACTCCTCGCCAATATGAAAACCTATTGTTGGCGGGCCCAATTCCATCCATTGGCGGATTCGAAAAGTCGACTCGGAAACTTCCGAATGATTGACTGGTCTCCATCTCGGTGAAGCCATTAAGTCATGGGTCGGAGCCCCTGCAATGTCCGCGGGGTGGCTAAGAACCCGGTGAGCTGCGGGGATAGTCGGTGGCGGCCAAATCATATTGTAAGGGAAGAGGCTCATTGTATTAAGAGAGACATATTGTTCTTCGAGAGGTTTCGCGAGGGCGAATGTGCTGAATCTCGGATCTGATCCGTGGCTGAACCGCATCGGGTGCTCTGGGAAAAAGCGGCGTGGAGCTCGGGTTGCTGAATCCGATGCCGAAAGGGAAATGCGCACAAGGTTTTCCAGGCTGTCAACGTTGAACTGAAGGATTGGTTTATCAAGGTGAAGCTTTATTTCGGGCTCAAAATAGTGGATGTGGACAGTAGAGTCGGCGAGCCAGGGCTCGCTACCATCTCGACGCCGTGTGGCGAGAAGTTGATAACCTTCGATGCAACCCCGCCGCCCATCGTACCTGGCAATGACTATCTGGCCGGCTAGCGAGCGGTCGCAGAACCATATCTTGTTTCTGGTTAAAAACCAATACTGGTTGTGAGCTACAAAGAGCTCACGCCAGGTCTTGCATGGATATGGCGATTTGATAGGGTTCCCTGGTAGGTTTGATAATACATGCCGATGCCAATGTATTTCATTTGTGGAATAATTCAAAAGCGTACGGCATACCAAAGACAATCTAGCTAGTTCAATTGGCGTTAGATACCAGAGGATGGCATCGACCAACTCTGTCGGTAGCTCCAGTAACCTGGTGCGTTGATGGAGCATATTTGAAAATGTCGATGTGTCGTCAGAGTCAATAGCTGGATAGCCACCTCGACATTAGCAAAAGAGTATTTTGCCGAATGAGGATGGATTCTTTCGGGCTGCGAGAGCCATGTCGTTGGGAACAGACGAGAAGCCGAGCCACCTATAGCGACAAGCGAGTGACTTACCGATAGTACAATTGGCCATTTTGTCAAAAAACGTGATGCCCTCGATACACACGATGGACGCTACGAACTGGTGGGGAGAAAACGAAAGCGCCAGTCGTCGTAACGACGGCGGAATGAGGCGTCTGGAATAGAGAAGGAGAGACTGTCTTCGTTCTCAGCGACGAGCTGACCGACGTCGAAGCAACGCAGCCAGCAATGAGGGCATACCTCAGTAGGAAATATCAGAACACACGAGCCAGACTTGCAAGAAGCCCCGACTTTTGGCTAGATCACAATAGTATGTGGCATTAGTCAAGTATAGCTCGGGCTGATTGGTCATGGCCTGGCCAAGAGACGTGGCAGACTCGGGCCTGTCTGTACCACGCGGTATCGGAAAGAGGCCCAATGCGGTCTCGATGGCTACAACAGGGTTCGGGACCGGGAGTTGCCAGTCGAGAGGGACAGCGAGTTCGAGCTAGAAGAGGTGCCGAGGCTATGTATGAGTGGTGAGTGGTGAGTGGTTGGCTCGACCGGGCAAGCTGCACGGGGGATAATAGGATGAACCTGGTATGAGACAGTATTTTGAGACAGCTAGCTCAATAGAACCCCTCACAGGTCACAAGGTCCCAGCACAGCTGGAAAGGTGAATTGGGCAAAAAAAAAAAAAAAGAATCCTGGGCCACACTGTTGGTGAGTTCGTGAGTCTCACCTTGTGGTGAATGCTTGCTATGGGATGGGGGGTGTTGGGAAATGGATGACGGCCAAGAACGAAGGAGGAAGCTAAGCCAAGTAGGTATCTAGTCTGTCTATAAGGGAGGGTGTGGTTGGTTAGGTGGTTGGTTGGTTGGGCGCCCAATAGGCCGACGGGTACCCGTTGCTATAAAATTCGACGGGTCCCCGTCGTTCTTCCTAAATAGGTTAAGCTTCCCCGTTATCGGAATATTAATTGGTAAGATCGTAGCCAAATTTAATTATTTTTATGACTAAACTACGATATAATCACCTCCTTTTTTTTTAGCCGAATGAAGAGCTTGTTGTTTTTTATGATTTTGCTTTGCTTTTTTCCAAAGCTCGCTTATACCTTTTTTATTAGATAAACCGTTTTTTAATTTTAAAGCTACCTGAATATTAACACGATTATTTTTTGCTTTGTCCCAGTTTAGATAAGCTATTATTTTTTTTTGTGTCCAATTTTTTGGGCCTGTTAAAGTATTGCAATGCTGAGTTATTTGTTTAAAGTTGAGGCACTACTTATAGCTGGCTTTATTATACCGTAGTGGCAAGCCTATTGCTTTTCGATACCGTTGATTGTTTATATAAGTTTTAGGAGGCTGGCTTTTATACCAAGTATTTTTTGCCGCAACATATCTCCGGTAAATTTTCTTTGGATTATTATAGTTCAGCGGCTGAGCTTGATGTAGTATCGGCGATAGGGAACGAGCAGATAGGGTAGGTAACCGAGATATGGTATCTGTAAAAACCTGGGTGGATGGCTCGATAGATGTGGTTGCTTGCAAGGTTGGCTCCGGAGAAATAGTTGATTTTTTTTGTTTTATAAGCATTGATGCCTCTGCAGTCGAATTTTGTTTTTTTTGCAGCTGTTTTAGGCCTGCAGTTGGCTGGAATTTTAGTTTTGCGTATTTTAGAGGGCATAGTTTGGAGTTTTTTGCGTGACTTAATGCATGGCATTTGCTGCAAATAAGCGGTGTTTTAGATGCTATTGCTACCTTAACGACCTTGAACCTGCTAAGTTTCCGTCGAATGCTTGACCGGGGTAACGATAAAGTGGCAGCAAGCGGGTCGATTTGTTGGCGAGGTTTAAAGAGTAATAGTGCTATACTATAACGGACCAAGTGCTAGTGTGGATAAAAATCTTAAAGCTGGAGGGCCCGATTTTGCATCAATAAAGCTTTTAGTTTGTAAGCATATAAAAGCCTTTAAAATCGAAAAAAGGTACCAGTATAATGTGGCAATAAAGAAAGGTTACTTCTCGTTAAAAGTTTCCGTTGCTTTTTAATTTTTTTTAAAGCCTCGTGTAATACCTAACCACGTACTGTAGCATATAGTGGTCTAAAAAGTTTGATTAGCGCCCGGCTTTGCTGTTTAGCTTAGTTAAATTTTAATTTTGCAAGCTGGTTTAATAACGCTTGCTTTATTGTTTTTTATGCTTTAAATAAATTTAACGTAAATCGTTTAAGGTAGCTTTTAAATAGCTTATAAATGCTTTTAACACGGGAAATAATAACATTGTTAAAATAAAGGTGTTAATTAACCTAAGCTTTAACTAGCTTTTTTTTATATAAGTTGAGCTAATTTTTTTTAACATATTTAACTTTTTCGAAATAAGTAGGAAAATATTTCTGTATAAACTTTAAGGTGCGTTTATTAAATATTTTTTCGGTGGGCGATTTTATAATTAAATGCCAATGTTTATAAAAGATATTTTAAGCCTCGAGTTTTTGTTTTTGCTTTTGCTTTTGTCGTTGGCTTTGCTGATGTTGTTGCCGGGTAAAACTTGGCTAGCAGTGACGAAAAACTGCTTTATTTGCATGCCAGAGACATAGAAGCGAAGTAGCAAAAAAAAAGCAGGTATTAATAGCGTTGATATAAGCAATGCAGCAGTTTGTTAAAATAACCGAGGGAAATCGAGCATTACAAATGTTATATAAAGATTTTAAACGATTTAAAGCCTAAAAATAATTTTTTTTAGTTTCGCTACTTAGAAATGCAAACGCAATATAAAAAAAGCGTTAACAAACATCGACTTCGATTATATTTAAAAGCGGCATTTTATATTTGTTCGTTTTATAAATACAGTTTAAAATTAAAATATCGGGGTAAAACTAAAAATATATAAGCGAATTTAAATAGGCAAATAAAATAGCTGTTATTTGGTTATTTAAATTTAATTGCATTTAGTTTTAAAAACTTTTTTTGTTAAACTGGTTAGCAAGTGCGTTTATAATACTTTGCTTTTTAAAAACGTTTCGCTTAGCATTTGCAATGCGATTATAAATATTTTGCTGCGTTGCTATCAAGCTTGTGTTTTAGCGTATATATGTTCTAATGTTTTTTAAAGCTATGCCTGCATTTACAAAGCTTGTTAAACAAAATATATTTTTTTTTGAAAGCATACGGTAGGTTAAATAAGCAAATAAGTGTTAACTAAGCTTATAATTATAAAAAAAAAACCGTTGATTAAAACGATGTCGTAAAGTTTAAGTTTTTTTATTTAAGGATTTTTTAGCCAAAACAGAGAATTTACAGCCTGTTTTTCTAGTGGTTGTTTTTTGTTGCCGCGTATTTAAGGGGTTTAGAGGTTTGGTACGTCGATTACATAAGTATGTGACTGTCTGTTTACCGGTTTTTTTTTTCGTAGATCTCCCATTGATAAACGCGTAACCTCTAGGGGCTGCTTACGCGTTGATCGCCTTAAATATAGCATCTCGAGATTCGTATTTACTTTCAGGGGGAAAACAGTCGCTGGGAAACCTAGGGTTTTGATTATGCGATACATTTATTTTTAATCAGAATGCTACAGCTTGTAAAAGGACTAAGATAGGAATACTAATTTGAAAATGCGTGCGCGTATATAAAAGACCCTCTTAAACGCGACGACGCGGTAGATATTCTGATAACGGGAGAGCTTTACCTATTTAGGAAGAACGACGGGGACCCGTCGAATTTTACAGCGACGGGTACCCGTCGGCCTATTGGGCGCCGGTTGGTTGGCTGCAAGAGCACGGCCAGTCGGTTGCCACGAAAGGGCCAAGTTCACGTCATGGAACACCTGACGAGATCTCGTATGTTTGCGCTGTGTTTACTTTTATGGAAGGGGTATTATCTCCGTAACTTAAAAACACACCTACCGCTTGCTATGTAGACTAGAGATATAATAGCATATGCACTATCTACATGTATAACATACCTGCTAATTAGTACCTACCTGTGACACCCGAGACACCTACAACTTGGAACGCCACCTGCAATTTACATAAGTACTTACATGATAATGAGGGGTCAGTGTTTAGGGAACCAAACATTCGCTCCAGGTGCCTACAGGTAGGCGTAGTGGGGGTTACCCACCTAAAAGCTTCCAAGGTGGCTCCGGTGCTGCTGTAGTATCTCTGGAGCCTGTGGCAGGAGACTTCCAACTTGCCACCTTCCAGTTCCATCACCTTTACCCAAAATAATTGACCTCATGGCTATAAATGTCTGGGCAAAAAAAGGAGCACCTTATCACAGAGACTGATTATAGGTTGTAATATGTCTTGTCAATCCACCAAGCTAAAGTTATGGACGAAAACACCCCTCCTGAGCGCATTAGGCTGTTACACCATTATAAGGATGAATTTGTGTAAGTAGAGTTGTAATTCGGGCCGCGTCTTGCAGAGATCCCCATCTATCTATCCTGTTAGGTATACGATGGACATGCACAATGGGATACAACCTGCTCGCCTGTACTGAATAGGTAGTTGTGAAGTGAGAATACTCCTTCGATAGTCATCTTCACATGCTCCGTGCATGTACACATTTGGGTAGCAATAGTGCCCATATTCCACACCATAGGTATATGCTAGAAATAGATTCAATATACCGCTAATGCGTTTACATCGACGCTAAATTCGGATATCGGAACTCGATGGACAAGAGATCGGAGGACCGCAACCATGACAGCATATACGGATACCAGGAATAGAAATTAACCATATCCTTGACTCTACTTACAACTACCCACGCGGTTAACTGCCATTCTACATATTTCAATTACAACGTCTGTGTGCTTTTCAGAAGTTGTGGATGTAGTTTATTGCTCATTTTCTGTTATGCAGTACATATGGAGTCAGGGTCCCGCTCCGGGTAAGTCCCCCGAGTCAATACATTAAATGATTTAGGTAACATCATGAGACAGAAAAGACTCGGAGAAATGCTATAAACTTACAATTGTATCTTCCCTTCGTTTCATCTGCCTTGTATTTAATCCGAGAAATCCTCTTACTGATATTTCACTTGAGTAGTTGTTTAGATAGTTATTAGGGACGAGGGAGACTAAACAACGCACGATAACTTTGTATATACTAACGTACTGATATATTCTAAACAATAAGCACCAAGAGTTTGAATATGGCTATGCGGTAATTCTCATTGATCCATTGAATTTTGATTTCGATTCACTACATATCCATTTCAATTGCCACATTATAAATTCTCTCCCAGATTATTGTCAGAAGTGGTATTGAGGGCAGAGCCTAACACCAGGGAATCGGCCGTGATGCACAGACCATGTCTAGCGCCAGCCAGTCAGCAAGGCCTCGTCTCGTCCGGCCCCAATCGACGCAATGATGTTATGCATGCACCTCACTATGTCTACTATCCACATACAGCACACGAACCAAACTTCGATACCGGAACAACAGTCGAATACGAAATATAGAATAGCTTCAAGGTCCCAAATTTATTTCAAACCACCTCCTTCTTGTGATAGATAGTGGTAAAACTCATCATCAACTATTTCCCCGATACTGTGCATCTCGCGCATCCCCACTCATCCAGCTGTTCATCAGCAGCTCCCACCAACCCATAATGTCGTCGCTATTCTCATTACTACCCGACATACTGCCGATGATATTGCCATCCGCGATAACGGTAGTCAAGGCGACCGATCTCGAGACGCAGCGGGAGCAGAAGTCCAAAGACTCGCCGATGATCCGTCAAGGTGCCATCGTCGGGAAAAGCGACAGGATGTGTGCCACCGGTAAATACATTTCAGCTGCTCTTCCGGTACTCTTCGCCCAAATTCCTGAAACTTGACTAATTAATACTTGTAGTGATGCGGGCGAAGCCTCATTGTTCCTCCGCCGTGCACCATCACGGCGAGCAAGGCAGGTTTTTTCTTTGGGGATTATGTTTACGTGGGATATGTTGATGTATTCTGACATCAGTGACACAGAGACCATCATATACGCGGCGTCTGGCAAGGGAATCCTTGTGACCAACACGGGGGGCGGCGAGGATCAGTTGAAACGTCATGAATTATCAGCGGGCGATTTTGCCTTTATACCGCCGTGGACAGAACACCAGGAGATCAACGAGACTAACGAGGACGTCGTGTGGATTCTAATACGCGGTGGGCCGGAGCCGGTCGTTGTGTACATGACAGGGTGGGATGGCGACCGGGTGAAAGCAGACACAGATTGAGTCGGATGTGGACAGGTTTTGTAGCGGTTCGTTCATGTGCTAATCAGCACCTTCATCTATAGGTATGGGATATCTCATTATTGGAGCTTATCATTCTCATTATTATCACACGCCAGACTAGATAATTTTTATTTGACGTGAGCTAACTAGGCGAGAGCACAAGCACGGCGAGTGACGGCCGCTAGACGCGCTGAACTGTCCTTCCCATCAAAGACTTGCGCGTGGTCAAGCCCATCAAACCACTCTACTTCAATACCATTTCGCTCGAAAGGGTCTCCTCGAGGCTCAGCTATCGGATATCGTGTATCAATAGAGCCATTCGTACCTGGACCCCCGTTCGTAGACATGCAATCTCCATCATTGGCGAGGTACTGTAGCACTGTCCGCGTATCGACGATCAAATCTCGCTCGGCGAGACATACAGCCACCTTTCGTACACCTTTTTTCTTCGACGGAGCAGTGACATCAGTTTGTCCATCAGTTGGTGATTGCTCCTGGATCTGTGTCAGGTCCTCTTTCCAGGCGATGTTGTCTTTCCAGAAGAAGTGACGCCCTAGACAATGTGCCACGCCCGGATCCATGCTAGCGAAATACCATAGGAGATGTTCATTAGCCTTACGCGGCTCACGCCTCGTGAAGTTGTAGGCGACGTCCGGTAGATGCAGCAAGATACAGACTGGGTCAACCAAAACAACCGACTGGATGCGTGGACCCAGGTCGGGTGATTTCAACATATGAGTGGCCAGCACTGTCCCATAGGAGTGACCAAGGACAGCGAATTGATCCCACCCATGGGCAGCTAGAATCAGCGTAATTTGGGAAATAAACTCCGCTTGGCTCAGAGGAGCGCTAGTCAGTCGTGCCGATATTGGGAGATACTCCAATGCGATGAGGCCGACTTGATCATCTTCCGTGGTAGCTTCATTGAGGTTCGATAAGTATTGGGTATACGGCCAGAGTCCAACGCCGATTCCATGTAAGAAAACAAGCGGCAGCTTGTTTTTCGCCGTGTGTGGTCGGTACCAGTAGCTCAGTTGAGTAACGGACCGTCTTTTAACAAACATGGATTGCGGGCGCAGAGGGATCACAGACTGGGATTGGGACTTTGACTGTGCGTAGTACAAGAGCCCCTGATTAGAGAGTCGAAAGTGGGTGATGAGATCGACGATGCCAATGATGAGATACCACACCACGCTTCGATATCGCACCTTGATTTCATCAAGCGTCAAGCGGAGACATTTCGCTTTGCCCCGTCCTGGCTCTAGTTCATGACCGATGCGCTTTTCAACCTCAAAAAGATATTCATCGAGCTCGTCGAGTTCCTCGGCAGTTTCATTGCCCGGGTATCTGTCTAAGAATGCCCACGAGAGAAACTCACGTACATTATCTTTTCGGATATCAGACTCATCGGCACCAAGAAACCACATTTGCAGATAACGCGTGACGTCGGGGATATTGTCGAGACAGCGTATGAAAAGTGCCCACCGCTCGGGGCGAGCTAGTAGGGGCGGATGTTCAGCTGCCTGCTTGAGACGACGATTATATGGATAGTATATCAGAAGTGCGTATAGAGCGTCAATAATAGAGTATCCGATGGCCGTTATGCCTGACCACGATGATGCCCCTCCTATCCCACTGAGAGCGATCAAAATGAGCAGATATACCAGGCATATTGGCGTTGTGTATTGGAGGAAAAAGATGCTTATCCGGATGAAGACATATTCCGGAACTGATGTGCCGATCATCCTCCGTACCTGACATGTGACAAGTGACGGTGGGTGCGTGAAGCAGGAAGGAAAGAAAGAAAGAAAGTATGTAAATAAACGCTTTACGAGTTGGAATGGCTTGGTAACCTGTGAATACCGGGGGATTGAGGATGTTTATAAGTCCATCGAATTTAATTGACAAATAATGCTGCCTTCAAAATGTCTAAAAAGCCAGCTCCAAAAGAAAACGATAATTGGTGATGCTGAGGAAAGTTGTTGACGACGACAAGCGCAACGCAGCATCGTGTTGGTGCCTGTTGGCCGACATGTCTGTATTAGGCAGGGATGACGTTGTTTACAACCCAACTGAGTTTAGTGGAGATCTAGGATGTATGCCAACGGGAGACGCTGTGGCTAGTGGACTAACAGACGCTGAACTGAGTGTAGACAAGAGCTTGATGCGTTACGTATTACGCTGCCCCTTCGTAACATTTGCTTTACATGGCGCCTTGACATACACCTAACTACCTAACCTTCTAGCTAGGTCACTGTCGTTTACAGATGGGCTAGAATCAGGCAGTGGGGTGGTGATCGTCAATTGGCGTTGCGTCACCAGCCTCGAACCCCAAACACAACAATTCAGATAGAGCTCGCGCAGTATTGATCGCTTCGGGCTATCTCGTAGCACCAATTTCAGTTGGGTCTCTTTCTCATGTTGCTGAGCTCGAAGCTCGAAGCCTGGTCTCCTAATTTCCCCCCTCAAGACCTTTGAGACAAGTCTTAAGGGTACTATTCAACATCGTTGGGAGACTTGGCCATTCAATCATCAATTCAGGGCATGATTGGAAGGGCAATGGCTATAAGCAACGTCTGAACAGTGTCGCGGCTAGGTAATGTGCACAGTTTTTGAAGATCGCAGTGCACTAGGCCTGTCGATGTCCGCGGCATCAGAGGTCTGAGCCATAGAGCTGACCAGACTGCCATTCGCCGCATGATCATGTATTGCGATGAGTGTCGGGCCGGTGCGTAGCGCCTGGAGCCATTGCACGGTATATATTTAAGAAGCGGCGTGGTTGCAAGATCACAATCTTAAGCTGCGGCAGCCGTTGAAGCCATTGACTGCCTATCCCATATCACACAGCTATGAACAGCGTAGCGGAACATTGAGGTCAGACTCGCTATATCTCTTTGTAATCTTTAATCGCCCCCTCTACAGAAGGGGTACCGTGGAAGGTTTTCGCATCGTGACCAAGGGCGAGCCGATCGAATAGGTAGTACGAGGTAACGAGAAGGATGGGCATGGCAATCATGAGGCGCGTATACTTCGAGGCAGCCTGTTTATATGCCTCTCTGGTCTGGTTGACTCGTGGGATCCTTGGCGTGGGTGGTATGCGCGACGCTGGCGTGCTATGTCGGTTGGGCGCCTGGGCCATTTTGAGAATTGAATGTGAGGTGATGATTTGCCGGCTGTGCCGCGAACTTAGGTTTGAGCTTTGTTGCAAGTGTCCGGTTCGATGAGAGAACTTTTTTGAGATGATCTAGGTAAGGTAGGTACGGTACCTGTAGATACTCTGCCAAGTGTTAAAATGGGGGTGCGCCGGCCCACTAAACCTGACGAGCAGTGGCTAGTGTCTTGTCCCTAAGCCACAGGTTCATACTATTAGGTATCCAGGCTATCCAGGCTCGCCAGGCTCGCCAAGGATCTTAATATTTTTGTGAGCAGCCAGAACTTCAACAATTAGCCAAATAGGATACCGTAATTAGGCAATCATGTGTGAATTTGCATACATTGTAGTGCAGAAGATATCGAAGTGCAGAGCCGGAGTAGAGAGTAGGTATTCAGTAGCAGCAGCGGTAGGGTTTGTTGAATGGACAACATTCTTCCTTGACTTATGAATTCTACATACATTCAATCACGCAACGGTCGGGTCATGCTAGTGATCGTGATTGTTCCTCAGGATGTAATTGAAAACACAAGCCGTTATATGAGATAAGATGAGAAGGACGACTACCGGTATGTAGGTACTTACCTTGTTGAACGATGGAACTGTGAAGTTCAGACAGCTTTTGACACCGATAACTGCAACTTACGGAAATCCGATATTCAGCCACGAAAATATTCATCTACAGAATCTGAAGTCCGTACAGATCGAGCAGATCTCCGTAGACGGAACTTTTGTCTTATCGATAGTAAGATAGCAAGAGTCGCAAGCCCCACCATCCCGCCTTGTGTCTGACTCGGCGGGGCAACAACTTGCAAGTCGGCGAAAAAGTTACCCTGGGGGATGAGCCAGCCTACCTGACGAAGCCTTTTATGACAGTCTAGTCTCTCGCATGTCCTAGATTGCAACTCCACGGGCCTTAAGGTCGGAAGGTTATTTCGATTACCCTCCTAGCCACTTGCTTGGCCATTCTGCACGTCACAATGCCTCATGAGATCCTCGTTGGACAGCCATGCTTTGCAGCGTGGCAGTCCCAGAAGCTCCTGGAGGGTATTGCCAAGGTCAGCCAAGCTAAAGTGAAAAGCATCACGGGCTCCTGGATATACTACTTCCACCTGAGCAACACCACAGACATCGGCGAGATAAAGTCTTTCCTCGGCATCTCGGACTCGGATGCAGCTCCCCAAGGAGTCACTGAGACGAAGGATGTCTACATCACACCCCGGACCATGTCACCCTGGAGCTCGCAGGCTACCGCAATTGCCCAGGTCTGTGGGCTGCGGGATGTTGTGCGTGTGGAGAGGGGTCGCTTAGTCAAAATCGAGTTCGATGGCCAGTCAGAAGAAAAGGAATTGGCCCCTTTCATAGACGTTCTCTACGACCGAATGACGGAGACGTACAGTCTAACTCAGCCACACCCAGAGAACACAGTATTCGCTGAGGGAACTCGCAGCCCCTTGGTAGTCGTAGACATCTTTGCCGACTCACGCGGTCCCATTGCTGCTCTGACTGAATACAGCAAAGAGAACGGACTGGGTCTCGATGATGGCGAGATCCAATATCTGATTGAGGTCTTCCAAGATCTCGGTCGTCCACCAAACGATATCGAATTGTTCATGTTCGGTCAAGTAAACTCCGAGTATGTTGTTCATCCCTCTTATTCACTGCCCGCCCCTAATGCGTCGGGAATGATAGACACTGCCGCCATAAGGTTTTCAATGCCAACTGGACAATCGATGAAAAGCGTAAAGTAGGGAGCCTCTTTGAGATGATTAAAAACACACACAAGAAGACACCCAACTTCACTGTGTCAGCCTATAGCGATAATGCTGCTGTTCTCCAGGGAGAGATGGCTGCCTTCTGGGCTCCTGATTATCAAACTGGCACTTGGAAGCTCACGAAGGAAGTACTGCATTTGCTTGCCAAGGTTGAGACACACAACCACCCTACCGCGATATCACCCTTTCCTGGAGCGGCAACTGGATCTGGAGGTACGTTTTCGGCCCGAGATATAGTTCTTTTTCAAAATTGGGTTTGGGTCAATAAACCCTAACTCTCATCTTCCTGTCTAACGTGACTTCCTACATAGGTGAGATTCGCGATGAAGCAGCCGTAGGCAGAGGTTCAACAACCAAGGCTGGCCTATCGGGGTTTTTCGTTTCTGATCTTCGGATACCGGGCCACGAACAGCCCTGGGAAGTTGATGTTGGCAAGCCATTTCAGGTAAGCATAGAATCATCGCAATCTAGTCTCGTGGGGCATCTTGAACTATACTAATGAGTTCTAGTGAGTAATCGTCCTGGCTAAAGGTCAGTTTCTGGAGACATATTTGAGGCTGACAGCAAGTAGCTATGCAAGCAGCCTTGACATCATGCTTGAAGCCCCAATCGGTTCTGCACGGTATAACAATGAATTTGGCCGGCCTGCTTTGACCGGAGTGTTCCGTACTCTCCTAACAAATGTGGATGATGACTGGAGGGGCTACCATAAGCCTATCATGCTGGCTGGCGGTCTTGGATCGGTTCGACCTCAGCATGCCCTAAAAAGCCCAGACGATGTTCATGAAGGAGCTCACGTTATTGTTCTTGGTGGCCCTGCAATGCTCATTGGTCTCGGTGGCGGTGCTGCATCAAGCAGCAACTCAAGTGAAGCCACGGCTGAGCTAGATTTCAACAGTGTTCAGCGTGGTAATCCCGAAGTTGAACGGCGGGTTCAGGTAAGCTTCACCCCTATGCCATATTGAACCCTGGGACTTTGCATCTTTCAGGCTTAATTAGAGTGTTGCACGATTGCTCAGTCTTTTACTAACCTATCTGTAGATGGTCATCAATACCTGTGTTGCCTTAGGTGAAGAGAATCCAATTGCCATGATTCATGATGTTGGGGCAGGTGGATTGTCTAATGCTCTACCTGAGCTGGTCAAAGATGCCGCTGGCGGAGGTAAATTTGAACTACGTCAAGTTGCCAGTGCTGATGACAGCATGAGTCCGCTCCAGATTTGGTAAGTTGATTTCACTGCGTACTCTTTTTACATCCCTACCTTGCCATTGAACTATATGGTCGTATATGAAGCTCTACTAACACTACTTTATTAGGTGCTGTGAAGCTCAAGAGAGATACGTGCTTTTGATTAACAGGGACCGTATCAACCGCTTCATCAGTATTTGTAAGCGAGAGCGCTGTGGGTTCTCTAACGTAGGAACACTTACTTCCAACGACGGAAGCGGAGGTGCTCGATTGATTGTACAAGACCGAGAAACTCCGTCCCAGCCATTGCCGATTGACCTGCCAATGGATGCGCTTTTCCCTCCCGGTCGGAAGCAGGAGCGAGTTGATAAAACTGCCAACAGAGATCTAAAGCCATTTGATTCTGCATCAAGTCTTAAAGAAAAACATGGGGCCTCAAACTTGACAGAAATGATAACACAGGCCACACGTCTCGTTTTCTCTTTGCCATCGGTTGGTTCTAAGATGTTCCTCATTACCATCGCAGATCGATCAGTCGGCGGTCAGGTAACGCGAGATCAACTCGTTGGACCTTGGCAAGTACCGGTCGCAGACGTTGCTGTCACTTTAACGTCTTTTGATCTCGACGAACAGACTCGATATGGAGAGGCGATGGCGATGGGCGAAAAGGCGTCCCTAGCGCTAATTTCACCAGCAGCATCTGCGCGCATGGCAGTCGTGGAAAGTTTATTGAACCTTGGCGCGGCTCACATAAAAAATGACCCCAGGGTCCGCGGTGACTTACGCCGCGTGAAGCTCTCGGCTAACTGGATGGCTGCTGTCAACCATCCCGGTGAAGGTGCCGCTTTGTATGAAGCGGTCCACGCTATTGGTATGGATCTATGCCCCAAATTGGGTGTGGCTATTCCTGTCGGCAAGGATTCGACATCAATGAAGGCTTCGTGGAAAGATAAGGAGACTGGTGAGGCGAAGAGCGTCACTGCTCCAGTTACAGTTGCGATATCTGCGTTTTCTTTGGTTGAAGACGTTCGCAACACTTGGACGCCACAACTTCGACGTGTTGAAGATGTTGGCGAGTCGGTTCTCATATTTGTTGACCTTGCCCGAGGGTTCAAGGCTATGGGTGGTTCGGCACTTGCTCAAAGCCTTGGTCAACTTGGCAATGAGGCACCAGATGTTCGTGACACAGATCTTATTACAGATTACTTCGACGCCGTGTCTCAACTACACGAAGAAGGTTTTGTGCTTGCTTACCATGACAGATCAGATGGCGGTCTTTTGACCACAGTCGCTGAGATGATATTTGCTGGCAGAGCTGCCGCCGAGATTTACATCGATGAATTGGTTCCATCAGACTCCGAGTCAAACGTTCTGGATGCCCTTTTCAACGAAGAACTCGGCGCTGTATTCCAAGTACGGAAATCCGACGAAGCCCGGTTCAGGCGTTGTTTCGCGACATGTGGACCGCCTCCTGGGCTAATCAAGAAGATTGGGTTTACCCGGTCGACCACGCAGCAGTCACTCACTGTCCGTTACAGGGGTAAACCACTTGTCAATCTTGACAGAGCTGAAATGCAACAGTGGTGGTCAAATACTTCGTTCCAGATGCAGAAGGCACGAGATAACCCAGAATGCGCCGAACAAGAGTATGCCGCGATCTCGGATGATAAAGATCCAGGCCTCTCTTTCAATCTGCGGTTCAATCCTGTTGATGATGGTCTTTCAGTTTTTGCCAGCCTCAAAGGCCTAGTTGCCTCAAGACCACGAGTAGCCATACTCCGAGAGCAAGGTGTGAACGGCTATGCGGAAATGGCTTTCGCATTCCGTGCCGCAGGATTTGACGCAGTTGATATCATGATGACCGATATTATCGATGGCCGTACGCTTGATGACTTCAGTGGCCTTGCAGCTTGTGGTGGCTTCTCTTTTGGTGACGTCCTTGAAGCTGGTCGTGGGTGGGCTCTCTCCATCTCCAAGAATGAAAAAGCCAAGGCAACTTTCGAGAACTTCTTCAAGAGACCTAAAACATTCACTCTTGGCGTTTGCAACGGCTGTCAGATGCTTGCCCGCCTCAACGAATTCAACCCCGGTTTAATCCCTGGAGCAGAAAATTGGCCCATCTTCGTTCAAAATAAGAGCCAGCAGTTTGAAGGTCGTTTTTCCATGGTGAAGATTGGTAGTGGTGCACAGAACTCGGTATTCTTTGATGGCATGGAAGGGTCTTCATTGCCGATAGTCATCTCTCACGGCGAGGGTAGAGCTGTGTTCTCGTCCCCAGCTAAGCTCCAATCTATTGTGGACGAAGGCTTAGCTCCACTCAGATATATCGACAATTCTGGAGCAGTCACTGAGAGATACCCGTCGAATCCCAACGGCAGTCCTCAAGGGATTGCTGGTGTTGCTAGTCGTGATGGCCGTGTACTTGCGATAATGCCACACCCTGAACGGACAATAATGGCAGATGTGGCAAGCTATGTTCCCCAGAGACAACTTAATGAGTTCAGACAATACGGGCCATGGATAAAGCTATTCCGAAATGCTAGGAAATGGGTTGGATGATAAATTATACTGAGATATAGAGACAAATCATTCATGGCGTTACATGGCTGTACGTTATTTGTTCACAGGGACACTTATGAAAGAGCTGTTCTGGTTTCTACAGCAATAAAATTCACTTAAAGCTTTGCATTCACCATAAGTAACTGCCCTATTGTTTGGTTCAATGCACGTGGGCAGATTCACTAATACTCAGAACTGTACCAGTGTGTGTACACAATTGTTAGGGAAGTAACGAAAGTCCAACGTACCTAAATACATAAGTGCTTTACAAACAACAAGGCAGCGCGTTCCTACTTTGCTTTTACTCTGAGTATTTGCTTCAAACCATATGTAAAGTGATTTGCAGTGCACACCACATTTCAAGATGGAGCCCGGCGAAGAGCAGACACCAAAGTCCGCTGGATCAAGTGCGCGCGCCAGCAGCTTTGCTCGTTTTATTCAGAACTCGATTGCCAAGAAGGACAAGAAACCGGAACCATCGTCGACAGCGCAAGAAAACGCAGATGCTAATGGACGAGGCTATATCAGACCACACCGCAACATCGGCCTTACAGAAGTAGACTTGAAGAATCACGCTGCAGCACTGCAGAGCTCGGTGGATAATACCTGGTCACGCCGCCATCACAGTCGCTACCGTAACGCGCGTGCACTTCTCGTGTGCTGGGCTGATAGTGACTATAGTACACATGCACCAGAATCTCCCATGGCATCTCCAGTGGCATCTCCGATGGGATCTCCGATGGGATCCCCAGTGGCACCGAGATTTAGCTACGATTCACATCCGCCTCGCATGTCTTCTGAAGGTCACATGAGGAATTCGTCGAGCACTATCGGACAGAGCACAAGACAAGGTCCTTTCGTCTCTGCTGCGTACCAGCTTGCTAGTGTTCTTGAACGCCGCTATGGAATTCGCTCTCAAGTGTGGCTGATTCCCTCGTTAGAGGATCCGCAGGTCAGTATGCTGAAGTCACTCTTCTGGGTTCACCATGCGTGATTTAGAAACTGTCTACCCGCTTGACTGCTCCTGTCTACTCTCAATATCGTTTTCCTTGTCCACGCGCTCACCTGCTAACGCCACTTTCTCATAGAACATGCTCGCAGGGAAGACTAAGCAATTTGTTGATATGTATGGTGGTCCGGACAGCCTCTTAATCTTCTGGTACGGTGGACATGCCGACTTCGCTGCTACTATGCCCGACCAATGTGTAGAGGGAATCAATGGTAGTATTAATGAAATTATATGGCATGGATCGTAGGTCTTTCTTACCTTTCTTGCCTTACACATTTCTCTCTTCCATCCTACACTCTCTATCCCGTTGATTCCACTACTCATAGCCCAACAAATCTCTTCCTGCTTATGATAGAATGATAGGTATACCCTTGCATTGCCCGTTGTTCTTTTGACTCGCCATCTCACTAATATTTTTCACACTGAACAGAAGAGAGGAGCCGGGGATTTCCGCGAGAACCATAACCAAGACCCTAGGCGTCGGCCTCGCCCGCGCAGACGTGCTCATGCTAAACGACAGCCCATTCGCACAGTACGCCTACGCAAGCCACATCGAGGGGCCAGGAACCTTTGAACTTCTGGGCCCTGGGTCCATACACACAAACTATCATGCCGGCTCGTTCACGCGGAATCTAGCGACGATGTTGAACTCGCAGCACCTAGCAAGCCGGGGCGTCTCTGTTCCAGAGCTCCACCGCAAGCTCCTGGATGTAGCGTCAGATCCAGGCTCGCGCGCCACGACAGCTCCGGGTCCAACACAGATGCTGAGAGGTCCTGCGTATCCTGTGTACGTGCAGCTGGTGCCAGCAGAGCATACTGCACGCCACATCGTGTTGTCACGTCTTGAAACCTCGTTGGCTCCTGAGACGCGTTACGCCAGGAATGTTGATGAGCCAGGCGTTAGTGTCTATTTCAAACTTGTAAGGCCGCACCTCGAGGTGAAGCAGTGGAAGGAGTGGCTTTTGGGCGCCCCCGAGGAGGTTCAGGAGGTTTCTGTTAGTGTTCCCGGCAAGACGGATAAAGGTCGGTCAAAAAAGTGAAGGGAATTATCTAGTGAAGCACTGAATACCTCAGTCCGTCATGGTCAGGAATTCAATGGTAATAGCCGATGCTTTCTAGTAACACCAAGGAGAAGAAGATATGGATCGCTGTTTAGCATCCTTGGGATTACATAATTGTCTACAATTCGGCAACAATAAAATTCGTTCTTACTACAAAGACTCCTAAGTAAATATTGTCGTATCCCCATAATATCGTAGGAATGTGCATATGTTTTTCTTGGTATCAGTCCTGTCCGTGTCTCCAACCCGCATGATGTACATTTGAAGATTTATATGCACTACGTTGGAACGTCGCTCCTTGGATGGCACAACAATTACAAGGATCTGGTTTCTGTATGGTACAGTATACCGGCAGGCAATAAGCAAGAGCCTCCTCCGTTCAGGTAAGATGTTGGTACTGTGGGCTTAGTAAGCCGAGTACATTATATTCACCGTCGAGGATCGACCTCTGAAGCATAACTGTGTTGTATGAGAAATTCGCAGGGATTCAGGAGATCGTGATCCACTGCCAATCTTACACCACGACATTGCCTGGAAGGCGGCAGATCGATTCAAGTCCAATTGAAAGTCTACGTCTTGTACGCGCACTGGTTTGATTCAACAGCCACACTACACAATAGCGTGTACGTCTTCCCCAAAAAACTATGTATACTAATGTAAATCTCTTCTCAGACCGTATATATGATATGTTAGCACATCCGAAAACTCTTGAGTCTCTAGTTTAAGCTGTCTAGACCTGCCTGCCAGGCAATACGGAAAGGCTTACCCCTATCCATTTATATGACCACTATAGAATTTCGACTCATGGCAAGAATGTGAGAGAATATGGGTTTATCACATTTGTCAATATTAACTGACCCCTCTCGAATTCCAGCGCGTTCTCCTTGTCGAACAGAATTATTGCTGACTATATTCAAGATATTTCGCGTCGGTCTATAGAATCCAGAAGCTTAGCCTCGAGGGCACCACCAATCTCTAATGCACCCGCCATTGGTATTGCGTAGTATTGCATTTCTTGGTTTCCTTTTCTGCTCTCGTATTCCTCGTGTAGAGGTTGTATTGCTTACCCCTAGTTTTGCTGGAGCTTTTCCGGCTGAATATGAAAAAAAAAAAAAAAAATCCTACAATAGACCAGCTATGATTGTTGTGCTGCAGAACTTTTAACAACAATATTAGCAATAGTCACCCAGTTTGTGGTGGAATTTGCGGTATGTGATATTTTCTGAGAGAAATATGTCAAACATATACTGGTTTATCGGGCGAGTTTAACATTAACTCTACCTACCTACATAGGTACCTACGCTAAAAAGCAACTATCACACCCATACGAATTGTTCGACCAGCCAATGATGGACACGCGTCTGGCGAGTCACTCGTAGACCTACGTCTGCAAGAGCACACACATACCAAGCGACGCCAATGTAGGGTTTCTCGGAACGACTATGTAGTCTCTTTTCATAGAGTTGCGTTGAGCTGTTTGCGGAGCTGATGGCTGCCTATGTTGTCAGATAGGTATAAGGGATATGATCTTATTCGATACATTGACTGAAGGAGTATCCAATGACGGACCCATGTCAGGATGATAGGGGCTCCATACAAATCTGCCTACAGACGCGGTCAGTACCTACTAGAGAACACATACATGAACACATCAATCAACACAACACATTCAATCCAATTGCATGCCATCGCTTATATGTGACATATGTACTTACCTAGGTAGGCGAGAAACCCCCAAGTTCCCTAGGTAGATGTAGGTATTACGTAGCTGTAATATTCCAATGCAATTCGAATGCGCGATTACTGTTCGC
The DNA here is from genome assembly GCA_022578775.1 of Xylaria venustula. NCBI lineage: Eukaryota > Fungi > Ascomycota > Sordariomycetes > Xylariales > Xylariaceae > Xylaria > Xylaria venustula. Next base: position 861,963 of record MU389328.1, on the reverse strand, counting down.
AGATTCAGCACCTGTAACTTCCGGCCAAGAGAGTTGCACTGACCGTTTTTGAAGCTGCCGTAAATGTGCAATTGCATCATATTTGGCGGTGTTGATATGTCGTAGGCTTGAAAATCAGTGCCTACATAGGTAGCACTTGCTCGTCTGTTGATTTAGGAGCTGCAACAGCCAGGCGATTCATTTCTCTGAGATTTGACTTTCCCGGGGCCGTCTCCTATTTACGCTCTCCCCCATCTCCCCATCTCTCCATCTCTCCATCTTCTCATCTTCTTATTATTCACTATAGCCTAGTCAATACGTGTATATATGTCTCCATCGCCGGAATTCAGCAACCTTATCGAGATAGCTTCATCATGAACATACTATCCACCATCACCAGGCTATCTGCCAATTACCATTTCACTCGCTCGCTTGCATCGTATGCGCTCTGAATCGTCATCGCCTATTCATAATCGATATACACTTGCACACACCTAGGTACGTGCCATTGCTCGGCGCTCGGCGCTCGCCGTATCCCTATTTGTGTTTATTGTTCTATCAAGCTAGTGTTGCAGCCGTTAAAGACCGAGACAGAAGAATCCGAGATCTCGACAGTTTATATCGACACCAGACAAGAGAACAGCAAGTCCTACGCGGCGGCAGTCGCAGCGAAACGACGCAAATACGATCATGTCAAGAGAGATCAAATACAACATCAAGGTATGAGTCCCAGCTCGGAACTGAGGCTGTGCGGAATCTGACACGGCTTCTGTCATTCACTAAAATGCGATGCTGCTCCACAGACTAGCCGACTTGCGGTAACTGAAGATTGAAGATGCCGGGAGAAACAGATTGTTTCCAGTCAAATTATTATGTGATACACCAACGAGGGCTGGTTGTCTACTCTACGTATTCTAAGTACCACTCTTAAAGAGTTGAATAAAGTGAAATAACAATAAATAAAAAATAGAACTTGTATATTACTAAGTGCAGCATCTTACCCGCACTTGTTATGCTGGGCAAGAATAGCGTGCTACGTATCTCTTCAATCAAGTCACTTGTGACCAGATACTGAGGATGGTGTTCTCGTTACTGTTCCTTGAGAATCTCACACCCCTTCTAGGTTATTGAGAGATGGACCACTTTGTATCTCATATCATCACCAAATCTTCTATAGCTTTATTTAGTATATCATTTCATTTATATCTAACAATTGCGTTCATCAGTATGTTTTAGCTAGGTATAAGGGATGGAAACCAGAACTTCTATGTGACTTTTGTCTTAGGGTGACATAAGTTTTCTGCCAGCCAAGAAGCCAGACCAATTACAGACTCCAGACTTATCACAGGAATGGCAGAGAAAGTACATGCAAATTTTTCTCTTTACACCATATAAATCATTATTACTGGTCTATTCTTAAGAACTGCAAGACTCGTCACGATTGCCGTATCACGAAGGAAAGAGTAGAAAAAATTAGAAGAAAAGGAAGTTCGATACATATCAGGGTATATCAACTGTCTAGCTTCAACCATCATTTCGCTGTCTGTGATTTGGTCTGAATCCAATCAGTGCAATTTCTTTCCACCAGTTCTGCCAATCTGCGAGCTATACTCTCAGCCCAAGCCTCATCGTTGATGTCGGCATCGACCTCCTTAATAGCTATGTTGCTACCGTCAAGCCCGCGCTTAATGGCAGTGAACAAAGAATCGTCGGCCTTCTTATCGTGAAAAGCCTGTCCCTCTACGGCAATGGCCGATATGCCCTTAAGCGGCAGCCATACCTCGGTCGCATGCGTATTGACACTGTGAGTTCGTAGCCTACTCGCCACCCTTTTCCCGAGCTGCTCGCTTTCCTCGGGCGTGGTGCGCATAAGTGTTACGGAGGGATTATGCTCGAACAAGTTCCGCTCCCGGAACCTCTCCGGTACCGTGTCTTTGGGCCCGAAATTTACCATGTCCAGAGCCCCAACGCTCACGATTTGCGGTATACCTTTCTTGGCGGCTGTCGTAAGACGATCCTCGTTGGCGCTGAAGACACCACCTACCAGCTCGTCTGCCAGATCGGTTGTCGTGAGATCGAGGACGCCGTCAAGCCGGCCCTCGTGAATTAAGCGCTCCACTTGAAGTTGGAGAATCAGCATACCAAACTATCATGTTAAAGACTATTTACTAAGACCTCACTTACTTGCGCGACCGCCGGCTCCAGTGGCATGGAAAACATAGACCTCGAATCCCAGCTTCTCAAGCTGGCGTCGAGCAACAGTGACGGCGGGGGTCGTGACGCCAAACATGGAGATTGCAACGCGTTTCTTTCGCGTCTCGCTCCCTACCCTCGCCGAGTCCGTCTTCGAGTTTCTTGCGGCGTAGCTCTGCGCCATGCCGGCAATGGCGGCGGCCGCGTTGGTAATGACGGCCCTCAATACCTCGTTCAGACCAGCAATATCGACAACGCTGTACATCATAGTGATATCCGACTCGGCGACATACGAGCTCGTATCTCCTGATGCGACTGTCGAGACAATTAACTTTGGCAGTGTCAGAGGAAGCCACCGCATGGCTGCCGAAGCGATACTGGTCCCGCCACTGCCACCCAAGGCGACCACGCCATGCACGTTGCCTTCGTCGAACAGGTCTCTAATTACATTGTTTGCTCCCTCAATCATGGTTTTAATGACGTCGCCTCGTGGAAGCGATTGCAGGGAATCGCTGGCGCCGCTGCGCTTGTAAACCTCCGGTTGGGAGACTGTGATAGCTTCATGATGGGTCTCGGAACGGCCCGCATCGATCAGCACCACTTTGATTGAGGGGTTGGCTTCCAGGATCTGAGAGCGGAGATACAGATACTCGGGAAGCTTTGTGTCAAGGGTGCCAATAGCGACGATAGTAACCCTTTGTTCTCCCATTTCCGTTTTTGAGTGTAAGTTAGTTGCCTACCGCCTGAATTAGAGGTTACGGGTCGATCCTCATCTTGTGTATTTACATATTATCTACACACACTCTGGGTGGGTTGACCGACGTCAGAAAGACCCGACATGCATGCGGAGGTGGAGAAGCTGAAAGTCATACATGTCAGACGGGAGCTAGCCGGAATAAATAGTACTGTAGTCGAATCTGCAGCCCGATAATTACGTCTGCATCAAACCGACGTCGTGCTGTCTCAGCCTCTCCTTCTCTCATCCAATCGCTTAGGCACAACTAAATTGTGTCGCATTCCACTGCAAAAACAGTAACCATGGCTCCGATCCCGCGCGCAGAACTCCTTAAGCGCTTCCGCGCTGCCATAGACGCCAAGCAACCCATCATCGGCGCCGGCGCCGGCATCGGTCTGTCCGCCAAGTTTGCAGAGGCGGGCGGCGCTGATCTGATCATCATCTACAACTCTGGGAGATTCCGCATGGCAGGCCGCGGCTCGCTTGCCGGCCTGATGCCGTACGGCGATGCCAACGCCATCGTCGTCGATATGGCGAAGGAGGTGCTGCCCATCGTGAAGCGCACGCCTGTGCTGGCGGGCGTGTGCGGCACGGACCCGTTCCGGGATATGAGCACGTTTCTGCGCCAGCTAAAGGACCTCGGCTTCAGCGGCGTGCAGAACTTCCCGACCGTGGGCCTGATTGATGGCTCGTTCCGCGCTAACCTTGAGGAGACGGAGATGGGATATGAGCTCGAGGTCGACATGATACGTGTTGCGGCCGAGATGGATCTCCTCACGTCGCCGTACGTGTTCACTGTCGACGAAGGCGTGGCCATGACGAAAGCGGGTGCTGACATCATCGTTGCACATATGGGACTTACCACGAGCAAAGGCATCGGTGGGAAGACGGGGAAAACGCTTGACGACTGCGTCAAGTTGATCCAGGAGATCAGGGACGCGGCGGTGAAGGTCAGGGAAGATGTCATCGTGCTATGTCACGGTGGCCCTATTGCCGAAGTCAAAGATGCTGAATATGTTCTGTCGCGGACGAAGGGCATTCACGGGTTCTTCGGCGCTAGTAGTATGGAGAGAATACCTGTTGAGGCAGCTATCACAAATAATACGAAGAAGTTTAAGGAAGTACGTATTGAGAATTAAAAATCCCAGCACATAGTACAAATAAATTTAAAAATTGTATAAATTATCGCGAACATTCGTCCTAGCCTCCTAGTCGGAAATGACTTCCAGGTCGTTCAGGGCCTTCTCATCGCCGGATCTGTGCATATCGCGCATACATGTGGGTGTGTGTGTTGCTATGGGTGCTTTTTGGATTAGGGCTACAATCAGCTTTTATCACGATCAATACCAACTATAGGCCGAATGATCCCACATGAGACTCGTGGAACCCGGCGGTGCTCAACAAGGTAAGTAGATCATATGCTCACCCCTATTTTTCGCCCTTAGCACTCTTTCTAAGATCCCACTGGACCGGGTCTCTATTTGCATATTATTTTTCGATAACAAGCAATACTGACGGCGATGCAAGCACCGAAATGTAACCTGTATATGACTACTGCGTTTCAATCTCCCACAAAGTATGTTAGCGTACCTACGGGCTACGTACACCATCACTACTCTCTTCTTCCCTTCATTGATGACAACAGGGACCGATACAATACAATCAAAGCAACGACAACATGAATTGGACACAGACTAGTACCAAAAAGTGAAGACATCCTCGTGGTAGTGAAATGAAGCAGTGGTGTAGTAATTCCAGTAATGGTATAAATAAATGTTAGGTCAGCCAATCTCAGAGCTTTGCAACTTCGTCAAACAACTGTACTATTCGTGTCCCTCTCACAACGCTAGAGAAAGAGTTGTCTGTTGGTCTGTAGATGCAACCAGTAAATAGTTAGGTATTGCTGTAGCTTAATCGGTGTGTCAGGAGCCTTCTGCTTTAAAGTAAAGACACTTGTTGCTCAAAGGTCTAAACACCTACGTGGATATTTATACACGACAGGTTTTTCGATGACTAGTGTGCTTTGTGACATTGTGCGCCAATTTTTCAAACCACGGTGTAATTTTTCACCGCCCAGGATGCCTGATGATGATGATGATGATGCAGTTTCATGAACCAACAAGGGATTGATTATTCCACGTGGACTAGTGGAATCATGCGTGGTTCTGCAAACCTCCAGGAGGTCCACCACACAACCTCACCCCTGCAACCACCAACATTTCACGAGGCAGAATCGCGGCGTAGAATTGCAGGGTTAGGCTACCTCCCTGCAAGAAGCACTCGATCGTATTAGTATTGAGAGCCAAGACGGATATTCAGACGCTAGTAGCATACGTACGTAGTATGATTTCAACCCCAAACACTGATTTTAATTGAACGAGGCAGTTCTCGAGGATCTGGACAGGTGCAGGTCGGTATTGTTGGGCGTATGGATTAAGACGAGAGAACGTCTTGAGATTTATAGAAAATTAATTTGGCACAGAAATATATATCTTGGGGCTATATGAAGAAATGTCCCGATACAGTTGAAAAGTTTTGTTCATAACCTTTTTTTATTCACTGTTGATTACAGTATGAGTGAGGGGACTGGATTGAAGTTCGTCAGTTTTTCGCCCCTGAACCCATTGTATGACGGCGATGACCATGCGTATGCCGGATGCTAAACACTCTGCCTTATCATTCACCTTCGAAAAGCCTGTCCGATCAATTCTCGGAGTGTTTCGAAAGGCGTCCAAATCTCGCCTGAGCGTCGGCGTGCCAAAATAATAGCTAGCGACCCAACGAGAAACGGGCTGGCGAGTAAGCCAATGAGTGCTCGTGTCAAGACCTTCCCCTGATGCTGACTTTTTGCTACTACTTGTGAATACCTCTCGTTCCCAAAGCTCACTCTCGAGTATTGCGTGTGCCAACCCAGGCTCGGGACGTGAACAGATAAAAATTCCTCGAGGGATTTTCGCACACGATACACAGGTGAAAGCACCGAAGCTCGCATCTCAACATAGTTCTGCAGCGCGAGATCATTGATCGCATGGGCATCTGCCACACGGAGTGTAGAATACTCATTTAGGGCAGTAGCTCTCTGAAAGACGGCATCTCTTACCTCAAGGTGGTTGGGGTCGTTATTCTCAGTCGCTGCATGTTTATCGATGACGGAGAAGAGGATGCGTACATCTTCAAGACCAGCATTCATGCCCTGACCATAGAAGGGAACCATGGCATGAGCTGCATCTCCAACGACAACTACGGAACTGGAGAAGTGGTACGGCTGGCACTTGATACTAATCAGAGGAAGGTGAGGATTCATCTGGAACGATGAGACGAGTTCTTCTAGTGATATGAGTGATGTGACTCCAGGAAAATGCGAATCGAAGAAGGCAGGCAACTCGGACGGGTCAGCTTCGAGGGTGGCGAATTCGACGCCGGGCATGAATAGGGTGCATGTGAAAGAACCGTCCTGGTTCGCGTTAGCGTCATAGCGTACCTAAAGGAACAAGAGTGTCACGTACATCGCTTGGAATGGCGATGAACATGAATTTCTTTCCCGGCCATATGTGCAAGTGGTTGGGAGAGATACGGAATTTCGAGTTGGCGGTCTGGCTGCTCGGAGAGTCGCGAGGCTTGATTTGGAACTCACACCAGAGAGTATCAACGTATTCTTGGTTGTAATTCATTCTGGTAAACTTCATCAAGTGATATCTCACAGCAGAATGTGCACCATCAGCACCGATCATGAAATCGAAGTCAATTTCAATTTCGGCGGGGCGCGACGAGTTTGTAATATTGACGCGTGATTCAAACCAAGCCTTTCGCTTTTTAAAGTCGGCGCCTGTTAGTTTGTGGTTAAAGAAGAATTTGACGTTGGGCATTTCTTCTAAGATGTCTAGTAGTCGCTTATTGAGACCAGCCCTATCTACTGCGTATATCGTCTGTATAATGATTAATACTCGCGACTTGATGTGACGAGGTGGGATCTTCAACGTACTCGCCCATGGATATCATAGTCCTGGGCAGCCTCATAGAGGGCGCCGTCAGGAGTCCTCCCATGGATCATGCGACCGCGCATGGGAATGGTGGCTGAGAAGACATGCTGGATTAACTTTTCGTGATCCGCATGGCGCATGGCATTGATGCCTCGTTCCGACAGGGCGAGATTGATGGACTTTGTGAAATTCAGCGGTGTCGTCGAAGGATCACGAAGATCTACAGCCAATCGTCAGTTTTCATCATCCATCATCCATTCTCGTTCTCCCTTTGTGCATTGTATAGGCAGTATACAGTGCAATGCACTGCAGCATAGTAAACACATCGTCCCCATCGTCTCGTGCGTTATGTTATGCATGCCGGGCGTTGACCTAGTGGCGAAAGAGGAAAGAGGGCTGCTTTTTCCAAACTCACCACTGCGCAATTCGTAGATCTCAACCTGGTAACCCCTCTTCGCAGCATATAAAGCGGCCAAGGAGCCGACCGGTCCCGCCCCAACCACGACGCATTTCTGATTTGAATTCGCCATGACTACCTGTCTAGCCTGATATGTCGGCTTGTGGCTGGGCTGCTGAGCATTGGTAGTGAGTTTGAAGATATTGCCTCTGTCTCGCCTCTTTTACCACGGACAGATGGATGGGACTTGTAAGAGAATAAGTGGATGGATGACCGACTACTTACCTATTTGCACCCAGGAGGGAATTATTAATGCAAACGGTTATAGCCGGTACCTATCTACCTTAGTATTACGCTAATTCCCATCATCATCTCTATCTGAAGCCATGCACCCCGCCGAGTTAAATTCTCACGTCTCCAATGTAGGATTGCTCGAAATTAATCAGCTACTAAGTAACCACATGCTTGGAGTGGTGTTGGTTAAGATGGGATGATACACTTTTCTTGGGGTTGCCTGAGCGGGCAGATTACCTTGCATATGCCCTTGTAGTATTCGTTAGGCATTTTTAACAACTAAAAAGGTAAACAAGAAGTCAAATCTTGAAACACAATACCACCAGCATATAAAAAGTAGGATAGTTGCTCGTTGTACGCTACTTTGTAGGTAGTATCACTTATAAACAGCTGCAATGCGGAGAGGGGCAGCCACATGTACACGGTACATGTAGGAAACAGCCCACCTCACCTTCTATGCAAGGTGGGGCAGTCTCGAAAAAAAGCAACTGTTGACTTGAAATATAACAATGAATTTCTGATACATGTAATCTCCATTTACACGATTCCGACTTGCACTTGGACGGATTCTCTTCCTTCCTTCAGCTATAGCCTCCCGATTCACGAGCAACCATCTGTAGTACAACGCGATCCGGAAATACTGAAAAAAGCAGCTACATAATTACACACAATTACTTAGACCTATCGTGCGCCGACACAACCGCCTCCATCGGTCGACCATGTCTACCACCACCGAAACCCAGACCATGCTGAAATGTCTGGGCGCCGACTGCGACAAAGAGGCCAGCTCTCTGCAGTGCCCGACGTGCCTGAAAATCGGCCTCAAGGACAGCTTCTTCTGTTCGCAGGACTGCTTCAAGAGAAACTGGGTCCGTATTGCCCTCTCTTGTTTGCTCGCCTTGCGCGCTCTGCGACTGACCGCGCTTCCGCATCCAGGGTAGCCACAAGGCCCTGCACAAGATTGCGTCGGGCAAGTCAGCAAACGGTATTCTCGACCACATCAGAACTCCTAGAGTTGTCTCTAAACCCCATCCAGCCACAGGTCTCTACAACCCGTTCCCCTCCTTTGCCTACACCGGGCCTTTGCGACCCGTCTACCCGCTGTCGGAGAAGCGTACCGTTCCGAAAGACATTCCACTGCCAGACTATGCAGAGACCGGCTATCCGGTTAGCGAGATGCGCCTGAACCGGAATAAGTTCGACATCCTAGACGCCAAGGGTCAAGAGGCTATGCGGAAAGTTTGCCGGATAGGTCGGGAGGTTTTGGATATCGTGGCAGCCGAGATAAAACCAGGTGTTACCACAGACTATCTGGACGAAGTCTGCCATAAAGCCACCATAGAGCGAAAGGTGCCCCACGCCTCTCGGCTTGCCGTATCATGATGCTTTTGCGTCGGCCATGCTAACACGTGCTAGTCGTACCCTTCCCCGTTGAATTACAACCACTTCCCCAAGTCGTTCTGTACCTCGATAAACGAGGTGATCTGCCACGGTATTCCGGATCAGAGGGTACTTCTCGACGGCGATATCATTAACCTTGACGTGTCGGTATACCATGGCGGCTATCACGCCGACCTGAACGAAACATATTATGTGGGAGACAAGGCCAAAGCAGATCCCGACTCGGTCCGAGTTGTCGAGGCGGCGCGTGAATGCTTGGATGAGGCGGCCAAGATCATCAAGCCAGGCACGCTAATACGGGAATTCGGCAACGTAATCGAGAAGCATGCGAAGTCCAAGAACTGCAGCGTCATCAGGACGTACTGTGGCCACGGTGTCAACACACACTTCCATTCGCCGCCCAATATACCCCATTACGCCAAGAACAAGGCCGTGGGAGAGTGCAAGCCAGGGATGACATTTACGATCGAACCCATGATTGCTCTGGGCAAATACCGCGACGTCACGTGGCCAGACAACTGGACAAGTACCACTATCGATGGGAAGAAGACAGCGCAGTTCGGTAAGTAGAGCATGTGCGTTTCTGGGTCACCTGCGTCCCCTATTAACACCATTCCAGAGCACACGTTCCTAGTGACAGAAACCGGGGTCGAGGTATTGACGGCAAGGCTGCCAACTTCTCCGGGAGGACCGGTTCCGATGCCGGGGACCGAGAATGGCGTGAATGGAAGTTCTTAAACTGGCCTGTAGTAACACAACAATGAATGAACGATTCTGCATGAATGCATCTGAGAGCGAAAAGAATAGCACGGCATATTGGGTAATGGTGGAGTCGCACAGGTCTGATCTTTGATTTATAATGGTGCATAGTGACTGAGATTCTACGGTATTTGCTTTCCACCTTGTTGTCTGAATAGGTGTATGGGTAACTTGTAGTCTACAATAAATCATTGGGTTGGCATTAATTCCCAACATGTTTTGCTGAAACCTTGGAAGCTTTTCTCGAACAATAACCCAGATCAATATCAGCGGTGTTCTGATACCTACCTAGGGTAGGCCCATGTATTGTATACCTACTTTTAGGTATGAATGTACATTGATGCAGGTAAGTACCTACGCACTTACGTAGACACCGAGGCACGTACCGTACAGGCGAGACAGGTTACTTATATAATAGGTAGGTACGTAGTAGCTTCCAGCTAGCCTCTAGCCTCAAGGACCAAATACCCCACCCACCTGCCCCAGTTTTCTCCTCTCCGAAGCTCAGCGATGAGCCTCGAACACCACACGGCAGGAAAAAGCCCTACTACTACTACCATAGCATAGCTAAGTGCTCTCGACAGAGGCAAGCCGCTTTCATCATCCACAACCACGACTTCGCACCAGAACAAATATCCACCCACAAGCACCCACAAGCACCCACAAAGGCACGCAGCACTCACACAGGCTTTGTGTGTCCAGCTCCGAGTCCCGGCCTTGTTCCATCCTGCCCAAGAAATCCGGCCCAAGAAGAAACCAACCGCCTTGGGAACCGTCGCCATACTTATACAGAAGCGCCTCTAGCTCGTAGGTCCAGATAAGATAGCCCCGTTCCGTTCGTCGCAGCTTTCGCCACGGCGCAGCGCACCGAAGACCCCCGTCCAGACCCGTCCGTCCTACCTGGGATTGCTCTTCCGCCCACCAACAATCTCCCATCACCTTCGAAATCCTTCGGGCTTCAGCCATTCTACGTCGTCAATACTGACTGCAGAGCCGGTAGCTGTCGTCCCTCTATCGTCGCGAAGCGCATTACCGTGCCGCCCTCTGACTTTCGGCGTCGATCCACCAGGCCAGAACCTGTCTACTCTTTCCGGTGCTCCAGCTGCAGCAGCCCTTCTTCATGATGTCGGGCGAGGCGTGGTTGTACCTTTTCGCGGTACTGATAAATGCCGTCAACCTGTTCCTCCAAGTCTTCTTCACTATTATGTACAGCGACCTCGAATGGTACGTACTTGCGCAACCCTGCACCGCGCCGTCGACGCTCCGCACTCGACCCCCTCTGCGTCGTCGACGTCATTTGTATTCTGCTGGATCAGCTTTGCTAATGGCCTCGGCCCGCGCAGTGACTATATCAACCCCATCGATCTCTGCAACCGTCTTAACACCTACATCATTCCCGAGGCTGCTGTACATGGTTTCTTGACTCTTTTGTTTCTCATTAATGGCTACTGGGTTGCCTTTGTTTTGAACCTCCCGCTTCTTCTCTGGAATGGAAAGAAGTAAGTCGCATCACCGCCCACCCTGTGATACTACGCAGTTTCTAGTGCTACGACTAACAGTCTGTGGCAGAATCTTTGATAATACCCACCTGCTTGACGCGACTGAAATCTTTAGAAAACTCAATGTCCATAAAAAGGCAAACTCCCATACAGACTGTCCCGAGAAAGAACGTGTACCTAACAAACATGAACAGGAATCATTTTTCAAGCTTGGTTTCCATCTGATCATGTTTTTCTTCTACCTGTACAGCATGATTGTTGCCCTCATCAAGGATGAAAAGGCATAAGCGGCCCAATTGTTGCGATTAATGCGGAAAGTGCCAACGAGACTCACGGATATTGTGGTGGAAGTTATCACGGCGACCTCGGAACAACCCACCTAGTATGCCGCTGGAACGCTGTCGTAGCAGTCGAATCATGAGAAGCAAGACATGGGGAATATGCTGGTGTATCTTTGAATTGCGTGGCAACGGTCTCATGACAGGCAAGCGGAATAGGGGGCTTATAATGATAGAGAGGAGTTGTGTATTATGAAGGAATGTGTGCGTGTGTACATGGAGGACATGCTGTCGGAAGCGAGAAGCGCTTTTCTAGCGCTGTGTTTGTTTGCAAGCCTTTTCGGCATAGTAAATATACAAATAATACCCAATATGAGCATCAGGTGCCTACATTACAAATTGTTGGTCCGTATTGATGAGTATCAATAATATTGTATCATGTAGAGAAGTGCCGAGGCAATAGCTCTGAGCTTAGTACTATATACGTCGGAGCACCTGCTATCGGAATAACGGTTGGACATGCCAATTCAACACGCTATGTAAGTAACTACCTACTGAAACTGAATATGTTCAGCTATCGATAATGCCTTCTTAGCTAGACCATTACCTCATCCACAGACTGCCCCAAGTTAGTACTACTCGCACTACCTGGTTGGCAGGCTCGGCAGGTACATGGGCCCACTTGGGCCACTTATCTTCTAGGTTGTAGCTGGGCCTGGCTATTGAGCTGCTGTCAATCGCGCCCATCATCAACACGAATTGCTCCCAACGCCAACCTTAAGACACATTCACAAACGCGCCATCAGTTCCTGCCCACCATATCGAGAGCAACATGGCAGACAGCTTCGGCGAGTATCCGCCGAATATGGCGCCGCAAGATGCGCTTGTCGTTCGTGAGCAAGCATTGCCAGACCACGCCGTCGTGCCCTATACTGGCGAAGACCTCTCACGGCCAGCCCTCGGGCCTCTAAACCCGTTCAAAGACCAGGCGAACGCGCTGAAACGGAAGAATGTGCTCACTGGGAACGCCGAAGAGACATTCATAAGCGAGCATACATTTAGATCGAAGCACAGAGCCGTCGAGCGCAAGGGCGGCCCAGAGAGAGCTTACAGATCCGGTGCGGACGTGAAAGACGAGGCTGCCAAACTAAGGGCCGGCCGGCAGAAGAAAGGAGACGCGACTATTGCTGATGGTGATGGGGCATATGTCGGGCCATGGGCATCCTACAAGAAGACCGAGTGGGAAGAGGTGGGCGAGGGCGAGGAGCTCGCTAGTGACGAGGAGGTCGAGTACGTCTACGAAGACGACGACGGCGACGTTATAGAGAGCGGCGCTGTCGTGTCTGCACCAGCTGCCGCGCTAGTCAGGCGCAAAGAGGTGGAGGAGATGGGAGAAGAGACCACCACTTTCCACGGTTCTGAACAATTCGACTACCAGGGACGAACATAGTGAGTGATTCCCAGTTCATTTTCTCGTTTCTGTGGCCGTCGTTACTGACTATAAGCTCTGCAGTATGCACGTGCCGCAAGATCTCGATGTCGATCTCAGAAAAGAGTCCGGAAGCATTACGAATTACATACCGAAGAAATTGGTCCATACCTGGAAACATCATGGCGGCAAGGCTGTCACGGCTCTGCGGTTCTTCCCCACATCTGGTCACCTCCTTTTGTCCGCTGGTGCAGATAACACAGTAAAGATCTTCGATGTCTATCATAATAAGGAGCTTCTCAGATCGTACAATGGACACACGAAAGCTGTCACAGACATATCCTTCAATCATGATGGTACCCAGTTTGTATCGGGTTCCTTTGACCGCTTCATGAAAATATGGGATACAGGTCAGTATTTTATTTCCCACTTCTCTACTTCTTTTTCCCCCTTTTTAAGAATACTTGGAATGGCAATGATTGACAATGTTTCTATAGAAACTGGGCAGTGTCTTGGCAAATTTACCAGCGGCAAGACTCCGAATGTCCTCCGGTTTAACCCTTCCGTGGAACATTCAACCGAATTTTTGGCCGGATTATCAGATAACAGAATAGTTCAATACGACACTCGCACACGCGAGCTGGTCCAGTCAGCCCCCCTCGTTCGTTTCTTCTCCTTTTTTTCTTTTTTTCTTTGGCAAGTTCTCGGCTTCATTGTTCTTTGGTACTCCCGAGGCATTGCTCGACTTTTCAATGTGCACGTAATTACTAATCCCAGCTGGCTAACAGAGAATATGATCACCATCTCAACGCAATCAACACAATAACGTTTGTGGACGGGAACAGACGTTTTCTTACCACAAGCGACGACAAATCGATACGAGCGTGGGACTACAACATACCAGTTCCTATTAAGGTAGGCCTTATCAAAAGTCATTTCTTGAGGTGGCATATGCTGATATGTATCCAAGTACATTGCTGAGCCGCACATGTATCCGATCACGCGTACCGCGCTACATCCGTCGCAGAAATACGTGGCTTGTCAGAGCGGCGACAACCAAGTGCTAGTGTACGGTGCTACCGACAAGTTTAGGCAAAACAGGAAGAAGAGTTTTAGGGGCCACAATAACGCCGGAACAGCCATTGACCTCGCCTTCAGCCCTGACGGACAGTTCTTGGTCAGTGGTGATACTGCCGGTTTTGTTGTCTTTTGTAAGTACACCTTTTCACTGCTCCCCTTTGTCCCAATTCACCTGCTATTCCTTCATACCACAACTTTTATGTTCAATTATTGTACATCATCTTCTTTTCAAGCGGCTGCTATGTTCCCCATCAAATCGTGGAAAGGAGGATCACTAATTTCTATTAGGGGATTGGAAAACCTGCAAGATGTACCACAAGCTGCAGGCAGGCGACCAAGCCATAACCAACGTCCAATTCCACCCGCAAGAAACAAGCAAGGTGGCCGCCGCTGGATTGGACGGTATTATCAGGTACTGGGATTAGCCGTTGGCAACGATGAAGACGGATGATCTCAAATCCAACATCCAATCAGATTGTCAGCCTGTTGGTGAACGACCAGCAAGTCTACTAAGCCCCAGATTTCATGCTGAGGACATGCCGGCTGAGTGTGTTTTGGCATTTAAGACATGGCTTAGCATCGAATAATACGAAAGCTAGCCTGGTAGTGGACTCGACTATCAATAAACCTAATCCATCCCCGAAAGTTTAGCTCGCCTCGGTATCGTGATGATACGTGGTCGCTGATCAAGTTCCCAACCACGGTGGACCTCTTTCGCAAGAAAGATCTCCTCGCCCCTATCTAGTTCGTCGAGTTCCAGTGAGGGCGCCCCACCATCCACACTCTCAGTGTCTACTCCTTCCAGTTCAATCCACCCCACTAGAGCGTCGCGAAGACCATCCTCCCCTTCTCGTGTTCCCGAACTAATCGAACTGATTCTCGAGACCGCGCCGGAACCTCGGAATGAGTATCGAAGTGCTGGCCCAGGCTTTGACCAACTGTCCCGATTCCTAGCACCACATAGCACCGAGTCAATTATTGAGTCAATAACGGGGTCCTCCATCGATCTTGGAAGCAGCGGCCTGCGTGTGTTCTTAGCCGAGCGCACAAGGTTATTATTACCAATATTTGTTTGTTTATCAATTGCCTGATCTCCGTTGGTATGAAGGGAGGCTAGTATTGCTTCGGCATCTCTCTGTGTGCTCTCGCCTCCATTTTGCCGCTCTTTATACGCAAATCGCAGCAGAACGCAGATTGTTGGTAACGTAGCGATAGCAGCGGCGATTATTACTTCAATCGACCCCCATACTATTCGATTGAGAAGCATATTTGTAAGCTGTAGCCCTTCTGCTAGGCGCACAATTTCAACCGCGATCAGAGGAAGACCAAGTCCGAACGCGAGCACAACACCTAGCCCAAAATCGGAAACGACAGCTTGCTTCCACTTCGAAAATGGGGCTACAAGAAGTAAAAGCATGGGTAGGAAGAATAGCATAATATCAGCGATGATGTTGCTTAGTTCTGTGAGCTATATCAGTACATGACGAGGTTGCGATTGTACTTCCTCTTCACGAAATTCGATACCAAGGGGACAACAAACCGTAAGTGATTATCCATACGGTTCCGTATGAGCTATCAATATGTCAGCTTGTATAATATTGTATTGCCGCAAGCATCTCACCATTTAGATGCATTCGGTAACAGGGCCCAATTGAGTTCTAGCTTTTCACACTCAAGAAAAATGGACAAAATAGAGGCGAAGAATGACAGAGCCAGTACAGCAGTTATGAACCACAGGACAACCGTTTTCCGTCGAAGCCTCTGTAGAAATGTATTAAATAAATCCAGGATAGACAGTTTGATGCTCCATAGTCTACCAAAAATGTCAATAATGTCTTGGTCTCCTTTAGTCACTGTTGCGGGATTCCTCGTATGCAAACTGTTCGACGGATAGAGAAAAGAGGCATACGTACATCACAACGACTGCTACACGAGTCGCAATCGTCATTTTGCCCGCTAATATGACACTATTTTGCTCTTGCTCGGTCATTGGGGGTGCCATCGGCGGGACTATTCACAAGATTCAGTATAAGTCAGCCACTTGCTCTTTTTGACCACAATTCGGATCGAACCGAGCGTCCCGTTCTGACTCTCATCCAGATGTGAAATCAAGACTCTTGGCACCGTGTAATATACCTATTATGTCGTGGATGGACGTCGTAAGGGGCGTCCCGTACTTGTTCATGTGGTATTCTCCGACGACGCGCAGACCGGTGAAGATCAGGGCCACGACGAGCCAGCCGTCGCCTATCGTGAAGGCGGATTTGCGCCATCTGCGTAGTGCCAGACGTGTGAGGATCAGAGCTGTTACTAGCCCGTTGCAGAGCAAGATGGCGAGAGCGCCGGATTTGCTGTTCGTTTCGGCTGGGAGCATGTTTTCGGAATCTGGCTATGATTGTTGGCGATGAGTTCTAATAGACTTAATCCGCTGTCTGACCGTTGTCTGACCGTTGTCTGACCGTTGTCTGACCGTTGTCTTTATTGGTGGTGATAATATGCTCGGTCGAGTTGATGGGGAAACTGACGATGGGATAGGTGGTGCTTTAGGCATCAGGTGTCGGCGGTTATGTCGTTAGTTGTCCAAGTCATAGGGTTAACTGATGAGAACGAGTATACTTGGTTATCGAGGAGTGCACGAATGCATATGGCATGATCCAGATCCGAGTGCTATGCATATTGATACAATTTCCAGGTAATAGTCGATACTATACCGAAAGTTGTCAGAAGTACTTCTCCGCTTTCCTCCATTGCCAAAAATACCTGTTAGTGACAACTAGTCTTTGACTTATCTCGTCTTGAGGCAGCTTCAGGTATTTGATGAAAGTTAGCATCGTTGGATGTCCGAAAGCTGGATATATATAAAACGATGATGATATACTTGGGTTTGGTGCCGCAACTGACAATTATATCTGCTTGTTTATTAGGGGTATGCCTGTGTGAACCGATGTGCACTTGGATCACCCTTACACTCAAAGCGTTTTCCACCTCCATATACTTGTCTTGTGTACAGATCGGTTGTTGTGTTCTCTGGGTTGAATGCGCATTAACACGTTACGTAGCAGATATTTGATAGTAAGCTTCGTGCGGGCCGCACCGCGAAATTACTTCCTGGATTTGGTACGATCTGAACCTAATTATCCCGGTTCTCTTGCATCTTGGGTTGCCGGCAGTATGGCGCCTTGGATATCTCGCTTAGAAAACCTGCGAGAATGGCGGCTTACCTCAGAAAGGGCATCAGTTGGGTATCGGACATTATCCAAGGCAAATACCATAGTCAACGCGTCGATCGTCGACCAGTGCTCCGCCAAGTAGATGATGCGCTTTTGGATTATGTGGTCATGTTAACTAAGAATATATGGTGTTCTCCCACTGGCAATCGTCAACTCGGATTTAGGAGGTACTACTTCAACAGAAGAAGTATAGTTAGCAAGAAAATTATGACCGAGAGCACAAATTCTCTTGCAGTTAGCCCGAGCTGGTATCGTGGCACTGATAGGCGGTTCTTCTCAACCGATTTGTCCTTTGTTGTCGTAATACCAGGCTGAATCTCTTCATTCGCCTTGTTCTGTGTCTCTTCAGATACGAGTGTCACTGTATCCAGCTTATCCGAGGATTCTGCTACACTCCACGTAGAGCTGTGTCTCGCCGACGGCTCTTCCTCTCCTAGACCATTGGTCGCTTCGACAGTTTTCGCTTTTCGTGATTGCTCGTATAGATACTGTGCGATGCGTTCATGGCCAGCTTGCTTGGCTTGCTGATATGGGGTCTGGCCTCTTGGGCCCTGGATCCGAAATGGCACCCCTCCTTCAACAAGGATCTTAACAACATCAAGTTTATCGTGCTCAACGGCCGATCTCAGCGTCCGTACAAGCAAGTGACGTTCTGACTGGTCGAAATTAGCCCCTCGTTCCAGTAAAAGAAATGCAAACGCAGGCTTGAACTCCTGAGATGTGCAGAAAGTCAGAGGGGTCCTGTTCAGATAATCTCGCTCGTTTATCTTGCACCCGCGGTCAAGCAGAAGCTCAGCTACTTCGTATTCACTGAAGTCGACGGAGGAATGTAAAGGTGTATGACCCCATCCGTTCTTACTCTCAATATCTGCACCTCTGTCTAGTAAGAGACTTAGATTATCGGACCGTCCATATTTGACTGTAAGATGTACTAGTTCTCTTGATGGGTCCTTGATGGCTTCTAGAGCATTGGGTCCCATTTGGTCCAGATACTTTCCTAATTCATCTGTGCTCAGCTTTCGTACCGCAGACTCAATTGAGATATTGTAGTCATCTGCAAGGGTGTCCGTTCGCTTTGGATGTTGCAACAAGTCAATATCCTCATCTGTAAGGTCTATACTGGCTTCGATTTCCTTCAATCTAGCCTTTCTCAATAAGTCGAACAGTCTGTTGAAGTCTTGGTCACGAGCTAGTCGTAAGGGTGTTTTCCCATGGGCGTCCTCAATATCAGTACGGGCTCCATATTCTAGCAGGACTCGGACCACGGCCTCTGAATTACGGCGAACTGCATCGTGAAGGGGCGTCTCGCCCCCGTCACCTTGAGCGTTAGGATCAACATCCGTGAGTGTCTTGAGAAGATAGCGCATGATCGTGCCGCGAGCGTTGATTGCACAGCCATGGAGAATGCCTCGTCCGTGAAAATCCTTGAACGTGTGGTCGGCACCATGTTCAATAAGTACGCGAACGCATTCCAAGGCGTTCTCGTCAACGGCGCGGAGTAGTGGCGGGCCGTCATAGATGTCTCTAGCCTCCATGTTCGCTCCCTTTTCGATAAGCAAAGCCACAATCTCATCATATCCATAACTGCTGGCCAGCGACAAAGCTGTCTGTTGCGACGAATCTTTTGCTTCTATAGCCACGCGCTTGTCGGAAAGAAGTAGTCTCACAATATCAATTTGCCCGTTGACCACAGATTGCTGCAAAGCGCTGAGCTCATACAGGCCAGGCTGTTTTAGGTTGACATCGATGTCGTCTCTCGTAAGTAAATGCGTTACGATTTGGTTATTTTCAATATATATCGCCCACATCAGCGGTGAATAATTGGCTAGCCCCCCATCTATAGCATTTATAGCTATATTTCTAGGGGAAGAAACGATCTCCTTGACGACTGCAGTGTAACCTCTCTCACATGCCCTGTGAAGAGCTGTTCTGCCCCTTCGACAGACACGACTGGGATCTGCCCCAGAATGTAGGAGTAAGTGCACAATTTCTGCGTGGCCAGCATGTGCAGCGTACATCAGTGGTGTAGTCTGCAGGCAGTCATCGACATTGACATCGACACCGGTAGCCAAAAGATTTGAGACGGTCTCGGTCAGACCGAAATATGCGCTCAAATGTAGTCCATGAACATTTTCTTCCGCATCCCATCCCGAGGAAGACTCGATGTCATCTAACCACATGAACTGTGCCGCAGCTGCAACATTTTGTTGTTTGAAAATTAACTTCTGAGCTAGCTTGCCTACAACTTCAGTTGTATGTGATGGAGCTAGATGATCTTGCGTGAGTCGAGTGTGTATGCCCCAATGCGTTGTAGAATATGTATAAAAGGGATACTTCGCTTGCCGCGCTTGAATCAGTTTGTCGCGCTCAGGGCCGATACAAGCGCCAGAAGAGAAGGCCGAAAAATTCAAATAAATCAAACAAACCTCCGCGAGCATTGCATGGCCACTTTTCAGTTGCTTAATGCCGGTATTGGCTATGTAGTCGCCGATAGTTTCGTGGGCCAGTCTAACGAACCCCGACGGGTCAATGGCGACAAGACCGGCGCATATCGAAGCCAGATGACGCACGTCGGGAAGGGCTAGTTCATCAACATCGTCATCGCCGTTTTCGAGAGTAATCGCGTGGGCTAAAGCTTCTGTAGAAAGTAGTGTCCTCGCTGTCGCGACTATGATCAGTAGTTTTTCGAGCGTAGACGCTAACCTCTGACTGTTAATACGGTTGAAAACGCTGTCGTAAATATCATTGATGTTCGAAGGTAACGTTTCGAGGGCGTTGATCAGATCTCTCGCGGTTACTTGTTGCTCTAAGGCGTTCATATGAAACTTTGCTAGCAAAAACCTTCGCTTTCGTGAGATACAATGAGGAGAAGGGAGTTGGGTAGTCAACGTACATCTTGTGCGACTCTTTTTGAACCCGCTGAACAATTGTGTCTGCGAGTCCATACGCTTTAGCTCGAGCATTTTCGAGTAGAGTCTTCAGATTATCGTTATTGTCAATACGCCAAAGGATGTATTGCTTCAGGTCCTCCAAATGCGCAGTAATGGTAACTGTGCCCGGCCAGGCCCATTTGAAGCAACCCTTCGGTTGGTTGCAGCCAAAACATATATCGTACTGCTCATAGCAGTTCACACAGACATCGCGTTTGCAGTTTCTGCAATGATACGATGCGACATCCATCCAGTCCCCATCCTTTTTCGTCTTGTCCGAAGCGGAGTGCTGCTCGTCGCCATTAGCGTCTATGAACTCGAAGTCTGTGGTGTTTGTATTCGAATCTTGAGTATCAGAATCGTCGTTTTTCTCGTCTCGTTCATCGCAATTGTCGCAGTAATAGTAGGCGTATTCCGCTTCTTCGAAATCGGTTCGAGTTTGATATCCATTTTCGCTTGCAGATTCTTTAAACCACTTCGATATGGCTTCCACCGGACGGGATGTCACGAGGAGTTGCGGAAGAGGATGCAAAGACTCAACAGTCTGAAGAAGCTCTACTTTTTGCTTATTCTCGCGCAATTCATCTAACCCATCGATGATGATGAATGTTTTATCGAACGACTCTAGCTCCTTTGACATTGCTGTGACTAACTTCTCCTGAGAAGGACGTGGCTGTTCTCCGCCTTGCGCGTGTTCTATATATAAATTTCGGATCACTTCCGACATTTGACCGCGCTTCTCGACCAGTTGTCTAAGAAAGCTTGACAATATATTGGATGATGAGTGCGTATTGGCATCATCAAAGGAACAATATGCGATCAAAACGGCTACATTCTCGTGGGCGTGTTTCTCCAAGAGTTGTTGGAATAGAGAAGTAGCAAGAACCGTTTTACCTGCTCCGGGTATGCCGTGGCACCACAATGCCCTTGTTCTACCATCTGACCACCCACGAACCTGGGGGTCGTTGAGAAACCAGCTACCAGTACCACTAAGCGGACGTCTCTGAGCAGTTTTCTGTAACGTCCGAAAATCGAGTGGTGATATCCATTTCAGGGCAGTTTCCAGCTCAGCCGACTCGATGGCGTGTCTGAGGTACTTGACCCCTTTGTTCGTGTCGAGACCGACCTGAAGGTTGGCTCGACCAAGGGCTATTGAGATTGAATCGGTCAACGTGCGCAACTTTGCTAATATCCTCTGCACTTCTGATTTGTCGAACGGCCATTTTACCTTTTTGATTGCGCTTTTGACACCTCGAGATGGAAGAACAAGTTTCGACGCAACCTGCTCTAGAACGAGCTTGAGTTGGTCAACAGTACCTCCGTTTTTGAACAAGGGTTTGATAGGCTTCGACCAGGAAGTGTCTTCATCAAGATTGTGGGACTCAAACTCATATTTGAGGTTCCAGAGCAAGTCATAGACGGTCAGCACCTGCTGGTGCAGCTCTGATCTTTCTTTACCACCTTCACGAACATCGTTCATGTACTTGATAACTTTGAAAGCCAGGTCCACTATTGCGATTAAATTGGCCGTAGTGTCCATGACGAAAACTTTCGAATGGTAGCCTTGGAAGTCTAGATGCGATTGCTACGCATGAGCGATACAACACTCAGCACGACATGATGAGGGTAGCTTCTGCTCATCATTCGGTTCCAAGGCGATGATGTAGATGGAACTTATTTTGTTTGTCAGCTCACGGTGAAGCGGGGCTTTGGCTGATCTCATATCTGCTCAGAGAGCCGGGCAGAAGCCGGGCTAGAGATGACCCTTGTCAGTATTTGGATACAGGGTATGATTAGGGGTCACCCGTTTCAACCTAGTTGAATACTGAAACGGGCAAAGTGAACAGATTCAATGCAATAACCTGGATATAACGTAGATCAAAACTTCTGCGTATACATAGAGTTAGAAAAGTCATTCCAGGACTGCGTGGGTTATTTTTAGAAGACATAATTAAACTGGACAGTCAAAACTATCTATCATTCAGTTTCTTCACGCGAGGACTCTCTGTAAGGTGAAGAAGGTTGCTTGCTATATATATTATAAGCTTATTATAAGGTGACCACATGTTTGCCCTGATTGAGATGTCAAGTACGACAATGAAGATGAAGATGACGATAAATAATGACTTGGGGCTTTGAAAATTCACTTTAACTTCACTTTTAGAGTGACTGACCGGCAACATGTTTCCTTTCACCCAATTGTCCAAAAATTGGGAAATAGATTAAAAAAGAAAGAGTTAATTGCATCAGCCGTGAATCGAACACGGGGCCCATCGATGGCAACGATGGATTTTACCACTAAACCACTGATGCTGCTCAGAACCATGCGAGGTATCCATAGGTACATCTAGGATAGTATTAGATGCGGGTCTAGAAGTGACTCGTGTTCACTTGACCTAGAGAGAAAGCCATTAGCAATAAAGTTGCGAAGTGTAGATTCTATACTATAATACAACAGTGTCTTGGTTACCATAATTGTAACACACAAAATGGAGAGTAAATGAGTGACTATATTGTTTGACTAGAGAGAACTTTGTTGTGCTAGCTAAATACTTCATCATGTACCGGGTAAGCGAGCGATAAATCCGGTGTCTGGCTTATAATTCTCGTATGACCTCCCACATAACCCGTGATTACTGACCACAGCGGAAAGGAAAAAGGCGAAAGGGTGAACAATGGCCGATGTCTGATATCCAAAAATTACTCCTCTGGCCGGCGGGGTACAAAAGGGGGTGGCTGGGGCCGCTCTTCCTCATCCATGCCAACAGCTTCCTTACGAGCAACGGTGACCCTAATTGTCGTCTCAAATGGTCTCAGCGACCCCTTGGTCGCGCCGACGATGCGTACCTCGGC
Organism: Xylaria venustula; assembly: GCA_022578775.1. Lineage (NCBI taxonomy): Eukaryota > Fungi > Ascomycota > Sordariomycetes > Xylariales > Xylariaceae > Xylaria > Xylaria venustula. The sequence continues at coordinate 838,925 of MU389328.1, read as the reverse complement.
CGTGCCTGGGGCGCGTGGGTAAAACAAGAGCCTGCCTTCGTCATCCGCGGGGCCGCGCGGCACGAGCACGTGGTTGTTATCAGTGAAGGACATTAGGGACGCGAACCTCTCGCCACCGGGGATAGTCACGACAAGGTCCCGCCCGTCCTGCACCAAATCTGTCGAGCCACCTTCCACCTCGTAATTGATACCCTGCGGAGGGTCTGTCAGGTCGGGGGCGGAGGCAAGACGCTCGTCAAGGGCGGTTGCGAAGTTAGAATTATCGATGCCTGATGCCGGCGACATGGTTTCCTCCCCGTCACCCGGGGCGTCGAAACGCTGCACGTGCACGAACAAGTTGCCGCGGATCCAGAACACGCTTCTGGCGGTGCTCAGGCTGTAGTGGCCCAGGTTGGGCTCGCCCGGATTGACAATCGACGATAGTGGTCCCGCCTGGTAGCCGGCCAGATGGAGGACGAGGGCGGTCACTGGGTCCTCGAAGTTGGTAAAGGCGTTGATGGCCACGACGGTGGTGGTACCGTCGCTATGGCGGAAGGTAGACGTGACGTGGGTGGACGCTGGGTGGGCGATGGTTGTGGTTTCGCCGGCCACGGTGAAGCCTCTGGCGCGGGCGAGGGCACGGGTGGCGCCGGACACGTCGACGTTGACAAACGATGGGCTAGGTGTGCCAGGGGTCCGGGCTTTCTCCAGCAGCTCGGCGATCTCGTCGCGCAGCGGTCCGGGGATCAAGTCCACCATGTTGCGCGACACGGCGAAGCCGCCCCAGGGACTGTAGACGCCGATACGATCCAGAGCGGAGACGGGGTTGAGCCCTAGCAATGCCGATGCTTGTAGTTAGCAAGTTCAAGGTTGCTTCCAGGGGTTGATGGAGGTACCACCGATGAGATTCAAGAGAGGTAGCGACAGAGAGACAGAGAGACAGAGAGTTGTGTCGTGGGGAAAGAAACTCCCTGCATGTAGGTAGGTAATAAAGAAAGAACCAAATATGTACTGTGTACTAAGTACATATGTAGGTAGGTACATGTAGATAGATAGAAACGATGTGACATACAGCAGTTACCAGCAGGAGTGGCGTCCGAGTAGGAAGTCGCGTTACCGCGGGGTCTGGTCGGGTCCAAGGTGGCGTCCAGATACTGCTGACGGGACAGGCTGCCATTGGGTGGCACGGGTGTGGCAGCTGCAAGTGCGTGTGTGGCATCGACGACCGTCGTCGTTCCACCCAAGGTGATTTCGACCCATGCGTGGTTGGCGAAGTCGGTCCTGTCGGGCGAATCTGGAGCCACGAAGGCATCCGTGCCTGCAGAGAGCACGATGCTTAGCCGACCTTCCTTCCCAATGCCTTGGACACGTTGGACACGTTGGGCACGTTGGAGATACGTACCTTTGCTGGACCAGAACGGAGTGTTGCACCGCAGATTGTCGCCGCCGGCAGCCACCCACCTGATGAGTGGCCCCGGGTTGATGAAGCCGTTGGGTGCCTGGAACACCCAGCGAGAATCGGCCAACTACACGTCGCACACCAGTCAATACCTATTCCCACACTTATGGTCGGGATCTTGTCAAAAGGGGGGGTGGGGGTGCGAGACTCCAGCAACTCACCTCAGCCCCCGACGCGTCCATCAGTATGGACAGAGCAAGCTGGCAGATGCCTGCCATGTCGTAGCAGTTGCACGTTCTGGGTGGATTTTCGGAGCCATTGTTAAAGGCATCGTTAAAGTACTCTTGGAGCTTGAAGCCAAAGCCTAAGTAGCTCTGGGCGTATTTAGCAGCCCCGTACCAAGTGTCGTACCTTGGGCTGGACAGGCTGGGGTTCCAAACCACCCCGACTGCCCGTTGGATGTAGAACATAACGTCCTGCGCCGCCGTGGTCGGTAGCTCTCGCGGGCTTGGCGCAAACAGCCGAAATAGGAGGATGGGATAGCCCGGCGACATGTCGACCCGGGTTCTGACTGCGGCCGAGGGCGGGCTAAGGGGGCCGTTGGGAGCTTGAGCGCGAGCCCAGACGAACTCGAGTCGAGTAGTTCCGCTTGCATTCATTGAGCCCACTGTGTTGACGTCAGTTATCGTTCCCATACGAGAGCAGTTTCTACCATAGCCTACCAGTGGTGTCGTCCTTCCACGCCCAGAGCGTCCAGTAGAAGTCTCCGCCGTGCCGAAACGGTATGCTCACTTGCCTCATAGTAAAGTCTGGAGATATGAGGTAGAGCCCTGCCGCCCGTACAACGTTGCCAGATGCCGGAACGTCGACAAGGCCGCTTACAAAAACCTCGACGCCTCCTAAGGTACCTACGATGAAGTATTGGAGTTCCCTCCAATTCGCCGGGTACGGCGCCGTTCCATTGATCGTAACCCCGCAGAATCCCCGAGACGATGTCATGAGATTCGGAAAGACATTAGGCCGAGTCGATCCGTCTGCGCCATCGTTATAGTTCCCCTCCGGCTCCCATACTCTCTGCCGGCCAGCCGGGATGGCTATATTGGTAGACGTAACGACAGGATATTCATTGTCAGCGTCAATAGAAGTGATTGTCCACGACATTGTAGCAATGTATTCGGAGGGAAGACCGGTTAGAAGTAAGTTATAGATAGGTTACTGGAAAGTGAAAGTAAATAGTTAGAACTCGATGCTTTTGATTCCTGGGTTCCTGTCAACATAGGTCAGAGGGAATCTAGCCTTATATACACCTGTAGTACGTGAATACACCCTCAGAGGATCCCAATATCTCTTCTACGGCTAGTTCTCCCCGTATCAAGCCTTACGCGGGAAAAAAGCAAGTTAGAAGGAAAGGAACTTGGAGGGGCGGTTACAGACCCAACTTGTGCCCAGGGTTTTCAGCAGGACATGGATACGTGAAACGTAGCATTATTGAGTTGGGTAGTTCCTAAAATTACCAGAAAGAGAGTCTCATACATGGCGGATGGAGTGCTCGCCAGAGACATAGAAGTCGGAGTGTGGGTGGAGTCAAAGACATTGAGACACCTCAGAGCCGTGGATATAAGAGGCCGGATGTGGGAATCACTTTATGCATTGCTCTCGTTCTAACGCGGAGAACTTGACTTGCCTCCTGCACTATAGACAACGCTGGATTATGTATGTTGCATATGCATACTGAAAGAACTCAGCTAGCAGGAGCACATATATATCCGTGCCTCCACATTTGACACGGAAGCGTTGCTGCCCATGTAGCCGCACCGATATAGAAAACGACGGGAACAGCATCGCCCAGAACTCAAACGTGCCTTATTCTCGGGAAAGAGGCAAGTCTTTACTAGAGGAACTCGACAATCATCTGTAAACGGAGCCAACCAACAGCAGGCCGTGCGGCAAGGAGATATCATGCCAAACCTTCGGTATCAGAGATCTATTGTCGTGGTGGAGCCAGGTTCAGCTGGTCCCATCCGATTATCTGACCGGCTATAGAGACAGACATGCGTGTGCCGGTGCATACTAACTCGACGGAAGTCCCAGAGAGCCAGGAAAGACAGAACCATATTGTGTGGAGTGTTATTTTTCGGGGTGTTAACCTAAAACTAGTTCCCTTCTCCCTTAGATGCTCATTTTAAAAACGTAACTGGCAGACGCCCCTTGTCCAGCGTGTTGCTACCAGTGTAACTTACCCTATGTTAAAAGTGGTGAAGGAAAAAGATGGGGGAGAGTGACAGTTACGTGTGCCGAGTTATCAACACAAAAGAAATGCTTTATCGTTTAACAGCACACGGAGAACATTTTTTTCAGCCAGCCAACACCTGCATACTTTGTACACCTGACGCATTGCCTCACGTAATAACTTTCTAAACACGAAAGCTCATGCAAGTTTTAACCCTCGAAATCTTAACAGCATATAGAAAACATTTTTTCAGCCAGCCAACACCTGCATACTTTGTACACCTGACGCATTGCCTCACGTAATAACTTTCTAAACACGAAAGCTCATGCAAGTTTTAACCCTCGAAATCTTAACAGCATATAGAAAACATTTTTTCAGCCAGCCAACACCTGCATACTTTGTACACCTGACACCTTGGCTCACGTAATAACCTTCCGAACACGAAAGCTCACGCAGATATTAAGCCTCGAAACTTCTAAGTATTGGGTAATCTCCCCGCACCTACGGGAATATAGAAAATAAGGCGAAACAATGAGGGCAAAGAGGGGCAAGGGCAGACGGCGGTAACAGAGGTGAAGGAAAATACACAGGTCAAGAAGCAGCGAGGAAGGGCGGTGAAGATGAAAATGGGGAAGGCTATTCAGGTATATAATCTAAAGCATCATCCTCTGTCACCGACGAGGAATTGAAAACTCTATCTATCGACCTTTCGAGCTCACAGTTGATTATCAGGAGTCAGAAATACACTTTGCAACACTCGCTGCATCCCTGTCACGATGGCTAACGATTCGCAGTATCAAGCTGGTATAACTACTTCTTATACCCGTTTCCCATAAGCTTGCTTGCTAATATGTGCTAGGGGCTATCGTCCACATCACACAGACGAAAGACGGGTACAAAATCGACCAAGTTGAGACTTTGACCCCGCCCCGAGTTGGGGGCCCCAAGGAACAGATTCCCTTCAAGTTCGACTTCGGTCCAGTTACTGTAATGAAATTCCCTGTTCTGGTCCACCTTCTTCATCTCCCGCTAAGTTATTCATGAACAGATCAGCGGATGGGTCGACATCACCTCGCTCGCGGTTCACGTTGAGGTGTTGGTCCTTGGTATTTCAGTCGGCACATACGATTTCAACCTCAACAACGGCCTCACGCTTACCATCGATCTGATCGTCGTATCGGGCACGATTAGATTCTATGGGAAGAATGGAAATGAGCTTTGGATGTACTACAAGTTGTCGTCCCCCTTGTTCAACTGGGAAGATGATGTCAAGGTTCTTAGCTGGTGAAGTCGCATACTCACAAAGAACTCGCAAGGACGGCTGACTATAAAGTCACGTGAGAACACTTAACCCACATTCGTTATTAAAATCCGTCAGACTCAACAGGCATATGCATAGTTTCCTTCAACACATTCGTTACAATCCCACTTAGCTAAGTCAGATAGTTTGATTCATCAGATTGCCCAATCCAGATGCTCGATTTTGAGTCCTTCCTTGCACCAGTGGCATTCCATAGTGAACCATGGGAGGAGTTGCTGCGGCACTATGTTAACCTAACGCAATATACCACTAAACTATCAATGCCAAATTATGTGATTATATTATCTTGTAATTATTTTCTTAAGAAAACCTATTACCTAGCAAAAACAACAAGGTAATATTGAGATGAGCGTTTCTTTACTAGGTATTCCAGCTCATCGAGTTAGCGAGAAAGGGGTGCAGCAAGTACTTTCGATCAAAGAAATGACATCCTGTGTATGGAAAAATAGCGCGACAGAACTAAGTTGACAATAGACAGCGTCAACGCCCCATGTTTATACGTCTTGAATAAAAGATTCTCCCATGAAATGCCTTATTTTACAATCCCCTAGCCTTACTTGTACTCACTTGTTGGCCTTGGCGGGAGCTTCGCAGTTTCATATGCCATATCTATCATCTGCATCGTAACAACGGAGTCCTTACCCTCGATCCATTGGGGTGTCTCTCGACCTCGTATCTTATTCACGAACTGCTCAAGCTGGTAGCGATACGTAGTCCAATACGCCTGGCCCCTTTGATCCTTCAGACTGCCGATTTCAGCGTCATGCCACGTGTACGCTTTCATAACCTTGCTAATCTTCCAAGTTTTCCTCGGTCGCGACGGGGTGGAATGTGACACAATATTTCGTACTTCAAAATGATCATTGACCGTGATAGTATGAAAGTAAGTGGGCATTACGAAATTCTTGAATGAAACTTTGCGCGTGCGGACCACTTCCTCTCCTTCTTGAATATCAACGCTCCCGGCCTCAGATATAGGGACAACCACGGCGCGGTGCGTAACATGAATTTCCGGCGTAAGTTTATTGAGAGGTGCTCGGAGATCGCCTTCCATCTCGCCAATGCCGCCGCCAGGGAATCGGTAGCGAGTGCGGAACCAGCGGTCACATCGCGGGTCAGCGGGGTTCGGCCCAGGGCCAGTCTCACAGGATTCGCACGCATCTGCCATCTTTCCAAAAATGCGCGCAAGTGAGCTTGCTGTGTATGCTCCAAGGTCCATCAAAGCGCCGCCGCCGAGCTCAAAATTAAACCTGATGTCGTCAGCTCCAAACATCAAGAATGGTGCCCAGAGACAAGTTTTGGCGCTCGCCACATTCGACGGTGTGATTTGTGCCATGAATACTGCCCATGCTGGGTGGAAGAGGTAATGAGCCGCCTCGAGTAGCACTGGTTGAATAGAGCCTGGTACAGAAGGACTGGGCGAGAGGAAGAGTTTTTTGGCCTCGGTGGTGTTATTGACGGATGGTTTTTCCAAGAGAACATGCTTGCCGGCTTTCAGGGCTCGTTGCGCCCATTCATAGTGCAATCCATTTGGCAACGGGATATACACGCCATCCACACTCGGATTGTCCAGGATATCTACTCACGAAACTTAGTCAACTATGTAAGAGCATCGCACAAAGAATCAATACGGACCTTGATAGGACTCGGCAACTTCAGGAATCCCGTGTTTTTGCGCAAACGCCTTGGCCTTGTCAATATTGCGCGCGGCAACTGTCTGGAGAATTACATCTGGATGGTTTTTGATCGGGAGAATGAAAGCATTAGGACTATAAGACAATCAATCAGCATGTTTGTTCAACTGCTAATAAGCGACGGGATACCTACGCTATATTCGCTGCGCCGAGTAGACCGAAGATCAAAGGCGTCGCAGACTTGGTGGGTTCGGGGGGATGAGTGGCAAGCCAATTGCGGCGGGCTAGGTCGACAATTCCAGCCATTTGGGGATGTCTGCAAGGCGAGGGAATGGCTTTCTTAGATTCTTCAATAAAAATTAGAATTTCCTAATTGACGAGCGATCTCGTTTGTGTGTATGTGCGCGCGCGCGCGTATTTGATGTAGGAATGAGTCTCTGGTGTCGCGATTGTCCAACCATTCGACAAGGATGGTGACCCCAAACCCCGCCTACTGTTACGGAAGAGAAACAACACTGACGAGACTGGTTAAAGTGCTATATAGGTTTTATACTAGCTATAATTGAATTTCTTTAGATATGAATGTTTTTGAATGGTTATATGAATAGCACTTATAACCATTGTTAGAATATGGGACAAGGAGACAGAATTTATGTAACTTAGTAGTAGTCAGCAAGGGTATCATGCCCCTTTGTACAACAAGCTATGTAGTCCCTACAGATGGTTGACCCTTCATCCAATGCTTCTAGAGCATTAGGCGGATATAGGTGGCGTTGGCGGCGGTCCAAGTACCATCCTCGCTCATCTGTTTCATGTCGTGCTCCTCTTATGTTGTCAGGGCACCGCAGCCCTTCTCATCATCACGTCTGAGCTTGTCGCCACTGCCATCGAAGAAGTCATTCGCGACGATGGCCGCATCGTACTACCTACTTGGCACTAATGGCCCTTCATGCCAAGACATCTGGTTTATGCAACAAGGAAGGTGAACTACTTCACGAGTATTTGTGAACCCGTCACCAGTTGTATTTATCTGGTCGATACAATTTAGTTGTAGACGATTCACATGCAAGTCGGCGTGTGCATCGTGTAATGTTCCGGGAATCGCCAAACTCATGATCAGTGCGCGCTATCACGTTGCCCCAGTCTTCATCACCCCCGCAAAGTGTATGTCCAAGGGATAAAACCATTATTTTTCAAGCAGCATTAAACATCACAGCTTCAAGTTATGGAGCTCATGAGAGTATCAATATAGATGGTAGACGGCTCTTCGCCTGATATTAAATACCTTCTTCTTTCGTACAGCTAGCCCCCATTCTGATGACTTCATCCAATACTATCATCTCACTCGCAGAACTCACTCAAAAGCCTAGTGATATGAGTTGAGAAAAAAATTAAATCTTGACAATCCACTCTATGACTGTACAGCAAGGCACACGCATCACTTAGTTGCGTTCAATCTTTGCTGGTAGGTGTTATACTATGGTCTCTGAAGGTTTTACTGAAAGATTTGAATAAATTGGACAATGCTCGATTCTATATAGTTCGAGGGTGCTGCCTCGAGTCCGATGAAAGAAAGTCTAGTGTCAGCTTCCCCGGTTGAACTGGTAGCTGAATCCTAACACACTAGAATGCTAGTCTCGAAGGGAAGTTCTCAACGTCCTGATGGCCAACTCGGTACAACTTCTGGCCGTTTGTAACCGAGTTAACTCATATTTCACTCCCCCGAGCACATCTCTAATATTTCTAGAACTTGCTCCTTCCGCGTCAAAGGCACGGGGTTCGTCTTACAGCAGGCATCCTCGAGGCTGTTCTCCGCCAACCGATCCCATTTGTCTCTCTCCACGCCGACATCCTTCAGGCTCTTCGGCAAGTCTAGTTCATTGAAGATAGCCCTGAGTGCGTCACCGAGATCACTTTTTGCTTTCGTCAGACCTTGCTTCTTCAAAACACTAGCGATATCTTCGTCAGACCATAAGATATCTACTATCTTTTCCTGGGTGTCGGCATTCACACGTGCGTTATACTTCATGACGCTGGGCAACAAGATGCACGATGTCTGACCATGCCCAACGCCGAGTGGACCTAGGTTGTGCCCAATACCGTGCGAAGCGCCGAGCATGATTGAAAACACAGCACAGATGATGACGTCCTTGCACGCGAGCTGCGACTCGAGGCGCGCACCCAGGTCGTCAGGATTCTTAGCGTAGTGGAGGAGTGATCGGATCAACTTCTTCAGGTTGCGCTGGGCAATCATAGTCATCTCGGGACTCACGCGGGTGGAACAGATAGTCTCGACACAATGGTCGATGGCGCGGACTCCTGTGCTCCTCCAAACCCAGTCAGGGGTCGTTCGGCACAGGTCGGGATCCAGGATCACCAGCCTTGCGTACATTCCGGGGTGCGTGAACTGCACCTTCATGTGATTGCGTGGGTTCGTGCAGCCGGCAAACTTGGTGTACTCGCCTCCAGAAAGTGTCGTAGGTATAAATAACAGCGGGATAGTGGGCGTTTTGCCGATGCCAGCAAATGCTTCCTCTTCCATCTTGATGAAAGGCTCTGAAAGCTTGATCACGTCGTCCACGGTGTCAACACCATTTTCCAGCGCGTAGACAATGAATTTGGCGCCGTCGGTCAGACTACCGCCCCCAAGTGTTACGAGACAGTCGGCTCTCTTGGCTTTAACGTCTTGCAAAATCTCTACGAGGTCGTCGTAGGGCGAGTGTGACTTCACACCAATCCATGTACCAGCGTGCTTCTCGCCAAGCGCCGCTTCAAGCTTAGCAAGACATCGCGTCTGTTGTGAAAGGCTCTTCGACGCTATGATATAGACCCGGCTCGCGTTAAGAAAGCCGTCCACGTGTTTCTTGCAAGCCTGTTCGTATGGCAGGCCGTGAGAGACCAGGGTGTGTGGGCGCTGGGCTGGCTCGAGATCCGGATATGAGGGGCCGAAAACCTCGCCATCTGAATCTGGCTTGAAGTATGCTGAGGCCATGTTGTCTCTTTGATCAGGGTATTTTGCTATAATGTGTAAAGCTACTGTATAATTGTAGATATATAGGTAACTATGTATCTGGTATGTGTAGTGAAAACATGGTCACAATCTGGCGATGAGGACATGTCTTTTATACCACACCCATTCAGTCACGGTGACATGATGCAACCGGGCCTTCCGCCTTGAGTGATGTCAGCGCCTTACGTAAAGCCGAGATCGCAAGAGTCGTCTTCGCACCATTGGCTCTTGGATTGCTGAGATGGTTATGTCTTTCGACACCGCCCGGGAACCGCCTATTATATTGATGCTCCTGACTGTGATCGCAGAGAAGTCACGCTCGTGATGTTAACGCTCGGATCTATCTGCCCAATCTGTGTGCCAATATGTGCTCTCGGCTCCGTTTCGGGTTTCTCAGAGGATACCCGAGGAGAGTGGCTATCCCTCATCGGCTCCGCGACGGCCGAATGCAACCCTGGCATCGTGACACTTCAACATGAGGTCATACCATATTATAATCATGTGATATGAGACTTCGAAAATGCTCTCGATCGGCGGGTCGTTACTCCACGAGATCACCTGTATTAACAAAATTGTAACGTACCTCGGTTGACTTTTACCCATCGTAGCTTCGTTAAAGAATCAAGAGTTTTATGATACCTTGTCCTTAGTCACGAACAGCAGACTACCCCATCCACTGAACCAATCGGACCACAGTTCATAATGCCCTACGGCAGCGGATCTTACCTGAGGTTCTCCAAAACCACGCATCGCTACTCAAATTTTCTTCGATAATTACACTGGAGATGACTGGTGAGAATGTGAATCAAATTGTGGATTTTCAACTCAGGAGCACTTTTTAGACACAAACCAGTTCTGGTGTTCGGTTCCTATCATCGCCAACTCGATGGTTAGGTTAATGACGATTAGCCTTCAAAGAGTAATTACTGACTCTCTACTTAGCTTATGCTACTGTTTATATTTTTAAAAACTTTCATTTTATACAGAGATCACTGTTTACTTAGAAGTTCATCATATATGTGAACTGGCGCATTTGGCGCTACTTGAGATCCTATTATTCACAGGGTATGATATGTTTGCTTACCACATATACAACTATCGTACCTTATATCCACCTGATCTTATATGAGCCTTTGTTTAGAGAATATTCAAAATGGGTTATAGAGCTTTTTCAGAGTGTACCGACATATGTAGACTTATTAAAAATAACATTGCGCTCGTCCTTAGGAGTCAGCACCATGCGCACATCGTTGTCTATAGTCACTCTTTGTGCAAAGCTGTTCAGCCCATATTACAACAAGGGCTGGATATCAGGGCTTGGAATGCTTCTATTCAAGATATAATAATCTGTTAAGGGGCGCCTAAGACCATGACCATTCGTATTTTTTCCGTTTAGGTAGGCTTGGCTAGAAGCTATATACAACTCAAGACCCTTACGTAAACCTCCGTCCACACCGCCTATGTCTCACTTAAGCGAGGGCTGAATAGTCTCACGTAGGACATCGGGAATACTATCAGGTTCGAACGGGTAGACGCGTCTCTTCGCGTGTAACGTGTATCAGAAGGTCTAAGACCAACAGCCTCGTATTGGCTACGTGTGACAAATGGCGATTGCGTCCTTGGTATGGTCCAGAACGGGCGAAATCAATGGGATGAGATCACACACAGAGATAATAAAGATTCGTGACGGATCAAACACATCAAAAACTCTAAAGTGGCAGATATAGGAGATGACGATCTGTTGCGACCTATTTATGGTCCCTTGTGAGAGTGGTTAAAAGGGGTGTCACGTGATCAGCTGCGATGGTTTAACATTAGAGGCTGGCGAACGTTATAGTCGACGTTCTTCCTGTTAGAATCGGTACAAAGTGGAAATTACGTGATGTAAGTAAGTTGTCTTTGCTAGAGAGGTCCTGTGTCAAGGAAGTAAAGCTATCCAAAGGTAGATGGGACGTTGGTATAGCGGTAAGGACTCAACCTCGTTGATTCCTGGTTTCTTTGCTCCAGCTGGGAGGCAGAACAGGCCCTCGCAGGCCTTCTAATACGTAGAAATAATATTGATGACCCCCACACTGTAGGTTCCCATCTAGCCCACTGCGGCTCTAGACTAGTACGTGCCTGAGATCCTGCCTTGACTTGGCTTAGACACGTTCCAACTTTGACAATCTATCCGTAACAGAAACTATAGTATTGATGTTCGCTTCCGACCGGTAAAGTTAGCATCAGCCCTACCGGAGCAAAAGCTCCAGTGGAGATAGAGCTTCAAATCTCAGGAACGGCCATAAAAATTTTGTGTTAGATCTCTTTCGATGATGTGATACCCCATCTTTAAATTCGGAGCCCGGTGCGGTCTGGACATAGCCTCCGACATCTCTGATAGATTCGACACTGAACAAAACTTTACTATGCGACGACACATCCGACCCGCAGAATCAGCTTATATCGACCGGAGCATGAACTCCTTATATAAAATATTTTGAGAGAAGTCCCTGTGGAGTGAATGGATTCATGATGCTATGCTCCATCTTTGAATCCGGGGATGGACATGACCTCCGGCACGATTGGCAGACTGCTACAAAATAAAGAGTAATGTTCATGCGATGATATATGTAACTATATGATCGAGCCAACAGCAAACCAGAGTGATTGGAATAAAGCCCCGCGTGCACATATGTAGCGTTGCATCGATGTGGCACATATGAAATTTTCACGATGCTATTTCTACTAATGACGTAGAAGGCAAACCCACCACTTCTGTTCGCTGTCGAGCTCGATAGAGATAAAACTGTCTCTTCAGCCCTTTAGTACTCATGGGCGAAGGAAGGAGTTCTACCATACGCACACCACAAGACCAGAAAGATGCCTCAATCCTTGAAGGACACTGGCCAAGGCTTGGAACATTGCGAGACAAGACACTCTCTAGATTTAAACGACATGCGCGCCGATATGCTCGATACCCGACCGACTCAGCCACACAGGCGAGTAACGAACGAGCAACAGAGTGCAAGGCAGCGAAAGGGATCGAAACATGCGTCAAAACATGCCCCCCGGCCACACCAAGAACGAGACATTAGGCAGTTACCTAGACGCCAATGGATCGACGAAGACTACCGCCAGGTGAACCCCTGGCATGACCAAGAGAAAAATAAGCCTGTTTTCAGTCTAGGAAAGCCACTTCCACGCATGGTACGATGGGGCACACCTGAATCCCGGGAGGAAGAAGCGAGGTCTAATAATGACTTGGCTGAGCTTGGAGAAGTGCCGTCGGAAGAAACCCTACGGTCAGAGGATGAAGCGAACGATGAGCAAAGCGTCAACCGGCACCGTCAGACGGCTGCAGGCGTCACACAAGGCGGACGGTTCAATGGTGCCGGCCAACCCGTTTATGAATACACTCCCTCAAACGACAAGCTAAAGGGACAAGTCGACTCAGAAACAGAGAAGCAGGAATCCCAAAGGCCAGATTTCGGAATCGACAGCGAACCACTCGGAAAGGAAGAAGTCGACGAAGCCAAGAAACCTGGCAATGACCCGGATGAGTACAGAAACTGGTGGGCTCGGATCCGTGCGAAGCACCCCGAGCCGCTTGCCGAATTTCTCGCCGTACGTGACCCCCTTGCCCCCTTCTGCCCCATTATCAACCCACTAATACTCATTTCGTGAATATGCAGACATTTGCAGCCGCTTTTCTCGGATTAGCCTCCAGCCTCTCTGTAAATCTCTCAGCGAACCAGACAGAGCAATACGGTACATTTGAGACGTCATGCTGGGCATGGGGATTTGCCTGGATGTTCGGCATATATCTGGGTGGTGGTGTCTCTGGAGCTCATATGAACCCCGCCATTTCGGCCTCTCTTTCCATCTTCCGCGGGTTTCCTTGGCGAAACTGCGGCATCTATGTCGTGGCGCAGTTCCTCGCATGTTTCGCGGCTGGGGCTCTGGCATACGGCGTCTATAAGGATACTATCCACTCAGTCGACCCGACATTAGAGAGTACAGCTAAGTGCCTGTTCTCTAACCCAAACACTTCAGTATCGATGAGTACAGCTTGCCTCAACCAGATGGTAGGCAGTGCTATCATGATAGTTGCTGTATTTGCCCTGGGTGATGATCAGAATAATCCTCCGGGTGCTGGAATGCACGCTTTTGTTAGTCCCCTCCCATTACCTTCCTCGTGATGTTATAATGCAAATGATCAGTTGAGCTTCATGTGCTGACTTTTAACACGACTAGATTCTCGGCCTGCTGGTTACCACTCTCAGGTTTGCACTTGGGTACAACATAGGGTCCTCTTTCAATCCAGCCTCCGACTTTGGGCCTCGTGTGATAGCCTACGCTATCGGGTATCGAGAAAAGACTGTGTTCGGGACATGGTGGTGGCTTTACGGCCCATGGCTGTCAACGTTAGCTGGCTCGTTACTCGGATGCTCGATATATGATAGCTTCATCTTTGTCGGATCGGAGAGCCCTATCAACTACCGCCCTCCCGAAAAGTACCGAAAACGAGTACAACGGATGGTTACATTTCATAAATAGGATGTTGGTTACATGTTTGTTGTTAAACTAGTTCAAGATCACTTGTTATACAGCGTAGCGCTTGATTTTATGCTCTAGATTTTCTCATCAATATTATACCCCGCTCATTACACTACGTGGCTGAAAGTATGTTACCGATCATGTTTGTGTGCGAGATGGGTGTGCTTAGTTATATGTAGTTCTGTCTCTAGAAGTAGGCACTGATACATGATCAGTGCATGATAACGAATTTGTGCTGATTACGTTAAGACCAGGGTCCTTGAGATACCATGCTCATCAACGGCGATTTTCTCCTTTGCATATAGATCTTAAGATGATAATACCGAAGGACAGTGGCGCTCTAATCCGGGACAAGGTTACATGTACCACTCTCATCTACAGTGGTAAACCTACTGAGTACCAACTGGTTTAAATCTGCCTTTCCATGAGTGTTAATTAACCAAGCAGCCAAAAGCAGGCGAGGAAGATAAGTGGCCTTTTGACCACGTCCCTTATAGGGCGAACCGGCATTCAAAGGTGTCACCTTATTGATGGTGAAGTAACTGATTCAACCTATAACTTATAGAAAACTACGATTATACCTTCTGTTGAGAACGTAAGAGTATTGGATTGGGGAACTAACAGACTGATACGGGCTTTACTAGAATATAATTTTGTTCAGTATGTAGAATGTCGAAAGGTAGATGAACATAGCATGTAACAATTGTAAAACGGGAAAAGCAGTAATTTCAATCATTAATGTTGGAGTCCATGTATTCTGACTTGTTTGATATTACAATAGCCAGTATATTTGAGCCCCTATATACTGGGAAATATAACTAACGCTTTGAAACAGCTCAATCGCAGCTCTCCATAAATACACGTAGGTATCGAGCCGCGGAATTTTCGTTTCACTAGAATAGTATAACCGGTTCATTAGTGCCCGTCTTGCCCCAGGATCAGGGATAGTCAAGAGCCGATGAAGACGTGTTCTACGTTACAGAATAGTGGCATCGTAGAACAGAGTCACCTGGTCCTTATCGCGGGAAAGGCGCTACGTCAATATAATGTACAATACATCTTGTTCGACGTCAGGATGCAACGGCCATTGGTCTTGCACTAAACAACTGAGTCAATTGTTTGCCCTGTAGATTATAGAATCCCATTTGTAGCTTAACAGTGGAGAGGTCAAGTGTCACAATGCTATATATAGACTGACGGTAAGGTCTCCGACGGCTAGTTACACTACAGTAGACTACTAGGTATTGGCGGTAAGATGCCGCTTGAACAGCATGCTTCTACTATTGGGCTCTTGTCATTTCACAACGGCGTTATTCCAGGAGAATACACCGAAACTCATGTTGCCCTCATGTATGTGTACTACGACTCGATGCGATTTACCTGGCCACTGATATATGCAAACACTAACCGCTCAGCGATGTGGCGATATGACAAACAATACTAACACCGCGGCTGCAGGCGATTGGCCACGACGAAAGTCGAAATCCCTACTCCTCCGTATAAGTGTTCCTGGTCCCCCCTCTACACTAGGGTCTGTTCTTGCTCTTGACTCCCTCTCACACTTACTTTGCACGCACCCTACTTCAAGCAGATGAGTTTCACAGTAAGATATATCAAATGACCATATTATCCGTCTACTTCTCACTGACATACTAGCAGAAGATCAATCAATAGTAAGATCAGTACGCACCGCCAACCCTCACTCACAAATTCTCCAAGCCGACGAGATCGGCCAGGATGTGCTTTCTTCAGCCAGTTCTGCAAGCTCCCATTATGCACCCTACACCCGTCGTAGTTGTTGCCCCTCCACCACCGCCTCCGCCTCCGGTCATTGTTCAACGTTTTGTCCCTATGGTGCCGGTCTTCCCTGCAGCTCCGATGATGCCGATGGTGCCAATGGCACCAAATGGTGTTGTCATTAGGAGGTGGCAATAGGAACGTCTTGACGAACTTCCAATCAGCAACAAGTAAACAAGAAAAAAGAAGAATGATGGGATACCACGTGGCAGAAGAGAATCTGCTCGGCCGTGAAGTTTGGTATATGCGGCAGCAATTGGGCTTTCCGGCCTGTGTTCAGGGTGAACTGGAAATCAAATATGTCGGACGTGGCAGGTTGCTGTTCTTAACAGGGAGATTTCGTACATCGTGGTGATGATGCTTATTGGGTTTGACGGGTGTTGGTTGCGTTGTCAGTTGAAGACTGAATTTGACATGAATTACTGGGATCGGTTGCGATGAGTTACACAACAGATAGGTATGGCGATACTTGTCTTCTCTCTCTGTTAAATGAGCGTTCCTGTTGCGGTTCTTAATTATGATGTTAGTGTTATATTGACTCTAGAACACCATCCCATGTCAATTTATGTTCGAATTAATTAGGAATACCTACTATGTTGCCTGAACTTGAAGTTTCAACAACTCATACCCAGCAAATCTACGTGATCCTTAACTAGGAAGTTTCCAGGTAATTAATCTGCTGCTTTTTTTAGTATATATATAGGCCTTTTATTTGTGAAAGGTGCATCAACTGGGTAGCAGCTTCCCACTAAATGACCATCATATGTAACGGTTTCCTAGTGTAATGGTTATCACAGTGGATTCTGATTCCACTAATCTGGGTTCGATTCCCAGGGAGACCTAATCATTAATTTTTTTGGTTTGTTACTAGGTCGGTTGGTGTGGGGGAAAGCGTGTATATGTATTCTTGGAGACTTGTCCCAGGTATGCTCTCTAGATCACTGTGGCAGGTATAAAAGAACACGGAATGCAGAATACCCCTCACAGTAGATACCGGTACCTTGTACAGTGAATACTCCCTCTTTTCCTCAATTACAACCATCTGAATATTATCATGTATTTTTCGTTCTAGGTATCGTTTTAATGAGAATAGTCATTATTTCGGTTTCAGCCATTTCTTCCTCTGTTTTCTTATTTTTCCAGTCCTGCTTCTGTAATTGAATGAGATTCCCCTTAAGTTGGCAGGCCTCCAAGCATTTGCGCATCCCTGCAGAGAGCGGGGTTAGCTGCCCCAGCCAACTTGGCTGTGCTACATATCTACGTAGAGCTCCGTGCGCCACAATGCTAACGTTTCCTCAAGTCTCGACTTTGAAAGCATGTTAGCCCAAAACTTTTTGCATACTTTATATGTACTTAGTAGATCTACCCAGTTTCAAGCTGTCAATCAACAGTAAAATCGTCATGACTATAGGAGTCAATGTGCCCCACGACCAAGTCTGGCATATCATTGAGATTGGTTCGATTCTTTCACTGCTATATGATTGTTCAGTTCTTAATTAATAAGAACATTCATCAGATACCTAACCTTGTTACACCTGTAATCCTGAGTTTAGCTACATACATACCTATATAGGAGATCTCGAACGATGCGATGCCACTCTATTCCCTACAGAACCCCACCACTTACTGCTGTTTCTAGTGCATGCCCCCTGTGAGGCCAAACAAATACAGGTAGGTACATGTAGGTACATGTACGCAGAAAAGTACTAGGTAGGTACAAAGTTCTAGGTAGATAGACCCCTCATCAAGCTGCTCTGTAACCCCACACGTCATCGGGATCGCATCAGGTATTTACATACACAACCTTACCTAAGCCAAGCTGCGAAGCTCGCATCGCCGTCTTGCTGCGGCCTATCTTCATTCACATGCGAGCCCGTTCCAGGCAGCAAGATAGAAAGCGGCATGTGTTCCTACAAAGAAAACATAAACAATTGAGGATTTTGAATATTTTTGCATCTGTCCCTGCAGTTCCTTCTTTCCAACGTGGTGATACCTCCTTATCCACATCCCGTCCACGTCCCATCCACATCCCAGTGCACATCACCTGTACACCACCAGTGTACATCACCAGTGTACATCACCAGTGTAACGGCGTGACGACGCTTTCACCTCCCATCACCCGCCTGTGTGTTGATCGAATAAGGTGATGCGCTGAGGACCGGCCACTCGGTTTCTGCCCTTCTCTTTCCCTCATCCTTCCTTTTCCCTCCTTCTACCGCAACGCCACCCTCACACAAAATCGCAAGACTTCTGTAGACAGACAGACAGACAGCCAGCTACTTAGCTGAAAGAAGTTGGTTGGGTTTCTCAACCATCTGGCCATGTCTTTCGTCGACGACAAGAGGAGGGCCGATGCGGCCCGGTTGAAAGACCTTGGCCCGGACGACACAAGCTCTCCTCCACTGCCGCCACAGAGTCGGGCCCGAACCACTTCGGACGTGGTCCCAGGGCTTGTTGTGACCGATGATAACCAGCAGTACAACAATGGTTTTCTGCCCGAATCCCCTGAACTGGTGGCCCAGGAAGACGTGCCTCCCGCCTACAGCGAGTTCCATGACCAGCTCAACATCCATCAGGCCGGGTTCGATGCTGGCGCCGCTGTCACAGGTAGGCCTCCTGTGCTGTCCCTGCTCTCTCGCCTCCCCCTTTACTGACAGAATGCCTGGCAGACGATGGTCGCGTCAACATCAACATTAACCAGACCAGCAGACATCTCGCCGACATCATTGCGCCAACACTACGCAACCAGCTGAGACATGATGCTCGTCTGCAGGACGAGCCGCTGCCGCCCCCGTACATTCCCCCGAGCCTTGGCGGCCGCCCCGGCCAGGCACCGCCGCCTCGACTCAACGTCGTCATCCAGATCGTGGGGTCCCGAGGCGATGTCCAGCCCTTCATAGCTCTGGGCCTAGTGTTGAAGAACACCTACGGCCATCGCATTCGTGTGGCCACCCACGCCACCTTTCAGAAGTTCGTCGAGGAGAATGGCCTAGAATTCTTTGCCATCGGGGGCGATCCCGCTGAGCTCATGGCCTTCATGGTCAAAAACCCCGGCTTGATGCCCGGCATGGATGCGCTGAAGGAGGGCGAGATCACCAAGCGAAGGAAGGGCATCGAACAGATCGTCATGGGGTGCTGGAGATCCTGCATCGAAACCGGCGATGGCCTTGGGCCCGCGCCGCGCTTTAGCCGCAAAAATGAGGACATCCCCTCCGACGTCACACCGGTAATGGGTGACTCGAGACACAAGCCGTTTGTCGCCGACGTCATCATCGCCAATCCTCCTAGCTTTGCACACATTCATGTTGCCGAGAAACTTGGCGTGCCTCTTCATCTGATGTTTACGTAAGTGAGACAACCTCCGTGACCATTGATCTATCTAATGCAGCGCCCTTTAGAATGCCCTGGTCGCCCACGAGGGCCTTCCCGCAGCCGCTTGCCAATATTCAGTCATCCAACACGGATCCAGTGACAACCAACTATCTCTCATATGCCATGGTAGAAATGATGACATGGCAGGGCCTTGGAGATGTCATCAACCGATTTCGAACCAAGGTCCTTGATCTCGAACCTCTTGCCTTGATCTGGGCACCGGGCGTTCTGACACGTCTACGAATACCCTACACATATTGCTGGTCCCCGGCACTCATCCCTAAGCCCAATGACTGGGGTAATCACATAGACATAGCCGGCTTTTACTTCTTGAATCTCGCCTCATCGTACGTCCCGGACCCTGAGCTCGCAGCATTTCTTGCCGCCGGGCCACCTCCTGTTTACATTGGATTTGGATCCATCGTTGTCGATGACCCTGATGGGCTTACGAACATCATCTTCAATGCTGTGGCCGCAACTGGTGTTCGCGCCCTTGTATCAAAGGGTTGGGGTGGCCTTGGTGCCGACTCCATTGGAATACCTGACGGCGTTTTCATGCTTGGCAATGTGCCGCATGACTGGCTCTTCAAGAAAGTTTCCGCCGTATGCCACCATGGAGGTGCTGGAACTACTGCTGCCGGGATACAGGCTGGAAAACCCACAATCGTTGTTCCCTTTTTCGGGGATCAACCTTTTTGGGGCGCCATGGTAGCGAGAGCTGGCGCAGGCCCGGACCCCATACCCTACAAGAAGCTGACCGCAGAAGGACTCGCCGAAGCTATCAGAATTGCGCTGAAGCCCGAGACGCAAGAGAAAGCGAAACAACTTGGACAGAAAATCCGAGAAGAGCAGGGTGCTGATGTTGGCGCTCAAAGCTTCCATAAACATCTCGATGTAGATGCCCTTCGATGTACTGTCGCGCCCAGCCGAGTGGCTGTCTGGAGAGTGAGGCGAAGCAAAGTACGCCTCAGCGCACTCGCAGCCGCTACTCTCGTACATAGCGGCTACATTCGATACTCGGATTTAAAACTGTGAGTATAATGAAGATATCTTTATTTGATTAATATTTAGCTGACACCAGTTGATAGTTTCCGTGCGAAAGAATATGACACGGAAAACTACCCCACCGATCCAATTTCAGCCTGTACATCGGCACTCGTCGGCGATGCTACCAGCATTGTGATGTCTGCAGCAGACATTCCACGAGACCTTTTCAAGGCAGCAAGGGGAACACCAAAATCAAAATCTACGGACAATATCCCTGCGGAGACTACCTCGGCTCGGCGCTCGAGCGGTGGTGCGCCTACGACAGATATACCGGACAGTACGGGTTCGGATGTGACCAGCATTCTCTCGAACACTCCTAGCATGGGTAAATCGAATAGAAGTATTCTGGACTCTGCATCAACTGCAACCGGAACAATGGCTTCATCTGTCCCTGACCAACACGATGGTAACAGTACACGTTCTACAAGATCCGAGACAATGTCAAATGAAAGTGTAAATCAGCAGTTGGAAAAAGTGTTGGACACCGGCAAAAACATCAACAACATCATAGCCACCGGCGTCAAGAGTCCTATGAATTTTTGCATGGGACTCGCAAAAGGTTTCAGAAATGCGCCTAAACTATATAACGATGACACGATTCGACCCACAGAGAAAGTTACCAGCTTTAGTAGCGGTCTCAAGGTCGCAGGAAAGGAATTTGGGCTTGGACTGTACGATGGTATTACAGGACTAGTAACTCAGCCTCTGAAAGGTGCCGAAAAGGAGGGCGGTGCAGGCCTTATTAAAGGGTTTGGTAAAGGCATTGGCGGACTGGTATTCAAGGGTGGTGCGGGTAAGTACTCTTATACCAGTAAGCATACGTGCGAGCTAATATTTCTACAGCGGTATGGGGTATACCTGCTTACACCATGGCTGGTGTTCATGCAGAAATTCGAAGCATGTTTGCGCAAAGTGCTCATAAGTATATTGTGGCATCACGAATGTCCCAGGGCAATGGAGATTTTATCGATTCTTCAGTGGAGGAACGCGATGATATTGAAGCGCGTTGGCTTGGCCTGGGGGACCAAATGAAGGGGTTCTACTCCTTGAAGCAAAAAGAGAAGGGGAAATCAAGAGATTCATCGCCTTCTACCCCCGGGCACACCTCGACTGGTACCAAAGACTCGGGCGAATCAGCTAGACCAGGGTGGTTTCAGAGCAGGAATACCGATATGGATGGGTCTAAAAATACACAAGAACTTCAGAAAGCATGGAAGAAAAGGCGAGCTGAAGGGTCATTTGTGGAAGAAGACATGCGAAATGTTTATAACTCTGACACAGCTAATGAAATAGGCGACGAGTTTGAAACCGCTATTCAAGCCGCGGTTCATAAAACGTCAAGGGGAGACGCTACCGAAGATGCTCAAATTGAGCAAGCCATTCGATCGAGCCTGAAAATGATGACGACAGGGTCAGCAACGACAAACCCCTTTGCGTCTTCCAATTCGACTTTTTCGAATAAAGGCAAACAACCTGGACCGGTTCCTGACATCAGATTTCCTCATGGCGAACAAACAAAGGATACCATTTCAGCTGACGACCTCGAACATATAACGGATGAAGAGTATCAGGCCCTCATAGAAGAAGCCATCAAGTCGAGCATGACGGGAAACGAATACCCCGCAATCCACATGTATGACCACGAGGAAGAACATGACGATAATCCAAATATCAAGCCTGCACTTGATCAATCGCAGAACGAAGGGCTCGCTGATTATGAAGATAACGAATATAAGAGAGCTCTTGAAGCTTCACAGGTGGAGCTCCAAAGTAGACAGCAGCACGGAAACCAAAGCGATGAATTCGACGAAGAAGCGCTCCGCCAGGCTATCGAGGCCTCGGAGGCTGAACAACAACGTCAACGACCTGCTGGCAACGACGAGGACGAAGATCTAAAGCGTGCACTTGAGGAGTCAGAGAAAGCCCATACCCAAGAACTCGCACGGCTCAATTCATTGAAGTCAGAAGAGGATATCGTGATGGAGTATGTGAAGAAACAGAGTCTCGCGGAGGCAGCGTTCCGTGATGCGAAAGATGGGAAGACAGGCGGTACCGCCAGCGCCGAGGAGGACGAGGAGCTGAGACGAGCACTGGAAGAAAGTATGAGAATGGATAATGAGGTGCAGCGTGGAGGGGGAGGTGGTCCTTCGCACTCCTGAGGCGCTTGTGTTTGGTCGAGGTTGGAATTGGGTGCATACATACATACATACATACATAAATACAAGATACCCTTATTTGTAGTGTTTTTACGAATCATGATACCATGATATCTGTCTTATCATTTCAGTTACGCCCGTGATAAAAGGGTTTTCCCAGTGATTTGACTTCTTGATTCTTCCGTTTTTTGCTACGATAGTTGATGTGAATGTCTCCGAGGTTCTGGTACCATCCTTGCTGCTGGTAGCGGGAAAGCTACAGACGAAAGGAACTCGATAGCGATTATCAGTAAATAAAGACTAAGCGAATGGGTATCAAAATAGGAGAATCTAGGATAGCGAAGCAGGTAGGATTTAAAAAGCCGATCACATGAAGAAATATAATATAATATAAGCTGAAAATGCCCTTGGTACAGTAGGCTATTCATTGTGAGTTGATTTGTTCAGGTAAAATATATAAATCGTGCCCCTATTCAGGAAACGTTTCATCATCTCTGTCATGTTTAATCCCACTACTTCTTATAGTCGATATCCACTCCAACGTTTATCGAACCATTGGTTCGGATTTAATATACCGTCCTGAATTCACTAGTGTTCTGAGCTCGCTCGGAACTAGTTCTCAAGGACGGACGAGCCAGAGAACAA
Organism: Xylaria venustula; assembly: GCA_022578775.1. Taxonomy (NCBI): domain Eukaryota; kingdom Fungi; phylum Ascomycota; class Sordariomycetes; order Xylariales; family Xylariaceae; genus Xylaria; species Xylaria venustula. The sequence goes on along the minus strand of MU389328.1, from coordinate 815,799 downwards.
ACTCTAGCAAAGTCCAGCCCCGCTAGGAGTACAGCTTGCATTATGATAATTGAATAATGAAGCTGTAAATACAAGACTGCTGCTGCTACTCGTGGAATATCTTCAGAAGCAGTCGCATACAGCATGATTAGCATCAGATGTCATAGTGCGGACTTAATAAGTCGATGGCCTCTAGATTCGCCAGGATCTTTCAGCGACATCAAAATGCATGTAGCTAGGAGTTTCATTTTCGATATCATGATTAAATGTCACCGCGGGGCCTGTTCTTGCTCCTTTCCTTTCGCCGAGGTAGAATCCTCTGCAGTAGACGTCAACCTCGCATCTGGTAAAGTTTCTAAAGGCTGCGGCTTGGAGGATATTGAATCACTGCGCCTAACATCCGAACTACCTCGCCGGCCGAGCACAGTATCAAATGTGTTTTGTACTGTTGGTGTGTTTGCCTGGCTGCCTCCTCGTTGACCATGGTAGTGTACGACCTGTGGGGCTTGTCCATGCTGGCCCAACAAATGTTGGGGATATGGGTCCAGATCTTTACTTGAGGTTGAAAATGTGGACACTATCGGTTGATGATACCCATTTGATGTGCTTGAAGACGGCGTGTGTCCAGGTTGTGTGACAGGGAGGGTCTGGCCACTGTGCTCAGCTTGTGTGGGGGTGCCGGCTTCATTAGGTGTTCCTGAGCCGTCAGTTGTAGCTACCTGGGCCACCAGGCTCGTCATCCCACCTTCGATATCACGGAGAAGACGAACATATTCTTCAGGAACGAGCCCGCTTTCCTGAGTCTTAGGATCTTCTGCTACAAGCCAGCCTTGCCCGTGTCGGTACGATACCCAGATAATTTGGCCTTCGACAAGCGGTAGTTCATTCTCGTTTTCTCGTTCAAAATCAAAAAGTGCAACGGCTTTACCGTGCATCTCCTCGTCTGGCGAGGTAATGGTGAATTGGTAATCCCGAGAATACCTTGATTCGTCATATACATTGAAACTGGGCGATGAAGCGACGCTGGATGCATCCGATTCGGAATGATACCCGGGGTTGTTTTCGGCGTAAGGTTGAACCTGCTGGTCTATAGGCCGATACGCTGCGGTCGAGTGCCGTGCCTGGTCTGGCGGATACGTGACAAACTCTCCACCGGGTCCATTGGCCTCTCCGCCTTGGCTCACATAGTATCGCTCACTCCCATCACCACTTGTACCAACATAGTATCTTGTCTGCTCCGCACTGTAGTGATCGCCGCTCATCACGGAGGGTCCGTCGCCCTCTCTTGAGGTTCTCGGTTTCCCATGCCCCATTGCCGCAGAAGTAGATTTATGTTTTCTGTGTCGGGAACTAACCACTGGGCTGTGAAGATCTTCATCCTCACTCCAAGGAGGTCCGTCGCCAAAGTGGATCGGAGCCAGTTCCCCGCTCTTTCCATATCCGCCATCCGCTGTCCATTCCCATGATGTCTTGTTGTCCCATGATGGCGGCGGGTCGGATAATCGCCGAGACTCGCTGGCTGGTGTGATCATTCCTGATGGCGGCCGAGAGGGTTCCGGTGGGGGGCCATAGTGCATGGGATTCGCTGGAGGATAGGCGAAGTCGCGAACAATTGTGTAGGAAAGGCTGGAGTGGAATATTGGGAAAAGATGGGACGTGGGCCGGGAGCGCGACGGGACAGAGCCCGTCGAGTATTGGGACAGCCTATTCTTAGAGGCGTGCGACATCGGACGAGGAATTGCAGATCGGCGCGAGGACGGCGACGTGATTAAGGGAGGGAGCGGAGGATGATCCGGATTCGTCGAAGGAGAATGCGACAGGATTACTGCTGGAGGCGATGTCGCCGGAGATGAGCCAGAGGACATGATTGTAGCCATTAGAGGAGGCGTTGAAAGTCTTCTCGACTTTGGTTATGGTTGGTGTGCGTACCCTGGGATTCGATATTCAAAAGAAAAGATGGGATAGATATTCGTGCGTCTGTATATCTACATGTGCGCAACCGATGGAGGCAAGATGTGGCGACGTCGGGGAAGCGAAGTTGATTGCCGCCCAACAGTCTTGTCCTGCAAGCTGTGTCCCGCCGGCGACGTCGACGCCGGTCACCTGCTCCGTCACGAGGAATCGTGGGTTGGGACTGGGGGTAGAGTATGCGTATATATATAGTCTCGAAGCGTATGGTGTGCCAATGAGTCGTTGCGGTCGGTTGCGACGAGGTGGAAAGGCGGCTGCCTGGACACGCTGCAGGTCGTCGGTTGGCTGGCCCGAGACGGTCCTGTCAGTACGGCAGTGAACTCACGACGACGAGGCATGCGGAGCACAAAGAGACAAGCAGTCCAGAACAAGACAAGGTAATGAACGCAATGCTGCTCCAGGCAGAGAGAAAAGGCAGACAACACGGAGTCGACAGGCTCAGGTAGTGTCAGGTGGGGTGGGAAAACCCTATCTACGGACCTTGGGCTGCCTAGCGGTTCTATTGCAGTGGGGTATAGAAGAGATATATGCAGAAAGGCATCGGTATGCTGTGCAAGATGGACACCCGGGAAAATCAAGAGGGCGAAGACAAAGATGAAGGCGAAGGCGAGGGCGGGCGGGGGCGCCTCGGTTGGCGTGAGAGAGGGCGTGGACACTGGACACAGCAGGTAGGCGAGGCCGTCCGGAGGTTTGCCGTGGGCGCTGTAGTTTGTCTGCTCGGTCTGAGGGCGACAACAAAGGACGGGAGAAACAAACAATGGAAACAATTGGACGCAGTGTGGAGAAGAAAAGCAGGGGGGATCAAGTGGACGAGAGTTATGTATACCGTGGACGGGGAAAGGAAGGGTGAGAAGGGAACCGACCCTGGGAGGTTTGAGGGAAGAAGGTGGGAGAGAGTGGACCGACTCGTGATAGGTACGAGGGTTTATGTGTGTGCTACGATGTGTGTACATGTATCTAACTCTGCCTAGCAGTAGCCTACCTAGACCTGCCTACAGTTGGGTAGGTACCGGTAGGTTAGGTTTGTACCTACAGTAGTTGCAGTACGATGGTGTGCTACCTGTTAGTGCGTGGAGTTGCCGGTATGTATGTAAGTATAAGTAGGTATTTTTACCTACCTGTAACTGTTGGTAGTTATCTGTAGATGTGCACCAACTTTGGAAGTAGGTTAAGTAAGTACCTATATATGGTAGGTATGTATATATTTCCCTTTGGGACAAATTGAACCTCAAGACAGGCTTTTCCGTCTTGGTTTGCTGCTGTACAATCAATGTACGACAAAACAACAAAACCGGCGGGTAGAGCAACAACCTTGAAGACAAGAAAGAGCAACAGCCATCATCAACCACGGCCTTGGCCCGCGTCCAGATGCTACCGCCCGGGTGGAGCATGCGTTCCCCTCCATTGGGCGGCGCTTGTTTTGGACAGACGCCCCGGCTAAGCAGATTAGCGACACTGGCCGCCTTTGGAGGCCTACGGGTCGCTGTACATTGGTTGGTATTAGGTAGGTGTTGCTGTGGTATAATCGATAAGATAGAGACGGGCCCAGAGCCAGCGGGGAGACCGATCTAGTAGGTATCAGCATCTATCGAATATCAGGTGTAACCATGCAGTATATAGTGCCATCGACTTCCACCATTGTGTAGTTCCGAGTTGTCGGCTTTCTAGTGTCTTTTAATTCTTCCAGCTCGATTTTTCAAATTATCGGATGACAGCGGTAGGTTGGTGGTGTACCTCTTCGGGCTATGATTTGCCCACTCACCTGATCCCACTTGGTAGGATTGTCGGCTGGCGTCTAGGTATACCTACCTACACGAGATTGACGGTTACTTCTTGGGGTATACACCCGGAGAGGGTCGAGAGGGTTATGGCCGCGCCCTCCTCTGTTGAAAAGAAGCCCGTACATTGGTATTCAATGTTCCCTAAAATGTCAACCAGCCCCCCGCCTTACGGGAGCAGCAGCCTACGTATCTGCCGTTTCGACTCATTAATCATGACCTCGTTGCCCTCGGACCCGACCGCCTGACTGATAGTTGTGCGAGCTGTGTGCATATCAACTACGGTAGGCTGGATAGGCTAGCTGTTAGAGTGGCCGAAAATGTAATGGCATGCAGCTAACACCGCTTTTTCTCATGCAGTAAATGATGCAGCGAAGTCGGGACAAGCCCCAGCGAACGCACGAACCAACCATTAATGCATGTCAGCAAAGATGAAACAAGAAAGCCACGTGATGAGCTACAGCGACCTCGTGCATCTAATCTATTGTGCTGGCGGTCGTTGATTCGGTGGAAAGGAGAATGTCTAGCGTTGCAGTGCCTCGAGCAGATACCAACATACCTACTGTGTAGTTACCTCCTAGAAGAGGAGAAGGCATTGATTACCCAGTCTTAACCGCTATGTGTCGGGCTGCATGACATGAGGGGAAATTTCTGGGCTTTTTGAAAACCTACGCACGCGGCTTCTCGTATCTAATAAGGAGCATTATTAATCACCTTGAATACCAGTATCTGGAGATGGCGCGGTACGGAGACGGAGGTTGCGGAGCTGATAAATAATTCGCTTTATTTTTAGCTGCAGGCGGAGAAAGTCCCACTCGGGAGGGTCTGACGTAATTATTACTGTCTATCAGAATAGTCGCCTTCTAAGCAAACTACCCGATATAGTACAACTCTTATCACTATATCACACTTAGCTATTGAATGAACTGCGCACCTGCATGCTCCATTATTTATCCGACGCGCTAGATGTGGGCATTCTTCTTTGCCAACTTTTACAACTCCCAGCCATCATCAGTAACTACTTACCCGTGACAAGCATTGGCCTGACCACCACGAGGCATTCTTTCGCCCTCGTCCTTCTCGCATGAAATTCTAGACCGTTCATTTGTTACATAGCATTCGGCATGATGCGACTCAGCCATAGCTTTTCTTGCCTAGATTGTCCCACGTCCATTGAACACCCACGCTGAGGTACCAGCTCTACACAAAGAACGAAGGCATGTACCCCTGAATATCTCTATTCGCTATGATAGCACTCTTCTTCATGATGAAATTCTTATTGGAGCTGTCTGATTTTCCATGGTGACACCCAACATATTACCATACGCAACAATTCTGAATATTTTAGATTTTCCACGCCAATTAGAACCACATTTCAATCGACATTGCTAACTGTTTTTAAATTGAAGTCCAGAATTCTTCTTTACTCTTCATATTTTGGTAATACACGAACTCGTCGAACCGCGGAGATACAAAAATTTTTCACTTCGCGATGGAGGTTGCCAACGGGGCCTCCGCCGCGCCCGCGGTAGAGAACGGCGAGCGGGAAGATACAGGAGGGTTCAAGTTGAAGTTTTGCACAGTCTGTGCTAGTAACCAGAACCGGTGGGTCCGCACAACGCCAGCTGTGAATCGCCAGCCTCTCGCAGTACACAAACTAATACATCATAGATCAATGGAAGCACATCTCCGGCTATCACAGGCCAATTACCCCGTCATCTCCTTTGGCACCGGATCTCTCGTTCGCCTGCCCGGACCTACTATCCATCAACCTAATGTCTATCCATTCAACAAAGTTTCTTACGACACAATGTACAAAGAACTTGAGGGAAAAGACCCTCGATTATACACGGCCAATGGTCTCTTAAACATGCTAGGAAGAAATAGACAAGTGAAATGGGGCCCTGAGCGTTGGCAAGATTGGCAAATCGGTATTCCGAGACTTGAACAGGTCAAAGACCGCGGCCATTCTGGTACAGAAGGGGGTATTGTAGATATTGTTTTCACCTGCGAGGAAAGATGCTGGGATGCTGTCATCGATGATCTGCTGAACCGAGGATCACCTTTGAATCGTCCAGTTCACGTGATCAACGTTGACATCAAAGATAACCATGAAGAAGCTTCCATTGGAGGACGGGGCATATTAGATCTTGCGGACTCGCTAAACAAGGCAGCTAAAGAAGAGCGAGATAGCATTGGTGCTACCGCCTTCGATATGGCCAGCGCTGCTGGCAGGATGTCTTTCGACGAGCGGGTTCCTGAAATTATTGGAGAGTGGCAAGAGCGGTGGCCGAACCTACCGGCGACATGGACCTTAGCCTGGTTTTAAGTTGGTGTAATGTCTTCCGTGATTCTTTTGTGATACCAGGAACCAACAGGCCGGTTCCATGCGAATGATACGGGGTGAGCAACACAAGGCGTCAGGAGTTTAAAGGCAAAGGCGTCAGGAAATGAATACATCAAGTCAATGGTGACATAGCTCAGTTTGCATATTATCATGAACATTTTCTAGCAGTAAGTGCAGGAATGTGCATCATGAAACTGAGTAGAAAGGGGGGCAAATGAAACAAAACAAGTCCTCGCTACTTCAGCAACACCCCAAAGTACCTATGGTCACAAATGACGTGGTGGGATTCCTGGATCAGTACATGTGATATTCAACCTGGACTAGGCTGATTGTCATGATTTTACTTGTTCGCCTGACAACAGATGGACGTTTGGAATGTTTCAAAGCGATGGAAACGCATCTGGGGGAAGAGAACGATGAGGCCAGTAATTACGGTCCAAGTATCTGGCAGGAGCTAATTGAACAGGCAGCGATGTTAAGATATGCTGTTGATAGTCCCATACATCTATCTAATAGTAAGCTGAGGCTCAAACACAGCCTGAGACGGAGGCTGCGACGAGGATCGCCAAACGCATGATAACAATACTTGCTTGCTTCTTGTGAAACTTTTTCGCCGCAAAGGCAGCCCTCGCATCATAAGTCGAAACCTATTGTTGTTCCGCTGCGCAGTCTACCCGCCACATAGAATGCAGATAACTTCATTTTTTACCGTGTGCAATACACTGATTTTATTGGTTTCTCTACAAGATTATTTTTCACTATTAGGGATATGGCAGTGTGTTTTGCCTAGTTCTAGAACATCATGGGCTGGGCATCCCTGTTTGATGAATGTCTTGGCCTAGGTACATTAGCTAGCCGTAGAACTGCCGAGGCTTTCTTCGCGCCGTCGATGCAAGTATCGTCTATGGCTGGTATAATTGCCAGCCACCTGCGTATGGCTTTTCTGGTTGCTCACCTCAATAAAAGTTTTTTTTTCTCTCTTTTTCTTTCAGGATTGCTACCAGCAAGGTCTTCAAAGAAAGCAGGTATTATGGTTTCGTCAAAGTAATCCGTCCCTGGCCTTCCTATTGGCTATAGTAAAGTTGAGACGAAATCCCGCGGGGGGTCCTGGACTCCGTCGTCCTAATCCGATTCCGTAAATAAGGAGTCGGATTTGTATTGTTAGTCCTGGATTGGTAAATTTTAGGCTCGTACACTAGGAGACCAATTACGCGTCAAATATGTAGTCAATGTATACTTAGTACATTTCGTATGTGTATAACTCGAAAGATGTAGACTCAAAGACACTACTTATAAGTACAACTTGGGCAATTGCTCCCTTGCGTACTTAGACAATTGGATGTTAATGGAGAATACGGTGGTGGTGCACTAGGTAGCGCGCGCGAATCGGGCGGGGTGAAGGACCAATAACCATCACGCTTAACGCCTGGAAGCCTTTCGGGTGCAGATATCTAGACTTATACTGGGCGAATGAGAAGTCGGGATATCTACCACCCTCGCCACCTCCCTCCTTACACACATACTACTAATGTACCTAGACTTGATTAGTGGTCCACTTACACTACTTGAGGTATCTAAGTACTGTAATCGAGAAATTACTTGGTATTAGGTTGATACCAGGAAGTCTATGTGTATAAATAATATTGGCGCCATAGAAGAGTGTGACGATGTGGGAGCTGAACTACGGCTGATGACACGGTACCGGATAAAAATATAGCTGGGCGATCTGTTCCGCTTGCGCGAGATCTAAAGATGGACTATTGTCGATTTTGGAGCCGGTTTACAATACTACCTACTCGAGGCAGAGAGCAAAAAACTAGGCAGACCTATTAAAATTACCATTTATTTAACTACTTATTTAACAGCCATTTTAAGGTTATTTTTAATTAATAATTTGTTTTATAACATATTCGCAATATTTTCTGTTGCAATTAATAAAAAAGCTGTGAAAAAGCCGAACTTTAAGCTGTTAAACGTGATGTAAGTAGAAGGGATGTCTGCCTAGTTTTTTGCTCTTTGCCTCGCTACTGACCTATGGCTGCTCTGTGCTTTGTATTCGTTGACAGTCTTGGTGTACGATAATTGTCACAGACGTATACTGTACTGGAACAATATAAAATGCCGAAAATGCTTGTAAAGTGCCTAGTTGAGGCTAGTTGAGGCCAGCGCGTGCCTAATGTGGGTTGCAAGGCAATGAGCACAAATTGTCGACCAGTGAGAATCAGACGCTGGTTGGTGTCTTCCAGTCTGCAAGATCGCTGGTGTATTCAGTAGGAGTGGAGTAATAACATGGGGAAGGGGAACCCGATCATTTCAACTAAAATTATAATACCTACCTACCTAGACAGGTATAGCTTCTGTGAGGTGGAGTATAATAGCTTTCCTGCGCTATGCCTACCTAGGTAGTTTAGAAGAACAAGAACCGCTCCACGTTGGGACAGAAGGACTATCTAGAATAAGTTAGTGAACTAGCCAATCAAAAACAATTTGCATTGGGTCAATTGCGCTCCCTTCGGTTCCCCCCTTTCCACGAGCCAAAGCACCAAAGCTTGTTGGTAGGTACCATCGGCAAGCCCCCTGACTAGGCTGTATAGCGTATTATTACCTGATGCAACTTCATCCTGCCTGTTATCACGTTCAGAATCCCGTTCCTCCTTCCCTCGCCGACCCAGCCTGCTTCAGGAAATGTGCATTCTCCCACTTGGCTCTCTTCTCTTTTGGTAGCGCTGTGTTGCTCCTTAACCCCCTCCATACCGATGGCCAGCCAAGACTAGTACAACACACTAGCCGCCCATCCTCCATCCTCTCTTCACTGTAACCTGTCTATCGCTTCGAGTTGCTGCACTGATTTTGGAGTACATGCAGCGAGCTCTACATCTCCTTTTGCTCAGCACCGGGATTCGTCCGGAACACCAACTACATCGTCGCCCACTAGCAACATCACGTCGTTTCTGATTGTACGCTCTCTGGCACGTGGACCCAGGGGCGCTCTTGGAAGCACACGAGACATTCTTTGACCAACCTCTCCCGGTTCCTTGCCCTCGGATCTCTCTCGGATCGCACGACATTAATCTTCTTCGACAGATCGCTAGCCCGACCCATCACCATACTGCTTGAGCTTTTCGCAGCGCGGAGTACTAAACACGTAATTGCTAATTACCAACTGAATACTAAATCGACATTCATTATCTGTGCGACGTTGTAATAGCGCAGGACGATCGCTGTTCCCAACTTGTAACTACACTCACCACTGCACGTTGCCCCCGACACGTGAGCTCTTGCGGTGAGAGGAGACCTCAGTTAGACAAGACCCGAACGAAACCGAGTCGGTAGATTGATCAACTGAATAGGCATCGGATACCGAAGAGGGTGTCGCATAGGATTGCACGACACAGGCAGGGCTGGCCTGGAAACACGTCGCCTCCTTTCTCGCGTGGCGCACAATCCTTCTGGAATCGTATCACCATCAGGTCCTTTGTTCTGGCCGGACGAGCCCTCAATCTCGCCTGAAATACCGACAACCCTCGACTTTCCTCTCGATCATGAACCCTCGCAATGCGCCGCTGTCACCTGTCTCTATAGGTGGTAGTAGTGAGTGGTCCGGACCTTCAAAATACCAAGCCGAAGGCCTCTATCCTAATAATCGCGGTCTTGCCTCACCCCCAGATTCCGGAAGTCCTGGCGGAATGATGAATGGTTTTCCTGGCGGGCCCAGGAGCGTTGGCGGCCCTTCTCCTCCACCTTCTATTGGCCGCTCTAGTACCTATGCGCGCAGTGAGAGTGGACGGAGCATTCGCGAAGAGAATACGGAAGCTGTTTTGGGAGAACATTATGTTGCACTCAGGAGGTATTTAGCCTCCACGTCCAAGGATGGAAGAGCTAATCCGCCCCCGAACAAGGCTCGAGACAAGCTTCTCCGGTTGTCGTCTGTCCAGTTCCTCGAACTGTCCACTGATGTTTTCGATGAATTGATGCGACGACAAATGAAGCGCCCACCGCCGGGTGCTCCTCCTAATGCTGGGCCTCCCCCGTTCCTTCAACCCGAGCCAAATTTTCATCCTAAGCGCAATCAGGCACGCCAAAAGCTTTCAACGCTCGGCTCCCCGAGATTCAGAGACTTGGCCACTGACGTCTTCTGTGAGTTGGAGAGGCGCATACCGGCTTTTGTTGCCAGCGTTACTCCTCGTAGAAGCACTCCTGGGGGGCCTCCTGGCGCTCCTCCGAGTAGGACTGGGACTCCCGTTAACGGTGCGGGACTGCCAAGAGGACCAAACGGTGCAATGAGACGGCCATCTGATGCAAGCTCTATACGTTCTGCTGGCCCTCCGAGAATCCCAAATGATTTTCCAGTACCACCATCACCTGGACTACCGCCCAATGGCAATTTTGATCGACCGCTTCCGAAACAGTTTCAAAGTAACACAATTGTTCCGAACAAAAGCACAATGGTTGAAGAAGATGATGATGGTGTTGGCTCCAACGATGATGATACCGATGCACCTGGGCCTCGAGGTCGTAATAGTAGAACGGAAGTCCTGAGCCCCGCTTCTGAGGTAAACTTCCAATGTCGTTCAGAAACTCTGGTATTAAAAGCTGACAAAAGTTAGGTTGATAAGAAGCTTATTGATGACTATCAAAACCAGGTTCAAGAACTTCGTGGTCAAATAGCGGCTATGGAAACAGAGATGAAGAAAAGGGATGAGGAAATGGCCGTCTTGAGAGACGGCGAGCGCTCACGTACTGCCGCTTCAAATGTCGAGAAGAAGGGATGGGATGAGCTGCGAACGAGCCTAGAAAGTAGATTGGCCGATGCTGAAGATCTAAACACCTCGATGCGAGATGAGCTAGAACATCTGAGAGACGAGCATGCCGCAGAAAGCCGAGCTCTGCGAGAAGAAATCGAAGAGGCTCGTCAAAGCAGTCGCGGTGTGGATGACTCTGAGACAGCGAGAGAAAATGAAGAGCTTCGTATGGCCTTACAAGAACAACAACAAGTAACGGATGAGGCTCGCCGCGAAGCACGACAATTCCTGGAAGAGATGAGAGCTCTATCTCAGCAACATATGCCATCTTGGGACAAACAAGTCGAGTTAGAGAGAGCAGTCGAGCAACTTGAGAAGGAAGTCCATGATTGGAAAAACCGTTATGCTCGCACCAAAACACAACTTCGAAGCATGCGGGCTTCTTCTATTGGCCTTACTATTGAGACAGATGCAGGGAGATACATACGGGAAAAGGGCTTTGCGGAAGCCAACGGCATGGTGAAGGATGTACATGTCACTAAATTTCAGATCTCTATTGACGAGCTGCTGCGCTCTGCGCGTACAGACGAACCCGAGAAAGTGATCGACCGTATGAAGTTGGTTATTGTCAATATTCGTCGCATTACGAAAGACATGGAGGATTCGCAGCCTGAAGAGGAAGAGTTGGTACGCCAACAACAAAAACTCAAGAACCGTGTTTCTGCGACTGCCAACAACCTCATCACGGCGTCTAAAAACTTCGCGTCCGCAGCAGGTATTTCACCGGTCTCTCTGCTAGATGCGGCCGCCTCGCATCTGGTTGCTGCTCTTGTAGAGCTCCTGCGAACTGTCAAAATTCGAGCTACTTCTGCGGCAGAACTGGAAGACGATGACGATGGTTCTATTACACCTGTCGAATCCACTGGCTTTTTTTCTAACCGCACCACGACAACCCAACCAGATGCCTATCCACAAGTAGGTGAATCACCATTAGCTCCGCCACCTTCCTTTCAAGGGTTGCGCGCAGGAATGCGGGATAGTGCCAATTCCTCTGCTTACAGCCCCTATAATTCCCCAAGGGAATCGCTTCGCTCGGGCAAATCACCGGCTCTCCCCAACGGCCAAATGAATGGTAATGGTGGTACGGCATATAATGAGATGAACAAAGGTTTTCTGTCAACTCCAAACGGATACGCAATGCAGGATACACAATTAGAGGATCTGAAGATCTATTTAGAGGATCAGACCGCAATCATGGTCCAGACCATACAAGGGCTTGTGGGATCCATTCGTAGCGATGCGCCTATTCAACAGATCAACGACGAAATCACTTCGATTGCAGAGGTTGTCGCTAAGGTTGTGGCTGAGACAGAAGCGAGTGGGAATGGCGGCGAGATGCTCGAGCGTTTATCCGCTTGTCGGCAGCGACTACTTGAAGCCGGTGACCATGGCAAGAATTTGGCAGCTCGCGGGCTCGGTGACAGCGATCGGGAGTGGCGCATGTGGACTCAAACCCTTCCACCAATTGCTTTCGAGATTGTCCGTGAGACCAAGGAGCTAGTCCAGCGCATCAATCGCATGGTGCCTGCCGCAGAGGATTTCTCCTAGAAGGAACCTAGCCGGACTGGGTTGACCCCGTGCTCTTATTTTCGTGATTTACACTTTCAAGCATTTCCAAATTTCGCCAGGGCTCTATGAGATACCCCTCCATCAGTTATGTTTCTCGTGGCTAGACTGAAATAGCAGTTAGCTGTCTCTATCTTCCAGCCTCCTATCATTATGGTATCGGTCGCTTTGATACGATGCTGCCACGAACTACGAATATCCATCCTTATTCTTAATTACTCATTCTTCTCGCCTATATCCGTCGTCGAAAATCATAAACAGGACCTATGCATACAGGCTTCATTCTGATAGATGTTTCAGTCCATCAAGCTTTCTTGGGTGCTTATCCGTTTGGAAACAGCAATGAGTAGTTTTGAAACATTGGATGGTGCTAGGTCTCTTAATAATTGCCCCTCAGATCTGTATGTAGTCGGTGTCAGAGATTTTCTGTCTGGTTCGAACCTGAATACGTGTGCATGACTTGGACGGTAAAGACAGGCACGAATTGATAGAGCCACAGTGTGACGATCCGAGGGGCTGGCCTTGGAGTTGGTATATAAATGTGTTGGAGATGAAAGGGAATGAGATTATTGTATAGTATAAACAATAAGAAAATGAATTTTACTATCAACTCTTGCTGATTGGGTCGACATCTATTTTGTATGTGTATGAACGCTTTCTGAGTATTATCTCTGGGTGTCACAGCAGCCCCCAACCCCCCAGCAAGCTTTGAAGATTCAACTGCAGAAGAAGTCTTGATATTAAAGCCCAAGCATTCCATTCTATTCAGGCCACGCCTTCTCCGAGCATGAGATGAAGTATTTGATACTTTCCTTCAAATGTTATTGTTGCAAGTATTCAGCAGCATTTTGACGCGAGCGCTGTGCACAAGTTTCACCATAGCAGTGCTCAGGTAGCCTGAATTTTGCTTCATGGGTCAAAATAACTAGCAGAAGACTGAAATAGACAGCATTATACATCGATTAGTTACTGGACGGATGGCAGTCATTTACTCTTGCTCATGCAGACATGAGTTTCGCAGACTTAATTCACTACTTCTAATCTTTGTTCTTTTTGGTCTTTATTTCCTCTTCACGATCATTACGGATTTCAGGTCTTGTGGTTTTGTATTGTTGGCGTTCATCTAGTTTATGATGTAAGATTCCTAGCAGAACGAGTTCAAGTTCGGCAATCTTTCATGCACGAATTGCTGCTGCCGGGGCATAACAAAAAACCAACTATCCCCAGTATAACTCGACCCTCAACCATCCAAAGCCACCGGGCCAACAAACATGTGCACCTCATTCCCAGCAGCAGAAAACATCTTTGCCATAGCTGTCCTTATGCAGTTGAGTTATCGCTCTCATTCCAGCGTTGATGTAAAGGGGGAAATATTGGTCGTGCTGAAAAATCTTCCTCATCTTCCACATATTCTGGAAATTAGCAACTGGTGTTGCCACCGTATCGGCTCGTGCCATTGGGATCAGGAGAGCCAGAGTTGCAGGCACACGGCAGCCGGTTGATTATCAAGCCTAACTGATCCCTCCTCATCAGATTCATACCTGACGCTGACTGGTCAACAGAAAACCATTCTGCTTGGCACAGTGGACAGCGCCAGCAAGGAGCAATGAGGAGGGAGAGGACAAGGACAAGAAGCACCTGATCGCCAGGCATATGTTGCCAGCCAAGAAGCACTTCGTCGGCACACCCCACCTGCCACCGTGAAACGGTAACCCCCCGACGAGAAAAAATCAATTTCAAGTCGGTCTCCGACCCTCGCGATACCAAAGCAGTGAGTAGTCCCAGGCAAGAAGCACTTATCCCGAGACGAACCACCCCACATGCTGCTCTAGCTCACCCCTCGAGAGAAATAACACGTATTCGTCTCATCCTCGGGGTGCCGGTTTCTCTGTGGGGTCTAGAATGATGTGTAGATGCTTCTTGACTGGGGTGTCTGGGCTGGGCAGTGATCGAGAGAGGTTATCCTCGCTCCTCTTGAGTAATACGCTGGCAGTATCCTTTCGGCTGGCTTCAGCTGCTATCAGCAGAGATTCTTATTATGGCAGTTAATTATAGTCTGAAAAATTGGTACATACCTGTGTTGTACGGGGATCTCACACGCATCACAGACGGTGATTGCGAATCTCAATGGTATCCGTACACTTTAGACACACTGAGGCGCATGTTTCGGTGCCATCGGCAATTGTGTCGCATGAGGCTTTCCAGGCCGCTCTTATTCGAGGCATAACAATAGAGATTGGTAGTTTGGTATATCGGCGATATGTTTATATAGCCTCGAGTATCCAAGGGAGAGTCGTCAAGGCTTCCGCAAGGTGAAGGACCTAGCTGTCCTCTAGTAGGATATCGTGGATTGTGGTTCTCTCCAAGCCTCCTTCATGTCCCTTCTGATAATCTGCATGTGAGTGTCAGTGCTTGGCCAGGTATGCATGCTTCACAAAATCAAAACCACTTACAGGACCTCTTTGTTTGGGTGCCTACTGTCCCATTCTTATTGCACAGGAGTTTTGCACATCCGGAATAGTCCTGCGGTATAGTGGTGTGTAGTGACGTGCCTCAACCAGAGAGCCTATGGCTAGTTTGGAGGCCGTGGTCAACTAGAAAGATGAGCTGAAGCCACAGCAGCTTCACGCATTTCAAACATACCGAAAAGATGATTCTCAGTAAGCTATATGTTGTTTTGTATGCAGTATTTTTGCCGATCTGCTAGTCGGATAGTTGAGAGGTGGGAGAAGGCGAAGGTTACAAAAGCTGCGATGTTAGTTTGACACGAGCTAGATGGGAATCTGCCAAAGTAAAGTTACTTGTAATCCTTAGCAAGAAACTGCAATAGGGACTGCACACTGTTGTCGAAGAACGGATAGAGAATGGATTAGGCGAGCAAACGCTCGCCCCCATAATGCATGAGCTCAAGGAGCTGTCCTGAGGTTGCTGGAAGCTTAAGATGGGGGACATGGGAGGAATCAAAGTTGAAATGATCGCGACCACAGCAGCATGTAAGTATTGCAAGAACTGCCGGCAGTAAACAATCCTCACCGCAAGCCTCACCGCCTGCTAGGCAGGTTTGCATTTTATAGGGGTTTGTTGTTTGCAACAGGTAGACAGGAACATTGGTCGGTACGTACTTTGGCGGTTCTCGAACATTCTCTGCTAAGAACCTGCGATGCGAAACGCAGGTAATGGTAATTTAAGAGCTGCCTAAATGCCACATTACCTACGTACTGACCGGTTTGCTGTGATATGTGCTCTACCTAGCTCATGACAGGTGCGTAAGAGACCTAGGCACCTTACCTATGGTAGAAGGCGTCCCAAGCAGTTGAGACGGGCTATTCAGCACGAATGAGAACAAGGTAGCTACCCAGGGTTCATTAACCCAAAGGCCGAGTGAGATCTTTTGTTCCGGCTAAGGAAATAAGCCTCAGAAGCAGTGGGAATTCGCACGCTGAAGAGATATCTGCTGTGAATCAAATACGCTTTGTTGGGTTTCGTAAATATTTGAACTGGAATTCTAGTACTCAATACCCCTTTTCAACTACTGTCTCTGTCTAGAAAGGTTCCGATTGGAACTCAGATTATACATTTAATGCAATCCTCTCCCCTATTCTCTCCCTCCTCCACATCTAGTATAAAATAGGCAACTTTCTATTAGTGTTCACCAAAGGATTAAGAAAGTTCAAACCGAGCCATTATACTATCATTTAGTACCAAATCTATACCAATGCATCTCTTTGAACAATCGTGTTTGGAACCTCAAGACCGCGATTAGGCTGAGAGGTAAACTGTACTGGCAAGACAATAAATGACACTACAACACCATGTACAACAGGAGGCGCTGAAAAGACGACAAGGCTTGAGCCCAAAAGAGTTAAACAATAATTGTCGCGTAACACCTTAACAAATGCAAAATTATTTCAAGTTCTCAGGGTTTCCCTTTGCATAACTTGTGAAAAGGACCACGACGTGTTCATCGGTGTCATAGTAGAGCTTCATGATCGTCTGATCGACCTAATGAGCTGTACGTATAATATGAGCTATTCAATCCTTGCTTTGGCAACTGTAAAGCCCGTGAGATTTTTTCCGGGTTAACTTAATGCCTTGAAAGCTTCTTGAAGTTGCATGATAATCATAATGGGGGCCTAAATTTGCAACTACTAACGTTGTTACATATCGTAATAGCAATGTATTGAATCTTAGCGTGGAAGTCCACAATATGCTCTTGCAGAATAGACATTCTTATTGCAGTACGGGCCAGGCTCATATCCACGCGGGATTGCTAACATTATTCCTAAGTTTAGTCGGACAAGTCACGAGGATATGGCTTAGCATACACGTCTCGGCGAACCCATATTCTGACGGATGCTCTCGAGTGCTAAAGTGGTGCGCATTCAACATGCCTTGATCCCCTCTTTGAGATATGGAATAACTTACAAGGGAAGCTTGTATGAAGGAATGGGTGTTCTTCTGTTGCAGAAAGACATAATTCTTAGGCCAGCGTATAGATTGCTTTGATATGCATATTGTACTGACAGACCGTTGAGGGCTGGGGGAGAAAGACGTAATGGTAGGAGGGTTCTCTGGATGCAAGAGAACATATATCTATATAGCGAATAAAGAGTTCTGTTTATTGAAGTAGACCCTAGATCTATCCTGAACGTGTTCATCAAGGGAGACGAATCCGAGCTCTCATGTAGCTATATGCACTCTACACATATCGGAAATTGAGATGCTGGCAGAGGACCAAATTTTTCATTTTCAGTTTTCGCAGTGGCTGTAAATTAGCTTTGTAGTACCATGTACCTGCATATAGTATCTGATGTGATTAAGCCATACCCATAAATGTGTCATTTCGCCGAAACAGAAGCTGATTCAGCTGTAAGCCACTGTACTAAGAACGTTCGGTGTCAAAAAAAGAAATATTCTAGGTAGGTATTCAATGGTAAAGTAGGTATGCACATCAGTCGGTAGATCAAAATTAACAGCTAGGTAATACATAAGAAACGACCTACAAGTAGTTGCGGGAATGAAGAGACCCGGCCGTATGGCATCCTTTTTGGGGGGTTTGCTCGGAATACTCCGTTCTTGAGATTTCAAGCCCATTAGGTCCATACACTGCACGGTACTCGGCAGACGATATATCAAGGGACGCTAATTATACAGGTATAAGACGACAAGGTAATTTTCGCTTCCCCCAGAGAGTTCTGTACTACAACGTATGAAGCCGAGGAAGCTTCAGCGGTGTATCTCTGAACCGTCTTATGCCACGTCTGTGATTTCACCGAATTGGGAATGGTACATAGATGGCGTCTCTCAGCTTACTTGCATAAGGCTAAGCGCCCTGCCGATCACTTGATCAGTTTAACCTTCTTCGTACTAGATAGTCTGTCCGCCTCTCTGCCTTGCCTTGTCGAGGCGGTGTGAAAATTAAACGTCAGAGGAATAGTGGGAGTAGCAGTGGTAAGTCTGACATTTAATTCTCGGACCGCCTCGCTTGTGAAGTTGTACTGCAGTTGTGTAAGTTTCAGTAGCATGTGTTGGATGTCGCTTAAATTTTCCTGTCTTGAATACCTAGCTGAGGTGTGATTGAGTAGGTAAACAATGGAACACTAGTTTTAAGACATGTCTTGGCAGACTCTCAAGCACTTGAGCGTGGCCAGTCTACCGTGTAGGGAAATTTCCATTCCTTACAGTGTTATACTGTTGTCTCTTAGATTACCTACAATGTAATCTATATCTGTTATCATGGTATGACAAAAGGTTTCTTTGTATCATGTGAAGGTGAGTAGGGTAGTTGTTTGGAGTCTATTTAATAGTGTCGGTGCAAGCAAGGCATGTACATATAGGTAGGCATGTTATGAGGACATTGGACTCACGACTTAACTCTGGGCTAAGCTACGCTGCGTTAGTCTCCTGTCTAGCGATCCTTCAAGGCATAAATGAAAAAAGGTCTGTCCAAAGACTGGCAGCCTATCACAGTGCGCTTACATTCAGCACCCTGGAACTCCTCTTCAGCCGCAGTTGCTATTCACACTAGGTAATTGTACCGTTAGTATAGGTAGTACTGACCTAACAACACCTTCACTGCCTACATGTACTCATCTAATATGCCCTAAGCCTCTTGTACCGTAGGTAATGCATGAGTTAGGAGAGGTTTTCTCGATCACCGAGCTGCAGTTTTCATGCCGTGTCATGAAACCTCCTTTCTTGGCTATGATCCTACGATTACAAGAGCAATCGATGCAACAAGACTTGCATTTCGTTCTTCAGTATTCACCTATCTTCTGCTTTTTTTGTATATTTCGCATTTAACAAGCATTTGATATGTGCTGCTATTAATGGAAAGCAGAGACTTTCTAGACACACTAGACAACCCCCTCATCGCTGTTCTCTTGGCACCGTGATAGCCCAGGACAACACCTGCATTTTCGATACCAAGCATGCCATGGCTCCAGCTCAAGCGCCACATCATCTACCCAGGTCTTTTTATAGAATATACTTTGCGCTACTTGTGCCCTCGCAGGTGGTGCTAACTTGCCGAGACTTTCTGTTAGGTCACGATGGCTAGTTAGGTAGCATTGCCGCTGTTGTGAGCCGTTGGGAGCCCAGGGAATTGATCCTGGTCCGGCAGGCTTGTCTGAAATTATTCAGATGAAGCTGATTTCCCTCTAGGCTTTAGTCGTCTCATGGCATATATAGCATATGCGATCGCCAACATTGCTTGTTTTCGATGTTTCCCCCCATCTTTTAGTCTCTCGTTTTCCAGCACTACTCACACTTGGAAAATGTCACACATCACAGAACGTCCCGTTGGGAGGGAACATTTCCCCATTTATCCAAAGGGCTTTGTTGCTGTTCGCATCATTCAGTTGGTGCTTGGAATAATCTGCTTGGGTTTAAGTGCTTATATTGTATCCATCATTCCCATCAATGGCGCAGTCTTAGTTTTGTTCACTGTAAGTTGCGAAGCCGAGTTAGCTGTGACGTGATAACTAACAGATACAGTCTATTGTTACCCTCATCAGCAGCGTCTATATTCTCGTCGCCCATTTCGGACCCCCAGCTGCCTACAATTATTGGGCAATCCTTGGCTTGGACATATTCCACGTTATCTTCTGGCTCATCTCCTTTGCTCTTCTCGCCTCTCAAGCTGCTGCTGTCCTCAGCTACACCGATTACTATGGCTTCTACGACGACGCATATACTGCTTATGGTTCTATCGCCGCGGCTGCTGCAGGTGTTGGTGCTGTGAATTGGTAGGTTTACATCGTTGGACTTTTCGATCGTGTGCTCACACAGGCCAGGGTTGTCTACGTTGTTGCTCTCGTTCTGCACAGTATTGCACTTCACCGTCATAGACAGGCTGGGCTCCACGCGATGCCGGGCAAATCTGCAACTGCGCCTGAGACTACTGTGCCTCCCGTAGCTGCAGTTGATGTCCAGATGCAGCCGCAGCAACCTCAAAATTATTATCAGCCCCAGCAAGCTCATGAGGTAGCCTACCAACAGCAACAGCAACAGCAACATCAACCTCCTCAGCCAGTTGAACAACAGCAAACCTACCAACAACATAATTACTAAAGTAGTATGCCGTACATCCATTCAATTAGACGGTTCTATTATAAAAGGCAGTATACTCGCTGACTCCCATGTTCTGGATGCAACGACCTCACACTTATAATTCTAAGACAACGAAGACGTTAATATGGTCTGCTGCAATCCACATTTGTATAATCGGTCTTTGGCTATTGGTCCTTGGTCATGGAGGAGGGAGGGTCTTACCTCAGGACGCAAAAGTGAACGGATTTGGTAACAAGGAGGTTAACTTTTCACAGTAAGGGATTATAATGCAACACTGTTCCTTCGTTTATTCTACTCTTCTCACGGAAAAGATAATTCCGGTGACGATAGGAAGAACCTCGAGCTTGCGATAAATCTTGAGCTTTGTTCAAAATTGCTTGGATCTTTCAAAGGGTGCCGGGAGAGACATGGCCCGAAAGCGGTAGCCTAGCACGAAAACGTCTAATAATAGGCAGCTAAATCAATAATTTCCTCAGGCTCGCATTCCTCAGTTCTTTATGAGATAAATCTTTGTTCATCAAATTGTTCAACGTTCGCGATTTCTTTGAATACCATGCCTTATCAATAACCCTACTGCTAGCTAACAAACTCATAGTGGCGAACCTTCTTCCAATCCTCGCTGCTTTGCATCTGTAAACGAAAATCAGGTGTGGGACCCGCCCTTCTACAGCAGCTTTGTCGGTCATTGAAGCATCATGGAGAAATATACGGACGTACCAACACTACCATCTGTGGAATATCCCAGAGTCGCAAGAACTTTTAAGCGGCCCCCACAACAGTATTCCTTCTCTGTACTAGACCTCCTGAGGTATTATACAGGAACCGATCCTGACTTGATATGGGGGCCGTACTACAAAAGGTTCCGAGCCGCCCAGCGGGACAAGGGCACCTGGGTTGGTTTTAACCTAAGAGTTATGTGGGATAGTATACCGGCTACCGCACAAACAAGGCCGGGAAGTATACAACAATTCTTCAACTGGGTCGCCGGCATCGATCCCAGTCCCACCCTTACGCCGCCACCACCCGTAGCCGAGACAAATGATACAAGTAACAAGAATCAGACTAAAAGTGACAAGCTTTGGACAACAAGCCGCCGGAGCCAGAATCCCATTACGAGTTTCCTAACAACTAGAAGTAAAGTCGATTCCTGGCAACATGAAACTGGGGTGAAGGAAGATGGGAGCCCAACTCAGATTGACTTTACTGAGTGGTATGGGCGGCTTAAGCATCCGCAAGACTATGACGATAATTTCTACCGCAATAACTACCAGGTCTTGTACCACAAAGTGTGTGACCTTGCCGATAAATGGTTTGGGGCTGGTATCCATCTCGACGATCTACGAGACAGCGGAGATGGAATCTCGGCCTGGGAGGCACCGATGACAGAGCAGTTCATCCAATATGCGCGTGTTGTGGCGCATGAGGACTGCGGGTACGTCGAGTGGAAGGACATCTTGGATGACCCCCAACACCGCAAATGGCTGTGCGTGAGCATCTTCGCACAGATCATTGAGAGAAAGGTCTTCAACGAACTACTATTCGGCGCTAGCGAGACTATTCAACAAGAATTAGACCGACACGACCATTTCTGGCTACTTCAAGAAGGTAAGCTTCTCCGCCATGACTGTCCCCTTTCCCCCACAAATAAGATACGATTGCTAGATCGAGATGATGTGAAAGTCACGCTGACCAGCTCCCCATAGGATTTACACGCAAGGAAGGTCGCCGCCAGATTGCGCGTAGTGCACTTGGTGGGGGATTAATTCCCGAGCATTTCTGGGATGCCGTGGATGACCTTGCTGGCCGGACAGTCCTGATTTTTCAACCTTTACTCACGCTAGTCGCCTTGGGCACGGGAAGGGCTACAAGTACTGACGAGGCCGTGTTTTGGCAAGAAGTACACTCGATCATCGCCCTGGCAGGATACTTCCAAATCTGCATGGCCGTCTCACCGAGCATCTTTCATGTTTTGTCTGCGTCACCAGGCGCTCGCTTCCAGTGGGAAGAGGAAGCGCATGCCGATACAGAAATCTACCGGAAGTCCAAGGGTTTCCATAAGAGTCATGAGGACCGCTGGAGAGTTATAGCAGAGCTTAGTGCGAAGAACGAGAGCGCCGAGGTCACCAAACTCACTGAATCTATGGACAGTAGCGAAGATGTCTCGCTGTACATGCCGCTTCCGACCAGTGAAGAGGAATACCGGATTGAGGATCACCAGCGTCGGCGCGGTGGTAAGGTCATGTACGCCGTTTTCCCCAAACTGACGAGGTATGCAGCCGAGAACGTCGGTGAGACGATCTACGATCCAAAGGCGGCGGTCGCGCAAGAAGTTCTAAAGTCCGGCGAGGGCATGCGCATTTCAATTCTCCACCGATGCATGGTTGTATACTACCAGGGCCTCGTTCATTCTCCAGCTAACGAATATGACGGCATCACCCTCGAGGAACACCTGGATGATATCTCGTGGAGTCGCACGATCGGGCACATCATCCCCTACTTCCAATACTACTGGGACGCAAACGGCAACCCGGCAGTGTGGTTCTCATGGCCAGCGTGGCCTAAGTCTATCGACAAGTACTGGCTCTGGTGGCTTCTCTTTACCGGCATCTCACAGGCTGTCAGGCTCAAGAATGGAGGGTTGCCATTTATCGAGAAGTTTGGCTGGTATACAACATTTGTGTTACAGCCCTTGGGTTGGTTTCTGACAGAAGTCGCAGTGTACCTCGTCGTAAGGTCTTACAATTGGCCTTTCCTCAGAGGTCGCTGGCTCTTCGTTCAAGTCCGATTGTTCAATCTTCTCTTCATGTTACTAACGGCGGTGCTTAATAAATATCGAGACCAAGAGGTCGTCTTGTTCTCCCTCCTCTGTGGGCCATTAGTTTGGGCCGATAGAATCTTGCTTAAAAAATCTCCCACGTTCGTCATGGACATTGCTACGGGTTTGCGAGAAGAAGGTGCCTCCGCCGTCATCAGCCGCCTTGTTTCGGCGGTTAATGCGACCGTTGCTGTGTAACGACCTTTTGACGACATGCGCTGGGCCTGTCCGAAGCAAGAAGACACCGTCACAGCATCAGTTTTCTCATATCGCCTGCGGTGGAATACACAATTATAGAGTATAGGTAATCACATGGTATGTGGTGGCGGGGGGATGAAATATCGTCTGCCTCAGACTTGTTTTTGTATCCATAGTCAAGACGTCGCGACGTATTCGTTTGAGCAAGTTTCTTCTATGATCTTATGTAAAAGCTCAATAAATATAATAGCCAAAGATTTGACTCCGGGATTTGATTCTTTTGTTAAATGTGGTCTGCTACACCCACCACTTTTCATGACGAAGGATAAAATCCACCTCGGCGTCAGCATACTCGAGAATATGTTGGGGTGCGTAAATAGGTTTCCAGCCCAGAGCCGCTGATCCACGATCTGCCGTGAATGTGCATCTGCCGCATCCTATAAGCAATGGTGAAACTTAGTGTAAATAGCAGTCAAAGAAAGCTGACTTACTTTCCTCCTACCATGACGGCCACTAAATCCTTAGTACATCCCAGCCCTTGGGCCATGGTTTCGATGTTTTGATCATTCGCTGTCATAACTGTGCCGTCAAGTATAACATCGCGCTTTGCTAACGCTGCTGCCATGGCAGTATATAGATCATCCCACTGGAAATGTGGATAATCAGCCATAATGAAAACCATCGGTAGGGAAAATGAGACTCACTGTGACACTTCCGGATGCGGCAAGATAATAGCCATTTTTCCCATAGTCGGGATCCGCGCCGGTCAGAATCTTCCGCATGAGTTCAAGGTACATACTCGTATTATCACGAACATGGCATACAGGCCAAGTCTGCTCTGTTAGTATTGATTGTCAGGCGTGTGGAAGGGGATTGATTCACCGGACGATCAGTTTCAACCCGATAGACGCGTTTTGCGGCCACGGCAGCGCGGACAATATCAACTGTCTGAATCGAAATTTTGTTGCCAAAACCCTCCCCCCTGCCATCTGGAATACTAAATTTTAGTATAATCTCATTGCTGAAAAGCTGAGGGGGTGGATATAGGTAGCATAATAGCTTACACACGATGCAAGGCACGAAGATATAACTACGAATCCCATACTTCTCCGACTCTTCAATCATGAAATTGTTGGCATTGATACACTACAGCTTGGTCAATTTCTGTCAACGCCCAAGGTTCAGAGTGAGCACCAACTTGCTGCATCCAAAGGAAGGGGGCCTTCTGCGCCTTTTGAATTTCATATAGTTTGGTATCGCTATCAAGTAGGGGCTTATCCGTCGGAGCGCCACTGTGAGAGGAGAATACCTTGGCACCACTAGTCTATACCGATACTCTATATTAGGCACCCGGATATTGTCAGTCTTGATAGCGTGAAGATACACACATGCAGGATGTGAACTTGAAGTCCAGTTTGTTTCTTCACTTCGGCCATGGCCTTGATGAAATATGATTGCGATGTATGAAACCGAGGCGATATCAAATGGTATACGATGGTGATTCTGTTATTGACCACCGCTGTCCAAACCTCGTTTTCGTTTTCGGCATCGAAAGTGAGAGGTTCGGCGCCATATTGCTTGACTCCTTCGGCTTGCTCAGGTGTACGTACAAGGGCGTATAGCTTGTTGTAGGCAGGTAGGTTTGCCTCATTCCACCTCGCGAGTACTGTGGTGTTAATTAAGAATAGTTAACAACTTGAGAAGGGTCATTTTCTGAGGTATTTTTGAAACATATAAATCACCGAGGTGATTCCATCTTAGCTAGAGGTTTCCTATTCTGCGAGACGCAGGGAAATAAAAGCAAATGACTTGAAAATCTACTCACGAGAGCCGCCGAGGTAGCCGGAACCGCCAGTGATCAGAATATTATGAGACATGATAGTTAGTGATCGTAAAAATAGGAGAAATTGATTGACCGTTTTAAGTCCCTTGCACATCAAGGTAACGAAAATCACTTAATCGATGGCATACTACTGAGAAGACATTCTGTCGTTAACAACATACTTAACAGTTGTGACAAGTACTCGTTGTTGTTATATAGGAAGGGCGGTGATAGGTGGGCCAGACGTTGATCTACCCAGGCTTATTACTAATTGACCTACTACCCCAGTCAAGCTTATATCATCATCGGATAGACTGATGTCGCCTGAACATTTGTCATACCTACGTGGGTCAATTATAGGATATTCACCAATTCTCGATGGCTCGTGATACTACAATTGAATTTCAAGAATGAAATAAAATATAACGGACAGGGAAAAAATAAATAAAAAGGGATGGTGCAGGCTCAATGTGGACTATAGCCTATTTTCGAATCGATAACTACGAGAGAGAAGTTCATAGTACATATAGAAATACCGACTGCTCATTAAGAATACGAGTATGGCTTTGTGAGTCACTAATATTGAGTTCTGGCTTGGATCCTTAGTGGCACTAGTTAATAGCTGAAGGATCAACCGACGCACTTAGGCGTCTAGAGGAGAAGGTGTTGAAATGGAGACGACAGTTTTCAAAGCAGCAGAATGAGCAACACGCCGTTACTATTGTCTTCAATTCGGCTCTTTGCAGAGTTAAAGTGCTGGAACATAACAGAATGGCGCTAGACAAAAAGGCGGCCGGGAACGAACTCTGTATACGGTCAAAAGAGCATATCACCGCGCTGAGATTGAACAAAAAGCATCGTATCATGTCGGTCGCCTGCTTTATGTTATAGCTCACATCCCGATTTCAGTTCCTTCCAGTGTAGCAATGCCATACCCACCGAGTAATCCAGTATGATGTCTCATAATAGATGCCTGGAAGTTTTACTTACCTCTGTTCCAGAGCTTGGACGTCAGACAACTCCTTTTTTCAAGCCGTGTGATAATAATCTGCAAACACTTCGAACGAAATATACCTTAGGTCTCTATTACCAGCCTAATCACCTTCATGGTGACAACTATAAGTATCCAAAGCCTTGTCGACATCATGGGATCTCCAGGCTCCAGCAAGTTCGGTAACCTTTACAGCCAGAGGTACATGGTTTCATTCAGGCGCAAATAAACCACTTTGTCAGAATGTGCCATGAACTCAATGATTTCAAGCAGAAATCATTACAGGAGGTCAGCGTTAGTCTCAGCCACATCAACCACCATACTCTTAACATGAATGCCATGTTGTCTTCAGGATCAGATGTCAGAAGTGGAGTAATAACGCCTCTTCATCTACATGTTTACGAAGCAAGGAATAGCGTGATTAAAAAATAGATCAAGACAGCCGGTGGTCCCGCCATCCACTTGCTAATAAAGCACCAACTGTACTGCCTCGGAGCCAAAACAACATTAACAACACTCTACCAGTCCCAGTTGACGTCAATGTTCCTGAGGCTCAGGCAACAAGGCGAGAGACTCGGAGTCATGACAATAGGAAGAATCTAGGCAACAACCATAAATCATCGGCCGTTTTTAATGATACCAGACTCGAAATCAAGGGAAAAGAAGCCATTGATAGCAAACCTTGCAGCAAGAAGCGCAGTAGAAACGTGGTCCCGCCATCAGGAGCATCGACACCGAATGATAAAAAACAGACAGCGGTATGCTGAGCGTCCGACCTTTTACATACAAGATGTCGATGGAGACTGCATACTCTAATTTTTCTACATGAATTCTCTCCTCTGGATCGTCAATTACCCCCTCTCTGAAATTCATATGAAGAGAAACCCCTTCTTCGTTACCGGTCTCGCAATTCAGCGCTGGGAAAAGAATCATCTCAAGTCGATAACAATTCAGGGGATTTTTGAACACCACATCATTCAGGGTACGCAAGTTCTTCCTCACATCTCTGTTATGTCATGACTTTACCTGTAATGCATACTTGCAGCGATATGGTGTGTTGACAACAGCACAAACTCTTAGTGCTCGAAGCTACCTTGAGCGAAACCAAAGAAAAGAACATGGCGGATGACGGTGAGGGACTTGATTTTAGAACTTAGAGAGCTCTAGATGTTCAGTTCTCCAATAGGCAATCTTGCGATAATGGAGTTAAAAAGGAAGCAAGAGAGCGATGCCCGGCATGAGAACGCGAATAATTTCGAAACACCCGAGTCTAGTAAGTAATGATCGAAATTCCTGGCCTACTATTTTCTTTGACGCTGTACAATCCTTAGTTCTCACATACCGCTTTTTTAAGTGCTAATGATTAAGTTTATTACAGTGTACTCCCTATTACAACAGGGATTCCGAAATTTCGGACTGAATCCGCATAGTGAATGGATATCCTACCTCCAATTGAGTCCAAACAGTTGCCTACGTGAACAACGGACCAAATCCCAGTTTCCCAGTTTCTGTATCCACCTTCTCGAAAGCTAGTAACGCCCAAACATGAGACGGGAAAGACGACAGATCTTATCCAGGAGTCCAGGACATGACCTGGGCAAGTGGTATCGAGAAGCCAATAACAAGGCGGGACAAGACGAGTGGAGACGGCCTTCATGGTAACTGCGATACCCTCTTGCCACAAGGAGCGCTGTTTCTTGTCAGAAAGAAAAAAGAAGGAAAACACAAAAGCCGCGCTAGCCAGGGTGTGCTGGACCAAACTGGTGAACGGGGACTCGATATCACGCGAGAATAGGGGCCGGCCACCCACCGGAAGTGTAACGAGTGCAGGGATCCCTAGTAGCAGATACCAAGGAGGCAAGATTTCGAATCGTAGAAATCGGATCTTGTCACACTTTTCACACTTGTCATTATTGTTCCGTTGTGAAAATGCAGAGAGACAGATAGTCAGCACTTGAAGAATATCCGACAAGATACAAACGGTGATTTCGCGCGGCGATCTCGGAGGACTTGCGAGGTTGACTCGATAGGGGTAAAGCATATTTCGATAGCTTGAAAGCAGTAGATACGCACATAGGATCGCAATAACACTAAGAGTAAAAACACGCTGCCGGAGTCTACCTAGGATGAGGCATGATTAATGTAATTACACACATCGACGTATCCAATACGTTATTCATAATAATATCCGTCATCTACGGTTTCTTGACCTAACCGCTTACCAAATAACAGAATCAATATCAAGCGACACACTGAAGCTCCTCGAGCACAAGAACTGATTCGGGACTGACTACCGAGGTCAGGTTGAGGGTATCAGCATAAATTCTAAACAACGCTTAATAAGCTAACCCCCCATAGCCCCCCCCCACAACTCCCCAATCTCACTCCAACTCCTGTAACCTCGTAGAGCTAGCTGCCTCATCGCTGCTTCCGTTCCCAGCTCCCCAATTCCTAATGTGTTTCGTGTTACTATGCATGCGCTTAATTCCTCCTAGCATACAGAAATATATAGACACTTCAAAAGAGCGAAAGTCGTCCTTCTATCTCCAACCTTAACTAGATACTCTAGTACAGCACCTAATACATAGGTATATACACATATATAAGCATGGCGTTCAGTGTAGGAAAGGCAAGCACTGTTTATATGTCCCCATAGGCCAATAATAACAATAGTCACAACATCATAAAGGAGACGTAGAGAGAGAGAGAGAGAGAGAGAGAGAGAGAGAGAGAGAGAGAGAGAGAGAGAGAGCAAGCAAACCAGGCAAAACCCCTCCCTTTATTCATATCCCGCCCGTGAAACCCACTCCATTAATACCCAAACCCGCATCCATCCAGTTCTGCCAGTTGACGACGGCCTCGCCGGATTCCATATTGACGTCCTGATCGTCGGCGGCTGCCACGTTCATGTTGCTGTACGGCCCGGTAAAGCTACTGCTATTGTTGTTATTACTGATGGGGATGGTCTGCGGGTTCCAGAGCCAAGGCGGAGGGTGGTCATCCGTTATCGCGCCGGCGCCCATCTCCATGTCCACCTGCAAGCCGCCGCTTCTGCCTTGGTGATTTGGCAGTGCGTTGCCGCCCTGCGTGCTGAAGTTTTCGATGGGGATGCCTGGCTGAGATGACTTGAAGGTCTGCGTACTGGCGAACGACGCGTCGCCGTTCAGAAGCGCCTGGCTCGCGAACTCGGTCGTGTCCCCAGCAAATGCGAGCGGGAAAAGGTTCTCTGGGCTGAAGAATGGCTCGACCATTGTGCAGTCGAGCTGCACGTCTGCTGCTTTCTGCATCATTTGCTGCGGCGTCGCCGCTGTTTTCTCCGGGATGCCGATGTTGTTGTTATTGCTATTATTGTTCAAATGAATAGGGTTAGGTGCCGGTTGATTTACACCGTTTGTACCGACCAGTTTCCGCCATTGGTTCCGCGCAAGAGTACTACGGACGGAGCTAGGTAGATGCTGAAAGCTAGCTGGTGGGAGTTTGTTGTGCTCTTCGACGTCGAGCTCCTCGGCGGCTTGTGGGTTAGCCCGTAGCCGCGCAATCTCGCTCTCGCGGTGTCTTTTTGCTTGGATCATGAGCTTTCGCAGGAGGTTCCATATGACGGGCTTGGCGAAGTCAAGATTCTTGTCTTGGAAGGTAGCGCTTAGCGCAATCCACCCTCTCTCAACCGAAGCAGACCAGGACCGCCGACAAACTTCAAGTAAAAGGTACGCGACGGCATGCCATTGATTATAGGTCTGAAAAAGCCATCTCCAACGGCGGATTTTGTGTTCTGAGTTTAAGATCCTGCTATACTCGACAACTTCTATAGACGCCATGAACAGGCGGTCGCGTACATCACTGGAAAGCTCGTTGCCGGTAGAAGGCATTAGGGGTTGGTAGATCACGAGGCTCATCTTGGACATAATGAGTCGTGCGATAGTGGCGGAGACCCAGTTGAGCAGGTCGGTTTCTTTATCTGGGCATAACTTTAGATACTTCTGGTCGATATGCTCGTACATCTCAATCAGTTTATCCTCTTGCTCTTGCGGCGTACTCCGCGAATCTTTGGGGCAAGGCGACAAGCCGCTCGAGGCAGTATGTAATCTCCTGGACAATCCGCAGATCTCGTATCGAATCAGACAGAAAGTCATATCCGTTGATCCCAGTCGCTCCGGGGGGAAGTCGGTCATGTCGGGGCTGATATCATCATCGTTGACGTTCAGGGGGAATGAAGTATCAAACGACCGCTCTACCACGGTTAGCTCGCAACCTTGATCCTCTGCAGATCGAAGATCTAGCACGCAAATAGCCCACCAGAGCCTTCGTCGCATTTCAATATCAAAAGGGCTAATATTGTCGAAGTGAGTGCCATCTCGATGTAGTCCCAGCGACTGTGCAATTTTCACCACTAGCCCAGTAAGCGCGGAAGAAAATTTCGTGTCGTCGTATCGCCGGACAAGGATGAGGAACAGCACGAAGGCTTGCAGTACGACCAATTCTGAGCTGGTTACACAATTTGCTTTAGCCAAAGCCTGCTCGGTGGCAAACCGATACCGCGCAATTAGTTGTAGCTTCTCAGCGCCGAAATTCGTCACGACCTATGGTTTAATGGTTAGAGTCGCTTGCTAAAAGATTCAGGGTTGGACAGCGGGGCATACTTCGTCCTGCTCCATCGAGGTGATTGCGGCGAGGTAGATAGCGAACATCAGAGCTTCCACGCCGGGAGTCATCGTGCTCATGTCGCTCCTCAACTCCTTGACGATTTTTGTCATGGTGGGCACGTGAAGAAGCTTGATGATCGGGTCCACGTTCTCCATGTAGACCTGCCAGTAGAACAGCACCTGCGACGGCAACGGGTGGAGCGACCGCAAGTCGACGTTGGACGAGCTGTAGCCGAATATGAAACCGTGGTGGTCGATGTGTCGGTCTGTCTGGGGATCGGCTGTAACTGGCGATGCCTCGTCGCCCGACGAGTCGGAGGAGTCATCGGTGAGACGCTGGGTTTCCGAGCGGAGGGCTTCGATCTGTTTCACGCATCAGTCTAGCACGGGCGGCCAAGCACCGCTGTGGCAAGCATGCGCACCTCTTCGGTAATTTTACTCCAGAAGGCGTTGTTGACGTAGCGGGCCTTGCCCTTCTCGTTCAGCACAAGCTTGCCGAAGTCCTTGTTCACGTCGCTACCGGGAGGGCTCTTGGCATTCACAAGACCGCTGCTCGCGACTGAGCCACCGGTGCCGGTGCGACGCACTGCAGAGTAGCCGGGCGGAGCATTGTTGGCCGGCGACGGGTGCTCGACCGATGGGCTGGCGGCCGGTCTGCGGCGATCGCTTTCGTGCGCCGTGTCAGACGTTGCTTCGGGGGACTCGCTGTTGGCGCCATGTTTGTATGTCTCGAATTCGATCTGACCGCTCAGGTCCTCAACAATGCCCTCCAGCTTACGCAGCCGCTTCATGAGCTCCATCTCTCGCTCGCTCGTCTGCTTCGGGGGCGCATTGGGGTCTTTGGCGCGCGGCCGACGGGGGGCTCTACCGGGAGCCGGGAAGACACATTGGATCTGTGCCTTGCGACAGTTGCCGCACGGCATGTGCTTGTCGCAGCGTACTTTACGGCGACGACATGTCACGCAGCTCCGGGGATTCAGGGCCGCCGAAGGCGTGGCGAACGGGTCGAGGGTGATGGGTCCGGTGATGAAGGACGGAGCAGCACCGGCGGACGGTGGTTGGCCGACTGGTGGCGTGGCGCCAACCGGCGTACTGTTATGGTTGCTCTCAAGTGGTGTTGACGGATGCGGCGAATCGTTGGACTGCAGCGTCGGCGACCTGCCCGACAATGTCATGGTGGATGGCGTGTCTATCGCCGCGTGGGCGTTCATCGTCGTTGAGACGGTGTCAGGGGTAGGCGGATTGTGTGGCGATCTTTTACAACAAACGTTAATACTACTGCCGCCACGTTGTTGCTCATGAAACCAACCCCCGCGATCTCAATGGAATACAACGGTGTCGGCTACTGATGAACGAGAGTCGTATGGCGTATATATCGTTGGATCAAGGGCGTTGTTAGTGTCTTGGGGCTCGGTGCCACCAACCCGAAGACCATTTCACGATTTCTGCGCCGCAAAGATTTTGCCGCCCTCGACGGAGCGATTTCATGCGATACTGTAGATGAGAATTAGAGCTTCTTTGTTAGGTAACTGTAAAATTTTCGAGTCTTTCTAATTTTCCTGCTTTCCTTGTTCTTTTCTTCTGTCTCTCGTTTTTGCCCCCGAAAGCTAGTTCGTCTGTTGATAGCTAGATAAATAGTATACGAATGCGGAATCGAAGATGAAGGCTTACTTAGAGGCTTGGAGGGGTATGAATTGAAAGATAAGATGATGGAATTTGCCTAGTCAACTTGGCGCCCGCGAGACCTGGATATTACCGGCACCAGTTTGGAGAGCTTGGCAGACCAATGAGAACAGGGGTAGCATTGCTACAAGGGGGGCTTGAGTCATCAACCTGATCACCCGCTACTGTAAATCATCAAGGTTAGGTAATATGCAGTGTACAGGGAAGGCAGTTGTTACTGTACTTATGTAGACCAGGATACAGCTATTTCCGAGCGACTCGGCTCCGGTCATGGCCATGTAGATACCGGGATCTTTGTCATTCATTGTATTATGTGTGGTATTTACAGCTGGCGACCAGACAGACTCGTACGGATCGCTATTCATATTTCAAATCTTCCTGAGTCGAATGATAGATTAACATGGCCCGGATCAACCTCAAACAGCTTGATTACAACATATTTTGCCTGTGGTGACCGTGCCTCGAGGAGACTACACGAGGGTGTGGTTTGTTCGGACCGGAGCGCTGACGGTTGCATCGGTTTGAAGCTAATCAAATCATCAAGTGATATTAATTCTTTCCGAGGTATATTTTTCATCGCCGACTAAAGACACTATGTATGTACGCCCAACCAGTCCAAAGTCGATTAAGACAGTCGTTTCCCTTGATATCGTCACGAGCCAAACGAGCTTGGAAAGCTACGTGTGCTATGCTAAAAATGAACAGCCTAGTTGAAATGTAGACTTATGCTGCCTTAATACGCCTTCTTTGCCCATACTCTATGAATCGATGCCAAAGCCAAATATTCGTCATACTCAGTGCCATGTATCCCAATTTTTGCTTTTAAGATCCTCGCGCCAGTACCGTCCAAACGTCAAAACACCGTGCGAATCCGCATTTAAGGTTAGGTGATATTAGCATGAGAAGGAGTCCGTTAAATCATCCGCATCACTACGGTACGTGCCTAACGATTGCTGGTGATACTCTGCATTGCATTATGTTGTAGGGTTTCTACTCCTCGATCATGCTGCAGTCGTCTCGGCACAGTCGTCGCCGTCTTCGCAGGTATCGCAGTCCGCATTTGTCTCAACCAGTTGTTCTATCCGGGGAATCAGCTCGGGTATCCGAAATGGCTTCGAAATAACGTCATCCTATCCAGAGAGTTAGCGCGTGGTTGGGGGTTTTATCGTTGCTGTGAGGCTCACCACTCCCGCGGCCTTTGCGTTTTCAATCTGCTCGGGCCGTGCATATGCTGTTACAGCAATGATGGGTATATGGCTGACGATGGTGCCATCTCGCTCCAGTTCGCGGATCTTGCGTGCGCAGGTCATACCGTCCATGACGGGCATCTCCAAGTCCATTAAGATAACCGATATATCGTCCCCTGAAGACTCGTTGCCCTGCCAGTAGCGCGAGCCCTTCAGTATTTCAAGAGCCTCTCCTCCATGATTCGCTACCTTGGTGTTGTTTCCAACGTTGCGGAGTGACCTTTGCAATACCTTTTGGTTGACCAGATTGTCTTCAACGATAAGAACGTCAAACAATCGTCGGCCGTCCTCAGAAAACCTGGGCTCTGGGCCGGGAGTCTTTGAGCGACTGAGCAAATCTCGAGCGCTAGCTTTCGGCCGTCGGGTTTCGATTGTTGTTGAGGAACCAGGTGCTCGCGTAAGAGGGGGGGCGGGTGGGAGGACCTTATGTTCTGCTGGTGGAGCATCTGTCTTGCGGCTTCTGATGTAAAAGGAGAACGTGCTGCCAACGCCTTTCTGAGATGTCACGCCGATTTGACCACCTTGCAATTCTGTCAGGATCCTGGAAATAAAGAGGCCTAGCCCAGACCCTCCATATTGAACATGAGTTCTAGGTGTCGCTTGTGAGAAGCGTTGAAAAAGCAGTTTCCTCTCGTGCTCGTCCAATCCCCTCCCGGTGTCTTGGACCGAGAAGACAAGATTGATCTTGTCTCCATTGCCCCAATCAGGTTGGTTCGTGAGGTCGTCTTGGTCCGATCGATCGCTCTGAAAGTAAGTGACTCCAGCCTCTGTTATGTCCGAGATATCAATCGATGCATCGAGAGTTACAATGATGGACCGTTTAGGATGGGACTGCGTGAACTTAATTGCATTGGTCATCAAATTGATCAAAACCTGAAGAAGCCGGGACGGGTCCAATTTCACCCAATCGATACCCATATCAATGTACCGGTTCTTCACCTGGAATTTCATCTCGATGCCGTTTGTGTTTAGCTCACCCTCAAACATTTTGAGCACCCGCTGGACTACAGCCAGTGGCTGCACATCAACCGGGGTAACAAGGAGGAGCTGGGAATCAAGCTTGGACAACGTTAAGATATCGTCGACAATACGTTTTTGGTGACTTGCACATAAGCTGATAGTATTTGCCGCCTCAAGACAGCCTGCTAAAGCAAGCTTTAGGTTTTCGCTCTTCTCGGTGCCGTCCTTGGTCAAGTCGTATGTGCTCAGAGTACCTGCTATCTCGTCCGCACATTGAAGAATTGCACTCAAAGGATTGCGCATTTCATGACTCGTGATGTCGATAAAATTCTCTTGCTGTCGTTTAAGTTCAACAGCCTCTTCCCTACGCTGCATCTGTATCTGCTCGGCCAATTTCTGCTGCGATATGTTTGTGATGCAACCAAAAATCCCTTTGATTCCGCCCTCAGAATCTTTTTCTGGATAAGCACTCATCAACACCCATGTGTCAATGATGATACCCCCTTCATGGCGGGAGCATTTAAACCTGAATTCGTGGGTAATAGCGACTTTCTCGACGACAAGTTGCCGCCATACTTCTTCAAGAGCTGGACGGTCTTCATCCTTAACACTTTGCATCCAGTTGTTGACGCTTTCGGACCTGTTATGTCGAGATAAATCCCACCACATGTCATTAGAGTATGTGATATGTCCCTGATGATCGGCTATGAACATGCCAACAGGGGCGAATTCTGCCATTCGTGTGAATTTGAGTTCGCTTTCCTCGACTTCTCGTGTGCGGATGTGCAATT
Organism: Xylaria venustula; assembly: GCA_022578775.1. NCBI lineage: Eukaryota > Fungi > Ascomycota > Sordariomycetes > Xylariales > Xylariaceae > Xylaria > Xylaria venustula. The sequence goes on along the minus strand of MU389328.1, from coordinate 780,637 downwards.
GCTCTGTCAGTTCCTGCCTGTCTCGCAATGCCATTTGAGCCGCGCGCTGGCCTCGCCGGATTTCTTCTTCGAATAACACAACTGATGCCAGAGACGTTGCCAACTGTCTTGATAGCAAGTTGATGAAGAGCTGATAGTCCTCATCATATGGTCGTCGGGGATTGACACCCATCACCATAAAACCGACAACACTCTCACTACCAGTTGTCGGGTGAACTGGAAATATTACAACTAAACGGCACGGCTCTCCACCACCACGCCAATGAAATCCATCCATAAGGCCCTCAGGTAAAGTGCCTTGCTCTGCTGATAAGGTCACAGGCCTGCCATGGTTCGACATGGATTCCCGCATATACGGTGCAAAACCTTCGTTGCTTGTCTTCAGGTCGAGATGATCGACTAGGCAACGGTGGCCGAGAGGGACACCGAGGGATGCTTCGAGGTTTAGCTGTGGTGGGTTCATCCAGCTGCCTGAATGCATAGAACAAATATCGCTCTCTTGCTCCTCCACAACAGAGTATACTAGATTAAATGGCACATCGTCGTCGTTATATTCGAGTCCCTTGTTTACTAAGCTCCAGAAACTCTTGACGTCCCGAGCGAGTGCAGTCCTCTCTCCAACTTCACGCAACGTGAGCATCATCCTTTCGGCCACCTTCCGTCGCGTGTTTTCAAAGGCCGGGTTATAAAGGCCAACAACAGTTCCATCTTCCCCGACTAGTGGTACGATCGACCATGAGAAAAAAGCCTCCTCGTTGAAATCGGCACGCCGTACAATGAAACGGTCGTCGTTTTTCATCGTCGCCTGGCCTGAATCCCACGCGCTCTCAAATATTGTTTGGATCTCATGCCAAATCTCAGGCCAAGCATCCTGATATCGTGAGCCCATCAGCTTCGGATGCTTTCGCCCAGCCATGGCGACGTAAGCCTCATTGTATATTACCGTGAGTTCTCGGCCCCAGTAAAGCGCCGCGGGATGAGGACTGCCCATCACTAGATTAGAGATGGTACGTAGCTCTGGCGACCATTCTTCGATGGGGCCCAGAGGGGTGGATGCCCAGTCCCGAGTGCGGGCAAAATGAATGTGGTCTGGTAAATCGGCAGTTAAGGGGATCCTGGTCCAATCGAATGATGGCTGGGGCAGTGACTCGAGAGCTTCAGGTATAAAATCATGGGACCGGTGAATAACCATAGGTTCTCCTATGTCGTTATCAACACCTGGTTGAGTCTGACTATCAGTGCTCATTTCTCCAACGTCACCAAAATAATCACCCTCGTGAATGATAACATCGCTTGGTGTTTGAGGCTGAGCCATTGGTGTCAGACCTCGACTCCGTGATTCGAAACTAGCTTCGCGCTCCAAGAGCGGCTCGGGGGAAGTATGTGCAATTGACGCGGCACTAGTATTGGCACTGACAAAACGAAACCTGTTTCTGAGTGTGGAACACGTCCATTCAACACCACCATAATGATAGGACGGCATGAAAGCCTCTAATCCTTCAGTAGGAGTTCCACCCGATTTCACCCATGTTCTAAAGTTGTTGAACTCGGTCTTTCCATCATGATTTTCGTGAAAATCCCCGTATACTAATCGTCGGATAGCGTCTGACACGTGAAGCGCGGGGTTTGCATATAGAATCGAGAAAGGGCCTGTAGGTGTACTATTGACAGGATTAAGACTGTCAACAATGAACGTCGGGCGATCGTCTTGTTCGAGCAGTTCTAAAATGCCAACACTCTGAAGTACTTGCAAACTTGGGACAGAGGCTTGCGTATCAGGGCTACGATTTAGTGTGGCTGCCTCGATAGAAGACCAGCTACCTGGTGTGCTTGAAGATCTCGCCGGGCTTGCCGCACTGACAGTGCCTCGTGCTAGTTTCAGAGTTGTCACCTCGGTGCCATCTCGCACTGTCTTTAACATTGTCGTCGCCTCCGACCCAGTGTAGCCGAGTGGCAGTGGCCGGATGAGGAGTGGCTTCTGTCTATGTGAGAAAAAGAGGGGAGAGGTCAGTCCGTCCACGAGCTTCGGGGGTAGAGTAGGCTTCGTGAAGCTACTCAGGTCAATTTTTCGAGGGGGTGAAAGGCGAACCCTTTGCTTTTTTGCAGGCGGATTATTGTCTTTCTCCCCGGCCTCGCCTTCTGGTAGCCGTTTCGTCTGTACCGGTTGGGGCCGAGGCGATATTTGTACAGCAGTGGGGCTGCTCCTCTGCTCGCAATCCACCTCGTCCAGTAAAGGAGGAGTCTGTTTTCTTTGATTTTGTATGTTAGCGTCGGATACAGTAGGTATCAGACCATAATGACCAATTTCCGTCGCAAATTCCCCGGTGCTTCCTGTCTTGGGCGTACTCGCATCGGTAGTAAATAGGTATCGATTTTCCCGAATCGTCCTAGTAAATATGATCGGATCAACGGGCGAGGGTTCTGACGTGAAGCTCTGGTGAAGAGGAGCTGTCGTCGTCGAGATGTCGCCCGGTATTGCTGGATGATGAGGTTCGTGGTAATTTGTTTCTCGTGTCATGAAGTGGTCTCCCTAACTGCCAGGTATATGATCGATCACCGCGCGCCAAGCTCCTGACTCCAAGCCCTGGCACACTCCGTTTCTACGTATCCGGGAGACTTGAGAAGATCAGAATTTTGTTCGGCCGTGGCCATTGATGGATCCAAGTGTTGGGCCGGCGGGACTTGATCAGCAAAGTATGCTCGGGTTCTGCTCCTATCGTGGACAACGCAGCAATAATAGCCCGAAGTAGTCAATGTTCCCCGCCAACGACCGATCACCCTGCGAGAGAAAATGAACGACGCTAAGCAATTTCGTTGGACTTGCGAAGATGCGATAGCTCTTCATGCAAGGTCCGTCCAAACAACAAGGGACAGTTTCCAAAAGCCGCTCCAGTAGTGAACACGGCCTAGCTTCGCAATGAGTGCAGAGCTATGCTACAGTAAATGAGCAGTAGAAGATGGGAGGGCAGGGGAATAGGTATAAACACGGACCAGCAGAAAAGTGGACAGGCAGTTATCTATCAGCCGATCAGGGTTTCGCTCTGGAGTAGCAGGTAGTAGTGTGGTGTAGTGTACAGTAGTGCAGTGGGACGTGGAGAGGTGGAGGAAACAGCAATACGGAGTGTAGGTAGGGACTATGGACTGTATAGAAGGTATGTGTGTACGTTGTTCGGTTGGGAGTGAGTATGTTACAGCAGCGTGCTAGAACTTTGAAGACTTCAGCGTTGTCACTTGTTGGCTAGGTAGATAGCATGTGAGGAAGCAGTCGTCCTGGACGCACAGATAGAAGAATACCAGTACGCAGTAGTGTCTATTTTCTTCAGGGGGGAAAGGCCTATGTAGGTAACTGGGCAGAATAGACAAGAGAAAAGACGAGAGGAGAAAGAGAGAGATGTGCCAGGCTCGAGTAGGTATACAGTATACAGAATCTTCCCTCACGTGTCGCAACAATTGGAAACGCACATATCAGGAAGGATGGCACAGTTATCACTGGCCAGAGGGAAGTACCCGAGTCGAAATGAAGACGCCAGGGTCTGCAGGACATCGTGTGTTCCAGACCTGGAACCTTGAGAGTGGAAGTGCGGATCCTGGCAGGACGGTGGTGGTTTAGGGAAAGTCTCCAGGACCACAGACAAGGGGGGCGTCAAGCACCTGCTTTCTCACACAAGCGCTAAGCTCAACCTGGTCAGAATATTCCGATATGTGGAGAGTAGCAGCGTTGTCGGCCTTAAATTTTCATCGAGTTAGTCCGTTCTGAGCATGCGCTCGCCTAGACTAGTGGACCGGATCTTAGTACGCAGTGCAGACCAGATAGTACCTATGCTACGCATGCCAGCCCGGTAATAATTCGTTTTTAGTTCTTGGAGAACCGTGTTCCAGGCTCGTGGCCTTGGCATAGAAGAAGTTCGTTTTCGTGCGACAGAGATCGCTGATCAGCCGGTAGTTAAAGAATAAGGTAGTGTAGGTTGGTAGATGATATACGGGCTGTTCCGTACGAGTATGGATACTACATATACTTACAGTAACCACCGGTACCACAGCACAAGGGCCGCACGAGATCTGTACACAGACACTGACGTACCTACCTATGAACAGAGCATTAGGGAGGAAAAAGATATATCGTAGCTTGCCGGTTCCCATAGGTATATACTACTCATGCTACATACTTACCACTAGGTGTAATAAGTGCAGTGCACATCGCACAACAGAGCTGGTGGTTCCCATTCGCCCGACCAGATCTCAAGAGGACGGTTCAGGTTTGGAGCCTGAATGATATTGCGCAGAACATGACGACGTCATGGTAGGCGCATATGCTGCTACTATTAGTAAAAATCATCATTCATACGTAGTACTAAAGTAGTAGAAGTTGTCTAGAACTTCGAACTAGAAGAGTTTAGGTTAAAGGAGATTCTGATAGGTCCTGTATGTACCAATGCATACTTTATATGCTAATGTAATCACTTCGCCGCTGTGTAGGTTGTACATACAGTATGTATGTATGTATGCTGAGTTGCCTAACTTCTATTCGAGATTTGACAGCAGCTAGTTTTGCAACTTTTTGTCTAGCAGTATGCATGTACTGCAAAAGAAAATGGGTAGTCGAGACTATCTATCGTCACTCCCTTCGCTGACATGTTCGTAGTGATCCGCTCGCTACCAGACATGCGTAGACTAAAGACAAGGTAGCTATGTACATAGATAGGCAGAACGATATAATCTTGAAGAATGTCAAAAGCCTAAATTCCAATCAATTCTGATTTACCAAGATTCCGAACCGGTCACTCTCCCCTCACCCAAGGATTACCTAGCTACTGCGATCCGTTTTGCTCTTTAGACTCCCTAAGTGTCGGCTTCTCTACCTATTACGTATGCACTATCACTCAAATCGCCTGGATAATACATACCAAGTTTGAATTATTTGGGGCTGACTAGTACATTGCGAGCCTTACATGTACTGTGTATCTACACTAGTTGTGTTAGTATTCGTCGATTAGCGTACTGTCTACTCGATCGCGATGGAAGTGGATGCGAATAAATAAGGCCACTTCGCTCACCCTGAGGTGGGAAAGAATTCGTCGAGCTCTTGTTTGAAGATTTGAAATCCGTAACATTTAAAGTGTTTCCACGCCCTAGCACGAGGGTATATGGCATACCTTCTCAGCCGCTCACACCTTGTGATGATCAAAATAATAGACTGACACTCACTCTATATATACTATTCAGTACAGCACAGCGAAGATTTTGCCATTAGACTTCTCGTAGGTACACTACCAGCATGTCGCTGCATGCAATAATCACTTGATAGGGAAACATGTCTCCAGAATTTCTCACCATCCGGGCCATACACGTGTGAGATGGCAGGGAAGTCTCGCAGTCGACTCACCTGATTTTCGGGGCTTGTGGATTCGCATCCTCCCCGAGCAGCATTGCCCGAGACAACCAATGCGACTCTTGAAATCCCATCCAAGAGAAATACCAGCGTCATTTTTAGTGTAGCCCTATCTAGTCCTCAAACGGGGCAACACGGCCATCACGGTCTAATTTCGGTGTCGACATGTCTTTTATAGCGTACAAGTTTGCGACGAGGAACTCCTATCATGTGCGGCCTTGGTATGTCATGTCTAGAACACACACATGCCGTGTGACATGAACTTGGCTGCCTTGCCCCGTAACTTTCGGTCGATCGCCGAGTCTAGAGCGATCGAATTTGACACAGGGCGTGAGTCCACCCACTAGTGTACACTTTTTATTCTGTAACCGAAAGTCGGGCAAAGTGGCCCCGACTCCTCCGGGGCACTATTGCGGATGCTTGGGGAAGGTGATCAGCCAATCCTACCTCAACTCTGCTCAACAGAGGGTACTGAGCGGTCTTTCTGTCTAACGTTCTATGGCTTTCGGTCAACACAGCACGCAAAATTGGAGACATTTGTACAAATACGAGTCCAAATCAAGCTACAAATGATTACTAATATCACCCACCGTGAACATTTACCAGTCAGGCTGCAAACCGGCAGCTTGAAGAGTTTCAGCTTGTCGCATACATACAAAAAGACGAAAATCTGTCTCGGGATCCTACGAACAGCCGGGCGGGAAGCATCAAAAATTTACGCTGTTTGCAAACAAAATATAAGTCCCCGGAATATGCCTCAAGGAGGAGCTTAATGCGCTATTGTAGTGTATACCTCGGTTCACCCAGACAGTGCCAGTCTGAGTCCAAGATTAAAACATGAGGGTAACAGACTTCTTGCTATTGGCTAAGACGAGTATACAAACTTGGGATTGTGAATTACTTGTTTAAAGCTAACATACTCCGAAACTCAGATACTACAAGCCAACCTACATGAGTTACAATGGCGTTACATGCGCTACGTATAGAGAGCCTCTAAATATAATAAACAACATCAACTCACTGTTCACAGTCTCAAAATGACTCGAACAAGTGGCTTGCCAGCAGCTCCCCGATCTAAACACCTGAAGATTAGGCCGAAACATAATCAGCCACGACGGTATTCTGCTTACTCTCTATCGGTGAACTGAGCAAGATATGCAATCAGTCCAATTGAATGAAGTAGACTTTAGACTCAGAAACCGCATGTTACGTAAAGTACCTAGGTAGATAGAGGTAGGCTGCCCTTGTTGCTGCTGAGCTGCATCACAGCTACTTATACAACAATTTCTACTATTATAATGGGATCCTTACTTAAGAAAAGATCTAAATAAGGTTTATTTCTACCCATCTGTATATCATAAAAAATAAGTTTCTGTAAAGCAATTCAAACTGCGGCCGTGATATAACCACAAATGCACCCAGCGCACACAATCAATTAGAGTACACGTACTTATTCCAGAACCAATTAAGGTGCCCGCCGCGTTCCAACATAAAATCCACCCTCAGAGTCAGATACTGTTTCCAATACCAACTGCTTTTCTCCCATCTAGCTTTATGAAGTTGGCCGGTTCACGCATGCCTCTGTCAAAATCCACTTGCCACGCGGTAAAAACTCTGGATTTCCTGGGAACCGGATGGTCATCCAAGTCAAGGGAGGAACTTCTTCAGCATCCTAGCACGAAAGAAATCACTTGCTTCATTGACCCTTTCAGTTAAATTGTCAGACTATATACTAGTGTGACCGTGCGACGCATTTCGATATCGACATATTCCATTAAGAGCAGAGAGAATGAAACGATACACCGCACTCCCCGCTATCCTTCATCTACTCGTGCCCTTGCACAGTTCATTAGACAGATATATATGCTGTCCTCAAGCTTCTCTAGGCTGTTTCTAGTCACTGCGGACAGGCCAAAGCACGGTGGGATACAAACTCAAATGAATGCTACATCAGGTGTCGTATATCATACCACTCCCCACCCAAAACTTCTCAACGATAACGCAGACAGGCATCTGCAAGCAAAGGCGTCTAAGAACTCTGCTTAAGTTGAATCGAGATATATTATTGCTATTTGTGATCTCTGTCGGCACAGATCTGGGACTTGGTTCAGTGATGGAAAGCAGTGCCAGCGGCCATAGCGGTGCAGTAGACTGTCTCAGTCGCGTTAGTTTCTCTGGTATCGAGTGCGACGCAATGAGAAACTTTGAGGTTGAGATTCCAAACGGGATAGGTGATTCCACGTAACTCTATAGGGATGCAAGTCTTCTGTGATTTCGTATTTCTCAAACTCTTGTATTTGTTGGACTGTTCAGTTACTGGTGCCGTCACGGTAGTCTGCGTGCCGGGTAGTTAGCTTCGGCTACAACGTTCCGCCTTGTACCTTATTGCATTGACGTCGGCACGTACGTTGAGAGTGCATCCTCACGTAACATCATCCTTGCCGCAGTCGGCACACTCAGGTATAGTTGTTGTGCGCTTTGGCGTTATAAGTCCCATGGAAAATCTGCCACGACGAAAAACATTGCAGCGTTGGACAACTGTCTTGCGTATGTGGACCATAACAAAACATAGCAGAATGTGAATAACCTACGCCGGTCAAATCACCTGGTCGACAGTTAGGCACTAGGTAGCTTTGAGAGAGAGACTGAGAACTCAAGTGATTGGCAATTTATGCATTATATCAAGAACTGCTTTCTCATTATCCTATTACTGGTTTCGTGAGTCGCGTGAGTGCTTTCTCTTTCGGCTTGAATCCGTAACCACCTATGCCGTACGTATTTATTCATGAGGTGACAGAGGAGAGTTGGGGGATCCTAGATAAACGCGGGTTTTGTTTTGCCCAGCGCACCATGTAGCCAAGTGAGCCACGTATATAGGTACAAATAAACTGTATCAAGGTGTTCGAAGGCCTAGAATTCTAGATTACATCTCAGCAAGTAAACGGGTCCTCCTCTAGTCGCATCCTCGGCCTAGAAACCTTAGGGTCGAACCTGATAATCTGCTGGGCTTATAAGGTGTTGAGTGGTAAGCAACGACATATCTCGATGTCAGATTAAAGTAGGCATGATATTGGTTAATTCTGGGACGCAGCTGTTTTCATAGATTGCTGCGATGTCAAACATTCCACACTATTAGTAGAACTCTTGGGACTGGTGCAAGAGTTGAAGGGCTCTTCACCCTGCTCGGAAACCCGTGCAATAGACCGGTGTTGTTATGCCTCAACCGGCGCCTTAACGCTGGTATTGTGTTAGAGGCTGAGATGGAAGCACTATGGAAAACCGCTACCCTGCCCCTTCTTTCCCTGTAGAGAGTACACTAAGTTATCCCAGCAGCCTTCCGCTTGAGCATTCTAGATAAACGCAAATATGTTGATGCAGCTTGGCTTTGATAAAAATCTCAATTCCTTTGAATGTCCAGGTTGCAACCACAAAGCTATCCATAGGCTACCAGTTATCCCGGCCCGACTGGACATGGTTCTTTACAGGCGGCTGACAGGGAGCAAGGGTCATTATTACCGCATCGTGGAATCGTAAGTCGTATGTAACTCGGGTATTATGCTTAACAGTATACTACATAGGTATACACGATCCTGATAGCCGAGAATGGAGGCAAAGAGCTATCAACGCTATCGTGCACATTACGGCTTATCTGTATGTGACTAGCTTGGAGATTTAGAAATTGCATCACTAACTGAGGTGAAAACTTATCTTAGTTTGAAAATGTCATAGAAAATACACTACTCTGGTAATGATCAGATATATTCTGATAGTGATTGATTGGATCGGTTATCTAGCGAGGGGATACCGGAACGGGTGATGATTCGAAGTGTTTCCGGCCACACACTACCAGAAAGTCGGGGTGAGATCCTTTGAATTCACCTCACATCCTGCTTCTGTATTAAGTAGGCATGTTGCTGTATTGCAACCCGCAAGGTCAGCGACTAATTATAGAAGCTGGTGGTGGGTGTACAACAGACACTGCCGGCGATTCCCGTTTGCACAAACTGCCCCGGATACCCGGGTCACGTATGAACAATCATTTGCGATACATCGTTCAGATAATTCTGAACTATTACAGGTATCAAGACTGAGGCAGTCTCGGCAGTGAAGTTCGCTCGAAGACTCTTATACAAATGATGAATTGTCCACAAGCTATTTTACATACTTAGCTTATAGTAAAGTGCACCTACCAATGAGCCAAATGATAACCCCAGGCTTCTACCCGGGAGTGGAAGCACTTAGATAGTACCCGTAGACTCCACAGGAAAGAGGACATGGTTCTGCACAGGGGATTGGGGGCAGAGGCTGGAAATCCCTGCTGCCATAGCTTGGCTGGACAAGTCGGGCGACGATTGGCGGATCTATATTCGTGGATCCATCAAGTCAGGCCAATCCCATGACGGCAGACCATGCTGCCGAGAGCAAAAGCGCCGGCAAGGTGCAGGGTAGCCCGCATCGCCCACTAACACAGCATGGCTCGGCGCTTACAGTCCTCCCTGCCCTCGTCGCCGGTCTCTCTCATTGGCCTGCCTCCACCGTATCACCACCCTAACGTCTGTGATCAGCCCGCAACCGCCTTGCTGGTGCTTAAGTCGCGTCGGCACCCGCTGGATGGCTGATGGGGGGCTTCTTAAAATGGGTGACTCCCAAGCTGCATGGCCGGTCGACTTCGACCTTGTCCCCAGCCTCGAACTGGACTCGCCGATGAAGTGACAGTCGGATCCTTCTTTGTCGACGACATCCTCGACACTGCTGCGACACTATTGACAATCGAGTATCTGGCGGATGTAAACAAGCCCAGTTGTAGCTGGACGTTCACGAGAACGGCTCGAGATCCCATCCCTCGGGCTAAATTGGAGAAGCGACGCCGACCGTCTTGCAAGGGGCGAGAGACTCGCCCTTCACGTCACCATCATCATCATCGAGGCGAAACGCAACTCATATCAACATCCACATCCATATCATCACCATCATGGCATACCGGATATTCAAGAGGAAATGGCCCTCAACAGCCGCCATGTGGATCATGATGATAGCCGAGCTTGGAGTGTGTATCACGCTCCTGGTCCTCACTGAGCTCGCGCGACCAGACAAATACCGAACAAAGCTATGGCAAGCCGGATACGAGCTGGGCTTCAATTCAAGCCCCAACGTCATTCCATTTGCGCTTGCTAATGGAAAACCGCCACCAAAGATTCCCTTCGTGTGGTCAAGCACGTGAGTTTAGCGATGCGCGCCCTCTAAGAACCCCTTGTCGGAGCCTGATACTGACTTACGGGACTCAGGATTACCGACTATAATACTGCCATCTCCATCATTAGCCTCTTCTTCCTTATCACAAGGCTGATCGCCTTCATCATGGAGTTTTGGCTCCCTATCATCGTCCTTCCCATCAATGTTGCCTTCGTGGCTCTGTATGCCGCCAGCCTCGGCGGACAAGCAGGCCCGGACTACCTAGATCCCAACCGCCCGAGCCGCGTGGCGTGGTATATTGCAAAGCCCTGCAGCGTCGCCGCGAACACTCAGGTCCAGGGCTACTGTACCGAGGCGAAAGGCGTTTTTGCCGCCTTCTCGATCATGTTGTAAGCGCCCCTCCCAGTCGTGATCTCCATTCCCGTCCAATCTTTGTCCTCTTCTAACAATTCTTAACCAGTGTGATAACCCTCGTCAATCTCGGCCTCAACATTTGGGCGATGTTGCCCAATGAGCGCGACAAGCGGGACTGGGATTCAGATGACGAGGACGACGAGCCGCTCCACGCTCGAGGTGATAAAAAGGGCTCATCTTGGGAGATGCGATCAATCCCACCGACCCCGCGCACTGGCCTTATGCCCTACACCCCGCGGACTACGGCGTTTAACACCCTAGAGGGTAATAAATCATCTCATATGTATAAGTAAATTGGAAAATGGGCTAGGGATGTAAGTACAGGGGTTAAATGTTTTTCCACTCAGGGATTAAATATGAAAGACGCTGGATTCTCGCATGAGACGCTCCGCTAATGAGGACGACGAGATGATGAAAGACAATTGGTCGTGCACTCTTCCTAACCCAAGTGATTTCTGCTTACAAATTTGTATGGAAATTCGGTCAAGATTCTAGGTTGGCGTTTTGGCGCATACTACACATATATCTGTGTATCTAGTAGCTTTTTAAATATCGACGTTAGAAATGTCATTTAACGTTCTAATCTTTACTTGAAGAGAAAGCTTCCTTTTCTTCCCGACTCATTATGTCCAGATACACTCCGAGATGTCCACATTTCTCCCACGTACCTCAAATCTTAATAGTTAGTACCTTAACTCAAGGCTCCTGGGTTGGATTAGTTATCGTCATCTCATTACTTTTTACGTCGTTACCTCCTACTCCCCGGACTTGCTCGTCGACATCACATCGACTCATAACCCTCAACTAAACAGCGCCAAAATCCAGCACAACTGCCTGCGAGTCCGGAACAGCAACCTCGACAGCACCCCCCTTAACCTCGGCCTTCTCACCCGTCGTGACATTGCTCAAGCGCACAGGCTTGCCGAGTGCCAGCTCATAGTTGTAGCTGATACCGTCCCACGAGATGCCAGTGATGGCATCGCTCCCGTTCGCGAAGAGCCTGCGCACGACGGCTTCACGACCATCCTCGAACCCGTCCACGCCGAAGTTATACGTGCGGACCTTCCGCGGCGCCGGGTTGAGCGCGTCTAGATCGCCCGTGCCGTTGAGCGTGTAGTTGTGTGCGCGCATGTTAATGACTATAATGCGCGCAAGAACGTCATCGACATACGCCGCATACGCAGAGTCCCTGACGCCCACGTCGGTCTCAGTTCCATTGAGATTCTGTTCCTCCTGTGCCGCGAGATCGAGGTGCGCGATCCGCACAGGCTCGATGCGCAAGTTTCCCAGGAACGCGGCCACCGCGATGTTGCCATAGTATGGCGCCCTGGTTCCCGCCACGCCGAGGTCCGTGGTGATGGGCTGCCAGCTCGCGTACCGGTAGTTGGTGCCCATGTGCATGTGCACGCGCCCGATGCCCACGCTCGCGCTGTACAGGCTAAAGTCGATAGCCCAGAGCGCGGCGCCGAACGAGTTCGAGAGACCCGGCTTCCCCTGGTTGTACAGCGAGTTCGTCTCGCCTAGGATCTGCACGAGTCCTGGTGTCGCCGCGGACGCAATCTCGGCGAACTCAGAGACATGTGTGTCCACGCTGGATTTTGTGCGCGTGTGGTTCATCAACGTGCCTTGCAGCGTCACGCCGGGCGAGGTTGCACCTGAAATGTAGCTTGTTCGAGTCAAGCTCGTTAGCCGACAACCTCGGGTGTGATGCTCAGATCGTGGCGGAGTTTCGGGTTTCATTTATTCAATTTTCTTCTTATCTTCTTGAGGATAGGATCATGACGAGGGCAAAAGATACGATCGACTCACTTATGGGTAGAGAAATATCGTATGGTCCCATCTGCATCGAGACCATCGGCCCATGTGCGCGGGGCTCTGAGATGGTTCGCGACACCTGCGAACGAAGGCGCTATATACCCGTACGTCTCATTGCTGAGCAGGTCAGGGCAGGTCTCGGCCAGAACGCCCCTGATGGCTCGTGTGCCGGCTAGCCACTCAGCCACGTAGTCGGACTCGTTGTAGTTGGACGGCCTCACAGGTCCCTGCGCGCTCGTGGCGAAGAGATCTGGCTCATTGCCATATTCCCACCAGTACAGCTTGTCCGTGCCCAGCGCTTTGCACGCGAGCGCCGCCGTCTGGAGCAGCGTGGGCCACTGTCTGCTGTCGTTGTTTCCGCCCATGTTAAAGCCATGGGAAAACTTCACGTTCGGCCATGTTGAATAAGACTCGAAATACGACGGCCCGATCTCAATCGTGGTCGGGTAGTCCGGCGACCGAGTCGCGTTGATGGTGCCATTTAGCGCGATGGTCAGGTTTGGGTTGTAGATGGCGTAGTCCTGCGTGTTCCCTCCAACCCGGATGTATGGCTTCGTCCCTGTCAGATAGCCTATGTTGTCGAGCAGATTGTTCGAAAACTTGTTCGGTGCTGATGCATTTCCTGCTACATCGTAAGCGGGTGTAATCATGATAAGCGCCGCGTCATAGAACACCACTCACCCGCAAAGTCGGGGAACGATGAGAATTCGATGGAGTAGCTCACGAAACCATCAAGCGGCTGGCCCGCGATGAGATCGGCAGCAAATGATGGATGTCTTGATGCATTTGATACGATCTTGGCTGTTACTGGCACGCTGGACATCGCTAACAGACAGAAAAGTGCGGCGGCCATGATATGCTAATTTGCTTAAGATATGGCAAGGATTGGCACTTAGTCGATCAGGCCGTCTTTAATGATTAAGCTTACCTCTCTGTCGGGGGCGTTGGGGATCAAGACAGCAGAGCAGGTGGCTCAAAACTGATGCTCATGCAGATGTTCGTAAGTTCATATATTGGAAGTTCTATTAACATGCCACAGCCTTCGCCATCTCCAGTCCTCACGTTGCTCACGTGCATACGCTGGACATACAGACGGCCCGATGAGTATGTGGTAGGTGATTTGCATTCTTGCCCCATTTCCTGATCGTGGAGGCGGGTAGCATCTCTCAGGGGCGAGTTTTAGATAGAGTGGACATACTACGCGGAGGGCAATGATGTGGTAACACCAACTGCCATATCGGGGGTAGCATTATGCACTCTCGGTCAGGATATTCTTAGGTAACTTAGTCAGGTGGTATGGCTGTCAGAGTTGTCTGCAGCGATCCTTGTAGTACCTAGATGCGTCCGTGAACATATGAACTTTAATACCAAATTACATGCCTAACTACCACAATCTCAAACTTAGATATGAGAATTTGGATGAAATCAGGGCTTCACCACAAAACTTAATTAGTAGAAAACCATACATAGCATACGTATACGTACGCTCGTGTGATAAAAATGCAGCTTGACTATACTCAGCATCTTTCTGCCTCTCTTCTCTCCCTCGCCCTATCTAACACCGTTCTTGCGACAATATGAATATCGAAAACATGGATTCAGCCAAATTAACCAGATCGCGCCACGATGATGACGGCACCGTCGAGATCACCCTCTCCGCGGACGTCGGCAGCAAAGACCCCAGCCTAATGTGCGATGTTAATGTTCCAGACGTTGACGCAACGTGTATTGATACCCCGTCCAACAACTATCATCAGGTCGAAGATAGCGCATACATCAGCTATGCCGATAAGAACCAAGCCGGCAGTCAGATCAGTGTTGCCGACGACAATCCTGTCATTACGAGTATTACGAAAGCCGTTCGCTGGGCTAGTCCCATTGCGGACTATGACATTCCCAGCGCCTCTGTGAAGGATCCTAACCGTGCCAATGGCGCCGACGACATGAGGAAGAAAAAGGAGAAAGCACGACTATATATCTCTATCAACAAGAAGAAGAAGGATCGAGCCGGGCGTGCAAGATTATACACGTATCACGACGTGAAAGGAATGGACTATCACATCCCAATTCATTCTCGGCTTGGGCAGAAGTACCGCAGCTTCACTACCCGGAATGAGAAGTGCGAGTTCTTAGCCAAGAACGGCGTGGCAAAGCCCTTGATACCGCATCGTAAGGTTGCCAAAGAACGATGTGGTTTGGAAGAATTAATAGACAACTGATGGTGTACAAAACCACTTCTCAAGGGCATCGCAACAGGGATATCCGGAATACCCCAGATTATAGTACTAGATCGGCTACTCGAGAAACCGGGGGTTAAGCCAAGACGATTTATTCACTGACCTTATTCGGCTCATGTATTAAGTAAAATACAATTCCTTTTTAATAGATCTTTGCTTCTCTTTGGTTATAGAGGCGGATAGGATTAAGATCAAATTTTAACTAGAGCGAACATGAGATATGTGAATATGGTGAATATGGTGATATAGTGATATGGTGATGCCAGCTACCTATTGGGTGGATGATGAGTGCGGGGTAACCCGCGGGGAGATCAAACCTGCATGCCACGATGTGGATATACTGTAGGTACCTACTTGGATTTAAATCCCTGACGGCAATGTCTGCAGTATTACATATGAGAATATTGGGTGCTGTTGAATAGCAAGGTGGACATTGATGTTGCAGAAGAGATGGAGTAATCGACAAGGCACCCACTATGAGGGGTAGTCTAGTAGCACTGTCTTTCGTATCTTCTACAGGTGCAAATACGGAGATATGTTTAACATTGGATAGTAGTTGGCACAACATGGTGTGGAAGTAGTTGTAGCCCATAAATAAGTTATACAAGTCGACGAGCTCCTCGGTTTAGCCAAGCTACGTTGTCACATTTCGCCTACACTTAGTATATTTAGTACTAACTATTGTTATTACACCAAGAGAGGAAGTCTAGCTGCGTTAGGGAGTCTATCTTGGTAGTATATATAGTCCAGTATGTAGCTAGCGCCATGACTGGTTTTTACCTTGTTTTATGCTCCGTGACACACGTTTCCTAGCAATTAAATGTGACTTTTTCCACCTCATCGCTAGGATCGTCTTGGGATGAGTTATGCGGAGTAGGGGTCGGAGGTCGCTCAAAGGTGAGTTGAGCCCGACATCTGAGTTGTATAGCTGCAGATGCTCTTACTAATTTCAAATACTGATAAGGAACGGAGTCATCTGAAACAGGTTGAATTGAAACAAAGAATTTCCTCAAGGATAATAGTTTGGTGCCTTAAGAATTGAAGCAGGCACCGACAGTATGGTATCTGAAATGCAGATAGCAAACATACTACCAAAAATGCAATCGCTGCAACGGAGACCTGAAACCAGAGTGATCCCTCAAAGCACCAAATAACCCTACTAGAAGTGTGGCCGCCACTGTGCATTATGCCTCGGAGTCCGATAGGGGTGAAGATTGGAACAATAAGGAGGCACACAAATTACCTTGTCAGATAAAGTTTACATGCTGAAGACGACTATATTCAGACCTTCCGGTCTCGTGTAGCTGTATTTCTATGCTTGATAGAAGTCGTACAGTAAGCACTACGCAGCGTTTCCAAGCCGAACTGTTGTGACGGAAGAGCGCCTATATTGCTATAAAGGTCGATTTAGATTGGAACTCCGCGTTGTGGTGCTCACTTGGGCTGGGTTAAGAAATTTTCAACTAGTGAGTAGTCATGATACAGGTTTGTGCCTACAAAAGCTAGATTGGTGCCTAGCACGGCCCGGGCTTGAGAATCTTGGGTTTCAAATTGCTTTCTTGCGGGTTCCTTTGGCGTCAGACCGAGCAGGACACCAATTTAATACCGATTGCATTACTTCTTTATAGCTCTGCAGGAAGATCTCGTTCTTCTCGCCCTTACAGTAAAATGGCACAGGCCCGGCCAAGTCATAGAGCACCATAGAACATGCACAAGTGTTCATGAAGCTTAAACTATATATAACTTTCAAGCCGAAATTGTCTCATGAAACGTAGTTTGCTTTCGGGAATTTCAGTAAATCAAGGAAATTTATAAAGAACAGCCCTACGGCTCTGTTGTGTGCTTGCAGTCGGGCTCAGTCCATTATATAGAATGTCCTCTCTGTTGCCGTGTTAGCAAGAAAACTCATCTTGATACAGTCAATGACTGATATTTTTGAAGTCCTGACCACGAATACAACAGGTCATATAAGGACGGGTAATCAACTAGAATGTAATTTTCTTTACCGTTCAATGTCGGTAGGCCATTTCGTAACCGTTCCGGCCCGATGTTGAAGGTTTAGGTCCATGTATACATGAAGGACTATCTTCGGAAACAGTCCACGTTGGACTAAACCCTGTAGCCTAGGTACTTCGGCACGCACGACTTATCGAATAATCCTTCTTGGGCGCGTGGAATTCTAGCGAATCGCAGCTGAGCGAGCGATGAGCGAATCAGGTTTTTCTAGATTTCCTAGGTTAAAAAGAACAGGCCGAGTGAGGGCCATCAAAGGGACTTTCTCTTGGGTATGGCAGTATGGGCAATGGAGTCCCTCCGGGTTTATGGGAATCCCAGGAATAAATTCGGCAAGCTATCGACCCGGAAAGAATTCCTATCATGTTGCAGATAAAAACGTCAGCGCAGCCTAGAAAATCGATTCAACAGTTCCCTTCGACAAACGTTGCTTTCTATAATAAAGTCCTCATCCAACATCTTTGATCTTACAGACTTACACCCACGCAATCACCCATTCATAAAGCCATGGCGGCGGCCGTAGCCCTCGACGTTCTTGGCATCGTGCAAGGCATTCTTAATATTGTCCAAACAATGTTGAAATTTCCATATGACCAAGGGGAATTCACGTCGCAAGTGAGAGTCACTGTTGGACTGGACGTACAGGGTGGCATTGACTTCAGTGGTGATCTACCTGATGTCCGACTTTTTAACGAGGTCGGCGAGTTTCTTGGTGCCAAATTTGACCCG
Organism: Xylaria venustula; assembly: GCA_022578775.1. NCBI lineage: Eukaryota > Fungi > Ascomycota > Sordariomycetes > Xylariales > Xylariaceae > Xylaria > Xylaria venustula. The sequence continues at coordinate 762,847 of MU389328.1, read as the reverse complement.
GGACTGATCCACGAAGGGTCATTCATGGATCTTAAAGTCGATCAAAAACGCTCAAACCAGCAGCCTACTTACGCCCTCTTTGTGGGAAACAAGAATCCTATTTGCATTTCTCACGTCTCAATCAAATGGCCAAGTGGGGAGCACTACGCTTGGTTAGCAGACTGGGGTCGCAAGTGCAATGGCAGCTGGTATCATTCTAATGTTTACGCCGCCCCTAATCATAAGTCGAGCTGTCTATGGATAGGCCTCGACTCGATGACACGAACAGGGTTCCAGGTCCATTGGCCAGAGTTTATCAACGATCCAAAGAAACCCCTGCCAGGGGACAAAGCAGCTTTAGAAAAGAAAACCAACTGGTTTTGCAGGGGAGCACCAACGTTCAAAATGTATACGCATCCAGACCCGAAGAACATCTATTGCTGGAACTCGACGCAGGAAGGAAATGAGACTGCTGTATCCTTCGGGCCGCCGAAACCTCTCCCTCTCGCTGAACCGCAGCCCGCGCCACAAAAACATAAGCCGAAGAAAAATCTAAGGTCAATTATTCTCCAGAGCTTAGTAATTGGCAAGGACGAACAACAGTCTGCTGAGGGTCTCTGCGAAAGCGCTACATCGTTCGGACCGAGTTTCCTGGATATGCATTCTCGAAAATACTGCCGCATGTCGGATAAGACACTCTGGCCAGTCTGCGACGCGGCAAAGACCAAGAAAGACTGCTTCGACAAGGACAAAAAGAGACTGGTTACTGATAACATCATGACCAATGAAGTACCATACATCAACATTATCGACTGGACATTGGAACCCGAAAATGCTTGAAATTGGCTCCATTGAGAGTGCAACGCAGTTGGCGGTCATAAAACCTTAACTGTGAGTCCGGGATGCCGCAAGCTTGCTGGTCTGTACTATCCATTGGGGTCTTTGGAATATCAGGAATATGTGTGTTCTTGCTTGTAGTTAAGGTTGCTAATCCTCTTGTCCACCTATATTTAACTATCCATTTACAAATCTTCTTGTTATTAAGCATCGTGACACTATATTTCACTACCGGCGTAGGCTTGGATCATGACAGAACGTCTATAACAAGGGCTGGATATCAGGGCTTGGAATGTTTCTATTCAAGATACAATAATCTGTTAAGGGTCGCCTAAGACCTTGACCATTCGGATTTCTTTCCGTTCAGGTAGGTTTGGCTAGAAGCTATATACAACTCAAGACCCTTACGTAAACCTCCGTCCACACCGCCTATGTCTCACTTAAGCGAGGGCTGAATAGCCTCACGCAGGACATCGGGAATACTATCAGGTTCGAACGGGTAGACGCGTCTTTACGCGTGTAACGCGTATCAGAAGGTCTAATACTTGCAGCCTCTTATTCGCTACGTGTGACGACGTCGCCCTTTCAGTAATCAAGATAGTATATACCAGAGCCAATATCCAATTCAGATCTCAATACTCGCTCTACTCACAATGTGACCAATCCGAATTCACTTCTACGTTTAGAAAATCGTTCAGCTCAGAGCTGACTAAATTCCCAGACGTACCTACTTTCTCATGGCAAGGTAGCATTTCTTGGATGCAGCAACGCGTTACAAACCTCTCGAAAAAGAGCGCCCTTACGACATAGTCAAAACCTTCTTGCAAAAGGAATGCGTAAGAATCTCTGAGTGCTAGGACGAGGACTATATCATTCTCGAACAGCTCTACTATTTTCTTCTCTAGTTTCTTGAAAGGCTAAGTGCTCTGGTAAGACACTGTCTGAGGAAAAAGTTCCAAGTCTCTTGAACTGCAAACCAAATTACTGACAAATGAATCCAAACACGTACCAACAATAGCTACAACTCACTATTTTTACAAGTGATATAAAAACAAAAAAATAAATTTCAGAGGTATAATTAACTAATATCTCACGAGGTTATTTTTCATGTTTTATTTAGCCCTTTAGGATTGTTTTATTTGTTGTTAAATGCAGTGAGTTCTGGTCCTTCAAAAGGTAGGGGCCAGCAAAAGTCAGGTGGGGGACTAAATGTCACTTTCCAGGTCTTGGCTAAGATTTGCTGCGTTTAACTTATACAACAGTGTATATAGTTTCCAGTATTTATATATGTTATTCAAGAACAGAATCATCCATTACCTATAAACTTACAATTATTTCTACTTCGTATTTGAAGCAGTGTAAATATTAAAAGTAACAGTTGGTTGAGTGAGGATGGTTGGCTTAACGCTTAATCAAGCCTTGTTAGGCATAGCTTAGGTCCCTAGGTAGGTGGATTAGGGACGCGGGGCTTGCATGCGGGCGCTTTTAGTACGATAACTATCCCATGCTGCCCCTGCCTGTTCAAGTAGGTATAGCCGATCTCTTGCGGTTTATAAACGTCATTGACGCTATTGGCAAGCTTATTCGAGCTTCAGAAACGAACAAACAGCCAGACCGATTTAAATATTTCCGCCTCTGAAATCCCATTATATTCCATAATCAGTGCGGTTCATCGTTGCGGCAATCGGTCATCATGACACTCATACACTCTCTCCGTAAGAGCGCAGCATCATCCGCACGACTCGTCATCCGATCGCGGTTCCAGAAAACTAGTCTTCCACTAGTAACATCGAGAATGGCCTCGAATCTAACAATTCAGCTCAACGATCTGTCGTTATTTAAAACGGATGTCTGCTACGTAAATGGCGAGTGGGTAAAAGCCGCTTCAGGCAAGACCTTTGAGGTCCATGACCCTGCGACGGGAGAGCTCGTGGGAACTTGCCCCGAGTTCGACGGCAAGGACACCGAAAAGGCGATAGCAGCGGCAAGCGAGGCGTTCAAGTCATTTCGCACGAAGACTGGTCGAGAGCGGTCCAAGTTGTTGCGGAAATGGTACGACCTAGTAACGGAGAACTCGGAGGATTTGGCAAAGCTCATCACGTTAGAGAACGGCAAACCTTTCGCGGATGCAAAGGGCGAGGTCAACTATGCTGCGCAGTTCTTTGAATGGTTCAGCGAAGAGGCCCCGCGAATCTACGGCGATACGATACCGGCTTCTGTGCCTGGCAACAGAGTCGTGACGCTGAAGCAGCCTGTGGGCGTCTGTGGGCTGATCACACCGTGGAACTTCCCTGCTGCGATGATCACACGTAAAATTGGCCCGGCCCTCGCCGCGGGCTGTACAACAGTGTGCAAGGCGCCTGGCGAGACGCCTTTCACATCATTAGCGTTGGCGGAGCTTGCACACCGTGCTGGGATACCCAAGGGCGTCGTGAACGTTGTGACCTCTCTCCACAAGACCCCCGAGGTCGGCGAGACCTTGACGACTCACCCTACTATCCAGAAGATCTCGTTCACAGGCTCTACAGGAGTGGGAAAACTCTTGATGAAGCAGGCTTCATCGAGCCTGAAAGTTTTGTCGATGGAACTAGGCGGAAACGCACCGTTCATCGTATTTGACGATGCCGATGTTGACGCTGCGGTTGCGGGTGCCATCGCGTCTAAATTCCGTTCCTCTGGCCAGACGTGTGTCTGTGCAAACCGCATTTACGTCCAGAAAGGTATCTACGATGTGTTCTCGAAGAAATTCGCCGAAGTTGTCAAGGGCTTCAGGGTGGGACATGGATTTGACGAGGGCGTTACCCACGGCCCTCTGATCCACGACCGCGCCGTCTCCAAGGTCGAGGCACACGTAAGGGATGCCGAGAAGAAAGGTGGAAAGGTGGTCGTGGGAGGCCAGAAGCTGCCGGATCTCGGCTCGAACTTCTTCCAACCTACCGTGATCACGGGCATGACGAAAGACATGGCAATCGCGTGTGAAGAGACATTTGGGCCCGTTGCCGGTCTCTTCCCATTTGATACGGAGCAAGAAGTCGTGGACCTAGCGAACGAAGCCGAGGTAGGATTGGCCGGCTACTTTTTCTCGAGAGATCTGGAGAGGATACACAGGGTGGCGGAAACATTAGAGGTTGGCATGATAGGCGTCAATACGGGTCTTATTTCCGACGCAGCCGCGCCATTTGGAGGCGTTAAGCAGTCTGGGTTCGGCAGAGAAGGGTCCAGGTATGGCATAGAGGAGTATCAGCATATCAAGACGATAACCTACGGCGGTATGGGCAAGGCGCTGCAGAGCCAAAAATAAGTCGTCGCATACTTGTGGGTTAGAAGGGGGTTTTGTGTTAGTCGGAGGCGCCATGCTAAAACTTGCAGGATTCAGTAGGTCGTCGAGATTTCAAAATACAAAAACAATTCAAAACAAACATAACCGTTAGGTTCAGGCCCAATAACACTGGATAGGTAATCAGTATAATATCTCTTTAATTGATAGCTATTAGCTATTACTAATGGTAAAAATGTTTTTTAATATATAGGTATATATATAAGAGGCCATGAGTTGATTACCTAATACCTTAGGTACCTAAGTAGTCAGTGCCCCTGTTCCTTGATAAGACGATCTCCCCTTTAATAGCATATTCTGAATTTGGAGCATGCCACCAGAGCTTGGGCACTTATCCGAGCTGTGTCGAGTCCTCAAAATTTCGGACTAGGGAAGTCAAGACGTTAGCCAATATCCCAAACCACTTCAGTTGAGCCCAATGATACGCCAACCATTACACTCGGCCGTTGGCCGCACGAGGAGTGATCTCAGCCGAGTCACAGATGGCATCGCCGCGTCTTTACGTGCATTCTCCACCGTCCAGCAACTCGCCGTGGACAACGACAGAAGCAGCAATGGCGGCAGCAGCCCGCGGCCGACCGGAAGGCAACGCGCCGCCGCAGCCTTCTCCGACCTCGTCGAAATGAACAACAGTAACACATCGCAGCCCCCAAGGGAGAACACAGTCTTCAAGAAGCTCGACTTCCGGTCCGACGCCAGCTCCATCTCAATCCCCAGAGCCGCTTCCCCGCGCGGTCCCAACATCATCCGCGGCGGTTTCAGAGGCAGAGGTGGTTTCGGTGGCCGAGGCGGAGCAGGGGGGCTGCGCGGTGGACGTGGTCGCCCGCGTGGCTCCAGAAGAGAGGGCGACGGTGACGGTGACGGTGAGGGCAGAGGACGGCGCCGACGAGACAATAAAGAGAGATACGAGAAGGAGGGCCCCGAGGAAGACGAGGAATCCCCCGCGGTGCTCGCGATGCGCGAGGCGAAAGAGCTCGGCTCGGTGCAAGAATTCGACCCCTCGATCTCGCTTGCGGACCTCGTCGGCTGGGGCCCAGCGGTAGCGACGGCCGGCTCGCGCATGGCCAAAGACGACACGGTCATGCGCCAGGCGCGCATTCTCGGCGGCGGCCAGCCGTTCCACCCGCTCAACTTTACCGGCTCGGACGAGATGTGGAAGCAGTACAAGGACGGCAGCGGCGTGTTCTTCCCGACCGAGGAGATGAAGAAACGCGCGGCGGACACGATGGGTCTAGAGGCTTTCCCGCCTGTGCCCAAGGAGACTAAGGATGCGGTTCTGCAGAGTGCGCTGCTGGGTACGTACCAGGGCCCTCAGTACACCGACGCGAAGGACACACTTGGCTCTGTGCGGAATTATGTCAAGAGGGACGCCTCGTGGAATGCGGATGCAGAGAGACGAATCGAGGAGAAGATCAGGAGCTTGCTGCCCGGTGGGAGGACGGGACCTGTGACGGCTGCTGGCGAGGCGAAGAAAGGTGCTTAGAAATGAGCCAAAGCCTTTGAAGACTACGGATACTGAAGAGGTGGGAAAGACAGATGCCGAGGAGACACGGCTTCAGAGAACCGTCAGTTTCAACTCTAGCGCTCACTGTATCATACCGATCTTGTAGAAGAAGAGCAACCTTATGAAAATAATGTACATGTATCTCAACACTGGCATTTAGTTCACATCTTCGCTTTTGGCGCAAGATTATTTCCCCAAACGACAAACAGTGCTACCTCTATGCAAGCGAGAGGTTTATGTCAATATGTCTTCTAGGATGTGTATAACGACCCCAGCATACCGCCCAAATTCTACTGGAATGCCTTAAGAGCGCTCTTCTCAGCCTCATCGACTTCAGCAATAGCACTCTTGATAATCTTCTCCAGCTCCTTATCAACCGTCCTCTTCAGATCGGGCCCGACGGCGCCGTCCTTCCTCCACGTGACATGCAGCTTATCCCGCTTCTGGCGGACAGCGCGCACGCGCTCGCGCCAATCGTGCGCGGCGCCCTTGACCCTCTTGACGACGTCCTCGCGCTTCTCGGGCTCGATCTTGAGGATGAGCTCCAGCTCGTTGTCCGCGTCGCGCTGCGGCTGCTGGTTGAATTGCGGGCTCGCCTGCACCGCGCTCATGATGGGCTTCACGTAGTTGGCCTCGTGCACCAGCAGCGACACGGCGCGCCCGCCGCGGGGCACCACCTGCGCCAGCTCACGCAGCGGGTATGTCTCCCCCGTCTTCTTGTCCGTCGTCACGCGTAGCGCCCCGATCACGTCCGCGTCGAACTTGGCCCCGCTCTGCTGCTTCAGCACTGCTTTGTAGTGCTCGGCGTTCTTGCCCAGACGGGATTCGACATCGGCGAAGTTGAGGGGTTCGTCGGGAGAGGGCTGGGGATGTTTCGGACCGTCGTCTGCTGCGCTGTCGGTGGCTTTCTCCGACGATTTGTCGGCGGATTTACCGCGGCCGTTGGTGCTGCGGTTCTGTGCCTCTTCTTTCTTCTTCTTGGACAAAGCGGAAGAAGTGTGGAGGCTTCGTAGACCGCTCAAGGGCATTGAGGATGGTCTGAGGCTTGAAGAAGCCGAGAGTGGTCGCTGCTCACAGCGCTGGCATATCGACCTGTAGGGAGTTGGAGTTGTGGCCCGTGCTATATCGTAGTTACTGTTAAAACCGTCAGCGAGGATACTTGAAGGGTCAATTGGAGGACCATACATTCTGCCTATTCGAGGCCGTAGAACTCCATGTTGTAACAAGCTACGGGCTGCCGCGTTACTCATTTTGCGATTCTATCTTAGGTGTGATGATAGCTTTCTGGGAGCGGCGTGAAGCGGATCAGCTATAAATCTGGTAGATCATATACCCCACATTTTAGAAACCAGTGCGTGCAATAAATGAAACAAATGCATACTTATATAATTGCTACAATAGATAAGTACCTAGGTAGTATTATTTGCAAAAGGTAAAGGGCATATTGACTTAAGAGAGAAAAGAAGATTGATAGATTGTAGGAGACAATCTGTCTGTGGTTTGAAGTAAAAAGACAATTATAGTCTGTTCTCGCCCGGGATCGAACCGGGGATCTCATGTGATCCTATATTCACCTTACTCAGAAGGGCTTTTATGTAAGACATGCGCCATAACCACTAGGCCACGAGAACATCTGAAGTTTGATTGTATGTTGTTTAGTTGATTCACGATGTCGTTTTCGGGTCTTATATATTATTGGTTATCAAAAGTCAGAGCCAGCTAGCTTTTCACTATCCTATCCATCAACAAAATAAATTTGTTGTTACTGAAAGGTGGAGTTGGGGTGGGGTGGGAGGAAACTACAGAGAAACAAGAAGCTTGGTTAAGTAAACGGATTTGAAGATATAATATGATTACTACCAACTCTTACCTCTCGCCTACTTACCTCGTACCATGAATACGACAACCAGGACTCGCCTGTACTAGTATGGCAGTCGTTCCATCAAGCCCCTTTTCAACCTTATTTCTCATGCCGATGAGCACTACTAGCACACCCGTTTCTGATAATGAAAACAGAAACACAAAACCCAATCAGATTCCCCATTAGCGTCATAGCCTTTAAGGAGGTCGAACTGCTGTGACCTAGTAATACTGCATCCGCCCCGACTCCAGCACCTTTTATATCCCGAACTGAATTTCTAGTTTTGTAGTGGTAAATGGGGCGACAACAGTTCATGCTTCAGTATGGTTCGATATAAACAACAAGCGTAAACCACATGTCTGATTCTATGATCTGGCTAAGGATACAGCGAACCTTTTACCCCTATTCCGCTTTGCAACGGAACATCTAGCAAGTCTCTGTCTATGGTCAAGATACCCCCCAAGCCTCGATACCAACGCCAGCAACCAAGACTCTCGCCGCTTTTCTCGTCTCTTGTGGTCCATCTCCATGCACAACCTCCAAATCCCCTGCGTCTGCGACGCCGCTGTACACATCGTCGAGCAAATGCACCTTTAGAGAAGCTGACCTCCAGTCTACAAGCCGCCATATCTTGACGCGCTGGTCGTTGCTTGTGGTTGCGATCACCGCATCCCGCCCTTCGTTTTCTAGCCGCACTATTCCTATCCCTGTCACTGCGGCGGCATGCGCGGAGCGAACGATGGATTTGCTGCGGACTTCGTATCGGGATGGCTTCTGGCTTTGCTTTATTTGAGTTTGCTCTGAAGATGATTCTGGGAGTGGAGATTGGTGTGATAAGGGGGTTGGATTCACTATAGAATCGGAGCCTCCAGCTATATCTTTTGCAGAAATTGGCTTGGTGGCTGGAGGTAAACGGGGATAGAATAAATGCAAAACCCCGATCGCATCATCGTCACCGCCCGTGACAACTAGGTACGAGACCCCGATTTCGGTGGTGATGCTGCGCATATCTAGTGATTTGATGGTGCTTTGGTGGAGCTTCGTCACAAGTATATCCGTCGAATCCTCGGTCTCGTTACCGGAAGCCTGCACATGTGGGAAGACAGCTAAGTGGCCATCAGTCGCGGCTGTTAGGACTTGTGGGTGGCATCGATCCGCGAAATTCAGATGTCTAAGCTGCGTGAGACATGCGCCCGTATACATGCGCCGGCCCTGCAGCTGAAATCCACGCTGCGAAGAGTAGAGGTAGCTCTGCACCGTAGAGTTTGAGAGCGTCATCGTAATGCAAAATTCCAGCTCGGGCTGAGATCCACTCGACTTCCGGGCAGTGTCTTCCTCATCAGTGTTTACCTCGTCATTCAAGCACCGTACATCAAAGTCTGTAATCCGCAAATCGCCAACCTCAGAGCGATCGGGAAATACGGCCTCGCAAACGACACCGAGTGGGCAGATGTCGCTTTCCAGAGCCGTGACGCGCCAAACGTAAAACTCCTCGTTGCCGCCACTGCTGAATAGATACTGATCTTTATACCACTTCAGCTTCTGGATGCCTGTATTGTGCTTTTCCAGGGCAAGCAGGCATCGGAGCTGCTCTTTTCCTCCATGATCTCCTTCGCCTAGATCCCAAATACGAATTACGGTGTCCTCGGCACCCGTAGCCACATACTTACCCGGTGCGACCGATACGGCCTTGATCTCGCGGCCATGTCCGCCAGTCTTCAGCGGCAGATGGGTTGCGCGAGTCTGCGAGAAGATTTTCATCTGTGATGCCTTGGTGCAGGCGAACCGGAACCCATCGGGATTGCCACTTATCTGCACCTGGTCAAAGACGCGGTGTCCGCCGCCGCAGTCGATCGCCGCGACCTCGTTCTGCTGCGTCACGTTCCAGATGACGAAGTATTTGCTTCGGAACCCGTAGAGCAGGAGATCGTGCTTTCCGTCACCTCTGTCGAAGAGCCAGGATCCTTCCACCATGGTCCCGATTGTTGACTTTGTCTCGTGCAGAAGACGGACTTCGGTGTTGTTCGCCGTACCAAAGATCTCGTATATTCTGTATTTACCATCGCGAGCAGTCGTAAGGAAATAAAGAGGAGAAGTTTCTGATTGTTTGGGTAGAGGAAGAATGGAGGTGATCTTGTCGCCAATCTTAACTTCTATTGTCAGGAGAGGAGCATAAAACCCGTCTGTAGTCAATGCAGATGTTGAAATGTTCCCGTGTCTAGACCCAAGAATAAGGTAGTTGTGGCACCACGCGGCAGTTGTCACGATGAACCCATCAGGCGTGTTTACCTCTGCTTGCAGTACTATGTCGTGGCTTTGGTTAAGACGAAGAAGCTCCGCTTTGGTGCTGCCGAAGACAATGACGAGGATGTCGATGTAGTCATCGCCATTTCCCTCGGATTGACCGCATGTAGGAGGAGATGAAATCCAAGTATCGGAAAGGCAAATAATATCTATGATTTTTCGTTTTGCTTTATAAAGTGACCGCAGAGAGTCACCGCTGGCCGCGTGATAGTAGAACAGTTCCCCGTTAGGAGCGCCAATAAAGGACGTTGAGGCTCTTCTAGAGCTTCTTAGGATAGTATATGATTGTATGGTCATACGGATTGTATCAGAGATTGCGAGCTCTTTCCATTCTGTCTCATCGTTGAAGGTGCCTAAGAAAAGACGCCCCGACCTTGTGGTGATGAGTAATCTGTCGCCTGTGATAAAAGAGAAGCTTTGGAACATCTCTTTTCCGTTTCCATGTTTAAAAGAAGAGATCGAAGTGGGGACTGCAAGGCCTTGATCTTCGCATTTTTCGATAAGATATGTCGGAGATATATCAAGTTCTTGGATGAACTTTGGGTGATGGCCCTTCCCATCATCTGCGTATCCGATGACCCTTGATGCACAAGCCGAGACATTCTCCATTAGTGCTATTTTACCATCTCCGCCGCCAGTAGCTATCAGAAGGCCATTCTGATCAACGGTCATAGCGTGCGACCAGACGTGCTTCCCACTATGGTTCGAGAAAGTCTCGTTGTGCGTTAATCTGGAAAGCAGTTGAGCTGGGCTGTTTGATACCCCTATCTTTGATGTATTTGGAATGGCTGACTGTTCGGTATTCAGTTCAAGATACCACCTTTGTATCGTAGCGTCCTCTCCAAATGAATAAACTTCAATCGGATGATCGTTTGAAAGGGGACTTAGGCCGTTAATCTCAACTTGCCATATCCTGGATATATGACCCATAGCCATTGCGATACATCTGGAAGACCTGTCGGGTAGCCCTACTGAGCCAATGATAGAGTCACCAAACCCAGTTTGTCTTGCATCGGAGATTTGTGACTCGTAGTTCTGGTCTTCATTCGTAGACCCATCACTTCGTTCGGTGATATCCCAAATACGAACTGTTCTGTCATCGCTACAGCTCGCGAGCAGTCTGATTGTTTCCCCCGTACTTGTTTGTATCTCAGGCGAGATGTGAACACCGAAGATCGAGCCTTCGTGACCTGAGAATATGAATAAGACTTGGCACCCGAAGGTTTCTCTCCTTTCTTGCGCGCCATCTGCTCCAGCGTGCTGATCGCTATCGTTTATATCGGCATTAGAGGTAAGATGACATTTCCAGACTACGATCTCGCCGAATACGGTCCCTGCAGCAACGAACACACAGTCTCGCTCAACCCAGAAGAAGTTTCCCGAGTACAAGATGGGTCGTGAAGGTGATTGTACTCGGCCTAGCGCGAGCGTCTTCCCATCCGCACTCACGTGGCCTTGGATGACCTCATTGTGCGCCGTGAGGATAACGATATGACTATCATCGAAGGGCGAGATGCGGCCGTCGAATATCCAGTCTGGAGCTATAGCTTCAGGTATAGACTCCAGCAATCTAGATATCTCAAAAGTGTTGCGGGGCGAACCATCGTTAACTTCCGCGGAGTCTGCAGAGACCAGCTCCTGAATGATGCGACTAGGGAGTACTTTAACGACATTGCTACCCCAGACGAGGATCTCAGGACCCTTTCCGACAGTGCTACCCCTGCCACTCTTGTACTCGGCACCCGGGGCCACAGATATCCCGTGGATCGGCTGTGCGCGAAAGATGGGAAGTGTGCCGCAAAGTCGGTACGTCGCGACGTCGTAGACTCTTATATCTGTGTCTTCAGCTGCGAGTAGGTATTGCCCCTCGCCCAGCGTCAAAAACGCGAGGGCTGTGATAGGACTTAACACATATTCACGATAGAGTCGGCCGCGAAGTGCCGCCTATTCAAAAAAAAAGCAAATGTCAGTGACTTTTCTTTCCCGTTTTGCAGTTGGTTTTCCGTGTTGCTTTTTTTTTACCCCTCATGATCGAAGCGGCTATTTTTGAAGTCCAGATCTCATCAACTTCGTGAGAGTTTGGCGGGACTTGTTGTGTGGGGCCATGACGAGGATTTTTCGTTTCTGATAAAAAAAAGATAAACTAATACTTACCTTGTGAGACATTGCTCGAGCAAATTCATACCGCTGCCATACGCCACTCTGAAATATGAGATTTAAGAAAAGATCTTGTATAGGAAAATTCAAAGTGAGCTGCTCTTTCTAAGTGCGAATGGGTCTCGGGTATGTTTAAAGCTAAAGCACGTGATGTGCTATTGAAGCTTGAACGAGAATTGAAACTTCACATAGCGACCATGGCAAGATACCTAAAACCGAATTTTAAATATAGTCATATATTTCATTATGATATAGATTTATGGCAAAGCCCTGGGTATTTATCTCCCTCATGGTCCATGTCGATTCTTCACAACCCGTAGACAGATGGTGGCCATTGAAATCCTGTCATACCCCATCCAAGCGCCGGCAAATGCAAATTTGAGAAATATAAACATCTGTGTTTTGTGAAACAAGTCTTAATCCTATTGAAATCGTATCCTTTCTAGACCCGGGAATGAGAATAAGGCTCGTAAGCAAGGTCGGAACGAGCACCACCACGCTGAGCCGCGGGATAGTTGTAGTTGCCGTACCCAGAGTTGCGGTTGTCGCCAAGAGGAGCGTATGAGCCATGTGGAGCCAGCTTCTCGGTGTCGGCGTGACGCGATCGTCTTGCGTGGGGACGGTTCTCGGGCTTGCAGCAGCAGATAGTGAAAAGCCAGAAGAGACCAGCGCCGATAGCAAATGCAACACTTAGCCAGGTAACGGCCAAGAAGCTGGTGTTGAGGTCTGCCTTGACTCCGTATTTCTTACCCACGCCTAGAATAAGACCAATGACAATAGAGCCTGTAACGGTCAAGAGGATAGCAGTGGCGATGATAGCGGCCGTAGCGAAGCCAGAGATGATCCAAGTGACGCACGAAACAGCGCGAGAGCATGCTGTGAAAAGTCCAACGATAAGTTCAAGGGCCAAGGCGATTATGGCGATAATGAAGACGACTTCGGTCCATTTCGTGATGGTCTTGTAGACGTTGAGGCCATCGTTAAGCTCCTTGGGAAGAGTGATGTTGAGCCCGGTTAAGCGGCTAGCCTGGCTGTTAAACTGCTCCAGCCAAGTCAGATTGAGCTTATGTGTGGCCCAGTCAAACTCGGCCTTGGTGCAGTTCTTTGTGCCGTTCTGTGGAAGAACACAGTAGCCCCAGAGAGTGAAGTCGTATTTGTTAGCCAGACCAAGTGTCGAGGCTGTAATGTTTTCACCACTGCTGCTATCACCGAGCGAATTGAGTAAGTCGCTAGCCTCATCGGTTACGCTGTCTCGGGCACTGAATATGCTGGGATTAAACTGTATAGGCGAGCGGCTGACGATGTCATCTACTTTGTCGCTGACATCCTGCTTGACTTCGTCGGTAAGATTGTCTAACGAGGTGTCCGACACGAGCGAGCTGGCATTGTTGACGAAGTCGGATAATTGCGCGACGTTAATGGAGAGGTTGGTAACATCGATGCGGAACAGATATAAGTCGTTGCTGCTCACGCCGGTCAAGCCGACAATGAGAGCGGCGATGATACTCGCGACCGTGAGTATGAATGGCAGAGCCACGCAGAAATATCTTCCGACACCCATCTTTCAGCGGTTTAAGGGAACCTTTGCTGCGACGGCGAATGTACTGCGCACTATTATCTTATTGGTGTGTCGCTAAAGACTATGACGATGTCGTATTTCGATAGTGAGTCTGCAGCTAAACGAAGGTGAGTTATCGCGGTCGCAAACGGGCGATGTTAGATGGATATAAATGAGGATGAACGAGAGGAAATGATGAAACGAAGTGTTAAATCGGGGAACAGAGGAAGGATGGATTCTTTTGTATTTTATTAGCTGGATTTGAAGGATGAGCGCAGATCCCAGCGTGTTTGGCGTGGCGCAGCACCATTTCTGCAATACACGACGCTGAGGGCAGTGCAATGATGGAGGTACTACTACTAGCTTAGGTACAAATAGTCAAGAAGATGGCTGGGCCACTTCGGAAGTATTGTAGGTCTAAATAGTACCTAGCCAGGCATCTCTCCAGGTGTGTTTGCTGACTGACCAACCCCTGCGCGGAAGGTACGTAGTACCCGCATCGTGGCCACGTCGGTAGGCTATGTGGCCCTCCATTGTTCAGCCCAGCTGACAATGGCTCTGTTCCAAGGTTAGCAGGAGCTCAGCCCCTCGAAGACCCGTACACAGTACACTAATAGCTTAGTGACGTCCCTTATTCTCGGCACTTCAGTCTAAGCTATATACAGTACATGGACTTTGTTTCATACATGTAAGTAGTTCGTCAATGCGGGGGGGCACCGCTCAGCCGATTTCCCCAAAGAGTTATTGAAAGTTCATTGTACTTTACGTAGGTACAGTATGTCAAATTACGTGAAATTAAATCTCACCAACCTGTCAGTGCTTCTCAATTTCTCGCCATGGGTATGATCAAGTTGTACGGAGTAGGTATTGAGGAAACTCTGGATTATCCTACCGTACATAGTACTGTAGAGTTAGAGGTTATTATTCGATCCACAATACAGAGACACCAAATGCAAAACCGAGTCAGCCACTCAGAGTAGCTGCCGATCGTGTTGCATTGCCAGAACAACCAGAAAATTATGGGGGCTGGGCCGCGTCGCCATTGCCCGCCGAGCTTGCGGGCGCAATCTGTAGACGTCAGCATATCGCTATTCAAGTTTGCTATGGGCAGAACAACTCAGTGCAGCAAAGCTAATTGTTTGCAGGCAGGGCTCGGCAGGTATGTATATAGCAAACGCACATACGCCGCGTATCCTGATATTGATGGCGTCATTGGACATGTCATTAACATGCTTATGAATGTTAATACAACGTGATATCTATCAAAAAATTTTTTTTTAAAAAAAATTAACGCCTATCACTTTGGAACACATTGAGGGGATACGAGTCTTCGCATACCCTCGTAACTTGATTGTATATACGGAGAACTTACAGTAGCTCTAGTCTTCTGGACGTACCAGGCAAAGTTGGCGTAGATAGACGAGTAGGCGTTGTCTCGTTCGGCCGCCGACAGTTCTTCAAGCATACATGCCGTATAGGTAGACTCACCAGAACTTGACAACGCGCCATTAGAATATTCCTTTGCCATGGGTCCCCCAAAAAGCTGTATATCTAATAGAATCACTGCCTTTTTTCATATCTTTTGGGTCGGATAATTGATTTCGCAATGACCTAGACCATAAAAGAGTATATTTTCTAACGGCGCGTTGTCAAGTCCTGGTGAGTCTATACGGTCGTCGTATGTCAAAGCCCTGCCCGGCTGTACATACTACTAGCCTGATAGTACAAAGTGCCTACTGTGTAGTGTAATGGTAAGTTGTCCAGCTGCATCGTGGCGCATTCCTCGGCGCAGGTCGAGACTAAGTGGGCAGAGCTGTGCCCCGAAACCCCGGGCCGCTACAGTGTCGGCATGACCCATGATTGGTCTGTTGACCTTGGCTTTAAGTTCGACACTAATATCTAAAAATAAAGTCTAGGAGTCCTCTGCTCTTGCGTTTTGAGTCTCATCTAACTAGTTTCGAGAGATATAACTACCTACGCCGACTCCCAAACTCATCGAAGAACCTGGTATTATCAGAATATAATCGCTCTGCGTCCGCTGACTCAAATATTATAATAACATTGGTTATACCAAAATAAGATGACCGAAGTGTTGAAATGCAAATACCGACTAGTGCCAGCCGATGCTGAATATGCGGAAGGACAAGTGAATGTGAGTGCTTAGGATGTATTAAGATATAAGTGAGACAAAAAAACCTTGTTATATTCTAAATATCAACTTCACGCCCTGCGCTAAGTCGCCAGTCCAGAAAAATCATCTCTTACTATTTGCAAGCGCTTGGCCAGATATAAAAACGAATGGTTAGCGTCGCTGTTCAATCAACTTGATTTTTTGGGTTTCGTTCTCAGGGGTTATCTGTACCCGGACCGCTTCACGCGGAATCGCCGACGTTAGGCTCAACACGTTTGAAGAGACTGTCTTGCCGACTTGGTGTTACGATAATTCGCGCCAATCTAAGCTCATACAAATGACATATATGCAGCCATTACCACGCGCGCGGGCCGCAAGTAATTCGATACCAATGATCGTTTGCCCGCCGTGGGACAGTCAATTGGTCCTTGGGCTGCCAATAGATACTTATATATACCTCTCGAGTTGGAAGTGTTGATAGTATGTAGGTGAAGCCTAAGCAGGGGAACATTGAACCTGTCACGGTTGGGCTAATAATCTCTCGATCTTCCAGCCGACGACGTTGGACTACCAGGACATCCCAATAGCTTGCACGAGACCCACGCATCTGGTAACGCTTTTTCATATAGTTAACCAAGCCATGCGCCAAGTGATGGTCAAGAAGACAAACATTTTGCGGGCCTCTCTCCCAGGCCTTCATGATTATTCATGGTACCTCGGCATAGCTCCAACTGTGCTTGTTCTCCTCTTACCCCATCCGAAGTGAATGATCCACGGTGGGCAGCTGCTCAGGTGTTGCGTGTGTAGTTTCGGACATTTTAATCTGCGGATTTTAGATACAAACGCCGTGATCCGTTACCCGAAGAGTGCTCACTCAATACGGATGTGTTGCCACGGCTATTGTTCCACGACGAGCGCGTGAGGTGCCAGCAACACGCTCTACCTGGAGTCACTGCATGGCCGACGGGAGCTCCCACGACGCTAATGCGACGCGACCTTGGAGATTTCAGGCTCATGTAGAAGAAGAAGTCGAGGCATACATCCTACCCATCCGGAAGATGCTGTGGTCTGCTCATTCTCGTACGTAGGATTGGAAATCCCTCCGATTCGCATGTCGAGCGTGTGTGATTGGAAGAGGAACTTGTCGACGTGAGAGCGACGAGGAAGTAACGGGTCGCACATATGAATTAACGCGGCACTTCTGATTAGCCGACATGGAACTGCGTCACCTACAAGGTCCCCGGCACGCAGCAGTGTCACATTGCACATCCAGACGCCATCACCTCACTCATCTTCCTCTCCAGTAGGCGATTCCTTGTGTAGTGTACGACCGAGGTTGGGGGGATCTTCCTTGTACGTGTGCCCAGAGGATCTGCAGGTGTGTAGACGGTTCATATATCTTGCAATATGCCTTGCATATAAGTACACTAGATACGGACTGTTTGACCTCCACGGGGCTGAAAGTGGTGTGCTAGGTAGTACAGCAACTGTGGAAAAGGCAAAGAAGAGGACGCTTGGCGAAGGAATGATTAGGAAAAATAATCATCGTGATAACCAAGGTAATAGAGATGAATAGTTACCCAAAGATGCCTACTTAGGGCTAGCGTGCAGTCGAGCTCCACACAATCGAGGCCCAACTCTCCAAAAACACTGCCCAAGGGGTTGGATAACATGGTATTTATCACTGTATCCAGGCTGCAAGGACTGTTACGGATATGCTGTGTTGCATTCGATAGCATTTGCGGGAGTGAAACCCACATTCGATGCACCTTGCCCCATGGCTCCTGTGCCTGTTCCTACTGTACATGGATACATGTGCCTTAGGTAGACTCTAGACTACCGGCATCAACAGAAGAAGAAGAAGGGGGCAAAGTATCAAATTAAACAAGAAAAAAAAAGATGAAATATATATAAGCATATTTATACTTAACCAATCCCCCTCGCCTCTTGAAACCTATCACAGCTCACGACATGCGCCGTCTCTGCTAGCGTGCGAGCACAGCAGTAGGTATTTCCCCTCCTCAAGACATCATCCCAAGACATCCAAGACATCCAAGACATCCCGCATCCTGCCAAGTTAACCTCGACGCCTTGGCATCCGTCTCCTGCTGGTTGGCTCGCCTGTGACCCGTCGCCCGTCGCCCGCTGTCCGTCGCCTGTTCGCCCGTCGCGCGTCTCATGTACCTGTCTGCATTCGTTATTCGTTATTCGTTCTGCATTCTACCTACCTCATTCCACAAGTTCGACAGCCCACGCCTCATTGACTATCTTTGCTGCCACCACAACCAGCACGACCAAAGAACAACGCGGCAACCTGAAACCGCACCCGTCCAAGCCTCGTGTCGTGCGTGGTTACAAGTCGGGCGTCTTGGCAGTGAATCGCATCCCCCAATACGAAGATAGCTAGCCACTGTAGCTCCCTGGGCAAGACCTGGGCAGACCTGGGCATCATCATAACTGGGTATAGGTACCTGCTGACCAGCATCCTGGCAGGCTGTCTCTTGTCTGTTCATTGATGCACTACGGAGTACCTACTGTACATTACCCTACCTAAACCTATACCTAAACCTACCTACATGTACCTTTATACCTACCTACAGGTCTACCTGCAGCCTAAGTCTATACATACATGCCATGCCTTATCTAGTACTCTCCGTTTCCTTCGTCCACCTGTGATCGAAACATTTTACACTTTTCTCCCCCGAGCATCCCCAGTCAGCACACGACCATCCCCACGATACGCACCCACCACAACAACGCATACGTCGTCGGAGGCGAACCCGACCTCGATCGCACACCCCGTCCGCCCAACCCGCCGCCGCCGCCGCCTAACGTGCCAATGATAAGAGCCCGCTGTCGATTAGCCCAGTTTCTGCCCAGGCCAGCTTCAGACGGCGAAACCTTGCTATAGCGGCTACCACGCCTAGTCCGTCTAGTCCGTCTAGTCCGTCTAGCTCGTCTAGTCCAAGCCATCCATCCTGAACCGTCCTGAACTTGGCGCCGTGACCGAGTTCACCGGTACCCTCGTCTCGTCTCGTCTCGTTGACGTCGAATTTGTTTCCTTCCTCTCCCCTGCCAGCCCTACGACCTCTACAGTCTCTGCGAGTTGGGTACGTATGGCTTGAATTCCCTATGTTCGCCTATCTATCTCTCTATCTCTCTCTCTCTCTTTCGCTCCTATTCGCCGCCGCCCGTCTTTGTCGCCGCCTTTTGCCGTTTCCCGCGACTACTTGTGCTGGCTCCTACACACATGACTCTAGTTCTTCCACATTAACCACACATCCACTTTTGCATAACCTGCGCGCAGGCGCTTCCTCTACGAAATCTCCTCCCCGCATCGCCAGTCCCCGTCATCGCCTCTGTTTTAATCTACTTCGCACATCCGTCTTATTATCTGCATGCGCGCCAATTGCCTGGCCCTTTGATGTGGTTCCTCAGGCACACCGCCGTAGTGTCAGCCGCGTCGGGTTTGAAGTAAAGTGAGCATTGTGAGCTGATCTTGCCCGCCTAGAAGAATACGTCTCCACCTCCGCTCTCGTCATAGATCAAGACGGCCACCCACGCTTAAGCCTATACTTCCGATATCCCCGTCCCCAACACCGACGCAAGGCTTTGAGATTCTCGGCCCTACCTATACGTCGCTTGCTTCCGACATTCTTTGCAGGCATTCTCGCGCCTTGATTCATAAAGACGGACGCCACAACGGCTCCCCAACCCTCTTCCGTTCTCCTTGCCGTTCTGGTCCAGCTGTTCCATCCTCCCTAGTATTAGTCACACCAATCAAAACCACCGGCACCTGTGTACATCGAACAATTTCGGAGGGCGGGCGTCTGGGCACTCGTTTCCTTGGCTGGATTTCTTCTACGAGGCACGAGGCTCGGACCTTCATTTTCACCACCACTCTCGATACCCCAGCTGAAAGATTATGGGAAACCAAAACTCAAAAGAGGGCGGAGGCTCCAGAGGCTCGGCCGGTGCCGCGCCAGATGGCCTCCAATCATACCCCTCCTTCGGAAAGTCTGATACGAAAGAATCGTCGCGCTCATTCAAGGCGCTTCGATCCAAGATACCCGGTAGTGGGAAGACAGACAGCCCGCGAAGTTCCACCGTTCTCTCTAATGGCGAAACGCTCGTAGACAAATCCGACGTCGCGTCCGTACGATCCGGGCGAAGCAGTAAGTCGGCCGTGTCTAGATCAAGCCGCGTCGACTCCATGACGAGCCCTATGTCACCGGACTCGGTGGCCTCTCCTGTGGATGACGATGACGCGCAACCGCCACCATCGCCTATACAATCGGCGTCTATGAAAGGGGGACATGGAAATATCAGCGCTGCTCAAGCCAGTGGCGAGGTTGACCACGTCTCGGATCAACCACCTTCTGGTGTTGCTAATCCCAACCCACAACTGCAGCAGCAGCCTGGGGCTTCGATCCTTGTAAAGAGGGAGAACGCGACCAACCCTATACAATCCGGGGCTGCAGATGAACAATCTGGGAGCATAGCAATGGGCGAGATTAACGACATCGACCTTGACGATTTCATTAAGCGCCTCCTGGACGCAGCCTACGCTGGCAAAGTCACCAAGAGTGTCTGCCTGAAGAACGCCGAAATTGTAGCCATATGTCAGAGAGCAAGAGAAGTTTTTCTTTCCCAGCCGGCCCTGCTTGAGCTCGATGCACCAGTCAAAATTGTCGGAGATGTGCATGGGCAGTATACCGACTTGATCCGTATGTTTGAGATGTGTGGGTTTCCACCCACCTCCAACTTCCTTTTCCTTGGAGATTACGTTGATCGGGGAAAACAATCCCTGGAGACAATACTCTTACTATTATGTTATAAACTCAAGTACCCCGAGAACTTCTTCCTTCTCCGTGGCAACCACGAGTGCGCCAATGTCACCCGTGTTTATGGATTCTACGATGAATGCAAGCGACGATGCAACGTCAAAATTTGGAAGACCTTTATTGACTGTTTCAATACTTTGCCCATTGCTGCCATTGTTGCTGGGAAAATCTTTTGCGTCCATGGTGGCTTATCGCCAGCGTTGAGCCACATGGATGATATCCGCAACATTGCTCGCCCAACCGATGTCCCCGATTATGGGCTACTCAATGACCTACTATGGTCTGATCCGGCCGACATGGAAGCGGACTGGGAAGCCAACGAGAGGGGGGTGAGCTATTGCTTTGGGAAGAAGGTCATAACTGATTTTCTCGCCACGCACGACTTCGATCTCGTTTGTCGTGCACACATGGTGGTAGAGGACGGCTATGAATTCTTTAACGACAGGGTTTTGGTCACTGTCTTTAGCGCACCAAATGTTTGTTCAGCTGATACACCTCGGCAAAAATACTAGAGCTAACGGAGTGTTTAGTACTGTGGCGAATTCGACAACTGGGGTGCTGTGATGTCTGTCTCGGCAGAGCTCCTCTGCAGCTTTGAATTACTCAAACCACTTGACTCCTCTGCGCTGAAAAGCCATATCAAGAAAGGCAGGAACAAGCGCAATAACATGCTTAACAGCCCAGTATGTTAACTCTACAGCAATTTCATGATCAGAAGGCTAATGTTTTCTTTGCAGCCTGCAAGCGTCTATCCTCAGAGCGTATAGGCCTGATTTCAGAACTAGAGATTGACTGTCTCATCAAACCTATATTTCATACACGCAGGATTCACATGCCACCCCCCAGGCGTAAGTGACAGCCGCAACGACACAGCCCAAGAGCTGTGTCCACTGGTCGTGAGCAGCTGCGTTTCCTTGAAGGTGTCTTCAAGGATGTGAGCACGTCGATACACCAGCATCGTGTCGTGTCTAGTTTCTTGCCACACAATATCACCGAGTTCATTTCGGTTGATTTGCCTTTCACAAGGCATTAAGAGACGTACATGAATTCAAGAATGTAATAATTCTTGTAGTAAAGGGATAGTAGTCCGGAAACGGACCTACTCACAGGACTTAACGAACTTCAACCCTCAAATAGGAGGAAACTTCTTTATTTGGGGATGGGGTGTGTCTACGTATTTCAACGGGCGTAATGGTAGACAGGACTTTATGTATATTACCTGGGTTTCACTAACTAACATTAATTGCTAAAGGGGCGCTACCTTCTCATGATGGGCTAATACATCTGGTGCACAGCGGATATATTCGACGGTGAATGATTCTTAATCAGCCTATGAGCTGACTCGATGCGGTGATAATGTCATATAAACGATAACTAAACACTACATGGCGACCCTCTAGGCGTTTCAAATAATTTTAGCTAATCTACATTTTTGACGGAGCCAAAAGAAGAGATAGCTACTTGGTAATGAGGCTGACCAACAAGAGTTCAACAACAGATGCTATTGTTATCACTCAGTTTGATACCCACTTTAGATAGAATATGTTTCACAAGTTTGTCGTTCTCATATACGACATTCTGGATATCGTAGCGGGCATAGGTAGCATGTGTATCTCATCCTGTAAACATACAACCATTTTCTGATGCGCCGGACAATTGACCCCCACGGAAGGATACCGGTTCCCGATTGCCTTGGGGGGCCATGTGGATCGGAATCATATCACCGCAAAGCACGTAAGTATGCCACGGGTAATATTTAATCGTCCCCGCCTGCTCTCATACCAGATAGTCGGCACGCTATGTACCAGTATCTGGCTAGCGGAGCTGGTCCCGTGGAGACGGAGATCCCCCGCATCTCAATCCAGGGTATCACATCGTAATGCTCTTATATATAATTGTCTATTCCAAGGGGAATGAGTAGCTATTACTCCGACACAACGCAGCATTCACCGTAGTAACTAGGAACATTGATTCTCTTGTTATAAACCACCAGAATCAAAAATCTCACACGGTTCTCACGGCACTACTTACTACGAAAAAAGAAAGAATACACGCCCGGTCCTGGAAAACGATACAAGGAGTAAACTCAAGAACGGCGAGAGTAATGGATCGGAATCAAGACTACGACCTCGGCCGTCCGGTGGGGCCGCCACAAGGCATGAGGCAGGGCCTGACGTCCTACGGAGACGCGCACTTCTCGCTCTTCCTGCGCAAGGTATTTATCAAGGCGCTCGGGTACAGCGAGGATGCGCTGTCGCGGCCCATCGTGGGCGTCGTCAACACGTACTCGAGCTTCAACCCGTGCCACGCCAACATCCCGCAGCTCATCGACGCCGTGAAGCGCGGCGTCCAGCTCGCCGGCGGCCTGGCCATCGACTTCCCGACTATCAGTCTTCATGAGTCCTTCGCGGCGCCCACGAGCATGTTCCTACGGAATTTGA
The DNA here is from genome assembly GCA_022578775.1 of Xylaria venustula. NCBI lineage: Eukaryota > Fungi > Ascomycota > Sordariomycetes > Xylariales > Xylariaceae > Xylaria > Xylaria venustula. Next base: position 739,894 of record MU389328.1, on the reverse strand, counting down.
TGAGTATGGATACGGAGGAGATGATTCGGGCACAGCCCGTTGATGCGGTTGTGCTTATTGGGGGTATGTTATTCTTACCTTTTTTTTCTTTGAGATTTTGTTAGTTTGTGTGTGTGTGTGTTGGTCGCTGTGGGAGCGTCTGCTGAGAGGAAATCAATAGGTTGCGATAAGACTACCCCTGCGCAGCTCATGGGTGGTATCTCGGCGAACAAGCCGATCTTACATCTTGTTACTGGCCCGATGATGCCCGGGAGTCATCGTGGAGTGCGCATAGGTGCTTGTACGGATTGCAGGAATAATTGGGCTAGCTACCGCGCAGGGACTATAGATATAGAAGAGATCGGGATGATCAACGAGGAACTCACACCAACTGTAGGTGCACCCTTTAATGCCGTTCTGTTGTCACCCCTTTATTTGATAAACGTGACTGGGACAGGCAGGACTCTGTCGCTTAGGCTTTGATTTTCAACTGACTGATCTCTAAGGCTGGTACTTGCGGTGTGATGGGCACAGCCAGTACGATGGCATGCATACTCGTGGCACTGGGAATGATGCCTCTAAAAGGGGCCTCGGCACCAGCCGTCTCATCAGCACGTTTACGTGTAGCAGAGCAAACCGGCGCAACGGCGGTAGCAATGATACAAGCCGGAGACGCGCTCAAGCCGCAGAGCTTACTAACGCGCGAGTCCTTCCTCAACGCCATCACGGTCCTGCAAGCGATCGGCGGCTCGACCAACGCCGTCGTGCACCTGATGGCCATCGTCAACCGCCACCCGCACGTCGCGGGCTCCATCACGCTGGAGACGATCGACGAGATAGGGCGGAAGACGCCCCTGCTTGTGGATCTGAAGCCCAGTGGCGCGAATTACATGACTGATTTCCATAATTCGGGCGGCATGGCGGCTTTACTGCGCGAGCTGAGACCGCTTCTTCATCTTGAGGCCATGACGGTTCTGGGGAAGACGTTGGGCGAGATCCTCGATGCAGAGCCTGTGATCCCGATACCGAGAGAGCTGTCCTGCATCGCACCTTTTAGTGACCCGTTATACCCGGCCTCTTCACTTGTCGTGCTGCGCGGAAACTTGGCACCCAGTACGCATCTCCGTCCCAACCCAAATCTTGACCTCAGTTCCAAAGACCCATTTTCATGTGCCCCCTTACATATTCCTCCGCATCACTCCTCGAGAACAAGTCGAATTGCCTCGTGATGAATAATCGCTGACAACCCCATTTTTCATACAGGAGGCGCAGTCATGAAAGCCAGCGCATCGAAGAACCGCGCGCTCCTATCGCACTCAGGACCCGCGGTGGTGTTCTCCAGCTCCGCAGACCTAGCGCGCCGCATCGACGCCGAGGACCTGGACGTCACCCCCGACAGCGTCCTCGTGCTACAGAACATCGGCCCAGTCGGCAACCCCGGCATGCCTGAGGCCGGACTGATCCCGATCCCACGGAAACTAGCCGCGCGCGGTGTCCAGGATATGTTGCGAGTATCGGATGGTCGGATGAGCGGCACCGCAGGTGGTACTATCGTCTTGCACGTCGCGCCTGAGGCGGCTAACCCGTGGTCTGCGCTGGGTGTTGTTAAAGATGGGGATGTGGTCACTGTTGATGTTGAGAGTAGGGTGCTTAAAGTTGAGATTAGTTATGAGGAGATGGAGAGGCGGATCAAGGAGAGGAGGGCGGAGATAGAGGGTAGTACAGGTGGGGATGGGAGAAGGTATCCTTGGGTTGAGAGGCGGGAGATGAGAGGGTATAGGGGGTTGTATATGAGGGAGGTGAATTCGGCGGATCAGGGTGCTGATTTCGAATTCCTTACGGCGGACGGCCCGGCTTAGGGGCTGTAATATCGATTTCTAACTCCATTTGAGATAAATGAATGAACATGTATACTATAAAGAAGAATCGGGGGCTCATATCGAACTTTATACACCTTTGACTGGAAATTGTCTGCTGTCTTTGGCCCTGCGTTTGACACATGCGTTATTCTTACCAATTATCTTATCAGTCGACCACTTCGATGTGAAAGCGCAAATGTCTATCAGAGAACTATTACGGACTGAGATCATTCAGTTGGTCCTTCGTGCATAACTTTAGCTAGTATAGCCGAGGAGACTTGTAAGCCGTATTCCGGGGCAGGGAGAATATGTCGGTACCCCATCGACTTCCGACTACCGCGCTTATTTCGTTGAACGTGACGAGAGAGCGCATCTTTCATGAGTCCTCTCCTGAAGAAAGGGATCCACCACGGTATAATGGCTTGTTGGCCAAAGCTGTCAGATACTCGGTGTTCTAATGTGTCCTGATCTGAATCGTGTAATTATTTATTTCAATTCCGTCAAAATAAACGGGTATACTCGATCGCTCTCCCAGGAGGTGGCCACCGGAAATATTATCGGAATTAAGTATATGATCCCAGCCCCGAGAGGAACAACAGATAAATGCATTTGGTTCCCCGGAAGGATCTTGATCATGCTTGTGCTCTATGCGTATTCTAAGTACGTCAGAACCGATTCTCAAAGAGTCTAGGTAACGCATTGAAAATGTTCCATAGCTGCACATAATGTCTACACAAGTACTTAAAAGTGATATCAAAATTGAACCCAAAATGACCGTTACTTCTCTCTATCAGTCGTAGACTTGTACTCCCAACATGCTCTTCACATTCATCTAGGTATGCCATAGAATCGATCACGGGCCTGGAGAATTTATATGAGATTAGTGATTTCTTCTTTCCAAGAGATTCGATTTAGCTTTGAGCTGAAGCTTTGTCACAATAAGGCGCACTACTGATGATCGGGATTCGGGTTTGGTCGAGGTCTTCTGTACACCTGGACTTTTGCACCCGAAGACCGAGACATTGGCATGTTTCTTTATGCTAAATCCCGAGACGTCGCACAATGCCTCCTTGGTCGTGAGACGGGGTGGAGACGGACTACTAGCACCAAGGCGGGGAAAGTCCGAACAACGCGGAGGAACCTTCGACTCACGGGCAGTATAGATTCATCCGTATCCCCAAGTCCTCAAATTGGCACCGTTAGTTACGAGACAGACGAAAACGGACATCGTACCAAATTTTCAGTGGCTCATATCCATCTTTCCCGTCTCATTCAGATTCACCGCGTTTACACGCCTATATTGATCAAACATGACGCTCGTTCACATAGGTTAGTTAACTTCCCCTCAGGAATGAGACAGGATCACCCTAATGAATCGCCCATGTACTTACTAATTGCCACCAGTCCTCTTCAAATTCAAGGAGGATACCGCAGACTCCCACAAAGAAGAATTCGTCACAGAGCTGCGGAAATTGAAGGACCTGCCCTCCGTCTTGAACTCCAAGCTCGTCGCTGGTGGACCGTCCATCACTGATCCGATTCAACGAAGCCAAGGGTTTCAGTATGCTCTTGTGAGCTATCATAAGGATAAGCAGGCACTTGCGGAGTATCAAGCTAGCTCTGAACATGAGAGGTAGGCACTGCCATTTCGCAGGAGTTCATCACTTAGTTGAGACTGACTGATTTCGTGTAGGGTCACGAGCCAGTATCTTTGGCCATTCAAAGAGGATGTGATTCGCTTTGATTTCGAGGTTGATGGGCAAGATGCTAGTGCGATCTTGTCATGAAGTCAGGCGAATGATGAAGATTAGGGGCGGCAAGTTTCGAGTCAACGTGTGTTGAATATAGCAATTTCGGCTTGTATCAATACATCGCCTGTATAGTTATGATTCACACAATATTATTTTTGTCCAGAAACATAAATAGCTTTACATCGATTTTTTTAGGAGTACTGCATATTGCGCGCGGTGAAAGATGTTTATTATTCAAGAAAATTCGGTTGAATCAATCGGAGTGATCTCAGATCTATGGCGCTACTCGAACGTTGAAAAATATCCACGTCACTCACTGCCCCTTCACCACTAATGAAGGCTTTCCTACCTTTATAGCCTCCGCATTGAGTGTGTCAATCTCTGCTTGGACAAGAGGAATGCCTGTCTTTTCCCTCTCTTCTTGCCTCAGCTGTTCTATTTCTCCTGGAAAGTATATGCGGTCGACTCCAGCTGCCTTATCTGCCCCAACTACGCGCTGGTATAGATAATCCATGCGCTCACGGAAATCGTCTAAGCTCATGAATAGATCGGGTTTGATAGCAATAAGAAAATGGCCAACATCTGACGGCTTGCTAGGATCATAAGGTCCAGTTACATGCCCGGCGAATGCAGAGCCTAGGTATCTGTTAGCATTACTTTTAAACCCTGGTCACTTTACATACCAGAAAGTACACCTGAGAATAGATCCATCATAAGGGCCAGCCCCGACCCCTTAGGACCTCCCATAGGCTGCATCACACCCCCAAGTGCTGCATCTGGGTCATCTGTTGGCCTACCCTCCGAGTCTAGCGCCCAGTCAAGAGGAATCTTCTCGCCTCGTCGCTTCGCCTTGTAAATCTTTCCGCGAGCGGCAACGGACGGCGCCATATCTAGTATAAAGGGTCTTTCCTTGCCGCCGGGCGCACCGCAGGCAATCGGTGACACGCCCAGGAGCTTTTCCTTCCCGCCAAATACTGGTAGGGCAGGACTTGAGTTTGTAAAGACGAGGCTCATCATACCGGCATCTATGGCCTGTTGCACGATCCATGCCGACATCCCGAAATGATTGGAGTGCTTGATGCTCACCATCCCGATACCGAACTCGCGGGCCATGTCTACCGCGGCTGCCATACCCTTCGACGCAGCGAGGAACCCGAAGCCATTTCGGCCATCCACTTGAGCAACAACGGGTGTGGTCTGGGTTAATTCAGGGGTCGCAGTTGCGTCGAGAACACCCTGCTGCACCCGAGTCATGTAAGAGGGGATGCGGTTCATGCCGTGAGTGTCCACCCCCCGAAGGTCCGCTGCGATGAGACAACGAGCGACAATCTCCGCGTTTGAAGCTGGCACTCCATTGCCTACTAAGACGTTCTCAACAAATTTCCTGGCCTCAGCTGCATCAACGTAGTATTTGGTGTCGGAGGTTTCAGCCATGATGGGAGGATATTGGTACCAATATACCTGAAGAATATTTTTAAGCGCTAATTGACTTTTATTGCCTGGATCTAGCTTCTGAGAACAAGAAGTAGCTTATTTGCACATTTTAGTTGAACGTTCCTCGTTTATGATCACTGGTTTAATGTAAAGAATAGGATACGGAAGAATGCCGCTGCACTTACAGATCGCGATTTATCCCGCATCGGACTTTCTCCGCGCCTCGGAGCTAAATACTAGATTAACTAGTGCGGAGAAATTCCGCTCAGTCAAACTACCAGTCCGGTATCTAATTTTTATTAGAATGGACAAACATATTCTATAAGATGAGAGGCTTACAGAAATGACCGAACCCCCAAAAGATAGTAGTGGTGATCGCGGACCAAGACGCGGGCCAAGACGCGTGGTACGGCATGAGCGGAATTCCCCGAGGACTGGGTTGAGCTGCCGCCGTTGTCAAAAACGGAAAATACGAGTAAGTTGAATTAAAGAATTTCTCGACACTGGGAAAAGCTCATTCAAATTTAGTGCAATGGTGAATTGCCGCGATGCCAGAGCTGCGCAAAGGTTGGCGTTGACTGTGAAGATGGAGAGAGTCTGAAAGCTCGACCCTTACCGCGGGCGTAGGTCACCCATCCTTTGTGTTATGCTATAGGAGTTGGCTAACCGGAACGTTTCTTAATAGATATGTGCGAAGTTTATGCAGTAGGATAGAATGGCTGGAATCTCTTGTTCGTGTCTACTGTCCAAACATCGATTTGGAACGTGATGGGCCACGTATTGTGGATGCGCCCCAAATTCGAGGCGGGACTGGGCTTGAAAACGATGATAACTGCAACGCTGAAGCCTCCAATCAACTGTTAAGTGAGGTATCGGACTTACAACCAGAACTTTCTGTGTTGCCAGATGCCCAAAACACGGCGCGTCAAGAACCAAGCGAAACAGCAACGGACAACCAAGTAGCTGGTACCGAGTCATCGGCAATCCCTTCGAACGCAGGGCTTCCACATGAAATCGGCTTAGTATCTCTTGGAGCAAATCGAGACCCGAGGTATATTGGTCCTTCTAGCGGCTATGTTCTCAGCAAGCTCATGCTCGCCGCGTCGAGTAAAGCAGGGAAATTGACGAGAGCCGCTGAGAACTCGGCACCGTCGGTCGCACCGTATCTCAGAGAACTTGTTATTGAAACACAAGGCCCAATATCCACCACTAAAGATCAGGCAAGCAATCTCTGTCAAGCTTATTTCGACATTATTCACATCCAATATCCATTCTTACACCAGCCTACGTTCGTTCGGTCGCTGCGGCAGTTTTTTGATCATGATGGCCAGAATCACGTAGCCGGCTGTCAAGTATACATGGTACTGGCTATTTCTGCAACTGTAATATCAAGACTTCATAAGGTGCCTCTGTCCGGGGAGAGGTATTATATGACTGCTTTGCAGTATTTTGAAAAGATTCAGATGGAAAGTTCCATTCAAGGCCTGCAATGTATACTGCTATTGCTCATGTTCGCTATGCATAGCTCGACCATCAGACTTGATGTTTGGTGTCTCAACTACCAATGTATTGCCTCGGTGTTAGATTTGGGACTCCAGCGAGCCGTAACAACCAGTAGTGGTATCTCTAAGCTCGATCAAGAAATGAGGACACGGATCTTTTGGGTGGTCTACACTCTAGACAGGACTATAGCAACGATGATGGGACGCCCAATCGGGCTGCGCGACGAGGGATGCGACTTACGAGTATGTTTGGCAAATGCCTCCGGCCCAGGGAATATGATGCACGCTAATGTTGAATTAGATTCCAGCAGATTTGTCCGACGCCGACATTGAAAGCGACGTGATCCCGGCCTCAGGGTTCAGTGCGCCAACGCATATGACATATGCGATTCACCTCTTCAAGCTCGCAAAGGTCAATTCCGAAATCAAATACGTCGCAAACAGCGTGAATTCCGATGCACCGAACTACGCTTACCCGGCGGTCATTGATATCAACGCCTGGCAGAGGGATGTCCTTACACGACTGGATCACTGGGCTGGAGATGTTCCCGCAGCACGGGACACAAACGACTACAGCAGGACAATCCTTCTTCTGCGCTACCATTCAGTGAGGATGCTTCTGCTTCGTCCGAGCCCGAATATTCCCCGACCCGATCAACATGCTCTCCGCCACTGCTATTCCAGCGCCGAGGAATCAATTCGGCTCTACAGTGAGCTGTATAAAAAGAACCTGCTTGTCCATAATTGGATCACGTTCCACAGCACGGTGCTCAGCACCATCACCATGTTCTATTGTATCTTGTCAGTCCCGAGTATAGCAGCATCGCTCGAGGTAGAAGACTTCATGAGTAATGTCAGGGCCAGTCTCAACGTCCTAAGCGCGGTCGGAGAGCACTATTCGGGCGCCAAGAGAAGCCGGGACATCTTGGACGAGCTGGCAGGTCCCATTAGCCGGTGGCTGCTGAAGAAGCGCCGTGTGGAAGGACCCGAGCCATTCGTGCAGCCTACTGCTGGCTACATTGCTGAAGCCGGCGACGATTTTACATCGTCTACGATGCAGCAGGATACGATTGATAATATCTCCTGGCCGTCCCTTTGCAGTCCCTTTGACGGCGGATTGAATAGCCAGTGGCTATCTGAGTGGTATGGCTCAGATGATTGTGGCAATCTCGATAGTATTGTTCTGTCTCTATTAGATGATTTAACATGAAATTCGTCATTCTAAGGGGTGCGCCACGGACTACTTGGCGTCTATACTTATTGGAGTGTTGACTTGATGTAATGACATTTATATTATGTCATCTTTTATACAGTGGTGCTGTGCAAATACTACCTTGTCATCCACTGCGAGGATATAAGAGAAGATCGTCTCTATATATACCTATGAAATGAGATTTCAAAACGAGAAGTTAGAAAAAGTAAGAGAATCAACATCAGTTAGATTTGATTCCCATCTCTCCCGTGGACCTCCTGCAGGGCCCTGATCAGAACGCTAACTTGATAGGGGCATATCACACATATACTTATACACAAGCTATGAATTAAACAGGATCTCTCATCCTGCATCCCGTTACGTCATTATTCTGTTTCAGAAGCTCCAGGTTCAAGATTCTAGAGCTCTCGTCGCAGCTGAGCCTCGAGACGAACGCCCGCAATAATATAAACAACAATAAGCATTCCAACCCTTTGCAGCGCGGGGCAAAGCTGGATCGTCGCCAATTCCATTTCTTCCATGGCCATCGTATTCCATCCCAGCCATTTATAAAACAATAAACAATAAACAATAAAACGATTAAAGTGGACGAAACCATCACCCATCCCTGTGCAAAGATGGCCTCCGCCGGCTATATTCAAACATCGCTCATCTGGGTGGCCTACGCTGTTGCCGTAGGCTTAGCCCTCGTCGCCGCCGCGATCACGACCTTTACTTTGCAGACCCACCGCGACCGATCAGCTATCGTCAGCACTGTCGCCATAATCAGCCTCACTGCTCTGCTTGCCACCGTCTTCCTTCTCCCCGTCGACATCGCCCTCGTCTCGTCGACCACCTCAACCGCGCTCGGGGCCAAGAAAGAGTGGGCGACTCCTAATCGAATCCACAACATCCTCCTCACCCTCAAGATCGTATACTACTCGCTGTATAGCTTTGATGCACTGCTGTGTCTGGTCGTTATCCCCTTCTCTTACTTCTGGTATGAGGAGTACGACGAGGTCGAAGAGCAGGAAGGGCATCAAACCTTCGGAAGCCGACTCTGGGGCGCCCTCAAGTACACCAGCGCATTTATAATCCTTGTTGTCATCATCTTCCTGGTCGGCTTCTTTGTTCCCGCAGCGGGCAATCGCGATGGCAAACATCTCGATCTCGACTTCTTCAAGCGACTGCTAGACGAGAACCATGGCGAGAAAGCATTGAACTTTGGCCTGGGTCTTCTCATCACACTCGGGACTCTGCTCTACGTTCTCTACACCGGTGCCGGCCTCGCCCTTCTCCCCATTTCCTTCATCAAGTCGGCTCCTTCGGTCTCGGCGCCCCAACTTTACGAAACAACTGCTTCGCAACTCGAGCAGAACAGAGAAAGACAGCGGCAATTGGAACTACGCAATTCGGGCCGCCCGGATGGAATGCCCGCTAAGGATAGACGTGAGTTTGAGGCCCTTGCACGCGAGGAGCGGACCCTCGTGCGCCGGGAGCGGCTGGCTGCGGAGGCACAAGGTCAGGGCAAGACCTTCATTGTGCGCACTTGGGCCAAGATTTGCGCAGTCTTCCGACCGGTCAAGCTCATCGGAGGCATATTGCTTGTCCTGCTATCTCTCCTCGTCTGGGTGTCCATGCTGATCACAGGCATCGACAAGGCAGCCAACTCCGTCTGCAAGGAACACTGTGGCTATATCCTGGCTCACATCAACGTGTTCCAGCCCATCAATTGGATCTTCGTGAAGACGGCTCGTGCCTTCCCGGTTGACTATGTACTGATGGCACTTCTGATCTTGCTCTTCTTCAGCAGTTCGATCTCGGGTCTTGCTACTGTCGGTATCCGTTTCTTGTGGCTGCGAATTTTCCAGATTCGTAAGGGCCGAACGGCACCACAAGCCCTCCTCATCGCGACCGTCATGTTGGCACTCGTCACTCTCGCCATCAACTATTCCATAGCCATGCTGGTCGCGCCTCAGTACGCAAGCTACGGTACCCAGACGTTCTGCGACCTGCCGCCGCACCACCCCGATGAACTGCCCGACTGCAGTAAAAACCCCGAGGCTGTCAAGTCATGCTCCGAGTGGGTCAACTCACATAGTACTGCTACACGCGTCTGCACCCCGACCATGATGTCCACGTTCCTCAACCGCATCACGCTCACTTGGCCCGTGTTCGGCGCTATCGACTTCTGGGCTCAGTTCGCATTCCTCGGCGTATTCCTCATCGTCTTTGTGACCGCCCTGTTCCGGACTCCCAAGTTGAATCTTAGCGAGATCGACGAGGAAGCCGAGGCTGATGAGGAGGAAGGTCTGCTTGCCAGCACAGGACGTCGATTCGGCGCCACTTGGCAAGACATCACGGGTAGAGCGAAGCGTGACACATACGGCTCAACTGGAGCTGGTTCCGGCACTGGATCCAACTCTAATAGCCACTAATCGCCTCCCATGTTCTTCAAGCGGAGGGTGGAAGGGTGGAGTACTTTTCTGTTTGGCCCTTGGTATCAGTGAAGGATATTGTTTAGCGTTACCACATTGTAAGCCTGTTCCTCTGCATCATTATTATTTCATATGTACTTGTGGTCAAAAGAACCAAGGAAGGGTGGAATTGTATGTTCTACTGGAAAAATCGGCGGCTTTGGTGGTAGCTGGGAAAGGGACATCAACTAAATTGTGAGGAGTTGAGTGCATAACTTAGGGAGTTCAGTGTCCTTTATTTTACCTTTTCAATTTCAAGTCCGCAAACATGACAGTGATAAAAACCCGTGATAGCAGAGGAGCTGTAGTGTAGTTTGGCACTCTTCATCCTCACGCGCCCCCTCGCGTTGGAGTAGATGATACCGTACCAGCATATGCCTAGTTCAATTAACGTTAAGACTAACTATTGCTCATGTAACTGTTCTTTTAAGTGAACAATTCAACCTTAAATGTCAAGTCAAACTTTCTTTGCTTGTTTGAGGGTTTCTTAATCCTTTAGAAACTCTTAAGTATTGTTAATTTATTTATCAAATGTAGTAGCAAGCTTTGACGTAGTAATCACCTCCTATGGGAACACGACGTCATCGATGGGTCTAACTGAGCATAATTTCACGTGATACCGCGTCTTCCTGGCGTGGGCAGTCTGTCCATCGCTATCTGCCTAGGAGATAGTTTATTATGCCTCTTACACTCTTCCCACCGGCTCCTGTAGAATGGTACGGGTCCATGCTCGAACCAGCAGCGAGATATAGGCGTCGTCTTTAATTACATTTGAAGCTACTCCTGGTGCTTTGTCTTTTCTGGGGTAAGTTCCCTCTCGGCCGGGGCCGTGAAAGAAGTGGAGAAAGTAGATGGTTATGCACAGATGTTGCGATATCCTACTGTTGGGGCCGACCACCTTGGCTCATCTCACTTACAGACTGACTCATTTTACTTTGAATACTTTTGCTCTCTCCTTGGCCGAACTCGACGGTCGGATTTTGAATCTAGAGGTTTATCATTATCTCCATCGCCATCCGATTTGTACCAATTGAGCGACTGGAGATTTGGTGCAAAAGGACTAGGAAGGGTTGAAAATAGCAGGGAAGAAGACTCGGCCCCAGTATCTCGAGATGGACGCCCGGTGCCAGTGCGGGGCCGTGCGCTTCACCACGCCGCTCCCGAAGCCCCTGGCGCTGTATATCTGCCACTGCGCTGAGTGTCGTTGGCAGACGGGTTCTGCCTTCGGCACTTCGGCCATCTTTCCACACTTTGAGCTGCCTAAGATGGATCAGCTATCCTGTTACACGTACGTCGCGGTTCCGTGTCATGCCCCTGTGCGTGCATGCTCAGGGGCTATGTGAGATGTGGTGTTGTGGGAGGCATGAGTCTGGTGATTGAGGGGGCTACGCGTGTTTTCGCAATCAACTGACCCCGGATTTCTCGGCAGGCGACCGACACACTCCGGTCACACTTTATATTGGTATGTCGCGTTATGCTGTCTTGTCATGTCATGATATGTTGTGTTGCTTCATCACCAACCCGTTGTTACAACTCTCCGCCGGGCTGGAGGAGGGGTTGTACTAAGTCTGTTGTTAGTACAAAAGATAGAAAGGGTCGCTGACATAGTTCCTACACATGTAGTTATTTCTGCCAGCGCTGCGGCACAAGGCTGATTCACACAACACCCGTAAGTGTGCATCTCGAGTCATCATCGTCATCACAGGCTCGCCACTATCTTAAGATCCAGCTGACTAATCGATTATAGGGGAAGAACGTCGTTTCCGTGAAAGGCGGCTGTCTCACCGGTCTCGATTGGGGCACTGCTATTCATATATGGACCAAATCAGCCATGGTGCCCATCCCTGAGGGTTCAGAAGCCCATTCGGAGGAACCGACGGAGTCGGAATACGGCAGCGCGCAGGAGTCTCTCGATCAACCCTCCGATCACCCCGGTCCGCTCATCAACAGTGGGGGGTTCCCTGAAGCGGCGAGCGTGCCTGAGGTGCAGAAGCTGGGCCGTGTCAGGGGTGCTTGTGAGCTCAGTGGTGTTATTTAGGCGGGCTTGGGGCGGAATTTACATAGGGGAAGCCTAACTCTGGCTTTACGTTTGGTTGGAAGGAGTCTTGGGGTCTAAAGTTGGTGGAGTTTGATGTTTTGACGGAGTTGATTGAGGAATCTCGCTTTTCCTTCTTATAGCAGTTCCCGGTGTCATTTATCTCTTAGTACATGACTCTTTGAATATTGTTTTTTTTTATTTTCACATATATAAACAACAGACGCATAAGAAATTAATACGTACAGATAAGGGTTGTGCAATACAGCTAGAGTTCGAAACAACGCAATTTTAGAGCTTATTATTGACTTGCATATTGAATTACAGTAGCTGTGAACACTACCTCCAAGCATACATAGGTATATCTTTCTACTCATGATACGCCACATTCGATTTCTCTGGGTGACCCGACTGCGGAGGTGGGAAGACCCCGCATTATTCTTTCGCATTTGGGACTCCCACGTAGAAACATAGTACAATTAGATGAGCTGATAAACCGTCACTGGTGTCTATTTAGCGGCTCTCAATTGTTGCGCTAGGATGCGAATCAAATACTCATTTCCTTCGTAAAGTCTGAACCGGTTACAAGAACTTTTAGATCTTATGATACAGCAGGTTTAACTGTCCTGTTTATCAAGTCCCCTGACTTTCCCTAGCAGATCAATCCTAGCAACCCTACTAAACTGCAAATATATCCTGTCGTCAGCCAGGTACTTGGTGTAACGATGGCTCCCCCGCGGGCCTTGGACTTTACCGGCGATGTCGCCATTGTGACGGGAGCGGGCTCAAGGATGGACAGTAGGTCAAACAGGGTCTCGTATCTCGGCACCTGGTGAATGAATGTACTAATTAAAGCACCAGATGAGATTGGGAATGGTCGTGCTGCAGCTATTCTTCTTGCTCGTCACGGGGCGAAGGTATCCCTGGTCGACTTCAATATCGACTGGGCAAAGGAGACGAAACGAATGATTGATGAAGAGGGGGGTATTTCAGAGGTCATCCAGGCTGACGTGACAGACGAGGAATCATGCAAGAACGTTGTGTCCAAGACTGTAGAACTTTGGGGTACAGTCCATATCTTAGTCAACAATGGTAAGCAATGTGTATAACTATGTGTAGTCAATTGAGCTGATAAGCATGACCAGTTGGTATTATCGGCGCTATGGGCGATGCTACTGTTCTAGACTTGGCTGCCTGGAACAGAGAGTTCCGCACAAACGTAACAAGCATGGTATTAATGGTCCGCTACGTTATACCCGAAATGCGAAAACAGGGGCGTGGCTCGATAGTTAACATGTCCTCAATCCATGGATGTAAGTGACGTTCGTCATGAGCTTCTCATAATAACTGCCATCTAACGAGACGACATTCGCAGTGCTAGCCGGCCACCCCAGTTTGATTTATGCCACTACTAAGGGTGCTATCATCCAAATGACGCGAACGATGGCCGCGCAGTACGGCCATGAGAATATCAGGGTCAATTGTGTTGCGCCTGGCATGGTGTATACTCCCATGGTTCGAGCACGTGGTATGACGAACGAGACAAGACAAGCTAGGATGAACCAAAACCTCTTGAAAAAAGAAGGTACGGGATGGGACGTTGGCCACGGTAAGTTTCTCCTGGTAGAATCTGAAAGCGTGCCTAACCCAATGGTTCTAGCAATCTTGTTTCTCAGTAGTAAAGAAGCTGGCTGGATCACCGGTCTCATTATGCCAGTGGATGGAGGAGTAGGTTCATAAAACAATAAAGATTACGTGATAGAGTAGACTAACAGGGCTAACATTCAAACTAACAGACTACTGCCGGAGAGGCAGATGCGCCAGCACTCGAAGCGGACACTCTTGGTATAGTTAACACGGGAACTTAATGAAGACAGGAAAGCGACTGCGCGGCTTGACGAGTATTGTGACCAACTCACAGGCGATGGCGATTGACAGCTTTTAGCAGCTGAAGATTTTACTTGACTCGTTATGGCAAAAGCTTTTACTCGATGGACTACAGGCCGATATAGCAATTGCAAAGCATATTCAAGATGGGCATGAGCCAGAACTGCCTAATGCTAAAGACATGTCTTTTGAGAGCAGAATGCAAAATAAGACACTCGAGGTTATATAAAAGTCATTGACTAACAATGAATGGTTCTCTCTCTCACAAGGAAAACATAAGAATTGTAAATAGTTAAATACTTTTACCCGGGAAGGGTTTCAAGTTCTCATGCAACGGCGAGTGTCTTTACATAGCCCAGAGTAATACGAAGTTCCTGACAGTCGTCGCCCCTTCCCGCGAATCAATTTCCGAAATTCTGGAAATAAGATATAATATCCATCCGATCCAAGTCCCCAGGCGCAAGGGGTAGTAATATTTCCCATTATGTCCCAATAATCGTTCAGTTTTTGTGTTCTTTTATTCCTTGCGGGTTCAATGAAAGATCAAAAGGGCCGTTTGGACCTATCGTATATCTTTCTTGATAATATTGGCGCCCAGCTCGGCAACAGCGTAGACGACTGCTTGGGGATTCGCCGTTGGCTCCAGGGGCATAATGCTTGAGTCGCACACACGAAGGTTAGAGCACCCATGAACACGTAGTTTATTGTCCACCACACCACCGATAGCGCGCGGCATCATAGAGCACGTTCCCGTGTAGTGGTATGCTCCATCGGCCGTACGGCGAACATAATCCTTTGCGTGTTCAAGGTCCGTGAATCTCTTGGTATAGGGCTTCAGGTATTGGGTAATTGGTTCGGCGCGGCTGATAATGTCCTCCATGCAGCGGACCTGTCGTGCGAGTACCTCAAGGTCTAACGGGTGGGATAGATATCGGCAATCAATCCTCACGCCTTCATTGGTTTTTGCGAGTTCTGGCGCGGCGCTCGTAATATGTACAGAGCCGCGGGAGAGCGGATGTGACAATTCGATTGCAACAGAGACGAACTTGCCCGGAGCACGGTAGGTAGGGCTAGGAGCATCAAAAGGCGCATATGCTGAGCCGAAAACGTAGTTGCCAACTGCTCCAGAGGGATCGCTGAGAACGTAGCGCACGAAATTCTCGTGTGCGGCTGCGAATTCCGGCGTGGTTGGAAACTGAGATACACCGCTAGAATTACGGTTTGTATTGTCTAATAACTGGTCGAGCTCCTTTCGACCATCTTCAGTGTAGAAGTCGGGAAGAGGAAGTTGCGCCATGGTTATCATGTTACTAGTACTCATTGGACCTGTCCCCTTGGTAGTGTAGTCCCTCATTGCGGCGTCAACAGCATCGGGCTCTTGACGGAAGAAGCTGTCAATCGTATCTACGTCGTCGCGTGCCTCAAAGACTAATCCAGTGAAAAGGTGATTTTGGAGATTTTCTCCAACGTGTGGATTGTCAATTATGACATTGATTCCCAAGCGCTGAAGCAAGTCAGATCCGCCTATTCCTGAGAGCTCGAGGAGCCGAGGAGAGTTGATGGCGCCGGCAGAAATGATAACTTCCTTGCGTGCTCCAATGGTTTGGAGATCGCCATTCTTGGAAAAGAATTGAACCCCTTTAGCAATAGCATCATCACTTGGTGAAGGCTTTTCAAGTAGTACTTTAGCCACTGTCGTCCCTGTGAGGATATTCAGGTTTGGCCTATCTCGGACTGGATCGAGATATGCATTGGTAGCATAGCTCCTCTGCTTCGTTTTAGGATCAATACTCTCCGGCGCGATGTTTGGTCCGCCAAGAAGGCCAGACAATGGATTAGTTACGGGATATCCCAGGAACTGCAAGCCATCAATCCAGGCCTTTTCCCAAAGACTCTGGGGTGCGACAAGGGTAAGCTGAAGTGGACCTTCTCCTTCAGTCACGCCCGATGGTTTATGTAGAGTAAATGATTGCTTCAGGGCCTCCTCGTACGTGGCATAGTCCCAGCCTTCGTTGCCTAGGTGTTCCCATGCTTCCACGCTCGCTTTAGACGTCGAAGTGAAGAGAAAGCTATTGATTGCGCTTGAACCTCCTAGCGCCTTCCCTTGTGGAATCGTGATTTCCCTTCGGAGTTCTTTCTGGGGGATTGTATGAAATGTCCAGTCAGATGGGGAGTTCGAAAGCAGCGGCCAAGCACCGGGAGTAAGGGTGGTTGGGTCTGCTGTGCGGTCTTCTCCGCTTTCGAAGACGATGACTTGTAAATCAGGGTCTTCAGTAAGACGATTTGCCAGAACAAGGCCTGAAGTGCCACCACCGACGATGATAACATCATAGGTCTTCGAAGACATTTTAGTCTTTTCTTGTTAGACGTAGTAAATTATTCGAGAGCAAGTGTAGAAAGGGATACTAAGAAAGTTATTGGCACTCAAAAGGAGTATTCCTGGAACCGTTCAGAGGAGGACTATAAAAAGTAGAGGCTTGCTCGCCAGTTGACGAGGTTTCTCACCGCCTCAAAGAGCTAAACTACCAACAAGCATTTCTTAATCCATTTAAACCCCGTCGAGATTCATCGCTTACGGAAAACTCCGGCCGTTTTGTTATAGGCGGACTGCTGGGGAGGGATAACGGCGTAGAAGTGATACCAGCTGCAGTGGGAAAAGCTCATCTCAAGATTTCTACTGGCCGACTTATTACATGTTGGTCTAACACATATGCAAGTGCTGATTTCACGACTCTAATAGGCCAAAACATCAGCCTGATATTACGAGGGCAATGAGAAGGCTTCGTAGGGAGTTTTGCAAGGAAGCGAGTGCCAACTTGCATTTTAGAGATACTAACACCGCATAAAACTAACCAACCGAACTAACATGGCATAAACTTTAGAAATGGCCGCCTTGTTGGCCTTATATGATAATAGCTCGCTATGTTTGAGACCATTGCAGAGAACAGTATGTTTTAATGGACATATGAAGTTTGCACACTAACTCGGTTTGCGGGTACGTACTATATTTATTGGACTTCTAATCCTCATAAAGACGACCATATTAGGACTTATTCAACCACGACTCCTTGAATAGCCTCACTCGACTCTTATTCGAAGAGCTTACTTACATCGTCTTATTACTGCTCCTCAGCCAATGAGAGCTATGCCACTGTTAGCTTAGCCACCCACATCGACCGCACTTGATATTTCTGTGTCGGAATACGGTTCACTTCAATTATAAATGTCTACTGAGAAGGTGCAAGACTTAAAGGCATAGAGTGGCTGGTACTTCCCATGATATAATAGCGACGCAATGGCCATGGTAAATCGTTGGGGTATAACCAGCGGATAGACAGCTTCGACTACCTCTCTAAAGAGGTTAGTAGCGATACCTTGTAATCGGGATCACAAGGACGAAGCTGCTGTTTGCTTTATTTCTCAGCACCAGCAGTTGAAAGTTAGCTAGGAATGCACGTGTAGGATACATCATATGGGTGTTGTGAGGGGGATGCGGCAGCTACTAGCCACTCTGGTCAAGCTGAAGTTGGGTTGCATCCGTGGCTTGATGAAGGCAGTCGATTCCGGGCTGCGACCGAACGCTACGGAATTTGTTCAGTGAGAAAACTGCTTGCAATAAATAGAGCAAAGTGCACATTTCTCGTTGTCCATCGCGATCGAGGTAATACAGTACCTAATTCTCACGGGCGGCTTTTATGCGCATCCTTCTGTTCTATCAATTTATTCGGCATTAACTTCACTGTTGTGCCCTAATCTTCCTTAACTTTGAGCATTGGGCCCTATTGGTTCTTTAATGACTGGACAATGCCCAGATCAATATGCTGTGGCATACTGCGTCGGAACTGTCGTAACAGCCATACCAAAGATCAACCGGCGCCCCGACCGACGGGCACCCCAGGATCTTCGGCAGAGTCAAGTTCATCATGCGCCCAAGTGCCTATTCCAGCTAACCCCAATACTCGTGTGAATAATCAAAGTAGATAATCAGAATCGTCGCAGAATGCG
This sequence comes from Xylaria venustula, assembly GCA_022578775.1. Taxonomy (NCBI): domain Eukaryota; kingdom Fungi; phylum Ascomycota; class Sordariomycetes; order Xylariales; family Xylariaceae; genus Xylaria; species Xylaria venustula. The sequence goes on along the minus strand of MU389328.1, from coordinate 721,773 downwards.
CCGCCATTATCATCTACCCAGGCGGCAGTCGATTACGTGGTCCCTTCTATATCGCAGTCCGAGAGCCAGCGTGCTCCTTACACTGCTCAGATTGTCGAACAAGAGGCGTGCGAGGCGCCTGAACTACCAAAGCCATACGCTAGCAGTGCCGACATGTGGAGGGAGGCTTTGGGCCAGTTGGACAAGCCAGGGAAACAGAAAATCGAGAAACTCATAGGCGAGTTAGATGGTGAAACTACAAATGTGAAGAGTTTGGCGGTGACTGTCCAGGAGAAGATAGACACTGCCTTCAAGGCACAACAACACGACAGCAAGTCGGAACGCATTATCGGAAGTTCCTTGGAATTGGTCGGAAAATTCCTTTCGGTTGTCGATGTGGCTGTCAGCTTTGATCCCGTCCATGCTGCTCTGCCATGGGCTGCTGTTCGATCTGTTCTTGTGGTAAGTATCCTTGTTTATCACCCAGCCTGTTATGTGTTAGCGAAAAGCTGACCCGTAAAGCTTGTCACGTCAAATATTGAGCTGAAAAGTCGACTTATCGCCGGAATCGCTATTGTGGCGTCGCTCCTCGCACAATGCGATGCGTACCAGCAACTGTACATGGCTCCAGATCCCACTCTTCGACCTTCTGAGCCATCGCTGTCTATGCTGAAGACAGCTATTGTTCAGACATACGCCAAAGCACAGTTTTTTCTCAGCTTCGCCGTCGAACAACAGCATGGTAAATTGCGGCTCGCAGCTGCTATATTCAAGGTTGGCGATGCAGAAAGTCATATTGACAAGCTCTCAAAACGCGAAAAGGAGTTGTCTCGAGCTTCAGAGACTTGCGAGAGACATTGCAATCTATCTAATCGCTCTGCCGTCCAGGAACTGCTGCGTCTGAAAGAAGACTTCTCCAAGATCTTCCAAAACCAGATGTATGTTTTTGGACACCTTTAAGGAGCTAAACCTAACCTCTTTGCTAGTAACCAACTTATGGATCGAATTGATGATAGAGACCGAATTGAACTGCTAGAATGGATCTCACGCATACCGTACGGAGAGCACCACGAAAGGGTGAAAGAGGCCAGAACGAGAGACACGTGCGAGTGGTTGCTTAGGCACGACAGATTCCGCAAATGGGAGGCTTCCAGCTTTTCAACAGTCTTATGGCTTCAAGGTTCTCGTGAGTATCACTTGTCGGATATGTTACTATCATAAGACATAAAGAAACACTTGTATATAATTAAATGGTTGTCCGTCAAGGTTTCCAGACCTTCATGCAACAACAGGTGTCTTAACCTACCTCTAAGTGCGAGGTCCCTGACAGTTGCTTCACGATACTGACATTCTGTAGCTGGTGCAGGTAAAACATTCCTTGCATCGAAGGTTGTCGACTATCGACGTGATCAACTCAAAAGTTCTCCAAACCAGCAGGGCCTTGCGTTTTTCTACTGCGACCGGAACGAAGAAGAGCGCCGAAAGCCTCTCTCTATCCTTCGAAGCCTCGTTCGTCAATTATCAACCACTATAAAGAACCCCGACTATATTAGGACGGAACTTAAAGTTCGCTGCCGAGAGGCAAGAAGCCATGGGTCGGATCTTAGCCTCGAAACCTGCAAAGAACAGCTGTTGGAGTCAGTTAACCTGTATTCCCAAACGACACTTGTGCTTGACGCCCTTGATGAGTGTGATCCGAACTTACGGGGACAAATCCTCGAGGTAGTAGAGTACCTTATCTCCAGATCTGAAAATGGCCTCAAAGTTTTCATTTCCAGTCGGCCCGACCGGGATATCAAGGATCGTTTCCTCAAGACACCAAATATCGAAGTCCAGGCGACTGATAACGAAGAAGACATAGACAAGTTTGTCCGCGAGAAAATCGTCCAGCACGGAAACTGGAGAAACATGTCACAAGACTTACGAGACAGCATCGTTGAAAAGCTCCATGCCAAGAGCCAGGGAATGTAAGAGATATCTAAACAGTTCAGCATATAACACAAGTGGTTCTATTCCCCAGCAAGGCAAGCGCCGCGCGTAAGGCTTAAGTAGGCTCGTCGTAAAGGAGTGCCTTCGCTGTGAGTTGTACGCGCTGGGTTTTCCTCTTACGAAGAGAGTGTTTTTTTGTGGTGGTCGGGAAGGGTTTTTAACCTTGCATCTAGTTTCTAAGTTTCTTGTCTTATACGCCGCTGGCCTCTACTCTCAAATTAAAGGACAACATTTATTGGCATGAGTATGGGCGGTTATTAGAGACCTGGCAAGGTGGCTAGCTTACAACATGTAAGACCCGGCGGTGGCTGGCCTCGATAATGCTCATGCTCCCCCAATATGCATTTCGTCAAGTTTATAGACCTTGTTGAGCGTATAGAGTGCTGATCTAGAATAGGTTTCAATGGGCATTCCTGCAAATCAACGAGCTACTTGGTCTCGAAACGCAATCTGCCATCCGAAGTCGGCTAGGTAACCTTCCGGCTGATCTCAAGATTGCTTATGATGAGATTTACAGTAAAATTGAGGCCCGGGATAAATATGATAGAGCGCTTGCAGACAGGGCCTTCAAATGGGTGGCATGCGCTCGGCGGCCACTCAATAGTGAAGAGCTTTTATCTGCAATTCGCCTAGATTCGGATACAACTGACTTCGACCTATCCGATACTATCACTGAATCCCAACTGCTACATCTTTGCAATAACCTCCTTGTCATTGATACTAATAGAAGTAGACCGAGAATGTACTGGAATTTATGGAGATTTTCCCATTTATCAGTCGCGGAGTATTTTGAGGCAAATCATTGGGATCTTGAGCATGCCCACTGCCATGTAGCCAGCGTTTGCCTCAAGAATCTTCTTCATTCATATGGGGACGTTGGCCCGGGAGGGAACATCGACACGGTTTCCAAAGCTGAACATGGCTTAGTGAGCGGGCTCATTCACGGCAATCCAAGTGTGAACCAACTTCCGCAATATTCGAGATATTATTGGATATCACATATTCAAGATCAAGAGAAACAAGAACCCAGCTCTATATTGGCACGTCTTTTAAAGTCATTTCTGGGCTCCCCCACCGAGAGCAGTTTGCAATACCGTGCATGGAAGAAAAGATATTTATTCTACGCCAGGGGTTATCGAAATCACGACGATCCTTACTTTTACCGAATGTCACAACTCGAACCTGAAAACATAGCAGTGTTTGCAATGTGTCGCTTCTCGTTCTATCATATCCTTCTAGATTGGTGGGAGGATGGGGAGTTCGACATCTCGGCGATAGCTGGCGACGGGAACAACCTTCTCTCACTTGCTGCCGCGAGTGGATGCATCAAAATTTGTGAGAATCTGATAGGCCGAGGAATTCAAGTGAATATGCAATTGCAACACACGAAATATGGCAGTGCACTTGCAGCTGCAGCATATCATGGGCATGCCGAGACTGTCAAATTCTTGATTACTGAGGGGAGGGCAGAGGTAAATATGCAGATACAGAATGGGGAACATGGCAGTGCGCTTGCTGCAGCAGCAGAAAGAGGGCATAGCCAGACTGTCAAATTCTTAGTTGAAGAGGCAGGTGCAGAGGTAAATTTGCAGCTACAGAATGGGAGGGTGGGCAGTGCCCTTGTTGCGGCTATATTGGGAAGACAATTCAGTATTGTCAAATATTTGGTCAATGAGTCTGGGGCAGACCCGAATATGCAAGTGGAAAACGGGGAATTTGGTAGTGCACTTGCTGCTGCTGCTGCTGCTACTGGCAGCGGTCATCCTTCCGCGCTTCTAATAATTGATTTGCTGCTCAAAGCAGGGGCAGAAGTGAACATGCAGCTACAATACGGGTGGTTTGGTAATGCCCTCATATCCGCAATTGCGTATGGTCAGGTTGACAACGTTAGGTATCTGGTCCGTACGGCAGAAGCGGATGTCGATCAGCAAATTCGGAATGGAAGGTTGGGTAGCCCATTAGCTGCCGCAGTATTCTATGGTCGCAGGGATTGTGCATACGTCTTGATAACGGCGGGCGCAGATGTCAACCTCAGGATTCAAAACGGGGAATTTAGGACGGCTATTCAGGCTGCTCAGGGAGACTTCCCCGAAGACAGAATCTGGCCTCGCCGAACAGCCTCTGATCGAGCTGCGGTAGTTGAGATGCTGAAACTCTACGGCCATCTATCAAGGAGCAACGATGCATATCGTTATCCTTAGTCAGAAGACTTCTTCATGCTGGAGGACGAAGAAACGTACTAGAAATAGCAGTAGGAACGTGTGTGTAGTGGATTAATGGGTTACGAGAGGTGCAATTGAATCCCTACTGTAACTAGCTGGTATCTAAACAGCTATCTGGTCCCCTCCTTCTCCTGCCCTACAGTACTCTGTACGTATTCTTATATAGATAGGTAAGTCATGATATCTACATTAGAACAAAGTTGGAATTGAACCGAATCTATCTATCACTGTACATTTAGTGTTACAAAGCTGCAATTCTAATTGTTCTAAATGGTAGTGAACTGCCCAATTGCAAGTCGCATAATCCAGCGAGAAGAGATTGTGCTTATAATCCTACTAACACCAGCCCGGGCCCGCCTAGACCTCATTTCATCAAGGATAGCGAATCATCAAAATCAGTGAAGCCCAAAAGATCAAGGCCAAAGGGCGCATGTCTATTTACATCAAGTTGGAAGGAGTCAGGAATGGTAGATACTCCGTTGCTGAGCTGAGATTCAGTCAGCGGTTGGCTACTTTCGTTGGAATCCAAAATCTGGCTCTCTTGTGAATTGTTAAGGAGCAGTGCGATTCGAGTTGATAATGAGTCGGCGATGCGAGCACGCAGTGTGGTGTCACACAGGTCAGGCAGGGCAGCTAGTTCTTGTTGAATCAGGGGTCGGAGTTCTCGTGATTGACACTGGCGATGGCGAGCTGGCAAATGAGAGCCGGCTCGGGACATGCAGTTGAAACACATAGTATCATAGTCTAGAATGAGTCGGGTTGTTAGTGAATACATACCTAATCAAGTATATGCAAATACATACATGGACTTGGGATAGGATTTTCGCCGGGGAAAACAATGCGGTATACTGCCTCCCATTGCTCTTTCATGCTATAGCCTGCCGGCTTCCGAGCGCGGCAGCGAAGTTGAGCCTCTTGGTCACCTGTGAGGATTGCCGCCAGGGGTGCCTCATTGAGGGGACATGGTTCCAAGGCTCTTTGATGAGTAGCAAGCAGGGTAGCACTATGGAAGCCTTGACGACATCTATAACATTGATTTTTCGGTGCTGTGTGACATCGGTACAGGTGCTCTCTAAGCCATGGTCAGTACCTTCATAGTTGAGTATCCTTATAGCACTTGTCCCGCTGTGGGCGAATTGATATTAATTGAAAAGACATTGTGCATAGGCCCTGGGCTACTTACTTCAGCCGGGAGATGGAAGCCCAGCCTGGGCCCATGCAGGATCGCTGTGTGCCACCGTCCCTCTTAAAGAATGGACAAGCTAGCTTTCTATCAGGCATCTTTCTGGCTGTTGGGGCTCGTGGCTTCTGAGATGTAGACGAGAATGATTCGGACAGCAAGAGAATTAATCGGATAAGAATTTGTGTGAGACAAGGGAAAGTGAGAGTTGAACCAATCATCAATCATCCAAAGTCCTACTCAATAGTCCCAGCCTATGACAACTTAGGTACAGAAACAAAAAGCCAAAGGAGGGGAAGATTGGGCAACTAGGTGCCATCTACATATGTAAGTAGACATTCAGAGGGCTGTGAGAAAGCAGTGCGCGCACCACATTGACCATACCTTAGGTAGGGTACACACCGTTACTTAGGTACTTACTATCTACACACCAAATATGATGTAGGCAAATATGTAGGTAGTGCGCGCACCATATTGTCACTTTAGAAATATGCTGTACTTACTGTCATGTAATGACTTGCCATAACTCCCCGACCTTACTGCCTATGAATGTATATTCGCAACTAAGATAAAACCACTTGAAGCGCAACTTAACTTGGAGTGTGGAACTCTAAGTGTTGTAGTTGTGGATTTATCCCAACAGTTGCTAACCGATTCATGTAGTAATCTCACGAGTTCGGATCTTATTCTTATCATTATCACGCTTAGTCCGTGAGCTGAGCACTATTTTCCCTTTCAAAATAACAATATCATCTTGATTCACCTAAACCAAGTCCCATAGAATACATCTTTGGCCGGTCGCCCAATCTTTATAATCTAGACTTTCTCTTATCTGTGCCAGAAGGCTCTTATTTCCTTCATCCGTTACCCTCTTCATCAACACCTCGCACACCATACTATACGCTTCTTTATGTGCCCGATGCTTGATTGTGTTTCTCACTTCAAAATAGGTCCAATTCGTACTCTCCGCCAACCATGCAGCTCGCTCTCTAGCAGTAAAGCCTAGCAACACGTCCTCCTTGGCGCCCACCGGTCCTCCTCTCGTGAAAACCCGCTGCTCAATTTCACTGGCCGGAAGCTCGTAGCTCTTATTCTGTACCAGAACGGCTAGCTGGGTTGGGGATATAGGCTCTAGCAGTGAGAGCTTGCGTCCTGTCGACGGATGTTCGAGAGAGCGCTTGGCTAGGTAGTACTCCGAGAGTGCAGTAGCCAGCTCTGTGCAGACGCTTCTGTACGTTTCTTCTTCTTGTGCGTTCTGCCTATTCTTAGTTACAGTGTCGGTAAATAGCTTGGTTAACAGCTCGCTAAACACTAAACCGTCTGAGATCATAGGCCCCGTTGCAGTACGAAATCCGGGACTCCGGATGAGTGCTGTAAGTGGCTTTGGCAGCTGAATCAGATGGTCTTGGTATTTGTTGCCGTACAGTTCCTCACTTAGAGTCGCACATGTGAGATGCGCAAAGTCGTGTAGATCCCACAAGGGTGAGGAGCAAGCTAAAGCGTCCGATGCCGAACGAGAGTCGAAATCGATAGAACGCACAACCACGTGACGGGGACCGACTGCTGCTATTGCATTTGGAGAGATACACGAAGTGGCATGGTCGACGCGCAGATTTCCACGGGTAACAAACGCGTGGACTGCGTAATTGATAGCGCGGATGCCAGCGGCATCATGCGAACGAAGGAAGCTATCTATGATATCCAATGCATCTGGGCTCTGGGACATAAGGGGGTGATATCGTGAGCGAGCTTCGGAGCGGGACATGAAATAAATGACCCCGTAGTATTGAGTAAGGATAGCTGCACGCCAAAGATCGGGTTCGTTTGACAGTGTCCGGCAAAGCAGGCGCTGCTCAGATTTATCCGTGAGTGTCACACTGTTCAAGATAATCTGACAAGCTTCCAGAGCAAATCCCAGAATTTCGTCTTTGATTTCTGTGACTATTGAATAGATCTTAGTGTCATTGTCGAAGTGTGGATGCAAAGGTGAGGAACCATCTAGCCAATTATTCGCGGGATTGTAAGACGCGGGTAGACTAGCAAATATTGGCTGATCATGGCCATTGCAACTTGCTTCTGCCTTTTCCAATTGTGGCTTCATGTTTGCTAACAAACGCGGAAGGTTTGGCAAAAGTCTTAGAGAAAAGGCATAGAGTGATCTTGATAGTGTATCAGATAGCAATTAGTGACATCTTTTAAATAATCCTTACTCAAACTGTTGAACGGGTGACAATGTTTGCTCGTGTCAAGGGATATAAGGCATAGGTAGCATCACTATTTGGTATCACTTTGTGTACGCCTACACTCCTTGTTGTTAATGTTAATGACAGACTTGGTTCCGCTTCGGTGTAGACTTAAGTCCATTGCTTAGCGACTTACCAAATTGCTGGCAGTATGTTCAATCATTCAGGGTGAACAGGTCTAAACTGCTGCTCTGCCTTTGTTGCAAGCACTGGCATCTTCCCGGCCGTGTCTACATTGTAGCCGAGTTACCGATGCCCCATCGTCGTCATTCACAGGTCTAGCTAGTCTGGTCTTTTTATGTGATACTAACCTGACCCGGGAATTGCTTGTGTGACATGTAAACACATGTAACATTTTCCTCTTGTATAACCTGCACTGGAAGTCTTCCTTCAGCCAAAGCCTCAGGACCTGTCCTCAAACAGATGCGGGAACGCCTTCTCTATCGCCATCCTCCACAAGGACTCATCACCGTCTCGAGAACTCCCTCACATCTCTTACACAATTAATATTAGTAAAATGTGAACATGACTTGTATCAATATTCGTCATACGACTAGTCTATGAGGCGAGTGAGGTCAATACCAAGCAGACCATCGAGTCTTGCCCAAGGAGGAGGAGGAGCACATCGTCAGTGCCAACGGTCCCGCTCGATCCCAAACAGCTTGTCTGTGGATATGATGACGATGTTGTTGTTTTTGGTAGATTAGCTGGCAGCTGTTGGCGCCGTCTAAGCAGTCCTGTCTCCTGTTGAGATATTGAAGACAGTACGAGATTCCCTATCTCTCGGGTAATGGTATACGACAAATTTGCTATCGTTTCGAAAATAAAACCGCTCTTCGAGGAAGCACAGGTGAAAGGCTAGCTGGATACACGATCCACCAATCTTCTGGGTGACAAGGGATGACAAGAACGTCTTCATAGTCATACTTAAGATACCGTGTGTGACTTATGCTTTAGCAAACATTTAGTGACGCGCCTACTATTTGAGTGCTATTTGATATTTAAGGTTCCACCGAGCCGAGTAACAACACATTCACCATCGGCATCGCCTACACATGGCTCTCTACAAACATCACGATCCACATCGGCACTTGGCAATTGCAACAACTCTACCGATGAACGGATTAGTCTCTTGCAAGACTTTCGTACTAGACCAGAGAGGACAATACGGTTACGTAGCTCAAAGATAAGCCCTCCGTTGTCACAACTCCTAAGGATAGCGTCGCCTGTAGTGATCACAGCATCAAATAGCGCTGCATATCAAGATCGTTGACCTCACACTCCTGTGCGAAGTTCCGCATCGTCGCAAGTATGGACACAGAGGCAAAGCACAACAACAAAAGGCTAGGTAGGCTGCAGCCAAACTTTGGTCATATACTTGAATGGCTCTCTTTTCTTTGTGCATTCTGAGCCAGTTCGACTTTCCTGTACACAACAAGTCAAAGGCACCGTACTGCATCAATACTTGCTGTCAAATAATAAGAGCATCCAAGCGCTGAACGGTTTAGAAGGTAGGTAGAAAGTACCTAGGTAATTTTGTTTTTAAATGCGACAAGGGGTGTTTGAGGGATGATGGGATGAATAAATGCATCTTTCCGACAAACAATACGACAGCGCATATGGAGAAGTTACTAAAGACTTCATTAGGCACCCAATATGCGCTGTGCTTTGGGCTACGGGGCATGCTGCTAGGTAAGTACCTAAACTACCTAAAGCACCTATCGTAGTGGATGACTTTAGCAATCGAGTCCCCTATATGTAGACTAGCATAGCAGCGAAGTCCGACGATACTAACATCTGCACCTCTTCTGAACAACGAAAACAGTTACCGACCTACTTACGTTGTTACTTATATGCACACTGCCCACCAGTCGTAGCTATTGAAATGGCCAATGTACATTGGCTCGCTTAACTTTGACATTCTGCATGTCCTGGTGTACTCGGAAAGCATAGTGCTAGATTTGGATACAGTGCACCCCGCTCGTAAGGCTCCCACATAACGCCAGCGATATATTTCATCAACTCAACTATTGTGTACAAGCGTGCAACGATGTCTTCCCACGGGATACCAGAGGTGCTCATGAAGAAGGTTGACGAATACGTCGACTCACTTACCCCACAGGTTCAACCCCGCATTGCCGCAGAGCTTGATGTTTTTCAACAGACGACCGTCGACTCCTTGGAGGCCCAAGTCATCGAAGCCTTTCGCTCCCTTTTTGGCCGGCAAGGGGCTACCTCCTCGACATCAGCGAGGACTCTAGACAATACAACCCCGGACGTCTACGGCAACGGGTCGCTACCCTTTGCCACCGAGATCGCTGGTCTCACAGGAAGCTTCACCAAGCTTGTCGATGAGACAGGTGATGATGTGCGTGATATTTTTGGCCTCACTGGAGAGCGCACTACTGGTTCTGGCGATACACGGTCCCTTGGAGAAGGACATTCCGATGCCTCTCAATTAGCACGTGGCCTCTTCTCCGCCGCCGTCAATGCTGTCCAAGACCATCTGGATGACAGTAATAGTAACGAACGCCCAGGAGGCCAGAAGCTTGAGCTTGACGGCCTTCTTGGGGTGCTTACCGGCAATGTCAAGGATGTCGTGCGTAGCCCAGAGGACACAGCACGCCGCATCAGCCCTGAAATCAAGGACAGAGTCAGTGCGAAATTGCGTGAGTTTCATGCGCCTGTCGCTGAGCAGTTTACTTGTATTGCGCTAGACCACGTAAAGCGCTGGTTGCGTGGCAACACGACTGCCCGCGATCTGGGCGACGGTGCAAAGGGCGAGATTGAAGATCACGTCAAAGATTTGGTGAAAGGAATTGGCGGCCTCTTCGGGCACAAAAAGGATCACGGTGAGAGGTCTTTGGAAGGTGGTAGTGATCGTGAACGAGATGTCGGTGAGGGGGAAGGTGGCAGTAGCGGCGGGTTCTCTAAGATCATCAGCGAGAAGCTGAGCACTGGCCTGGCTAGAGTTCACAGAGACGTTCGCCTTGAATTCCGCACAGTGCTAGGTGGTATTGAAAAGCATCTATTTGAGCTGCTCCCTGATGAACTGCAGGGTTCTCTCGAGAAGATTTTGGGTGGTAACCCCTTCGACTCAGAACTTCAACGTGACTCCGGGTCTCAGCTTGAGCGCGGCTTTGGGGAAGATATGAGGACAAAGTTAGTCAACAAGATCCGCGGTCTCGTTTTAAAGGTCCAGACAATGCTGCGCGAGAGTATTCTTGGTCTCGTAAGCGGGGGTCATCGCAAGTTCGAACGTGAGAGCTGGGTTTTCGTGCAGAACATAGTCGAACAGAAGGTGCAGAGGTACTTGCCCAAGGTTAAGATCACTGTACCCGATGACATCGGTAACGAAGGGGTGAGCGTTGGAGCGCCCAAGCCCAGTGCCGGGCCAGTAGATGGGAACCACCAACACCGGCCTTATGAAGAGTATCGACCGGACCGCTATGAGCCTCACCAGGGCTATCCTCCGCAAGGCCAATATGAACAAACTCATAGTTATCAAGGCAGCCAATGGCATGGTCAAAACCCGCCATACTGACTGCTGAATAATCTCAGAGCATAAATTGACACTAGAACGTACTATTATACGGAACGAAAACGTAGAGATGTTGAAAATCAAATCTATCGTCTTAATAACATGGGTGACGTGACCTCTCTACTATTGTGCCGAAACCTCATCCACACTTTCAACACGCTGAACATGAGTCTCGGCGAGATTGACAAGGACATTCTAGGCTATTAGCACTCGTGTAGGTACCTTAGACGTATTGACGGACCACGGAGGTAAAAAGTTCCGACGAGTTGCACAGAGCCTCAAGAACCACAGGGGCTCCCGGAGGACTTATAAATGGCCAAACTCTTAGTTCTTTTTTTTGTTTTTTTTTTGTTTTGTTTTTTCATCTCAGACCATCCTGCAGGCCACGTTCGAGTGCCTATTATTTCTACTATGGTCACATATAAATTAGTCAGAGAGCTCCATAGTTCATGACCTCGTACTAAGAACAAGAAACGCATTTATAGACTTCATCACTAGATTTACTAGCTGAGATCGCCACATTTGTACATCCTCCCAATCTTTTCTTCCCGCGCATACATATTTACATGTACACATTTAACCCAGATCAACGGCGCCGAGTTTGACAGCTCGCTGTCCTCTGAAAACTTGTTGGTCGGGACTGGGGCAAACAATCCGATCAAGCATCGCCAACGATTGTCTGAGGGGTTAGTTTCCAGAGTCAAGAGTCAAGTTGATGGCAGTTAGGTAGATAGAGCGAAACGCAAAACTCATTGGATTCCTCGGTGTCTTCCTCATCTTAGGGAGGAGCTAAATCCTTATATAGAAAACAGGAGGCTATCTACTTGATCTTCCTACGATATTAATCCCTGCTAAGCATATGCACCCCAATACTTACTCAGTACACATAATATAAGTTATTTTGGGTAACTGCCAAGGCTGACACGGAAGATTTCGCCAACCAACAACTGCTTATAGGTACGCATTAGGACAGGACAATGAAATTAGTACTGACTGCGCCGCACACCATGAAAGGCGCGGCTGACGCGGTACCATCTCGTCAGCATGGTCTATGGCTACTACCTCCAATCAACGGCGGATATCCCCGCACTGGAGATGCTGCTGGCATTGAAGTGGCATATCTTACCCTCCTTCCTAGGGCCTGTCCCCGGCCTCGCCTCATCCATCTATTCGTCCAAGCGAGCTAGATCATCTTCTCAGAGCTACATCCCCGGCGCTTTTACTCACCTAGGACGGCCTGTTACCCTGAATGCCAAGCGAAGAGAACCCCATTAACACCAACGACATATAGATACCATCTTGGCACTTAAGTAAGACCTAGATAATTGACTTTCCCCCTCTCTTTGTGTAGAGTTTTGTGACAACCCATTTACTTCCCGGTTTTCTTTCCTTTCTATGCTGTTATTCCTCCCAAGTCACGTCGCACATTAATAAGGGGCGATATCGGAGCCAAGCTTCTGTTCTGGCCTTACCAAGGCCTAATTCCAAAGCCATGCTGGCCGCCATTGGGCTTTTGTTAGCAGCTACGTCGTTTGGTCGACCAGCTCTAGCAGACGAAGTACAGTGCTGGGCTCCTGATGGCAAGACATTGGCCGACAATGAGACGGTAGTACCTTGCAATAAGCTTGGGATTCAACAACAAGGTGTTTACTCCAGTTGTTGCCGTCTAGATGGCGACGCCAGTCAAAGAGACTACTGTACTACTTCTGGGCTTTGTCTCAGCACATTCGACACCGTCCTCCGACGAGAATACTGCACGGATAAGACATGGAAAAGCCCTGCTTGCGTCAATGTCTGCACAGACCCTGATGTAAAGATTCCCTTAACCCGGATATTGCACCCTTCTAACCAGTATACAGAATAACGGATCAGTCAATGGTACCGCTGAGATGACAGCCTGCTCAGATGGAACTGGGACGTATTGCTGCGGCCGCAATAATCTTTCATGCTGTGGTACGGACAAGGCCATCGCCATTCCCACTCAAGGAAGTGTGGTTTCATCGAGCGATACCTCTATCGCTACAAACTCTTCCAACTCATTCAAGAACGCAACAATCGGTCTCGCAGTCGTCCTTGGCGTACTTTTAGCTACAGCGGCGGGGATAATAACATGGCTTCTCCGCCAGAACAAGTCAATCAAGAAGGAATTGGTAGAAAAGACGGAGGAAGCAAGACATGTACCGCCACCTGTTGTCGTACACCCTTACTTGACCTCTTATGAACCGGAAACACCGCAAATCAAAGACACGTTCGGACAAGGATCACCGAGCTTAGCATCTGGAGAGCCTGTGAGCCAGCGACACTATTCTGAACTGGACGCAAGCATGGCGGCAACTCGCAGCGAGATGGGGTCGCCGGTACAGCATCAGTTTGGTTTTGGTGAACCATCTCCTCGGAGTATAAACAGTCACCCGCATTGATGTTATGCCAGAGTATAAAGATGTTTTGGGCATGGAGCGGTTTAGCATGTGAAAATAACATCACAATGGGCCCCTTTTCTCCGTTACGATGTTTGTATTAGTCTATCTATTGAGCTCTAGCGAAAGTCGGACACGGTGTTCATTTACTTCGAGGAGTACTACTATTTGATAGAACCATACGTGTTTTGTCTTGGCACAACTTCTGATATCAACTCATAACAATTTCACATTGTGCTCGCAATGAAATGTCGGGGTTACGAAAGCAAACACGACACATTTCAAGATGGCTCCAAATCACACGCCTGCTGATGACAACTGAGTTTTGTTCTTAACGGGAGCCAGGTCTATTCCACAAGATTGAGTATATCAATCAAATGCTCAAGACCAATGCACGCGGCATTTCAACCGGCTTGTAGGGAACGAAACAGATCCTATGGCGATACTTCATGAAGGTGATGCCGGAATGTAACCAATACTACCTTCTCATTGAGAACCATCATGAGTACCGCGAAGAGGAAAGGCGCAGGCGGTGAGACACTATGTACTATCATCCAAACTTTACCCGGGGGTTCGGCAATGGTACTGGCGGGAGATGTGTATGATGCGGGCCCGTTCGCGCCGTCTTGGCATCGGGTGCAGTAGATTCTCAATAAACATCCCAGCGATGAATGGTCCGGTAAGCTTGAAATGTATTAATTGTATTGAGATACAAGTTACTGGTCATGTCTGAGAAGCTGATCACGAAAGAATTTAAAGAGTTGCTACCTCCTCCCCGTTCTTGTTGAGGCCTTCTTTTCAAGAAGCATGCGGAGCCTGGAGTATCTCCTACCTATTTACCAAAATGTTCTTTCAAACGTTTCTGTCAGTTGGGCTTCTGGTGGACGCAGTCTCAGCACATACGATATTTTGCCAACTCAAGACCAACCAGCAAACTTATGGTATGCTCACTATTGTCTTGCATATGCATGTCAAGCCAAATATTGACTCAGTACGATTACAGCTGTGTCCTATGGAATTCGTACGCCTTCCTACGATGGGGTAAGTCACCCTAGATTTTCTCAGGCCTAGAATAAAGGGTCCTAGGTGGGCACGAATTTGGATTGGATTCCCTCATACTGAGTGTGAAAAGCCGCAAACCGATGTGAGCTCGTCAAATATAGCTTGCAACGGGCCGCCGAACCCAACGACACCGTCAAGCAAAATTATAGACGTCCAAGCTGGCAGTACAGTCAGCGCTATCTGGCGCCATACGCTCCAATGTTAGTGCCCTCAATATATAGACATTATACCGAACTGTCGACGTTGACAAATCGGGTAGCTGGATCGAATGATGTGATGGACCCTGGACATAAGGTACGCTTGTGGCCTAAAGATTTTTCTAAAAGTTGTGTGTCAATTCAGTTGTGAGTTGCTGCTTATTCTTAGTCTAGGGCCCTGTTATGGCATATCTTAAAAAGGTCGCTGACGCCACTCAGGACGGCGGCGTAGGAGCTGGCTGGTATGTTCCTTACCTTTGCCGATAGATGACACACATGCGCAGGCCAGATAAATGGGTACCAAATACTTACAAACTAACATGCAGGTTTAAGATTCAAGAATCTGGTTTCAACAATGGAGTCTGGGGCACAGACACTGTGATCAATAGCGGTGGAAACCAGCAGATCAAAATCCCTGATTGCATCGAAGATGGGCAATATCTATTGCGGGCTGAGATGGTAGCCCTTCATGGAGCCCGATCAGTCAATGGTGCCCAGTTATATGTGAGTCTCTCACCACATTGAATTGTGGTTGAACCAGCACTCACTCCCCGTCTAGATGGAGTGTGCCCAAGTCAACATCACTGGGGGGAAAGCAACGAAACAGCCTACCACAGCGAGCATCCCCGGCATCTACAAAGTGAGTTTCAGGTCAGTGGCTTATTATTAGATGCGGCTGAGCTAATGTATATGCGATAATAGGCTACTGACCCGGGGCTTCTAATTGACATCTAGTAAGCATCCCCGAATTTTATTTTGTTACCATATTGCAATATTTAATTTACTTTCACACTCGTGCGTGAAATCGGAAATGATCCCATACACGTGAAATTCAAGTGAACGGAACGGAAGAAAGATCTCTGACGCCAGGACCCCAATAGTAATAAACCCCCTAGTAGCAGCAACCCCTATAAGATACCTGGTATGTCAAATTGTTCCCAGCCGTAATGACCTGTTGATATCAACCAAGATAATTAGGGCCGGCAGTATTTACCTGTTAAGAGTAATAGAGAATTCTCTGAAGTAAATCTACGATCACAGTCCCCAAATACACTGCCAGTAGTGGTGGACCCTGCTGGTCGTAGTGGGAGGCTAAGGGACCCCTGGACGTCCGGGGACGCCCAAGGGGGGTGAAAGATTTCGAGCAATACTCCTTCGCTTCATTATTTGGTATTCTACCTTAAATCACATGTCTAGTTTGCTGTTCCTCCTCGAACCAGCATCTCGGTCTAAAGAAGTCTATCTCTAATCAAGCTCATTGTCTCCTTGGAAGATCTAAGAATGTCTAGTCTTTGAGTAACCCTTCTATCCGTGCAAAAACAACATCCATCAGTTTATGTGGACTTGCATCCCTAATGAGCCCATTTACTTCTCTTTCTAATCACTGGCCCCCATTTATAAAGAGCAAAAGGAATCGCTAAAGTCAGGGTGCTGATCGCGCCCAGGAGGGTCAAAGTGTAGTGTGTTCCTAGGTTTTCATAGAGGGGTATACCTACCACCGTAAATCCACCCGCTGCTGTGTAGCGGATCAAGGCGTTGAAAGTTAGTGCGGAAGCAGCATACATCTCGTAGCAATCGATGATATACATGTTGGCCGACATGAAGACGCATACCATTCCGAACCCTATCAGAACTGACGCGACGATCGGTGACCAAATTGAGATAAATGACTTCATAGATTAAGGTTAGAATCGTGAATAAACAATATCTTGGGAGATATTATGACTCACGTAGTCAGTCCACGCCATCCAAAATAACCCAATAGGCAAGAAAGGCGCCCCGATCATGGCATAGAACAGTCGGCTTTCGCGGTTCAGCGTGGCCCCTGATCCTTTATCACCATCGCGCTCGAGTTGTTTAACGGTACTGCGGTATGACCATGGGATAAGACCAGTCGGAAGTAATATTCCGACAAGAAGTCCCACGAAGGCGGTATTGGACAAGTTTTCGCTGATCCCATATACGCCAGCAAATATATATGTATAACTAGAAAGAAGGGTGTAAGCGAGGCTCGACATATCAAGGCAGGAAAAGGAACTTACCCATCAAGGAAAGTGAATAGAATGATGTAGTTTATCGCCAAATATAATGTAAAACTAATAACGATAGGTTCGAAGCACAACAAGAAAGGTCGGCCAAAGTTCTGTTTCAAAATCGGCTTGATTTTGCCGGCGTCGGAGGCTTCTTTGCTCGTTTTGAATCGATTATTTCCCGTATACTTGCGAAACGCAGCTGCCTTGAGATAAAGGATCCGCGGCGGGAAAGTCTCCCGCTTAAAAAGAAATAGTATTGCAATGCAAAACCCGGTCAATATCAAAACCAAGAACTCAACCCATCGCCAGGTTAAGTCGGATTTATTGCCGATCCACGTTCCTACAATGGGACCTGCAGGATTTCGAAATCGTTCAATTAGTTCTCATGTTCTTGGTACTTCCTCGTCCGAGGTTCTCTGTTGCACGTACCAAAAGCAGCGCCACCAAATCCCAAGATTGCGTAAAATGGATATGAGAAGGTCCTTTCCAGCGGTGTCCACATGTCGGAGATAGAGCCACCAGCCACAGTAAGCGGAGCAGAAGCTGAGAGTCCCATAAGAAACCGAAATATGAGCTGCGCGGCGATATTAGGAGAGAGCGCTGAGCCGACCGTCCAGCCTTCGAAGATCACCAGCGAGATGATATACACTGGTTGTCGTCCAATGAGTTCAGAAAGTGGGCTGGCCAGTAGCGCACCAAGGCCGAAGCCTACTAGAAACAGACCAGTCGCCAATGTTTCGACAATAGTAGAGACTCCGAATTCAGCGGCTGCCCTCTCGACGACGACACTATCAATAGAACTAGCCGATGTAGTGAAGAAAGCGACGACACAGACGAGGAATGTCGAGCCAAGGCGGTGTGCTGTGGACCAGTTTTTGGGATTGAATCGATCATATTCGTCCGCCCATCCGACCTCGTAGTACCACTCTCCGTCTTGGTCTATTTGACGAGTGATACCTGGGATGCTGAGATATACATCTTCGGATGTTCTTCTTTCCGCCACACTCTCGATATCTATCGTCGACTTGTTTATTATGCTGTCAGTTCCGTTCGCTTTGGCCTCTTCTGTAATCGTCACTCCCTCCAACTGACGTCGAACTTGACTAGCGAGGCGCTGCCGTTGCAAGATAAAGGCCATGATTTCACGCCGCCAACAAGCACGAATAACGAAGTGTGATAACCATATATCCAGTTGTATTGATTATCCAATAATTATCGAAACAGAGAAGGTTTGGGAGCTGGTAACTACGCCAATGAGTTTGATCACTTTTTCCTGCCATTCTGCCCCCTGGTTTTTTATATTGTCAATATTTCATACACTTACCCATATTTGCGGACTTGCGGCCCATAGTGGAGCGTCATGCAGAGCCTTTGCGACGCTAACAACACCATCAGCTCGGAGTAAAGTGTAGTGTATGGGTCGGAAACTGCATTATTCATATGTAGAAGAGAAAACCCTTCAACATAACCCGCAAAGCTGTGACCTCACGATATACTAAGACCGGGTAGAGCTAACTCCGAGCGGGTCCAGCTGACATATCTCCTATCTACAGCGTTTTAGCGTGAGTCTCGGAGTAAAATAGAAGTAGGTATACCTAGTCAGCTTTATCTCTTTAACAACTTACTTGTGCTCCGTGAAGGTAAGGTAGCAACGGAGTAGCGGGTTGATGCATAAAAACCGATATGTATAATCAACATGTCACCGGTCCAAATAAAGCCCGATTTTGGTCTGTTGGCCCCCAAAGGCCGTTCAGGGAATAGTTATGCTGTCAGAGCTACAGTAGTGGCTTCTTTAGATAGATCGGGTAGATTACCTATCTGGACTACATACTGTATGCCAAGCGTAAATAGAGCTTGGTCAGCTTCTATAAGGTACCTCGTAGTACCTACCTACGTGTGTGTACCTAGGTAGGTACCCCACCTGTAAGTAGGTGTAGGTAACCCACCACTGTGCCTAACTCATTAGGACACAACTTCCGAGATAGAACCTTGGAACACCAAGTGCCTCCAGCAGGTGAGCCTATAACAAATACTTACTTAGTATTCAATCCAATGCTTTTAGATCAACCAGACAAGACATGCCGGGATCAAGCACCACATCTCCGGACGGCACTAGTGAGGCAATTGTCAAAACATACAAACGCCGCCCGCGTAAACCGATAAGCTGTGAGCCCTGCCGCCATTCCAAGCTGCGGTGTGACCGGAAAACCCCCTGTGTCTCATGCATACGCCGCAAATGTGTCGGTTCGTGTGTCTATGAACGGCCGCCGCCCGGGGCCGACCAAAGGCCAGAGCGCATGGAGCCCCGACCAGAGCCTACCCCTACGCTTCATCAACCCTCGTCGGAGCATAGCGCGGCCGGAGACATCCAGCCAGCATTAATAGCACCGGGACCGGTCGATCTCGGCTCAACACCCAATGATCATGTCAGTGCCGGCTCGACCGATCTCCGGGAGCGTCGTGCCCTGACCCACGAACGCTGGGAGGAAGTGCTGCAACGGCCAATGAATGCAGACGAACCCTCAGCGTTTGCGGTCGATGATGCAGAGTCCCGTACTCCAGGCACTTGTTTTCCCTTTCCTTTAGAGCCCCAGCTGTCCAGGAATGACCTCTTGGCGATGATACCCCCCGCCCAGACTTGCGACTACCTCATATCACGCTTCTTCATGTACATGTCCCAGTTCTTTCCCATTTTACACGGCCCAACATTCCAAAAGGAATATGTTTCTTTCGTTGGAGATCCTTCTACGGTCGATTTCTCTTGGTTAGCGCTGCTTTTCATGTTACTCTCTCTCGGTCTCCATACGCTAGACTATGAGGATGCTCGACCAGATCATCTGAAGCTTAACACATCTCCGTCTCAGGACTTGACGATGACAACACGTAGTTACCGAGAAGCGGCCATGATATGTCTATCAAAAGACCAATTCTTGACTCGGTACCGGCTGAGCACGTTGCAGGCCCTATTACTCATCGTCTATGAGATCTGCCACGAAGAGGGCGTTGAGCGGGGTTGGACAATGCTGGGTATTGCGTTGAATATTAGTATTGCGTTGCACTGCAATGCGGAATTCGGGCCCCCAGGCCTGAGTTGTCTTGAGACTGAGCGTCGGCGCCGCTGTTGGGCAGGTCTACTCTCGCTGTACGCCTACCAAATTGTTTCTTATCCAGGGGTCGATATGCTGTTTCTCACGAACGTCAAGGCGACCATGCCTGCGGATGTGAATGATGCCGACATACGTGAAGATTCTATCTCGCAACCTTCCCGACGGCCGACTCAGATGTCTGTGATGATATTCAAGATTCGACTATTTCAGCTGTCGAGTCGGATATGCCGTCATCTTAAGGGACCTAACAAGTTCGACGAGAATACGCGAGATCTATTTGACGACGAAATAATGGAGGAGAGGAGTCAATGGAATGCCTTGTTCCCTACTGACGATGACGTACCCAGCCTCTTAGATTTCTCGAGCTTTGCTCATTGGTCCTTACAGTTTCATGGACATCACCTTCTCCTCCTGATTCATCAGCCATTCTGTCGGCCACGTTCCAATCCTACTTGCTTCCGCCAACAGTCTCGTGCAAAGTGCATTAAGTCCGGCGCAGCTCTATTGAAGCTCCATCAGCGCTTCTGGGAGATTCCTCGCCTACGGCCTTGCCGCTGGACATTACACGGCTTGCACAGTTTTTATGCCGTACATGGAGCAGTAGCGTTGGCATCATGTCTTCTAGAAGAAGAGTCTCATGTTTCGGATTCGCTTCAATATAGAGACACTTTTATTGCCGTAGTCAACCGGATTGAGGCACTTCAACATCGAAGCCCTATCTGCATGAAAGCCTACCCTATCCTTTCCCAGTTGCAGTGAGTATTTCCTCGCTATCAAAACCCATCAGGGGAGCTTGAATCACTGATAAAATGCAGAACCCTCTTGTTCCCCGAGCAATACAGGTGGCCCAATCCGCCGAACTCAACGTTATTGGAAACTTTTGATACATGGGCAGACAACTTGCAGTGGCTCAATCCAGAAACAGTAGACTGGGTAAGTTGTAACCCGAAACAACGATTTTCTTCGTTGTAGCATATTTTAACAAATATCCAGAAATTCTTAGATGGCGTACTAGGTGAAAATAATTAATGATCCTTTTCTCCGAGTTGGCCTTGCCAAAAGGTTTTTTCCCTCTAAGTTTGCAATCAAGCTAGGTTCTACCTTAGCTCTTCTAACTCCTAGCCCCAAGTCGAACATATCGCAAAGGATCACTTTATCGCTGACCCGAAACTATCACTTGCTGCGAGACGCGACCGGCGATGCTCATAATACGAGGAAACATGACCGATCTACATTGTGAGATGCAATTAAGGCTCCTGAGGAAGTCAACACATAAAAACCGCCTCCCTGTTCACCCACTGCATAGGATGGCTACTTGCATCTTTTTCTGTCCATTTTTATCACATCGTCCAAATTCATGGCTTCTCAGAATTCGATCGGACATGTGAATACCCCTTAGAAAATAGGGGTCGGGCTTCAGTCTGTCTAACTAGGTACCATAACCATGTGCTCATGTACGTCCCTTCGGGTGCCGACTCTGCATCAGTACACAAGAAATGGGAGGGTCATATCAATCGGAAGAACCCCCGAGCTACAATACTTACATAAAACTTATGATTGATATATGCATGCATCAACCATCTCCCACTCCGCCACTCAAAAGACTAGCGGCGCGCGACATACCGCACCCTTACTAAATTAGCATACGGCCACTAAGCCCAGCTTTTCATGATAAATTCACTACCTCAACAACTGACTCGCGCTAGACGGGTGTTTTGCTGTTGGGTTATGTGCATCACTTGGCGGTATCGCTTGGAACCCCATCAGTGCCTGGCTATGGACATAGTACCGCTGAGCTCGCCCAAGCCGTAAATGCAATTTCAATCGGCGTCCAAGACCTCTCGCGAAGGAGTGCGCATCGTGGGCAAAGAAAGAAGTTTCATTGTTGTACCTATATGTTGTTGCTGTTTCTAAGAAGCAGAAGAGACCAAAGCAAAGGGATATCTCCACACATATTTGACTGTGCTATATCTTTACTTATAAGGCATGCATTCTACACTAGGTATCGCAACCGTACCTCCTTACAATTCGACCTTCGTTCGTTCAATAGTTCAGGGGAGCTTGTGCGGGCCATTTACGTACCAGGCTAGCTACCTACCTCCCTAGGGAGCTTACTGTAAGTACGTATCACCAATTGACTGACTGACAGGCAATTAACCACATATAAAGCTACAATACCATGCAATATATGTTTCATTTTTTTTTATTTATTTTTATTAACACTCTCAAAGGTGCATATGAAATATTTTGTTGGCGTTGGCTTACTTGGGCGCCCCGCGGTATAACTTAGTCTCCGTAGATCGGCCCTTACACGCTCATGCTCCCCAACAAACGCGCTATTATCGTCACGCCAAATACCTTGAAGCGCGCTGGAGATAAGTCCACAAGTCCCACCCATTATGGATTCAGTAGTAAAAGCTTGGCAGAGAGTGCCGGCGATCTCCCAGATCCCCTCTATCATCCCGGTGGACGGTGATTGTGTGTGGAGGGCTCTATAGGTAAGTAGTCCTTGATCGTTTCTCCAGTTAATCAATCCATCGGCGATTATAGAGGTATTGAGTGCGGACGTCTTGTTATTCGTATCACCAGGGGCATACAAGACCTCTTATACTTAGAAGACCATTTCACGATGATCACTAATAAAACAGCGAAACGAGTTTTACGGGCAAAGTATCGGCACACGTATTTCCGAGGGTTACGATCTGTTGAACCCCATATAATCTATCTGAGTGCTTCTTACATATACTAAGTATGTAAGTGTATGCAAGTAACACTTAATCCTTAGGCCACCCCACCTGGGACAGTGTTTCCCGACCAATGCCGCCAAGCTAGTAGAAATGCGCGGATTACGAAGCATGCCCGGGTAAAAGGACGGCGGGGAGCTCTCCCTAGAGGGGTTGCAACTTCTGGCGACAAGATGGTACCTACAGTCATGCGAAGCTTCATCGCCTCCAGTATGCTTCGAAGCCGGGGTGCTTCCGGTCTGGGGCCTGTTCCCTTGCTACGGAGATGTGCCTCGACATTCCAGCAGGCGATCGATGCAAGTGCGCCGAGGACGACATGGACGCGGGACGAGATCTCAGAGATTTACAGTCGGCCACTCATGGAGCTCGCATCGGCGGCCGGGACTGTCCATCGAAAATTCCACAAACCTTCGGCTGTTCAGCTATGTACTCTGATGAATATCAAGACCGGCGGCTGCACTGAGGATTGCTCCTATTGTGCCCAGTCCTCGAGGTACAGCACAGGGCTCCAGGCTACGAAGCTATCTGCCGTGGACTCGGTTCTCGAGGCCGCAAAAATCGCCAAAGACAATGGGTCCAACCGCTTCTGCATGGGCGCTGCATGGAGAGACATGAGAGGAAGGAAACGGGGGATGCAAAACATCATAGAAATGATCAAGGGTGTACGGGCGCTGGGCATGGAAGCTTGCGTGACCCTGGGAAGTAAGTATTATTGAAAGCCGCTCCTGTGCTCCAGTTTCAACTTCTCTCTGGCAAGATCGCATAGTAACAATCCCTATTTTAAAGTGCTGGATAAGGAGCAAGCCCGGCTGCTCAAAGAGGCAGGCCTGACAGCGTACAATCACAACCTCGACACATCGCGAGAGCACTACTCTAACATCATCACGACGAGAAGTTACGACGAGCGACTCCAGACATTGGAAAATGTGAGGGAAGCGGGCATCCATGTCTGCAGCGGTGGTATCTTGGGCTTGGGAGAAGTACCACAGACTGATCACGTCGGATTGATTCACACATTGGCTACCTTACCTGAACATCCTGAGTCATTTCCCGTCAACAAATTGGTCCCCATAAAAGGCACACCCATGTTTGGTCAGGAACCTGTCAAGTTAGAAGACGTCGTTCGCTGCATAGCAACCGCGAGATTGGTTATGCCCGCGACTATCATTCGACTCGCAGCTGGGCGAGTGACTATGCCGGAAAGTGAGCAAATGCTATGCTTCATGGCTGGTGCCAATGCTATCTTCACCGGCGAGAAGATGCTGACTACTGATTGCAATGGTTGGGATGAAGATAAGGCAATGTTCGATCGATGGGGTCTGGAACCTATGCTGACAGAAGCGAGCATGCTCCCTGCAGAATCTATTCCAGTGCATCGCGATCATATCGTATTGGAGGACAATGGCGTCAGGAATGAGGAAAAGCTTCAGGCTCACGGATAGGGTCTTTATTGCCAACATGACGTATAAATACAGTGTCGAAATTTAAACATTACTTGTCATAGTTTTGCCTCTATGGCTTTCGGCTCTCTATCTTGCAACTCCGCTTCTGCGGCCAAATCCGTCTGACCGTTTCCCTCTGCTATCATGGCCGACTTAGTTCCCAGGGTATCTAGCCAGGCCTCTATCGCGCCGCATAATCCATCAATTTGCGCGATGGTGTTGGAGGCGTGCAGACAGATGCGTACTCTTTCTTGGCCAACGGGGACAGTGGGCGCAACTATTGGGCGAATCATGTATCCAGATTCCTGACAATGCCGAGCAAGACTCTTCGGGTGGCTAGTGAACACTGGGATAATTGGTGAGCTCGGTAAGTCCCCAGGCACACGAAGGGTAGGAGCAATTTGCCTTGAGCCTTGATCAAGACTCTTTAACTTAATGTGGCAATATTGGATGAGCACCTTCAGCTGTTCTCGACGCTCGTGGGCTTTTCTAGTCATCATATAGTCATACGCCGCGTCAATACTAGCCAGTGAAGGAAATGACATGGCAGTGGTGTATATGAGAGTCCGAGCGTAGTTAACGAGATACAGGCGCGCGATAGAGGAGCAGAGTACGGCACCTACGATAGACGACAATGAGCAAGATAATCAAAGAATTATATTAGGGTCCACGAACCTCCGGCGCACCCAAATGCCTTGCCAAATCCTACGACTCGCGCCCATATCCGATCCTGCAACCCGACTTGACACACGAGCCCACCGCCGCTGTCTCCAAGAATTCCGACAGAATGTGCCTCATCTACGATAATGTAGCCATTCCCACAAGGAAGCAGCCTTTTCACCACATCAGAGATATACTGTAGATCCGCTACATCCCCATCCATACTGTACAGAGCCTCGACACAGATGAATACGTTCGATACTCCGCATCCGATTTTTTGATCAGCATCCACCAGCTGCCTCAACACGAATTCTAGACTCGCAGTATAACTTGCTGCTGTTGCATTATCGCCGTCCTTCTGAGTGCTAAGTTGTCTAGTACTGCGGATGATAGAGTCATGCGTGAAGTGAATTTTCCTTGTGGCGCGAGATAATCGCATCCCATCGTGAACGCTTGCGTGGATGAGACTGTCATACAGGATGACATCCTCGGGTCCCGGAACACAACTCAAAAGGCCAACATTAGCATCGTAGGCTGAGTTAAACAGCAAGGCAGCTTCCGAGCCGTGAAGGCCAGCGATTTTCCGTTCGAGATTTTCAGCGAATGCCGAATTACCGTCTAGTAGGCGAGAGCCTCCCGATCCGATTGCTCGCCTGCTTGAAGACGATGGTGAATGTTGCTTATCTGAATTAGTAAGGTGCGCTATAAGAGAATCGCGTAGGACTCGATCCTGTGAGAGTGATAGATAGTCGTTCGAAGAGAAATCCACCAAGTCTGATCTGGGGTTATTCAAACGTCGCAGTCGACCATGAGACTCCCGCCGAGCTAATAGCCGCTCGAGAGTTGTTTCTAAGGCCCCCATTTAGCCCCAAGAGCTGGTGATCTGCTAATGTCTGCTAGATGAGTGCAGCCCATTCATTGATACGATGTTCACTACCTAGCCATTAATACTGTCTACCTTCGGTTTCCGGATTGTGTGCTTGCTACACAATGAAACTATTAGCAACGCGCTTTTTTAGGGTTTTCTCCTTTGGCCCAGTGGACTGATTGCCGGGCCTAAGATCGACTATTATACATCAGATCCATATTATTAAATGCCGAGGGCATGCACATCCGGATAATCGCGCATTACCCGGCACCATCTAGATCGGAGCAGGATCGGGGTTCCCTACCCCTGCGAATCGCATCTGCTGTGAATTACTGTAGGCAAAGATATAGTAGCTCTGCATAGAGGACAGTTAGAGTTCTACAGTGATTACTTACGCTCTGCCACACAGCAACTTGTTGTATAATATGTCCCCGATTGGGTCCCTACTCTGGCGGAATCAGCGCATTTATAAGATATACGGCGCTAATACTGGCGTGGGGAAAACTGTCTTTACTTCCATCTTGTGCAATGCCTCTAGCAGGATATGGAAACATGAGGCAACAGCCTACTTGAAGCCTGTCTCTACTGGGCCTGATGATGAGGCAGACGATAAGTGTTTGTTCACCTGCATTGCTATTTTAATGATTCAAATATCCATCTAACTTCCTGGTAGGAATAGACTACCCTGCCCTGTTACGAGTCACAACAACGTGGTGTGCTAACGAAGTCCAATGTCGATAGCCACATCAAACGGTTTGCCAAGGGCGTTACTCAAAAGACCTTATACCAATACGGTCAGGCTGTGAGCCCGCACATTGCTGCCAAAGGAAATGTCGTGAGCACCGATCTTGACTACAGAATCCTGCTAACGTTCTACGCAGGTCATCTCCAACGAGCGTATACTAGAGTCCATTTACCAATACGCGTCTGAAAGAGCGTCCGCCGGGCCTGGCTGGCTGTTCATAGAAACAGCTGGCGGGGTCCATTCGCCCAGCCCTTCTGGCACAACGCAGGCGGATCTTTATGCTGCTCTGAGGTGCCCGGTAGTGTTAGTCGGAGACTGGAAGTTAGGTGGAATATCATCTACAATCTCCGCATTTGAATCTCTCAAAATCAGGGGGTATGACGTGGAAAGTATTCTACTATTTGAGGACGACACTTGGGGTAACTCAGATTACCTCAAAAATTATTTCGAACAGAAATATGGCCTTCCCGTCACGGCGTTGCCTATGCCACCCCTCCCAGAGAGTGCACCTAGTAAGGAAAAGGATCAGGAGTCAATGCTCAAATACTATCTCGAAGTGAGCCAGGCGGAGGCAGTGCGAAATATGCTCGTTCGTCTGAGCGAGCGACACAATTCGCGCGTCAAGAACCTAGAGAACATGGCAACAGATGCGCACCGGAAAATTTGGTACCCTTTCACTCAACAAAGTCTGCTTGGGTCAAAGGACATCGTAGCCATCGATAGTGCTTCCGGAAACCATTTTCAGACTTTGAATCCCGAGTCCTCGACAGAACCCAGCCGAAAATCTCTCTTACAGCCGTCATTTGACGGGTCCGCATCGTGGTGGACGCAGGGACTGGGCCATGGAAGCCCGTCCCTAACACTGGCTGCTGCATACGCAGCTGGCCGCTATGGACATGTAATGTTTGCTGGGATGGTTCATGAACCGGCGCTCAAGCTGGCCTCCCTAATCCTTGACACCGTTCAGAATCCACGGCTAAGTCGTGTATTCTTCTCCGATAATGGGAGTACCGGCATGGAAGTTGCAGTCAAGATGGCTTTGCGTGCGACTCGTGTTCGATACGGCTGGTCTCCCGACACTAAAATTGACATCCTGGGACTCAAAGGTGCTTATCACGGCGACACCATAGGTACGATGGACTGCGCCGAACCAAATACATATAATGAAAAGGTCGAATGGTATGAAGGAAAGGGGGTATGGTTGGAATACCCTCAAATCCAGTGTGTCGCAGGGAAATGGCAAGTTCAGGTACAGGGCGAAATAGGCACCGGCTTCAATCAGCAGTTCTCTCATCTTTCCGACATTTTTAAACTTGAACAACGAATAGCGCGGGGAGACCATCAGCCCTATGAGGCGTATATCCTCTCTGTTCTACGGAAGCACTTGGATGAAGGCCGCAAGTTTGGTGCATTGATAATTGAGCCCGTGGTGCTAGGAGCGGGCGGCATGACCTTAGTGTAAGCCAAGACTTGACTTTCTCCCAGTTATCGCATTTGGGTATCATCTACTAACTCGGTACTAGCGATCCCCTTTTCCAGCAGACGCTGGTGCAAGTTGTTCGACAGAACGCCTCACTGTTTGGATCAGACACACGGAGCAATCATTCCAGCGACGACAAGACATGGAGTGGTCTGCCTGTTGTCTTTGATGAGGTATTCACTGGACTTTACCGCTTGGGCCGACCCGCAGCCGCTACTTTTCTAGATTCTCATCCCGACATATCAGTCCATGCCAAGCTATTGACAGGGGGTCTTATTCCGCTTTGCGTCACGCTGGCTTCCGAGTGCATATTCGATGCCTTCGCAAGCGATGATAAGTCCGATGCGTTACTTCACGGTCACAGCTATACCGCTCATGCTGTAGGTTGCCAGGTAGCAATTGAGTCTCTCAGCCAGTTTCAATCAATGGAGAAAACCGGTGCTTGGAACTGGGCCAAGTCCAACGGCTGGGTGCAGGCGGAGAATACCATCGATGCCGATATTTCTCAGTCGAAGCCCGAAGTTTGGTCCATCTGGCCCTTGTCTCTAGTACAGTGGATATCTCTTCAATCCGACCGAGTTGCAGGCGTTTGGGCTATGGGGAGCGTGTTGGCCATTCACTTACATGCAGCTGACGGAAGTGGCTATACGAGTACTGCTGCGGAGGGCTTGCGCAAGAGACTTCTAGCTGGCACTGAGAACGACCTTGGAGGGTCGTGGAATGTTCACTCGAGAGTACTTGGTAACGTTCTATACATAATGGGAAGCCAACGGATAACGGAGGATGAGATTGGAGAGATGTCTGAACTAGTACGCATAGCCCTCCAAGAATAAGTCCAATATAACCAACGTCAAAGTTTTCCCATTGTATTGATACTGTTCATTTAAATATACACGATTTAAAGATTTATTTGGACATGCACGGGACCGTATTATTGGTGGCGCAGGCATTAAAAGTTGCATAATGTTATCGTTGCGTTTAGAGACGTACTAACTACTCACAATACTCGTTACTTAGGTATGTCTTGGCCTTCTTCGTTTAGTAGTTCTTGACAAAGGTTGCCCGGGGTCTCTTTATTCTTGATCCTTGAAAAGTACAGAAATCGGATATGGGAATAGGAGCGACGACGGTGGATTTCGAAGCACGTCGCACATTTGTGGCATTTGTCAGCGCAGAAAGCTTGACCTAGGACTCGGCGGAAGAACCATAGTCCAATATGTGTCGGATTCAATGGAGGAACGAGTCTGCTATAGTACCTGAAACAATTCAAGACACTTAATCAACTATTGATTGTGGTCAACTGTGTTCACGTAGAGTCCGAGTAGTGTCTATTGTTACAGCAGGTTTCATTGAGGGTATTATTGTGAAAGATACGACAGTTGAATTCATTTATTTCGACGTTATGATGTCCCCAAACCACGTGTCCGCTAGTGAATCGTCATCCCAAATACCCCTATACCCCGATACCCGATACCCCAGTGCCCCGATATCCCCGAAAAAAAGAAAATTGTAGATTTAGGAATCGTCGGTTTTACACATGAGCCAGCTGCTAATGTTGAGCAGAGTGCATGTATCATATCTTCGTCATCGAGCTTTGCTGACTGAAGATATCAACAGTGATAAAAAAAAAGTGAAGTGGCAGTGTCAACATATGGAATCCGCAAGATGTAGCTAGTACTTAATGAGAATAAAGTTAAAAGAGAGAGTTCTTTCGCACTTCTAGGTTCTTCAGTGCTCTGGAAATGTCGGTACAGGCGTCGCGACACTGTTGAAACGGCATACCAAAGGTTTACGGTCCCAGATAACGTAAACATTTTGGTCAAGCCATTCAGGACTAGCTTCAGACTCGATATCGAATTCAAAGATTAGCTTTGAAAGCATCAATCTCATTTCATGCCAAGCCAAGTTCATGCCTACGCAATTTCTTGTGCCAGTCGAAAATGGTTGATGTGCGTCACGGTTGTCGTCTTTATAGGTGGGATCGCCCAACCAGCGTTCAGGTACAAATTTCTCAGGGTCTCTGGGTAGCGGATGAATGTTAGCCCAGGTATCGTTGATGACTTACATTGAATTTAGAACAAGTATGGGCCACTTACTTGAAGTTCTCGGGTGAATGATAAGTCGAAAACTGGTGTACTGATACCCGAGTGCCTGCTGGAACCCATTTTCCCAGGATAGAGTTGCCACCCTCTGCAACTATACGGGGGATGCCTGAGGGAACCGGGGGATATACCCTTAAGCCTTCTCGAATGCCTATATGAATTGTGATTAGGGGTAGTACAGGAAGAACTATCGCATCAGGTATTCTTACATGCGTTCAAATATCGTAAAGGTGCAATGTTCTCCAAAGTGATCTCACTGCTATTCCTGAACCGCCCTCGGACTTCGTCCTTCAGAATTTTCATTTTGTCTGGGTTTGCCATCAGGTAATAGGTTAAACCCGTCAACAGAGAAGCTAAATGAGTTAGACTAACTATTGAAGCTAGTATTGAGAGAGGTTGCATATTTACCAGTAGTCTCTGTTCCAGCAGCCATAAAGAGCTCTGCGTTGACATGCATCTCTTGAAGAGTGAGAGTTTCAGACTCGAGAATAACATCCCACAGGTCTCGTCTATCTGATCCGTGGCTCAGACGCTTGTTAACGCGCGACACGGTATGATCGAAGTGGTCGCGGCGCATTTTCGCAATAGCCCTAGGCTCAATAAGAGTAAATATATTTTTGAGCAGAGGATAAAACTCGATCATCTGAATAAAGGGAAGGATCTAGGAACGTTAGTAGCTAATCACTTCTGACTTGACAATCTGCTTGACGAACCCTTATGGCGTTGAAGACTTTTGCAACCCAGTCCGAGTATTGACCCCGCTCTAGCATATGTAATGGCTCGCCAAATGCGAAGTGGGCCATGATATCGAACGTTGTAAAGTTCATAAGCTCTGATACATCAAGCTGCCCAGCGGCACGTCCTCTAGCGATCATGAGGTCGACGTATTTCTGAAGCAGTGGCTCCTGGGTCTTGAGAGACTTGTCAGAAAAGGCCGGTAGCATAGCACGCCGTAACCTTGCATGGTGAGCAATATCATTCTGGCAAACGATATTTGGCACTCCATTAGCCGAGGGCGCATGGAACCCAACGTCCTTTGCATTTTCCCTTTTGCCTTTTTGGACAAGGCAAATGTCCCTCCAGGCCCGTCCGTCCGCGTAGCTAAGATCTTCCGGTCCGAATCTCACCACGGGTCCATACTGGTTATGTAGCTTCGTCAGCCACCGAACTTGATCTCCTTTTAAGCAGGCGATCCAATACGGCATTCGAGTGATAGCTGATAGCGTTGGACCAGGATATGTACGAAGTGGATGCAGGTAGAGAGAGTAAATAGGATATGAGGCAGCAAGGAGAGTGAGGAGAACGATCAGACACCCAAAGGTAGTGACGTCTGAGGCAGAGTTGTCTCGACCGTGAAGGACGGAGTCTATGGATAATGTCGACATGGTTACAATTCAGCTGGTTTCAAAACTTCGTATATCTTCGTGTCGTTGTCAGAAGATGTAGGTCAGTGTGGGATTTATGGGTGAGAGCAAGGTACACAGTAGTTATAAGGTGCCCAGTGATCTATCCCATGTCAGAGCGAACGGAAAGGAGATACTGGGCCCATGTTAGGTCACAGCGCACTCCACCCAGAGAAGACAAAAAGTCTCATTGTGTGTGCGCTGCATGCTGTACAACATACCGGCGACTGCCACATACGCTACGTGGTGGGACTTCGGTGGCGGATTGGAATGTTAGGATGCGTATAGGTACTGTGCATGGATAGTGATGGATGCCGCCACGCTGAAGAAATGTGTAGCAGCTGTTGGTGATTGCGCATATGTCGGACATTCGTTCCACACTTCAGGATGACGTTATCTTCGCTCTTGTCACACGTGCAATATATGTACGGATCATGGGCGTACCATGGTACAAATATGCAGCGCTCTGGCCTGAACTAATATAACATGTAACACCCTTTCCCCAAATTGGATACTTAATCTAGAGAATGTCGTCTAGAACTGGTTGTCAAGCTCTTCGTTGCCCCTTCATGTATACCACAGTACGCACGGGTTATACAAGTAATTACACGACACGATATAAAGTAAAGGATTGGGGAAAACAGCGAGATTTCTTTATCGTAGCCACGGATATGAGTGCCGCGATACTCTGTCCAAAGCTTGGTGAGCCGACCTATCCATCTGGCTTCAAATTAGCGTTTGGTTTAGAGGCTTGAGCAATATCGGGCCGTAAAAGTTACGCTATAAGATGATCGTGCCTACAAAAACAACTCACTATATACACCCTCCGAGCAGTGGCCGAGGTATCGGAATATTGTAATGGCCCAAAGAAATATATATTCAATATCACTTCAAATAGAACCTAAACCTATGTATACCGGTCTACGTCTGAACCTTAATCAACATTGTTTGCTTCTTGCTACTACCCCACGTTTTAGCTGAAATCGAAAGCCTGATCAGCAGTGATGAGGCTGGGGCGCATTCATGTTAACGCAGGGTATATGGCCCTACCTACGGGGAAACGAGGATCATTGTCGACCCGTACACGGTTCTGGAAATAATTATTGCCAGCAGGGTTTCGAGACTAGCCCGATACTAGGTTACTGCTAGGTATCTACGTCTGACAATACCTAGGTAGCATGTACAATTTTGCCAAGTCGAGCTATGACTTGTGGCGCCACCCCCAGATAACAAGTTATTGGTACTACCTACTACTAAAGCACTGATCATTGGTATGTAGTGGGTGGCTTTCGTAAAGTCTGGGTCGGAAAGAAACATGAGACGAGTCTATCCACGTATTTGGTCTAGGGACAGAAGGAAAGGAAATGGGAGGTGCAACTAACGATATAGGAATACCTATGCTTGAGCCTCAGATCTTTTTGGAGTAGATCTTTCCCATCTCGTTCCTTGACATTACCAGCTCCCGCTTACATACAACGGAATGCGGAAAAAGAAGCAAAAAGCCAGTAATCATGGAAATGATTGCCGTCATGGGTAGCACTACACTTCGATATGAGCGCCATCTCCTGCACAGGGCCTTGATTATGAACGAGAACACAAGTAAGCAAGGCGCTACACTGCGCGTTGAAAACCCTGGACGGTGCCGAGTCCATATCGATACAGTCTGAGCCCCTTTATCTAGGTATGCAACGAAAACCGTACTACTTAAGCACTGTTCATTTTCGCAACGCCACCAACGGTTTTCGCACTCATGCATGGAGTATCGCTGCTAGAAACCTGCG
This sequence comes from Xylaria venustula, assembly GCA_022578775.1. Taxonomy (NCBI): domain Eukaryota; kingdom Fungi; phylum Ascomycota; class Sordariomycetes; order Xylariales; family Xylariaceae; genus Xylaria; species Xylaria venustula. Next base: position 688,578 of record MU389328.1, on the reverse strand, counting down.
GGAACGCTCCTTGAGGGCACTTTCCTGGGGTAGGTTCCCGTCTCTGAGATAGGGTCCATCGTTCCCTTCCAGATACCTAGTGGGAATACCCATAGCTTTTCAAAAGAATGAAGATCTTATATACACTGTACACATTCAAGACTCATGTTCCACCGCTTTGTGTGCTGTTCTACTTGAAGGTTTTTTGCACCTCATTGCAACAATAATAGGTGTCGTCTGCTTTCCTCCCCGCCCTCTAATTCAATTTTCTATCAATTTGATATTTTCTAATTGGGGCTACGCTCACAGCTCTATGGGATTCTCTCGCGATAAGGAGGCTAAAAGTTTGGATATGAAAGAGAATTGAACACTCAGTGTCAGGTACCTCGTACTTTGAGGTAGGTAAGACACTTATTGTTGCGCGAAGGCCCACGAAGACCGTCCGTGGGCATATCAGACCAAGTATAGGCCTTTCTTTCTTCCTCGTGACACTCAGTATGTGGTGTTTTGGTGACTTAATAGAGATGTACAACAGTTTCACGGGCTCTAGGGCCTCCGATTGCGATTTTCCTACAGTCGTTGGGCCTCTGTTGTATTATGAAAGTATAACCTCAACTCTTGATTTGCCAGCACCCCAACCCCGAAGGCCGGTATTATTCGAAGACACCTCGCAAATGTGGCACCCCTAAGGTCTGGACTAATATGAACTAGTCTTTTTGAAACCGTGACGCCCCTCTGCTGTCTCTGATACAAATCTAGCCCGAGCAGATGAACGGGTGTGGCCACCAGTTGCGTCACCACTGGCATCGTGAACTGTGAGATGGCTGTTTTCGCATGTATGTTCGAAACAACAGAGTCAGGAATGTAGGTCGCGGCCTTTGGTGCCAGCGTGATAGAGCCAAATAGGGTGATGGCGTCGCGAGCTAGGAAAACGCCAGCGACGGCCCTGGGCATACGTCTCAGAGATGGCGCAGGCACAAAAGCACCAGGTGAGCTCTTGACCGCCAATTTTGGACTTGTCATTGTCGTTACGTGACTAGCCTTGTAGTCTACCGTGTTAGCTGTGCGGTTATGACTGAATATCTGCGCAAAGCGGACGTCTTTCCAGATGCCTAGTGGAACATTGATTGCTGTGGTGGCCAGAAACGTGGCAGTGCTGGCTACAGCTGGATAGTATTGTTTCCCCAGTGTGTCTGAGCTGCTCGCGACGGTATATGTCGCTGCATACAGCGTCCAGACTATGGCAAACGGCCGGCTCAGGAGGAAACTCTTTGGCCGACTAGCAGCATGGGTAGTTTGTGTCCATAATGAACGAAGAATGGTACTTCCAGATGTTGTCTTCTCTACCACGGCTCTGTCGTGCGTAATGAGTACCCAAACTCCATGAAAACCATCAGGGTTGTATAGACATACCTGTCAATCAAGACAATCGCCGGGGACGCAAGTGTTGCTGATATTACCGCTGCCGTTACATCTCCTATCAGTTGATATAGGGTCCGGGTATTGGGTAAAGGAGGGTCTGTCATGTTGATTACTGAACATGTGCACGCAGGACGGAGTCGTCATACGCAATGCATTATTTGGACGAAGCTTATAAGAAACATAAACAGATATACGAAGCTATTTCATGACTATCCTGGAGAAGTTGTTCCTTTCGGGTCTCAATTATGTAAGAACCCTTTCTTGTGAAAAACTTGAAATTTGCCAATGCAAGCCCAAATCGAATCAATTGTCCATCGATGATCTTATCGATGATCTAGAGCCGCTATCTTTTCTATCTACGACTCAGAATCCAGAACTAGTTTTTGGCTGTATAGGTATGGTTATGAGCCCTGACATGTTATCCGCATAGTAACGGCCCCTTCAACCGGCGATAAACTATTCGGAACACCATCGGATGTGAAAAGACGGGCCAGTCCAGCCAATCTACGGGTTCGTGACATCTTGAAACTCGGCGGGGTAGATCGCCGGGAAGGTATCCGAGTTGAATGCGGAGCTAGTTGGGCGAACCGGTGGAGTGCGTTGCGGTCCTTGGAGCGCATACGCTGGGGGTAGCCGAGCTCCACCAACCTTATGTCTGCCACTGTCAGGCCTATATCGGAATGTTGACTATGAAATCAAGGTGATCTTTGATTATAACAGCTCATGAGTAAGTGTTTGTTGATCAGAGGTTAATAAATAGACCTGTCCAACTGCTTCTATATGAGCCTCTTTCACATCACGCAGATCCCAAATAAACGTTGTACCATTCGGCATGGCCAGCAAAGCGATACAATACACGCAGAGGTCTTTAAGACACGGTAGAATCCGACCTGTATCCAACACCAATTCGTCTTTATTATTATCGCGGAGGACAGTGACGACAGTCCCTTTCCGACTCCCCGCAGCACGCAATGAACCCAATGTGAGTCGCATTATAAAGCGGTCGACCAGATACCACTGTAAAGCAGAGTGCCGATTCTAAAATAATCAACAACAGCCTACATATGAAAAAGGTTCGCCTGAACGTCGTGAGGTAGAAGAGGCATTGAAACAACTTCGCTCAAGTTTACCTTTACGAAGTGATATATACTTCAACGGCAAGGTGCAAACTGCCTCGACTTCAGAGCCTCAAGTCCTGCCCGCCGAACACCAGACCGTCTTCACGAACTACCCTCTCGCAAGTAAGGAGCAAGTGGCGACAGCCATAGATTCGGCACTCAAAGCGAAGAAGGATTGGGAAAACACACCCTTCGTAGACCGAGTCGCCATCTTCCAGAGGGCTGCCGAGCTGGTCACTGGACGCTACCGCAATGAGCTGATTGCGGCGACGATGCTCGGTCAGGGCAAGAATATTTGGCAGGCCGAGATTGATGCCGCTGCCGAGTTGGCAGATTTCTTTAGGTTGAACTGCAACTATGCGGCTGAATTGTTAGAAAGACAGCCAACCCGCGGGAGTGATGGAATGTGGACGTAAGCTAATATTTTCCTTTCTGAGATGAATGATGCCTACAAGAACTCGTAAGGTATACCAAACGCATTCAAGCTAACATGTGGCCGACCACACAGTCGGGTAGAGTACCGGCCCCTTGAAGGTTTCGTATACGCCGTTTCCCCATTTAACTTCACGGCACTGGGTGGAAGTCTCGTTTCCGGTCCCGCGCTCATGGGGAATGTCGTTTTATGGAAGCCCTCGCAGTATAACATTTACGCCAGCACTCTGATCTACAAGATCCTCCTAGAAGCAGGCCTGCCCCCTGACGTGATCCAATTCGTGCCCGGCGACGCGGTCGAGATCACGGAGACGGTTCTAGCGCACCGCCAATTCGCAGGTCTCAACTTCATCGGCTCATCGGATGTCTTCCGCTCCATCTACGCGAAGATAGGCGAGGGAATTGGAGCCAAGCGGTACACCGAGTTCCCGCGCGTAGTCGGCGAGACCAGCGGCAAGAACTTCCACCTCGTCCATCCCTCAGCTGATATCCCCAGCGCAGTCAACCACACGCTCAGGGGTGCTTACGAATACCAGGGCCAAAAGTGCTCAGCTACGTCGCGTCTCTATATCCCGCAGTCCCGTGCCGACGAGTTCCTAAGCCTCCTCAAGAGCAAGATTAGCAAGATCAGCATCGGGAGCCCGGATAAAGACTTGGATGCCTTTATGGGTCCCGTAATCCACGGCGGCTCTTTCAGAAAGATCAAATCTATCATCGATAAGAGCAACAAGGACCCGGCTGTTAAGACACTAGCCGGTGGAACATACGATGATTCCACAGGGTATTACGTGCAGCCGACATTGTACCAGGTCGAGTCGCCGGACCACGACCTCTTCAACACCGAGATTTTCGGGCCAGTGCTCGCTGTCTACGTGTATCCTGACGCGGAGTGGACTCCTCTGCTGAAGAAGATCGACGAGAACGGGGGCGGGCTAGCACTTACGGGAGCCGTGTTCGCGGTAGACCGCAGTGCCATCCGCGAGGCCGAGGACACGCTCCGCTACTCGGCTGGCAATTTCTATATCAACTGCAAAACTACGGCGGCATTGATCGGCCAGCAGTCGTTTGGTGGTGCCCGTTCCAGCGGAACTAACGACAAGGCCGGCAGCTCTGATATCTTGAGGAGGTTTACGAGCCCTAGAACTATCAAGGAGGAATTTGCTCCTCTGGAGCGATGGAGCTACCCCAGTAACTCAACACCTCATCTATGAAGTCATGGCAGCGCGTAAAGGAAGTGCTAGGAATGAGTGAAGCCGCATAGTGCTAAAATCTTACTTGGGCAGGAAAGGGGTAATACAAGCACGAGGGTCTAGCCGTTTATAGTTAAATAGTCGCATAGTAACAATTCTTACTTCACAATATTAAAGGCGACGGCCACCATGACGATGTCTCTGAAGGTTCATTCATGAGTATGATAACGCGACACTACTATACACTAATATCATATATTCCCATAGTTTTTCGGAAAATCCTACGTAGCTGTGAGAAAACTACGACTACACCAAAATATTGAGTGAATGAGAAACCCTCTTGAACCCATCTCTAGACTAGATAAGTTAAGTACCTATAAGTAAGTAGACAGTAAGCGAACCTGTGGATCACACAAAGTTTTAAGATAGGATGTCTACATATTCCGACTTTCGCGCAAATAGCAATTACCTGAGTACTTCTGAATATACGAAATTCAGTACCCATAACCCGACACAACATTCTCGCGATCATTAACCATGAAACCACAGTGCGCGTCCGACTTATCTGTCTATCCATGCACATGATTCATACTCTTCTCCAAGCTATCCCCCAGCCAGTACTCCCCGGTCTCGACGTAACACACCGGCTGGTTATTGCATTGCCGACTCTCGAGTAAAATGGCATGACAAAGGGGACGGGTAAACACATAAGACTTGACGCTACGGTTCGCCATCCGATATCTGATCGACGGCATGGGATGATCGGATGTCATTGCCCCACCATATCGGAGAGCGATCCGAGATTGCATTGCCCCCCTCACATGCGTCTCCCCCGCACGACTCCAACTTATGTAAGAGCCCGAGCGAGGAGAGTTAAGACACGTACACAGTAGTTTGACATTGGGAATACCACTAGGAACACTCGCCGGTGCACATGTGATCTTCCAGTGGGCAGGCTTATCGTGTTTCTCAAGCATAGTGCCATGATGGGCTCGATCTGGATATTTCCGTACATATATATCTTGCTACATATGGTTTACGTTCTTCCTGAAGTAGATGTACCGTATCTGTCTAAACAACTGCGTTGAAGCAAGTAGACCGTGCACTACTGCAAAGTACCATGGCCATTTCCAAGTCCGACCCCATAGCCATTGTTGGCGCCGGCGCTTTCGGTCTGTCAACAGCGTTGCACCTGGCTCGAGCTGGGTATTCCAATATTTTGGTTCTAGACAAGGGTGCAGCAGTCCCTAGCCCTTTTTCAGCGGCCAATGATGTAAACAAGATTTTACGAGTCGAGTATGACGATGACTTCTACACAAACCTGGCGGTTGTAAGTTGAATATTTATCTGACACTCTGGTTACATATAGTAGTTATATGCTAATAGGTGCCATGTAGGAAGCATTGAAGGCTTGGAAAACACCGTTGTTCGCACCACACTATCACCAGACCGGATTTCTTCACTGTGCATCTGAAGCAGCGCCCGAGAAGGCTTTCAAAACATTGCGCTCGTTTCAAGCATCAGCAGAACGGCACCCTGAAGTTCGAAAATACCTCTCTCTATTGAACAATCGTGACGATATTTTGAAAGAGGCCTGGCAACTCCAAGATGGCCCCTTAGCGGGTTGGAAAGGGTACTTTAACCGCTATGACGGATATGCGCACTCTACCAACGCACTTAAAGCTGTTCACGAGGCCTGTGTTGCGTTAGGTGTTCGGTTCCTTCTGGGAGAGGCCGGCAATGTTGTCGAAATCCTCTATCAAAACCCGGAGCGCAATAGGAAGGCAACTGGTTTACGAACGTACAGCGGTGCCACTTACAACGCCAAGTTGATTATTGTATCAACAGGTGCTACGGCTGCGAGTTTAGTCCCGGAACTCGGAGCACAGGTTGTCGCGAAGTCATGGTCCGTGGCACATGTCCAATTGACAGAGAAGGAGGCTTCTGTACTCCGTGGGATCCCTGTCACCTACTGCCGTGATTTAGGTTTCTTGTTTGAGCCTGAGAGCGGGACAAATCTGCTGAAAATATGCCCTATGGGAGGCGGGTTTATCAATACAGATCCGGATGGTGTCTCTCGCCCTCCGGCCTTAGAAGATAGCCAGTTCATGCCGACCCAGGACGAGCAACGAGCCCGTAAACTGCTTGCGCAGACCATTCCCTCTCTTGCTAATCGGCCTTTTATCAATAAAACCCTTTGCTGGTTTGCTGACACAGCCGACTCGGATTTCATTATTGACTACGTCCCCAATACAGCGAATTCGGTTGTTTTACTGTCGGGGGATTCAGGACACGGCTTTAAAATGTTTCCAATAGTCGGTGATTGGGTCAAATCACTACTGGAAGCGAGGGATGCTAAGCAGTCAATCACGCGGTGGCAATGGAAGGATCAGGGTAAAGATGGAAACTGGGGCGCCGATGTGAGCTGGCGTATTGGCAACTCGGAAGAGTTTAGAGACATTCGACCACTATCCAGAGCAAAGTTATAATTTAAATAAACAATCCCCCTTATTATGGTAGTATTACAGAGAATCAACTTTATGGACAATCATAACTTATATCGTTACACTGCCCCAACACTGTTTGTGATATCCACTCTGCATCAAGGTTATCTATAGAATTCGCCATTTCCGTTATCTCGGCAGTTGTCATCAAGGTCTCAAAGAAAATATCACTTCCACTCGCATCGGTGGCGGCGGAAAAGGGGGGTAATAACGCCGAGGCTAGTGCTGCATTGCCGGGGATATCGTCAATCGACACGGCTCTGTTATCAACACCTCCTGACGCATTTCCGTCACTGGGCCTATCGATAGCCGAATTTTCATCTAGGGGTAAGGAGTTCAGTAGTTCGTGTAATTGAAAGAGTTCCGACTTGCGGAACAAAGCTACTCGATTGCCGAAGGTGATGAACTCTTCGAATATAGAGTATGATTTCTGCAACCAAGCCGGGATATTCTGGTTCAAGTGAACGTCAAGAACAAAAGCTACCATTGCGCTGACGGTAGATACAAATAAGGAATCGAGGTCCGATGGTAGGAAAACCTCTGTAATGAAAGGAAAAAAGATTATTAGTTAAGAGATTGTAGCAGTGAGTCATAATCGATACTTATAACTAAATTCAAAAGAACGGGCAGCCAGAATGGACATACCTAATAAGCCTTGGGATTGTAATAGCCGCAGTAGCGTTATGCTTTGCAAGGAAGAATCAAGACACATCAGTATCAGATTTCGGACTGTCTCGGAAGTATTCAATCTTCTCAAACACTCATTCGCAGAGCTCAACCGTATCTGTAGGAAGAAATATAAAAGGGGTCTAGTGGCTAGGATTATGCACTGTAATAACGGCGTCAACCTCACCTCAAAAGATACGCTTTGGGTAAATATTGTGTGTTTGAAGACGGCTTACCTGGTGATATGCAAGATGGAGGTGGGCTGAAATCCTTGATAATCCGTGCCGTGCTGTTTCTCGTTCCACGGGAAACGAGAGACGGAGTTCGTCTGCCACTCCCGCAATGTCGGACAGGGCGGCTTTGGTGCTGAGCAGAAACTTAGGGTCTTTCTGGCCTTGCGTACCATAGACAGCTACGTGCGTAGCAAACGCGGCGACGTTAGTCTGAAAAGCTTAAGGAGTTAAACAACAGCTCTTTGGACCTACTATCGTTGATTTTGGCCATTATCCGGGATAATTTGATTCGAATGCTTAGCGCCGCGGTGCGCTGGAGAGAGCCAGAGAAGTTTGGTAACTGAGGACACACACCACAATCATGATTAGACTGTGGCAAACCCATAAGAGAGGTCATTTCACGATCCAATATGTAGACGGTCCACCACGCTCGACGTGACCTTTCGACTAACCCTTCGCTAAATCCTTCAGTCCCCATGTCGGTATGTAAACCACAGCCCATAGCTAACCGCATCGCTTGACCAATCTATTTTTTTTTAGGTGACTTGTGAGTTTCAATGCTCCAAAAAACGACATGATGATTAGACAGCGTTAGATCTTACATAGTTATGGGCCACAATTCGATTGTCGATACAATGCAGGTAAAGTGCAATACAACATAAAATTTCGGTTGCTTCAACGGGGCGCGTCCAGAGCATTATAATATTGGGTAGTAAGTGGAGCGCTTTCGAGAAATAGGCTTCGCCGGGCGGGTGCTTGCCTTGAGACTTTTTGGTGGTGAAGCCTTTACCAAAAGCCAAGATAAGGAGGAAGTGAACGTACCACAGCTCCTCTGATGGCTGCGGCTGTTGCAAAGGGTCTTCATAAAACCTGTATAGGGACTCCATGAAGGCTTCCTCGTCAAAGAGATGAAATATTTGACAGCAATGAAATTTGACGGCGTTTATCAGATATATGCAATGGTCAAGAGATGGTAGAACAGGTGAGGATGGTTGAGATAATGCAGCTCTGCTTCCACCCCAATCGAGTTCGTAGATCAAACAATCGAAACCCAAGTCGTCTGTTGGAAGAGGCGTGTGAAAGAGCCGTTCATGGGTCATGCTAAGAATGCGTCTGGTAAAGGACCAGTTTGAAGAAGTACCTAGATAGAATGTAAAGCCGTTCCCGGCAGTCGAGAACGCAGATCGGCCGGTAGAGAGTGGATTAGTTAAGGGTTGGCTTTCACAATCTGAGTTTGGCGTGTACGGGTCATCTTGCCCATCTTCTGTCATAGCAGTCGGGAAAGGGCTAATACCGTCGTGGCAATCAGAACGATAGGTTGAGGAGTGCACGGACTGTCCAACTATTGTTGTTGGAGTTAATAGCCGGTCACCGCGATTACGACAAGCCTCGTTAACCTGCCGGCGAGCCAGCCGAGGGTCGACTTCTTCTTGACTGTTTTCAAACGCTGCACCTGATCCGGCTGCTGCGGCTGCTGCTGCTGCGGCTGTACCTCGCTGCAACTCTTCGATATATCTATAATTCGGACACAGCCCTCAGTCAGTATAAACCGGTATTTGAAAATCTAAGCGGGGGGTCTATTTAAGCATACCTTCTAGTAACCATGATTTTCTGGTCTTCGAGGTTGAACGTACACGTCAGGTTACGCTTACGGCAAGTATCGCAAGGGCGAGACCCTGAGCACCTAACCTTTTGCCGACGACATCTCTCGCATCTTGCTCCGAGGATGATTCATAAATTAGCTTGTTGACACAATTCCCTCTTTGGTGTTATCCATGAACAGTTAAATAGTAACTTACGCATTGGATGACCTTTTCGTTGCCTTCCTAGTCGACTGTGTTGGTTTTGCGGGTGGATTTGGAGCAGTCTCGTCTTCGAGACTCGACTCATTTTCTCTGGGTGACATGATTGATTGTACCTAGCAAAGGCGAGACAATAACAAGCAACTGGCAATACCTTTGGTTAACGTTGCGAAAACAAATCTGCGATCGCCATAGCCCAGGGGGGATATTATTATGTAACCGTGACCAGAATGGCCAGAGTGGTAGCAGGGCGAGGCAGGGGTGGATAACGAACTCCAAAGAAGACCAACGCCGCCTTAAGAAGAAGCATTTGGATCATGTACTTACTGTAGGCGCAGTATGCGGGGAAGTGTGGGGGTGGGGACGATCCGGGGATATTGCGGAGTTCTCTATAATAACGCTAGAGCGCCAAGAGTCGGGGCTGTATGTCTAGGGAGTAGCAATGAGTCGTGCACATATCATAATTGTGCTGAGTATGATGAGTTTCAAGGCTCGAACGAGAGGGAACTTCAGGAGATAAGTGAATCATATAAACAAGTAGGTATCTCCTTAATCAAGACCTTCTACACGGTCTTATCAAAGGCGGGGATGCTTAGGTGGACCCCTAAGTGACTTGCTAATCTATAAGCCGCGTATTTTAAGAGATAGATAAGATACTCGTTCATATTACCAACTAGATATTATCGAGATTGTATAGTCGAATCCACAAGGCACTCTGTCAAGCACAATTAGGCATGAACTGTCATAGTACTTTGATCACTTTGGCTGAGATCAGTAGTTTGAGGTTAATTGAGTCTCTCCAAGAGCGGATGAAAATGCCAATTTGTCAGGGGTAAGGGTTTTAGGAGAAGTGTCGGCTGTCTCCGCCTCCTTCTATCTCGTCTAGATACATATTTCAGAGTATTAAACCAGATAAGAAGTTCTTCGAGGTTTAACCCCAACTCGTTATCTCTAAGCTTCATTTTCGGCGGTTCGGGAACTAGTCAGAAAGAGTCAAGTCGGATTTGGGAGTGTCTGCTTGATTGCTGTGACCCATGCGCTGCTGTCTGAATAGTGAGGATAGCTGCATCACACTAGCCAACGTCTGTCGCGAGATGTGGCCAATAAATTTCCTAGACTCTTTTGTAACGGAAAGTCTCGTCTTCGGCAAGCAGCCCCCTCTTATGTATTGAAGCAGCGCCAACCGGGCGCAAAGTGACTGTGCCGTATGGGCTCCGATCTAGCCGGTGTTAGCCAATATCTCATGGACCATCGCCTCAGGTCACCCGTAAGCTCCAAGATGCTGATGCTCTAAGTTGGGGTTTCTAGACGTGGAAATCAGTCTGCTCTCGCACTACATAGTCTTACCGCGACATCTAGGACACCGCTGACGATAAGATCACAAACTCTCTTGGGCAATGCGTGTCGACAATATTTAATGTTCGGCCAATTGGTATCATGAACAGAATATACATAGCATAGGACTGGGTGAAGCTCTTCCTTGGGAGTTGAGGCTAGGTCAACAATAACATAGCATACCTACTGTATGCAGCTCCATGTGGCAAATGTATTTCTCAATTTTCTGTTTAATGACGTAAATGAAGGCTGATATCTTTTTAGACACTACAATTCTGTACTTATCGCGATTTGGCATAAGTGTCAGGGACCTAAACCCTAGTTCGGATCATCGTAGGGCCGATAGGCTGGTAAAGCCAATTAAGGGGTTAATACGTCAAGTTTTACTCTGTTCCTGTTGCAAGCCGTTGGAATAATACCCGTCCACGCAGCTTTACTATTGCTGACAACAAGTCGCAAGGACACGGTGCCATCTTCATACTAGAACTTAGCTACTAGTCTAAATAACATTGATAACGGTGGCGCGTATTACCCCAGGTTTTGAAGAGCCGCGATTCGAACACTGGTAAGGGCGAGCTAACAGAGTGTACGTAAAGCTCGACTGCATATGCTGGTCTCATCGGATCTCATTCCGTGCAGGCAGTCGCCAGTAACCTAAAGGTGGAGATAAATACCGGAACGGTATCCGCTCTATCTACGGACATTGATTAGTACGTATCACAGCCTGAGGTTCAGTTTGACCCGATGCGCCGTATGAGAACGAACCCCCTAAGTACTGCTATCTATGAACTTCCAAACTAAAGATAACCCACCACACTGCGTGGCTCTGGGTGGAGAGAGCAACATTGTTCACGGCCTAATAACCGATAGAGAGATGATCGGATGTGTGATATAACATGATGCATGATTATCCTAACATCCCGCTGTGTTCCTTATTACTCAGTTGGTACTTCGCGCTAGAGTTGGTGTTGTGTTAGTAGTCAGCTTTATTCACAATTCTCACCAAGAAGCCACCAGTGAGACGATCGTAATTAACCTCCCTTCTGACAAAACAATATGTCATCCTCTCTACCCGGGAGAATCAATCTCCCGGCCTCCCAGTACAATCTTGACACTTACTGGGGTCGTGTGAGACATATGGCCAGCATCACTGATCCAAGGCGAGTAATGCAGCTCTGATTTCTTTCCTTGTGAAGAATTGCCAAAATACCATCTCTATTTCGAGCCAAGCCGCAATCTTTACTTCTCGAGCTGATCTGTATAGTCTTCTAGGACACTTTTTGTTAGGAAGGAGGGCTTAGATCGAGCTAAGAAGCTTGTGGTAGCCTATAAGCAGGGTGAGATCACGAAGATGACGCCCGAGCTATGGAATGCGAAGAAAATAGTTGATTCAACTTTGCACCCCGATACTGGCGAGCGTGTTTTCCTGCCCTGGCGCATGTCTTGTGCTGTTTTGGTCAACTTCGCCGTTACAGCAGGTATGCTCACACCTGGTCTAAAGGTATGCAATAACAGTTAGATAATGTCTTTTAGAATTTACATCACCCTGATGAAAGTGAGTAGCTAATACACTGCTCTTCCTAGACGACGGGAACTGTCTTCTGGCAGATTGTGAACCAGTCTGTCAATGTAGCAGTAAACTACTCCAACGCCAACAAGTCATCTCCGATACCCTTGTCTAGAATTGCACAGTCATACCTTCTCGCCGTTGGCGCTTCCTGTTCTGTAGCGGTTGGCCTCAATTCCGCGGTGCTGCGCTTGAAATCGGTTTCCCCTTCAACAAAAGTTCTTCTTTGCCGACTTGTTCCTTTCGCAGCTGTAGTGTCAGCTGGGGCGCTGAATGTCTACTTAACTCGAAGCGAGGAAATCCGTACTGGGATCGACGTGTTCCCCGTCCCTCCGAATCAGAATAAGATGAGCCCGGAGACGGAGACTGACATGCCCAGCCTTGGCAAAAGCAAGAAAGCGGCATTCATAGCAGTTAGCGAAACAGCGCTTAGTCGTGTGCTTAATAGCAGCCCTATCATGTTGGTCCCGCCGTTGATTCTCCTCAAATTACAGACCACAAGGTGGCTGAGAAGAAATCCGAACTTAACCCTGCCGATCAATTTGGGTTTAATTCTGGGTATGAGTTTTGTTGCCTTACCGTTCGCCCTGGCTGTGTTTCCGCAACAACAAAGGATTAGCACGGATAAATTAGAGGGAGAGTTTTTCAACAAGAACTGCCCTGGTGCCACGGTAATATTTAACCGTGGTGTTTAGCATTGGCATTTTCTCCTGACTACAAACTTTTCAACTCCCGTAAAAGATAATGAAATTCAATGATAATGGGATAAGTGGCACATATTAGTAGTTTGTAGTCAAATAAAAAAGGCGAAGTATGATCACTATCCGTGACATGCCTTTGATTACATAGTGGAACAGCACTGTACTCCAGTTCTATCACAAGGTATAACAAGGGCTGAATATCAGGGCTTGGAATGGCTTCTATTCAAGATACAATAATCTGTAAGGGGGCGCCTAAGACCTTGACCATTCGGCTTTCTTTCCGTTCAGGCAAGCTTGGCTAGAAGCTATATATAACTCACGACCGTTACGTAAACCTCCGTCTACACCGCCTATGTCTCACTTAAGCGAAGGCTGAATAGCCTCACGTAGGACATCGAGAATACTATCAGGTTCGAACGGGTAGACGCGTCTCTTCGCGTGTAACGCGTATCAGAAGGTCTAAGACCAACAGCCTCGTATTCGCTACGTGTGACACAAGGTATTGCTCACATCCATTTGAGATTACTCCAGACTCGGATAAAATGGAGCATATGGCAAGAGGCTGGCAAATAGCCCTGCAGGGCGGATTTGGCTATGTTAACTAATGGCTCCAACTAAGTACAGGGTTATACAGAGTTTGAGTTATCTGCACATGACCACGCGCCAGAGCCACCAGACTCTCGGTACGAATCTATGATGCTGACAATAGACCCGTAAGTGCCAGCGATCGTAAGGAATGTTCCCGATACGATAACAAACACGCTGAAAAAGACCATCCAATACCAATGCAAAGTCCTGTTAACATCCTTTTGTTTCCAGTTGTCGTACAACCACATGCAGCCCATTACCTGGAACGACATGAAGGTACCAAAAAGGGCACCGTTCAATGACACCAATCCACCGAAAACAGGAATAGCGCTGGCTATCACGTATGCGGTGATTGTGATACCAGCGGTACAACCGAGCCACGAGATCCAGTGGGTGGTGGTATTTTCAACCAGATGTCGACTACCACGCAAAATACGGACAAAAATAAATTTTGCGGGCAGCTACCTCAAGAGATTAGAATAAATTATCTCGATAGGGGCTGTAATTGTACTTACGTGAATCACAAGCGTGGTTGTGACTATTAGTCCCGGTAGCGCAACACCATAGGCGATTTTTTTCACCAGAACTCCAGCAGATCCCAGAGCCGGTGAAGCGACGTAGGAACCGCAGAAATAGTAAATCACAGTGCCGATTGTTATGTAGACAGCAGTCACCCCGGACTGACAAACCAGTAACGATCGGGTATACAGCCTTGGATCACGCATTTCGGAAACGACGGCGAAGAAGGCGGTTGTCCCGGCATATGCGAAGACAAGCGAAGAGACAGCCGTAATAGCATCAGTGAACGAAGGGTGACCAATGAGTTTGTAGTCAGAGGTCCAGGGGCCGTCTTGTGGCGCGGCTGCCGGGCGATCTTGAATACCAACAGCTATTGTAACAGTAAAAACTGCAGTGGGGGAACAACTTATTAGTCTTCTGGAGCAAGGCAGTTCGTCGTTCAGCGAGTGAAAGCGCTACTTACGAGCAGTAAGGATACCAACAAGGCCAATCCAGGCGAGCCACGTGATGCGACCAAGTGTCTGTATGCTGGACAAGGCGAACCCGATAATAGCGGCAATAGCCAGAAAGATAGCAGTGCATGCGCCACTAGATGAGGTTAACAGTCAAGATTCACAATTTACAGTAACAATGGATCCATTTGATGTAGTATTTTGGGGGCATGCGTGAGTGTATAGGAGATCGAGACAAATAAGAGGTCTAGGAAAGGGAATCAATAGCTCAGGATTACTTACTGTGTTGAAACTGAATTCAAGCAGATTGATATGCTGGTTATACCAGAGCCAGCCACCAGAATCCAGTCTAGTATCTGTTAACAAAGAAATTCTATGCATTGATGCATCAGAAGACTAACAGAGACAAAAAGCGCCAGTGAAGAAATAACGCCCAAAGCGTCCAAACATCATGGCACCGACATCGTCGATGCTATAAACACCAGGATGTAGAATTTTGAAGACGCCAACCATATAATCGGACCAAGTCGTAATGGCGGCTATACTGATGAGGACGATGAGTCCTGGGATGAGACCCAAAACGTCGAAAGCAGCGGGAATAGAAAGAACACCAAGTCCAATTTGACTCTTCATCATGAGGGCAACTGTCCCAAGCCAGCCGACCTAGACACATAAGTGATCACGACAGGACCTAGGGCGGGACAGAGAGCTCATACATTCCTATAGTTAGGGCCGTCCTCGCCGATTTCTCCGAAAACAGCATCATGTAAGGTTGCTTCCTCTAATTTGCCGACGCATACCGACGCAGATCGAGCACGGTGGATTTCTTCGGAGGTCTTTTCTTGTGAAGACATATTTGCGAATAAGTGGCTAACTTATTGGTAAGAGGAATTGTCCTTTGACAGAGAGGTGAAAATGGCCGCTTTTATCTAGTTCTAGGTCCATACTATAACGTAAGAGCCGGCTAGATCATTTTCGAGGTCTGACATAACATATGGTACGTTATTAGTTCAGGGCTTCAGCAAGGAAAATAAACAACGTTCAGCGCAATACCATATCAACCTAGCTCCTTGTTCAAAGTCAATGCACGCCCACTTCGGAATGCAGTCTTATTGGCTGTTAGTTTTCGAAACGGTCGTGAACTTTTAGTGCCATCTTGGACCAGTAAAAACAGGAAACCAAAACATTAGAGCATCAAGACCTTCTATTTGATACAGTTACGAGGACTCTTTACTCGCACATTTCAGTTGGGTTAGCCATTGGCTATATATCACTTTCTGTTACAGTACCGGACAAAGGGCGTTATAATTCATTTAACGTGAGGGCGTTTAGAGCCTGTTAGAGACTGCCCGCACAACGATATCAAGTCTAATTGTACTCCCTTAGTTAGTTCCTGGCATTTTCATGTATAATAATCCTCGTGCATCTAGCAGGGGTGTCAATATACGGGGTACGCTATTAGTTAGTATTTGGAAGCACACCTTACTACTCATGATAGATAGGGTGCGTGACTAGGTCATACCCAGGCGGATGGAGATGGATGTCGGATTAGATATGACGTCGCTTCGGAACCGCTTCCGATACAACTACCACTCGCTAACCCCCTATCTAAATCTGGGGCAACAGGAGTTCATGGGTGTTCATATCAACTGTCTCGAGCGGGGTAGCCAAAGATAAACAGATGAGGAGATATTGGTTCCAGAACGCAACTGATAGCTATCAATCATGTCCATATCCGGGCAGCATACTCTGCAGCATCTGTCCATGTGATAGTCTTCAGAGTAGTATGGCATGGCTAGCCGGCCAGCCCAACCGTCGAGGTCGGAAAATGCTCCCGTTAGGTTGGGCTGTTCATTATGTGTAAATAGTTGGTAGTGTGCGCAGGAGCATCAGAAAAACAACATCTTAATTCCATGAGAGACAGAATAATTGATTTCATAACTTCAAACCGATAAAGAAAACCATGTCGAGCATTACGCGGCGACTTATCCGCAACCGGCGCGTAAACACGCTTTACTATAACAACCATGTATCTTTGGGTGGCGTGACAACCATCAAGTCAGAGTGGTGCGACCGCCTCCCGCAAACATGGGTCAGGTCGAGACATTTCTACCATTCGAACCAAGTATCCATATCCTCAACCATCGACAGAACCGATGGCAATTTCGCCGGGACTAGGGCAGGGATATCCAGTCCGACGCCGTTGTCGACTTTACCAATGCCAGTTCTGCTAAGATCGCTACTTGTGGCTACCGTTAGCTCCAAACCCTACCTCCTCGGACCTTCACTGTCCATCGTGTCCTTCCTCTCTAAGCCTAACAGAAGTTTTCTTTTCAGTATTGACAGAAATCCTTTGATTCACTGGCTCGTGAAGCGGACCTTATATGACCACTTCTGTATCGGTGAAAACGCTGAAGAAGTGACGAAAAACATGAAAAGGATGCATGAATTTGGCATTTCCGGCGTCCTTCTTACATACGCCAAAGAAACCACGTTTGACCACAAAAGCAAAAGCGAGCACGTCCCAGGTTCCGTATTGCAAAAAGACGATACTATCAAGCAGAAGTGCGAGGAAATTGAGGCCTGGAGGACGGGAACACTTCAAACAGTACACATGACCGGGGATGGTGACCAAGTTGCTGTCAAGTAGGTTTGCTTTACTTCCGGAAAGGCAAATTCAACTAAGGTGGTTAAGAACTTAACTAACCTCCACGCTTTCGTTCTATTGTAGGATGACCGGTGCAGGTCCGTTAGCGACAGAGGCTTTCACAGCCGGCCAGCTTCCACCGAAACAGATGATGGATGCACTTGATGAGATCTGCCAGGCGGCACGCCAAGCTAAATCGCGTATCGTGATCGATGCTGAATCTCAGCGATTCCAGCGAGGTATTGCCCGAACAACAGTCATGCTAATGCGGAAACATAATACGGAGCAAAAACCGCTCGTATATCATACATATCAATGCTATCTAAAAGGCACGCGGGAACGCCTCGCTAAAGACCTTGCGCTAGCGGCTCAAGAGGGCTGGACAATTGGCGTGAAGCTTGTCCGCGGTGCATATATGTCCACAGATGAACGATCCAAGATTCATGATTCGAAAGAAGAAACCGACCGCGCATACGACAGCATTGTTAGGGACCTGCTACGCCGAGATATGGACGGGTTTGGGGGGTCCAAGATGTTCAACGGCGGGTCATTCCCCCGAATGGGTGTTCTTCTAGCCACACACAACAAGAAGACTGTCTTGGCAGCTCACAAGCTACACCAAGAGATAAAGGAGGCTGTGCCCCTAGAGTTCGCACAGCTCCATGGCATGGCGGATAGTCTTAGCTTTTCCCTCTTGGGCGCCAAGAACGCACAGGGTGACGCCCCGAGAGTGCTGAAGTGCAGTACTTGGGGACCTTTGAGTGAGTGTGTCGCGTATCTCATAAGACGAGCAATCGAAAACCGTGAAGCGGTCTCACGAACGCAAGACGAATTTAAAGCAGTCAAGGCGGAGTTTAATCGGCGTTTATTGTCAAGGATAGGGCTTTGAGTTAGTATAGTATTGGTTTTCAATATGTGTATTGCGAGATTCCAGATATATGGAAACCAGATAATCATATACCAAAATGAATACTAGTAACATTTCATCCAATTCACCTCGTACTTCGCGTCATCCCCAAAGCAATTGGGCTGTAATGCAGCCACTGCCGGGGCGAATGATCTTTTCTAATTGTCATATATTGAGCGAGTTCTTATCGGATTAATATTGGCTTGGTACGAACTTATGATCAAGTGTCACTGAAGATGTAACCTAGCGCGAAATTGCCAATAACCCAGCCCAGTGAAGGCCTCGAGACATTCATATTTAGTGGAATAGTCCCTGTCTCATGCTATATATTCTATGGCAATAGCACCATGAACCAGTTATTAGTAAGAGGGTATGGAATGGCTATGTAGGCGCTAATGTAGCACAAAAGGTATAGGATATTGTCTTCCTATGTCACTGAGAATGCTCTGCTAAGCCTCTGCACAGCTATGTCTAATACCATCCTAAGAAATCACACTCCAGCATCCCCTAATTGCGAACCGGTGCTGCGGGCATCCATGGGGCCCAGTGCTTACGATATTCAGGCCACCATTCATCATGTTTCGACGGCGTCCCCAACGCAGATCCATTTATCAGAGCGCCCATTGGGTTCTTGTCTGGCATCGTTGGGGCTCCCGTCAGATTCAAGAAGTTTTGGTCGTTGCCGGCGGCATTACCCTTCGTCGGTATATTCTGGCGGCGGCAAGCGGCGGCGTGGTCCTTTGGGATAGAAATCGTTTTCTGCAGGATATCTGGCGCTACAATGAAGGTGGCGACAAGGCCTATGGAAGGACGGAAATCATTAGTCAAACCGTCATTATCCCTTGAAACACAGGTTAGCGGAGGTATCTGACTCACCAGCTTCGATGTGCCACTCAATATGGCAATGCATGAGATGCACGCCCGGATTATTCGCTTTGAAGCGCAAGGCTACGAAGCCACCGGCGTTGATCAGGACCGTGTCGCGACGCAGTGGGTTGGGATGCGGCGGCGTCAGATGCCCGCCGTTATAGTAACCCTCTCCCATACCGTTCCGCGCAATAACTTGAAACGTGGCACCGTGAAGATGCCAAGGGTGGCCGCCGGTCTGTATAATGATGATAATATCTATCTCAGCATTTGTGCCTCCAAAGCGTGAACCGGCTTACGATTGTTGATAGTGGCACTCACGTCAAAGTTATTGATGATGACTTCTACAATCTGGTTATGCTTGACCACAAGTGGAACGGAGTTGACTCCATATACGATCGGATTGAAGGCATTAGAACCAGCGCTCAGTGCTGTATATAGCGAGGGAACCTAATGACATTTGTAAGCAAGGGGCATCCGAGTCAAATAATGTCATTGCTAGCTTACAATTGGAGGGACAAATGTAGTATCGTTGAGAGTAGCCCTATCAAGGTTCCAGTGAATAAATTTTCTTCGCTATTCAACAAAGTACAGGTTACTTACCGAGTCTGGTTGTTAATAATAGAGAAATTCAAGTTCAGAATTATCTGCTGATCAACCTGGGTATATGTGGCCACCTGATCCGCGGTATAAACTGATGAAGTGACGAGGTCGATATCATCGAAGTGATCGGGGCTGTCAGGAAGAGGAGCCTGGAGAGGAAGGGGCTTGGATGAGTCGTACACAAGGTAGCCGTAGAAGTTAGGGTTATATCCATCGGGTACCTCGTCAAACATGCCTAAGCAAAGAAAAGAGTCTCGTTAGAAACTGCTTGCGAAGATATATCTATATGATAGTGGCCAAGATGCTAGCAACTCACTTGTGTCAACAGCAGCCTGAATAAGGAAATTCTCATTGCTCGACTCATTGGTCGTAAGCAACACGCCATATCGCTGAGCAACACTCAAGTACAAGATATCAACCACGTAAGGCTCCGTGTAAACGCCGTCAACTTCGACTATGGTGAGATTGTGTCCCTTGATCTTCAGGTAGGTACCGACGAAATTTCCGTAGTTGATCACGTGCAGCAGGTATGTCTTCCCGGGCTGGACTGTCACCGAAACGTTCTGTCCATCGTTGAGCAGGCCCGTGTCCGGGATCGGCTCGGCTCCACCGTCAGCGGCGTTCTCAGCCGACTGGTAATACTCGATCAAATAAGGGGCTTGACTGTGATACCAGTCTGCAAGAGTTACGACCAGTTCCCCGCCAGTAAGCTTGTAAGGAGGATGGGGATCGTGCACGATCAAGGGACCTCGCAGGCCATCAGCGATCTGGCCGTGGACGTGACTATGCCACCAATATGTTCCGACTTGCTGGTCAACCTGGAGCACTATTAGGCTCGATTCTTCCTAAGCATCTATGGTCGTTTGTTGAACTTTTGATAAAGCTTTGCGGCAGGAAGCGAAAGGAGCTGAGGGAACTAACCGTAAAATTATATGTGAAGGCGGAACCTGGGGGAATGGGGCACTGTGTGGCCATGGCCGGCCCATCCATTTGGTTCGCACCAATTTGGTAAAGGCCGTGCCAATGGATACTGGACGTCTCATTGCCGAGGTTGTTGGTTACCTGCACAACAAGACGATCGCCTTTGCAAACATCGACCGTAGGCGGTGGCCACTGGTTATTGACAGCAACTACGGGACGTCCAAACCCGTCAGGGGAGACCCATTTCCATCCTAGGCTCCATTCTAGTGATACTGTTTTGGGTAAACCACTGCAAGTATAGGCAACAGCAGAGGAGCAGAGGCCGAGTAGGGGGAGAAGAGACCGCATATTAGCTCCTTATGATATGGGAGGGAGGATCGAATCCAGCGAAAAGAGTTCTCAGCTCTATCGATGATAACTCAGTACAATATCAAAGCGCGATCCGAGCGTTACCCGTCTCTTTATAGTCAATTCGGCTCATCCTGATCAGCGCCGACATCCGGTCATTACTGTCTTTTCTAATTTATCCCATTGAAGATCTAGGGGCCATCCTACTCATCCTTCGACGCCCAAGTGCGAAGCTGAACGCCACAGCGCAGAGTGTGTGATGATTTCTTCGTAATTCACACGACATTATTGGTTGAGTGTGCTAGACTATCAGTAGCGAAAACGGCTCAAAATGAGAGCGGATACTGTAGCTAGATCTAGAATATGCAGAGTCTCACTATTTGTCAACCTAGCTTGTGACTGAGTTCGTACGTACCAGTAGTTGTGATGGCTCTTCGTATATGGCCTTCTAGTGGAGATATTTCATAAGCCTAATTTGGTAACAGGTGCGAAATTCACAGAATTACCCCACAACAACGTCTAGACAAGCTTTCTTTAGTCTCGCCAAAGTGCCACCGCTCGACCGGCTTACTTACAACTACACTAGGCCTATCACACATCGTCCGTTATATTGGATAGCTTCAACACTTAGCCCAAGTCAATTCTCTTGGTACCCTGAAATTAATCTGTTCAACAACGACTAGTCACGACCTTTCACTCCAAATAGAAAGGGTTATCGTCCAAATCCGTATCAGGAACTTGAGAATTGAGGGCAAAGATAAGAAATATTAGATCTACGAGGCGCGGAATCTACCTCAAGAATCAGTATATATGTATGTAGTTAACCTGGCACTCGCCTGGCCGATTATCAGCACTGTGAGGCGCCCCTCTCTTTCTAAGTTTCTTCTGCGTCTAGTTTGGTAAATAACACTTTACTAGCCAGAAAATATGAACCTACCTCCATGTGCTGTCAGAATTCATTATATGTATTCAGTCTTTCCATACTAATACTTGCCTTATAGCTCCTACTTTCGTAGGTATTGCCTTTATCCAATACCTTTGAAAATTATATATAATTATCTTCTTAATAGAGGCCCTCACGGAGAGGACGCTGAGAGAATGGAATGCGGTGGTTTCTACGTCGATCATCTAACAGGGGTTGTCCGCGCTTTTGCTGGAATAGGAATATGAGGTTTCTAATTTGGGTTGCACTACCAGTGCATTTCCGAGCTAGAAGAATCCACAGTAAGACAAGATGGCCTCTCTTGCCGGGGGCAAAGCTGCTCTCTTTTCAAGACCTATTGCTTCTCTGCGCTCACATTCAGACGAAGAGACGCCATTTGGGGTGCTGTTTATTTTGTTACATAAAAGTCACTAGTGGCCAAATTTAGGTACCAATTCATTTCTCTCACCTTCCGCTAGAACCGAGCACACAGAATGCTACAGCATCTTACTTGAAAGTAGCGGAGTTGTGAAGAAATACATAAGCTCGGCGGTCGCATTCATGATAACTCCGCGGGATCTAACCAAATCTAGCTTAAACCAGGACAGAGATGATTGTCCACCTAGTAATAATTCGGAATTCTCCGCTGTAGGGATTGACGACATGATTTTTTGCTTAGTGTCCTTCTACACTCTGATTGAAAACACTCACGTACTTTTATGTAAGCTTCAATACAGAATGTTTGCTAGATTTGAATGAGAATCGAGTAAATAGAGACTTGAAAAAGCAAACACTTTGCTCTGGTATTTGTCCTATTCTGTAGATGGTTCAGTACTACGCAATTCAAAATTCACACAAGAACTAAACCTTCAGCAATAAGGATTCTATACTTATCATTAGCTGTTGTAGAAGGTGCAAAGAACAGTGCCTTTATATTTCTTCTTACAGTGGGTTCTATGTCAACTAACTATCGGGGAAAAATTACACATAAGGATCAAGCTCTCATGGTGCTATAGAAAGATTTAAGAACATCGGGTTATATGGAGCATCCTACACAAACACATATCATTGATATTCAACGTTAAATATCACTTAAAATCTCATATTGGCTGTAAACGAAAGAGTTGTCACTCCGTCAAGGTACGAAGAACTCTGTTATATCGGAGGAGAAGTGCTTTTAAAGTAATTACTAATGTTTTCGCTAACGGTCATCGCGAAAATGACCGATGGGTTGGGTATCCGTCGTAATAGTCATCATTTTCTCCTGGGTCGCTATGAAAGCCTTCCCAGGTGTACATACTCACATGCCATTAAGGATTTATCAATGAAACAAAGCAGAACGGATGTTTATTATAGATCAAGACAACCGAGCAAGGGTATGAATTCAACTGGCAATTAATGTTACTTTATTTGAAAGTAAGCGAGTTCTCACAAGCCAACCAATTCGCTATTGAGTTACTGAATTTACCATGCGAGCGAGGCGCATGGCACGTCCCCAATTGCTCGCAGGGTGGAAGCACTTATCTGATAACCCAAATTCGTTATCTCATCAGACGGAAACTTTATTTGGGGTTATTCTATTTGATTTGTGATGCTCAAAAGTTGAACGACACAACAAAGCAGTTAAACTCCGAGATCTCCCGGGATCTTGCCGCTTGCAGTGTTCCGAACTTCGCTCTCATCGGCATGCCGGTATCAGATATGTAATAAGGTATGACTGTCGAGTCACGATTTGAAGTTCGATAGTAGTATAAATGCGCCTTACTATCTCGTTTTAATATCTCAATTACTCCTCAGACAATACTGGCAACATGTCACCGGCGCAGGAACTTGACACACTTCAGCGCGTTTACGGGCAACATATAGAAGACGGCAACTTGAATATCGCGATGCGCGAGGCTCTTCAAAAATATGCTGCAGGCAAGGGATTGAAGTTCGAGGTAAGACAAGAATGGCAGAATAATCGCTTAGCCTAGTCCCTGACCAGTAATAGCAAGATAGTGCGGGTAACGTCTATTTGACTCGGCCGTCGAATGACGACACTATCGCGAATATCGCAATTGCCTTCCCTACCGATGCAAATGACACATCGCGAGGGCTCGCGGATGCATTCTCAACATTTGATCTATTGGGCGAAGACGATGTTCTCTGCGGTGTCACACTTATGGGCTTCACTTCTTTGCGTGGAGAGGACCTCGGGCTAGAAACATGGGAGAACGCAATCGCTATTCCCGGCAAACCCGAAGCGCTCTCTAGATTACCCCTCCTCGACCAATTTGCCGAATATCCTAGCCCAACGACCTTCCCATTCTCTGCAATCTTCCAAGTTTCCGAATCGGCCGAGGCGCGCTTGTCTTTAGTCGGTAGTTCGCTCCTAATCGCGAAAGCGCAAAAGATGCTCGGAGACCGAGAAAGTAGGAGAGTCCGCACGCAAGAATTCCGAAGAGCGCCCCGTCTTCGGGTCGAAGGTCCGGGTGCAGCGGAGGTGTCGCGGAGAATGATTTGTGCGTACAGTGACTATGTAGTAGCATTGTTCGACAATTTCGATTAGCGGTCAATATCTTTCAGCTCAACTTGGCCGACACTTGGCGTACTCAATGAGCACCGGACAAAGACGGCATAACTAAGCGATACCAATTCTTGAAATCATTTTTTAAAAGCTTCATTCATCATTATACATCCTAGATTCTCAAAAAGCACCGTCTCCGAAGCGACATTCTAGTGAGACGCATCCCTTCGGGACGGCCACATGAGGGCGTAGAATATATCAAGATCGTACAGCTTAGTCTTGTCCGTAATGCACATTACCTCTACACGTACCATTCGGAAGCAGTCATATACCTAGCATTAGAAGTCACCAAATATCCAGTTCAGCAGAACTCGGATCTTGACCCCTACCCTTGTTCCAACGGCATCTTGCCGAACCTAAAATAGTCTGCACTTACATGCCGGGGATAACTCCACAGCTTTTAATGTAGTTATAAACTTTGGCTAACGTGTTGCATCATGAAATCTCCAAGTTGCTTGCTACAGAAAGCTAAATCTCAGTAATTAAGATGTCATCCAATCTTCATTTCGTCGGACATGTTCAAGGCCAGAATGGAGTGTTTTATCTGGAACGGGAAGGAAACCCGGTCGGCGAGTGTTTGATCATGTCATGATTTAGTTGCGCCTCTTAGTGATTTTTCCGGTGGTGATATTGATCCATATATGTAGTCTTACAGTCGCTCAACCTTCAACAAGTTTTTTTTTTGGCCTGATATCTCACTTCACGTCGACAGTAGGGTAATTATAATATCTAGTAACGTTTATTCACCCCCTGTGTAGTCATATACCTCAAAATCTATCATATTTTCTTTCAGTATGCTTTGAATAAGGCATGAAACTTTGACGCATCCAGCCTGACGATGATTGAAGGGGTATTTGTGTTATTTCGTGAAAGATTACACGACTAAAGAAAGATATTCTAGTCCAGGATACAGTAATTATTGAAACCCCGAAAAGCGCTAAGGTGATACGGTTTGGAACGCCTAACTCTATCGCGATTTCCCTCTACAAGCCTATATGTATAGACATATTGCTGCCTATATGTTTATACTTAACTAGAACCATTGCTATCTTGTTTTGAAAAACTGAAGTCTTCTCCTTTGAATAGATAAAGTCCAGCGGCCACAAGCATCCCTACTGAGCACGCACTCAAATCAAGCCCCTCACCTCCAAGAGCCTTTACAGCAGTCAGATAATTCCATATCTGCTCAATTATGAGAGTTGGAGTCAATACCTCTGCCCCAAGACCACGTATGAAGCCAGCATCCTTCATCTCACAGGGAATGGTAAATTAACTTGAACCGGAGATTGCACCATCACGAATTTCCCTGTCGTAATTCTGCCAGGCTGGCGCTGGGAACTAGGGCTTCTAAGAACTTATCTTAGCAGAACTTTAGTAAAATGGGAAAGAGGTCTAAGTTGCCATACGGATAAACTCGTAAAAATAATTCACGTCGAAACCCATCTTCTCCGCCAACGTGAAACTCTCGGATAGCAATTAAATGGTGCCGAGGATGCAATTGTTGCCGAGATTCTTGAGGAGATCTCCCTTGGAAGCGTCCTCGGCGCAGTCTATCAAGGCCTCCCCCGATAGTCGGCACTATGTATCCTTTGAGCGCGCTACGGGCTTCCCCTTGGCCAGTAATGGCAACCAGGAGGGCAACTTTCTGCGCTGCAGCAGGGGGGGCGAAAACAGGACACGAGCAGAACAGAACTCCGGCCCGGGCGGAGTGTTCTTGCAGTGCCTTCGAAGTCGTAGGAAACAACGGTGAATGGTCAACGACAACAACACCTTATTTCCCCACGGCGATAATCTCATCGACCACAGTATGTGCCACATCTTCATTGGCCAGACATATTGGATGATGTCACACGCGTGGACTAGAGATTGGAGGGAGGATGCAACCTCACAATAGGTAGTCCCGGTGAGTCGCTTACTTTTGGCAACTGATCGATTCCACATTTGCACACGTGCATACGCCTGTTCCTGTGCGTACGTAGACAGGTTGTGAGCCATCTTAATGGCCTAACGCCGACATGTAAGTCGTTTCAAAATATTTGGTTCTTCGGCATGTTACCGGCAGTCTGCAGTTCGTAATCTAGAGACCGAGACTCCCGGCGGCATCTCACCGATTATCGATGACCACCCTCAAAACAGCCCACCCCGACGGCATTTTCCACGGTAGTTCTCATAGCTATAAAAAACGGTCAAAAGTTGACATAAATTGGCAATCACCTTGAGATTCCGATAAGCACGAATTAAATTGTTGTTTATCAGTTGCTGTATCCATCCCATCATCCGTGTCCTGAAGTTCGCATGCAACCGAATCATAGAACATGGCAATCACTACGAGTCCGAACACTACCCGTAAGTCGGTGTTAGGTCATGGACTTGATGGCTATGGTATCGATGACGTGAGGGCTTTGCCTCACTATACACCAACCCCAGCAGACATCACCATCAACAATCATCTACCAAGCGACAAAAAGAAGATCTTGTTCAAAAATGTGAAGATCTTCGACTCTACCGGTGCCGACATTTACCCGGGAGACGTCTTGGTCGAGAACGAATATATCCAGAAAGTTGGTACATTCGAGTTTACCCCTGATGCCGACACACTCGTCATCGATGGACATGGCACGAAAACCCTGATGAGTGGTTTGATTGACGCCCACACCCATTTGAGTTGGAATGACTCCCCAACCCTGGACGGCCTCACAAGTTTGCCCCTAGAGGAACACGTCTTGCACACTGCGCGATCCGCTAGAACCTATCTCGACTGCGGCTACACAATGTGCTTCGGCGCTGCCAGCGCCCAGCCACGCCTCGACTTGGTGATCAAGCAGGCAATCAAGACCGGCATGATCCCAGGGCCACGAACTCTATCCAGCTGTCAAGAGATCACCACTACTGGTGGTGCGATTGTCCCGAGCATCTCCAAGATGGCAGACGGCGCAGATGCCATGCGTGGAGCGGTCCGAGAATTCATCTCATTGGGAATCGACAACATCAAGCTGAGCATGACGGGCGACTATGTTCACGAGACGATGGGCGCGGAGGAAACATACTACACTCTCAATGAGACCAGAGCAGCAGTGGAGGAGGCCCATAATCGAGGAAAGCGTGTGTGCGCTCATGCTCGATCTGCAGCATCTGTTCGTCTGTGCGCCTTGACCGGTGTTGATGTCATATACCACGCTTCTTTCACAGACGATGAGACCATGGATATGCTCGAGGAGCTGAAGGAGCAAAGTGAGTAAAAGGAACCCTTGTTTCTTGCTCTACCTACACTATAACTGGTTCCCTCCTCGACCATAATAGCTGATCGGACCGAATTTACTAATACCAATATTGTAAATAGTCTTCGTTGCCCCGGCGATCAATTTCCCTCTGGAAAGCTGCAACGGCGGCGCAATTCCTTTTGGCCTGACCCCAGATATGGCGGCCAAGAAAGGTTTGGTGAAAGAGGTTGACGTCGCCTGCAAGGCCATGAAAGAGATGCATAAGCGAGGCATTCGAGTGCTCCCCGGGGGCGACTATGGGTTTGCGTGGGCGCCACATGGTACGTACGCCAGAGACCTTGCTCACTTTGTAAATCTGTTCGGCTATACTCCGACAGAGAGCCTCATTGCCGCTACCGCATTGGGTGGTGAGATGATGGGCTATCCCGATGTTTTAGGCAAGGTCCAACCAGGGTACTACGCAGATGTCATTCTTGTCGATGGAAACCCTCTGGAGGACATCACTGTCTTCCAAGACACATCCAACTTACACACTATTGTCATTAACGGCCATGTCCACAAAAACATCACAACTGGGTGAAGGGGAAGAGATAGTATAGGGGGCTTTTGGGCATTGTTAGGGAAATTGTATTATTAATTATCTAAAGGGATATGTGTGCCATCTTTAACTAGCATCACCGGTCCACTCAAGCTGTGGACTATTTATTGAGACAAAACTTACTGTCCATCATGAACGATTCTGGTTACAGGTGTAATAATAATCGGTCTTCGGCCGGTTGATATGAATGCTAAACTTGAGTGCCTTTCCGTGTCTCTTGAAGTAAACCGGCCTAGTCAAGCTGATTGAGCTGAATTTTGGTGATAGCTGTAATCTGCTTTAATACAGTTGTTCCTTGCAGATGAACGCTGGTTACACATGGAGCTCCAAAGTATGAGGGTCTCATGCGAACACTATGTTTTTAGAGAGAATTGTTAGCTGTCTAGATATGATTTTAATGATTGTGTCAAACACATAAAGGGTTCAATGAGTGAAAAAGGTGAAAAGACATTGATATTTCGAATGAAGTAATGTGCAGTGTACCGTTACCAACGATCTCATCTAGCGATGAGCAACCTTATCACTTGACCTGACCGGGAAGCAACGGCATATACTGTACCACCGCAGAGAATCGTGTGAGGGATACAATATGCATCATAGCCAGTCAGATATCGCACGATCTACTCTATATCGTCATCTAAAGATGTCACAAGCTCATCACAGCGATGCGCCGCACACTCCCTCGAACTATAGCAGTAGACGGCGCGAGATATTCGCTACCTAGCTCGCTCTCAGCTGCCGCTTACATGGCCCAGCAGAGTCGTCGTGCCAATATTCGTTAACCGTTGAAGGCGTAGCAGTCATGACAATTATATGATCGAAATGTCTGAGCGACATCATAATTTTATAACCAACATAACATTCTACGAGCATATTGACTGGTGCTGCCGAGATAGGTCGACCGTCGAAGAGAAGCTTCCGTGCCCTCCGCAGATTGAAAATCCCGCTCCTGTTTGATATAGTTTCTGGGGCTACTCTGTACGCAAAGGAAATGCCCTTGCACGTTATAATAATAGATACTATAATCAGTGATGTCGGGAAGCCCCGAGGAGCGTGACGATTGCCAATGGAAGTTTCGCCGTCGTCTTTTCAGCTGAGTTATATTGATATCGAATGAGATTATGGGTCACAAACACCACGAGCCCCCCACTCGCCTCGCCCTTGCTTGATAATCCCAGTGCGACGGATCCTAAATATCTGGTAAAGTAGTACCGTTGACGAAAGGGATAACGAAGAAGCACTGAGGGCTTATCGACCGCTAATCCCAGCTCAAAGAAAAGCCACCAACAATAAATCGACTAGGCAGAAGCTGAAAAAGGATGTGATGAAGTGCGTGGGGCGCGGCTAAAAAGTACTAAATCAGAGCTCCAGCCAGTCTGAGACCTTAGATTCCCTTGCGGGTACCAACAAATGTCTCGAGAGCCTTGTCTAAGCCTCTATAACAAGAGCTGTAAGAAACTGTCTCATATCACAAGGACTAAGTGGGCTCTAAAGATGAAGATGGCATCACCCTTCGTTATACTTGATGAAATGCAAACATGAGGCGTAGTGGCCCTGTGACACATATTTCCGTTCTGTAGAAACTAGCTTGACAAGATAACATGGCATCAGTCCTTTGTTGCCCTGTTGAGAGGCAATCTTAAGCCATAAAAGGAACTGAAGGTCGCATTCATGTGCTTTGTAGATGCCAACCACACATAGAAAACACGACGGACACACCGCTAAACCCCCCCAAAAGTTGAGAAGTTTCTCTCTCGAGTATTACACCTGCAGCAACCAATATCAGGACCACAGACGCCATGGAGTCGTCAAGGTTATTCCGCCCGATCAGGGTCGGCAACATGACGCTAGCCCATCGTATCGGCATGAGCCCACTGACACGCCTGCGCGCTTCGACTGATCATGTTCCTCTCGACATGGCTGCGGAATACTATAGTCAGCGAGCTAGTGTTCCCGGCACGCTACTCATCAGCGAAGGCACTCTCATATCTAAAGCCGATGGGGGAGTTCCAAACGTGCCAGGGATTTACAATGAGCAGCAGATCAAGGCCTGGAAACAGGTTACGGACGCCGTTCATCGTAAAGGTAGTTATATCTACTGTCAGCTCTGGGCAATCGGTCGCGCCGCATTGGGGCCAGTCGCCGAAATGGAGGGTATATCTATATATAGCTCCAGTGCCACGCCGTTATCTGGTCAGGCACCTCCTCTAGAGTTGACGGTTGAGGGGGTTCAGGAAAAGATCGATAACTACGTACGCGCGGCCAAAAACGCCATGGCGGCGGGGTTCGACGGCGTAGAAATACACGGAGCCAACGGGTACCTGGTCGACCAGTTCACGCAGGACTGTTGTAACAAGCGCGAGGACGACTATGGCGGCAGCATAGCCAACAGGTCTCGGTTCGCGGTTGAGTGCGTGACAGCGGTCAGCAAGGCCATCGGGGCCCAACGAGTGGGCATCCGGCTCAGCCCGTGGAGCACATACAACGGCATGAGAATGGCAGACCCGACTGCACAGTTCTCAAACCTTATCTCCAAGTTGTCGAACCTCGACATGGCGTATCTGCATTTGATCCAGACAGGCATAGCCGGAGACGGGGACGACAACGAAAAAGCGAAACACTTAGCGGCCACGACGGAAACGCTGGCGTTCGCGTATGACTTGTGGGAGGGGCCGTTGCTGGTCGGCGGTGGATTCACGCCGGAGAGCGCGCAACAGTTACTCGATGTTGAGCGGTCAGACCGGGATGTGCTCGTCACGTTCGGACGACGATTCATCTCGAATCCAGACCTGCCATTCCGCATCCGCGAGAACATCCCACTAGCCAACTATGACCGTGACTCATTCTATATACCTGGAGAGGCCACTGGGTATATCGACTATCCATACTGTGATGAGTTTGTACAGCGACAACAACGACAACAGCGAGGACAGGAGCAGGAGCCAAACATGATTGATAAATTGATTGGTTGGCTAGCTAAGTGTATCGGCCGTTAACAGACACCAAGAACTTTCGGTGAGCTGGATGAATTAGGTAGTTAGCCATAATGAATAATGAGCGAGTTTGTTTTGTGTCTGTTCTTAAGGTATGACATTGAAGATGTGACAGGTGAGATGAGAGAGCAGAAAAAGGGAGTAGATTGGTCGGCGGACAAACACGGTCCTGATGGGCGTTGGTGGCACAGTACAGCTTACTTACAGTACCTGCCTCCTTACCTACCTCTGATCCACAGCATGTCGTGCGCTGGCAGCTACTTGTCATGCGGGGACGGTACACCTCATAAATGGCGCCATACGTCCTGTATCTGATCTGGTTGTGGGCGGGCTCTGGGCGGGTACGGTTAGTGGTCAGTGGTTAGGTGACTATCTCTCCCGGGCAGAAACCCGGGTTGTAGGTACACTTAGGTCACTAGTAAGACTTAGACCGGCACCTTGGGCACACATACCGGTAGCACTGTGTGCCCAATTGTCAAATGCGGAGGCGTGTTTTTACCTCTTATCTTCTCCGTCCATACCCAGATAAGGCCTGTCTAGTGTAGGTAAGTATCCAATTATTACCCGGCATCATCGTATCAATCCATCACCGTCTTTTTCCCAGCCTTTTTCTTAGACATACCGCTTTTTCCACCATCCTCCTACCGACAAAACGCTGTGTAGCGGACAGTCACGATGTCGGCAGACGACCAGCAGTTCTGGGATCTGGTAAGTCACCAACGGTACTTGCATTCCTTGCCGCATTTTCTCTTCGCACATCTTTGTATTCCTCGTATTCCTCGTATTGGGCGAGACCGTTGACGCATGTGACACCAGCTCTCCTCAGTCCCCAACCACGTCCGACAGTACTCAGACGAGGTCGCTGATTTCCTCGACAAAGCAGTCGACAAGGCTGCCGAGAACGTCCGTCACACCTTGGCCTCAGCATCATGGGTCCCCGAGTACGCACGCCCGAAATCGCCATCCCCGCCTCCCGTCCAGATCATACCCATGTCGACGTGGGAAAGGATGTCGAGCTGGGTCGGCCGCCATAAGCTCCTGAGTATTGTATTCGTTTGCGGCGTCGGTTACGTGTCCTACCGAGCCGTCCGTCATGGCAGGCTGCTTCGGAAGTCGAGACGAGCGAAGCGGGCCAAGAACGGCGGCCGCTTAGAAGTGGTCGTCATCGCAGGATCGCCTTCACTTCCCTTAACAAAGTCGCTAGCCCTGGATCTCGAAAGGAGGGGCTTTGTTGTATTCATCGTATGCAACACGATCGAGGACGAGCTCTCGGTGCAGCAACTTTCGCGGCCGGATATCCGGGGCTTCAGCATCGACATCACCGACGTGAGTACTCAGTCAATGCTTATCCTAGCCCTCTTTCCTCTCTTCTCCTTCCAACAACCCCGGAGAAAAGACTCAAGAGGAAGAGAAAGAGCCAGATAGACGACTAACACGTATTTTGCTGCAAAAACAGCCCCCAAGCGCAGGCGCATCGATCGACCGGTTCGCCGCCTTCCTCCAAACGCCGCACGCTGCGGTCCCGCGCGCCAAACCCCACCACCTCACTCTGAACTCGATCGTCCTGATCCCCTCTCTCCACTACCAGACCTCGCCCATAGCTACTATCCCTCCCTCCAACTTCGCTGACCTCTTCAAAACCCATCTGTTACAACCTATCCTCACTATCCAGGCATTCCTGCCGCTCCTCACTTCGCGGCTAACCCCGCCGCCGCCGCCACCACAGCCGCCGACCTCCACACCAGGCACCGATATTGAGAAGACTACTCCAGGCACCCCCAGAGTTCTTGTCTTCACCCCCTCCATTGTCTCCTCCATTAACCCGCCCTTCCATGCGCCCGAAGCAACCGTATGCTCAGCCCTGTCGGCCTTTACAGAAGTCCTCACTGCCGAGCTGCGTCCCCTCCAAATTCCCGTCACGCACCTGCAGCTTGGCACTTTCGATTTCACTGGCTTCGTCCCCGCCCGCGGACCGCAGAACCCCGGTATCCTGCCAGCATCGGCCGAAACACAGCAGTGGCCAGAAGCCGCGCGGCTTGCCTACGCCCGCAACTATGAGTCGCAGTCGTCGTCGGCCATCTCAGCGGGGCGGATCCGAGGTCTGAGGGGCAGCTCGCTGCGGGACCTGCACAACGCAGTGTTCGACGTGCTTGACGGGTCTGACAAGAGCGATGTTGTGCGTGTGGGGCTCGGTGCCGGTCTATACGGATTCGTGGGGCGTTGGGCTCCGCGTGGCTTGGTCGCGTGGATGATGGGGATCCGCAAAGTCGACGAGCTGAGTACTTGGGAGTCCTCGTACAGCAGCACCGGCAGCGATAAGAGTACTAGTGAGGATAGTGGTGAAGGGCGCGAGTATATAGCCGTGGGCCGAGGGTACGAAGGCGGCGCCAAGTAAGTGACTGATTCCCGGAGCTCATTTACCAATTGATCAGTTACGAACGACACTGGTTGGGTAATGATCCCTCTAAGAGCCTATTGTGCAGCTGAAAGCGACTCGTCGAAAGTGCACATAAAATAGCAATCACTAACTAACCTTGACTGTTGCAGTGTCTGGAAGGATTAAGCACGTATATACTGTATATACCGTCGCTTTGATAAGCGATGCAAGCATCTAGAGGAGGATTTCACGTTTTACGAGTTACATACTTTATGATTTGATGAGTGTTCAAGGCGTAACAGCATTTTGAGGAAACAAACTCCATTCTCGTTATGGGGAGCACATCGCAGGTACAGGGGTACCATGCGAGTCGAGCTTTCATACTGCAAGCATATAGAATTCAAAATTTTGCATGGGTGAAAGCATTTCGCTTCAAGTTGTCTTGCTGGTTGTGATTTGGGTATCTATGCATGGATGATTTTACAGATTTATTACAGCGTGTCTGTGACGTCCACGATGTCTCATGGTTCGCCAGACGAGGTACGACCTCGAGGGTATTCATATCCTGCTGGCAAACCGCAAGTACCTCTGCCGGGTTGTCCAGGAGAAGCGGTTTCCTGTGCCGCATGTCAACGTATATAAGCAGTTTCCTTGCCATGTGATTGAATCCCATGTAGTTCCAAACAAGCCTGGGGCCAAACGGAGAGCAGGTCGTATAGGTCGACCAATCCTTCGGCCGGTCAGGAGACGGCATTGTCGAACTGCCATTCTCACTGCCAAGTTTGACCCAGTACTCAAGTAGAGTAGATATTGCGTGATGCCAACGGTAGATGGCCGGGTCGCTTCAGTGATGTCCTCTTCCCCTGAACTTCCGATCTCCCCTACCACGCCACCTCCCCCCTCTCCCGCCACCGAAGCGATCCCCCCGTCCACCACCAAACTTATCATCGCGGTCCCTCCGCCCAGCAAAATCCCTCGTCTCGTCATCTGCGCCATCGTCCCCCCTGCGCGGCTCCTCGGGGACGACCTCACTCTTGGCGACGGGCTTCTCGAGGTCCTTCTCCCAGCGCGGGTGGGCGCCCTCCTTGCAGTCCGGGCCGTCCGGGCAGAAGCCAGCTAGATAGCAGAGGCACAGCTTGCGGCGGACGTGGCGCTTGCTGCAGGTCGGGCCGAGGGGGCAGAAGCCACGGTCGTAGTGCGGGCAGGGCGGCAACTTGCTGAGGGGGTCGATGTGCAGATACAGACACTCGTCGCCGTTGGAGCAGTAGCCGTTGCGCACGAAGAAGTTGCACTCGGGCATCTTGCGCAGGTTGTACTCGTGCAAGAACTCGCACCCTTCGCCCTTCTTGCACAGCGCCCGCAGCCAGTGCTTGCATACTAACGAGTTGTACGACGAGGTGTTGTTGGCGCCTGGCGCGGATGACGACGACTCGGATGTGCTGTGGAGGTCGGGGCATTGCGCGCCTAGTGGGCAGTGGCCTGCTAGGAAGGCCTTGCATGGCGTCCGGTTCGGCGCGTGGCCGTGGCCGTAGGTGCGGCGGAGGAAGGGGGAGAAGCCGAAGGTGAAGCTGAGCGCGTCGTGGTCGAGGATCTGCTGCGAGAGGTCTTTGGCCGAGGGAGGGCCTGACGCCGTGACGGCTGCCATTCTGTTTTTTTTTTTTTTTCTCCTTTCAATCTTCTTTTTGTGCTTCTCTCTTCTTAAACAAAATCTGTGAGTTTGTTCTCTGAATTCAGTGGCGATAGTGGTTGGTATTGGAATGTGAAGGGAATGGCAGTCAAGAGGAATCCATGTAAATGCGTAGGTAGGTGTACTGATAGTGTAAGTGTCTACTGGTAGGTTCTGAAATCTGCGAGATACCTTACGCTGCCAGGGAGAAACACAGTACGTCTTTAATCTTAGGTAATCCATGTCGAGACTTACACTACCAAGCTACCGGAATTAGTCAGGTTCTTACAGACGTAGATGATAGGCACATCTAAATTCATTACACAATTCAATTCTCGTACAGTAAAAAGAAAAAGTGCCGGCCTGCCAAAAGAAAAAAAATTAGAAAAATATTAGTTATTTATTTTTATTGTTCTGATCCCATGATCCAAGACGGGAATGTCGAGGATGTATACCGTACCTGGAGTGAGGGGCTCTTTGCGGGGGCGGACCGATGCACCATCCCTGTAAGTCCAACCTCCCCGTCTTTTGTCCCGTCCCCATGTTTTAGTGGCACTTTGCCTACCTTATAAGTATGTCGGTGTCTATTTATTGATTGATCCGTTCCATGTCTATTCAATCTTTGTTGATGAAAACTGTCGCCTCCAGAGATAAAATCTATTCTTCTGGCCTATCCGAGTCATGATATAGGCTTCCTGATAGAATAGACCAGAAGCGGAATCTATACGGCAGTATGTAAGTGGCTATCAGAAGATAGTCCAAGTTGTCCAAGACTCACAATGCAA
The DNA here is from genome assembly GCA_022578775.1 of Xylaria venustula. Lineage (NCBI taxonomy): Eukaryota > Fungi > Ascomycota > Sordariomycetes > Xylariales > Xylariaceae > Xylaria > Xylaria venustula. Next base: position 652,646 of record MU389328.1, on the reverse strand, counting down.
GATATCTAATTCCATTAGTATAATCATATCATTTTCGTCCCATTTCCAAAAACATACCTAGCATCCCCTCACTCAAGAGGCAGCTGAAGACGAGTTATACCACTCGGACAGTCATGTGCTCCCTATTCTTCTGAATATTGTTGTTTCCCCTCAAGGATCGACGAAGCCACTAGTGGTAGAGACGCATGTCCTCGACATCACGATGGACAGAGAAATTCTTTCTGCATGGTGGTTGCTACCACACCGGGCCATTAGCCTGTTGTATACGAGATTCGCAGTCTGGTGCAACCATTTGACCCCGCTTTCACAGGTCGTCTTTATATCAAGTCTCCTTGGATCCTCGTTCCTCGTGCTCTATGGCTCCTTACGTGTCAAGAGACGTCGCGGAGAGACTGTGCAAGCCATGACTCTACTCGCCGCCATGCTCTTCATCCTCGCCAGTCTTATATTTTCGCTCCCGTCGTCCTCTCCTGCGGTAGTACATGAGCGAGACGATGTTGCTGTCATTCCGAATATTCGTGACCCGCAGGCTGCCGATCCTCAGTCTGTGTGTCTCGGATACAAGGCGTCTAACGTAGTAGAAACGCCCCTAGGCTTGACGGCCGATCTACTGTTAGCCGGTGAGCCTTGCAATGTGTACGGCACCGACATTGAGGCCCTCAATCTCGTAGTCGAGTACCAGGCGACAGACAGGCTTCATGTCGAGATCCTGCCCAAATACATCGGCCAAAACAACCAATCATGGTTTATCCTCCCAGATGCCTTATTAACAAAGCCCAGAGCCGAGAGCGAGGTAAAACCGGAAAGCGATCTGGAGTTCTCGTGGAGTAATGAGCCTAGTTTTTCATTCACTGTCACACGAAAGAGCACTGGTGATGTGTTATTCACAACTGGAGGCTCTCGGCTCGTCTACGAGGATCAATTCATAGAGTTCGAGTCCGCTTTGCCCGTGAACTACAACTTATATGGCCTGGGTGAGACTATTCATAGTTTCCGGCTGGGAAACAATCTCACAAGTAGGTGCTGGCCCATTCTAGGCGCACAACGTGCAATGCATAACTGATCAAACCAGGGACGCTACATAATGCTGATGTTGGTGACATCGTTGACGCGAACTTGTATGGCTTTCATCCGATTTATCTTGACACGCGCTATTTCAACGTCGGTCAAGATGATAAGTTGACTTATGCTGCTTATCCCACCGATAAATCTGCCCAATATAAGTCGTTCACCCATGGCGTGTTTCATCGGAACGCGCATACACAGGAAATATTGTTGCGAGAGGCGAAAATCACTTGGAGGGCACTCGGTGGTACCATTGATCTTTACTTTTTTGAGGGCTCGACGCAGGATCAGGTAACTAAAGCATACCAAACGAGCGCCATTGGTCTCCCCGCCATGCACCAGTATTGGACCTTTGGATACCATCAATGTCGGTGGGGCTACCAGAACTGGTCCGTTGTTCAAGATGTTGTCGATAACTTCGCTAAGAATGAGATTCCTCTGGAGACAATATGGAGTATGTGGTTCTCTACAGACATTTCACTCTGTCTTCATTCATACATGATATTGACTTCAACGCAGATGACATCGACTATATGAATGCCTATAGAGATTTTGAAAACGACCCCGATCGTTATCCCTATGACGTTGGCGCTGAGTTCATAGACAAGCTGCATCAATCGGACCAGCACTACATTCCAATCATAGACTCCGGAATATATGTGCCTATCCCCGGAAATCAGAGTGACGAGTATCCCTCTTTTGATCGCGGGCTTGAACAAGGTGCTTTTATCTCTAATCCTGACGGGTCATTATATATAGGGCAGGTTTGGCCTGGATATTGTGGTAAACAGATCTTCCCCTTTCTCATTCATGATCATATGCTAAAGAACCGCAGCATGGGCAGACTGGATTGGTGGATTGTTCGGAGGCACCGCGACTAATCAGTGGTGGATTTCTGAAGTCGCGGAGTATCATACGAAAATCCCTTTTGACGGTATCTGGATCGACATGTCTGAGGTATCCTCTTTCTGTACAGGGAGCTGCGGCAGCAGTGAGAGGAATTACGGTTCCACTGTCTCGAAACCGACGTCTTCGTCAGACACCGCTGATTCTCGCAATGTTGAGTTTCCTCCTTACGCAATCAACAACTATCAAGGCGAGCTTGGGGGTAAAACATTGAGCCCTAACGCGACGCATGGTGATGGAAGCATACAGTATGACTTTCACAATGTGTGGGGTCACCAACTATTAAATGCGACGTACCATGCTCTTCTAAACATCTCTCCGAAGAAGCGACCTTTCATCATTGGGCGATCTACTTTTGCAGGCTCTGGAAAAGTTGCCGGTCACTGGGGGTAAGTTATCTATGTTCCTACCAATTGATATCCAAAGCTCAACAGGACATCAGTGGCGATAATTACTCTAATTGGCCTTACCTCTATTTCGCCATCCCTCAGGCTCTGTCGTTCTCTTTGTACGGCATACCTATGTTCGGGGTGGACACGTGCGGGTTCGCTGGTGACACCAGCGAGGAGCTCTGCAATCGCTGGATGCAGCTATCTGCATTCTTCCCCTTCTATCGCAACCATAACGATATCAACGGCATCTCACAAGAACCATATCTCTGGCCCTCTGTGATAGAAGCAAGCAAGGCAGCGATGAACATCCGCTACGCCTTGCTCCCTTACTTATATACCACGTTCTACTTGAGCCATTCTACAGGATCAACAACGCTCCGTGCATTGGCATGGGAATTTCCAGATGAGCCTTGGCTAGCTGATGTGGACCGACAGTTCCTCCTTGGAAACGCGATCCTGGTCACGCCTGTCCTCGAGCAGGGCGCGACGACCGTCGACGGCGTTTTCCCTGGCATCGGCTCCGGCACGGTCTGGTACGACTGGTACAACCAGACACACGTTACAGGCGTCGAGGCCGGGCAGAATGTGACGATTTCGGCACCGCTGGGCCACATTCCCGTGTTCGTGCGTGGCGGAAGCGTGTTGCCGATGCATGAGCCGGGATTGACCACTGCCGCGGTGAGGGCCAGCCCTTGGTCACTAATCGTAGCACTTGACGCCAATGGCGAGGCAAGCGGCGGTTTATACCTTGATGACGGTGAGAGTGTAGACCCTGAGGCCACGGCTTGGGTTGATGTAAGTTTCATCTCATTCCTCGATTATATTTTTGCTGACTTTGTCTGCTAGTTCTCTATGTCCAAATCGACACTCGCCGCAACGCGGTCTGGCGCCTACGATGAAGACAGCAATCCCCTGGGCTACGTGACAGTTCTCGGCGTGGAAGGAGATGTGTCTAAAGTCAAGTTCGGCGAAACTGCACTTGAATCCGAAGCATGGCATTTCGATGTTGAGACAAGGGTCCTCAGAGTTAACGGCTTGGACGCGTTTACTGAAAAAGGGGCTTGGACATCTGACTGGGCTCTAAGCTTGTCGGGGTAGCTGAATACATTAAATAAACCTTGCATATAGGTCAATACGATATGGAAACCGCAATGATCCTTAATAAGCAGTTGGTCGCATAGAAGAAGGCCATCTTCGACAATGACATCTGCTTATTGACGAGGTACGTTCCTCCTGGTACGGTACCTAGTGAAGCCTACTCACGTTACGTAATTTGCCTTCTAAAATAGGCTCCATGTTGGTGGATTACTAATTATTTCAGGGCGCTGAAATGGGACTTGGATGTTGGGCCACTTTCATCATCGCATTTCACTAAAGATTTGTCTTTAATCATGCCGCGGCCTTTGAGGTCCTCTTGTGACCGATGTCACTCTCAAAAACTTAAATGTCCGAAGCAACTGGGCAGTACAACATGCACGCGCTGTATGAAAGCAGGAGCTGCTTGCATCTTCAGTCCAGCTGGTCCGGCTTGGCGCCGTTCATCCGCCAACATCGCTTGCCAGAGCGACGCCTTGCTCCTATCGAATTCCGAACTGGATGAAAGCTTTCAATTTGACCTGAGCTGGCCACCTCTATTGAATGTTGATGATCTATCAACAGCTAATCCAGATTATATCACCCCACCAGTATCAGGTCCAGAACCCAAGATCGCCCCGCAAGATCATAGGTCGATCTGTGTACGTCAACTATCATCTCTAGCTGTTGAGATAGACAATTTGGCAACCGAGCTAGAGTTGACTGGGGGCACTCACCTGCCAAAAGAGATTGATCCTAAAGAGCTATACTCTCAGCATATCACCCATGTATCCTACTCCCGCTATCTCGAGCAACTATTCAATAACGCTCAACGCCTGATTGATTTATATCCAGACATTCTAAGTCTGCTGTTTGAAGACAGGTCGCCATTAAGAGAAGAATGTCAAGACTCAAATTGTTTTCACAGCTCCGATGTATCTGAACACTTCGCCGACATATTTTCTGAAACAGATCCAATCCCGAGCCGAGTTGATATGTTCCTCTTCCATCTACTCACAGCTTGCCATGGGAAGATCTCGGACGTGCTGGACTGGCTCGTCAGGACCACCAAGCTCTGCGCGCAAGTTACTTCGGCCTCTCCTGACATGATTCAACCTCATCTGCACATACCGGAGCTACGTCTCGGTAGTTTTGTTGCCTCGACAACGTCTGCATCTTCCATGCAGGCCACGCTGCTAGTCCACATAACTGCGGTGTTGACGGAAAATACCAAAAGCCTGCGAAGAAGGTTCGAGGGTTTTTCGAAGACTGCCGATCAGCCTGACAAGGAAATCAGAATGGTGTTGCTCCAGTGTGAACTCCTCGAGGAGCGCAGCTCACTCCAGGCTAAGCAATTCGTTCGGATTAGAGACGGCCTAACGAAATTAGCCTACATCAAATGAACACTATTCCAAGTTCACTGAGGGGATGATACTTCAGCATACTGAACGGAGGCATTGTTTTTCTGTTCTGAGTCACCTGGGAGAGCTCACATCGGCCACGAGCAGTAATAGGCTTATTGTTCTATTCCATCACTTTCTTCAATGCATTGTCAAGTTATATTTCAATGGAGTTGTTGCCGCCTTTGTCACTATGGTGTATTGCCTGATAAACAATAATGTTTACAACTCGTTCTTTCATCTTTACAGTTACCGGCCTACTAAAGGCCGAACAATTCCCCTGCGGGTAATTTGGAGATATCAACATGACAACCATTTGATAATTCCTAGAATTCAAGCGCAAGAGTAAGAGAAAAGATGCACGATACTTTCGCAAGTTGCGACTTCGAAACCCAGCCGCTGCAGCGATGTCGCACAGCCCCGCCGCCATCGAGCAAGAGTTGGGTGACTGAAGAGAATCAGTGTATGCCCATGGGGAAACTGCAGCGATGCGTCTCTCTTCCAAGATCGAAAAAGGATTACGACAGATTGCGGCTTGCCGAGAAGTTAAAGCCTGAACCCATCAACGAGGAACCCGAGCCCCAAGCGGTCTCCTATGATAGCGATGAAGAAGATAGACGTAATGGTGTCCCTACCACGTATCATGATAGCCAGCTCATCCCATTCGAGGCGTCGATGAAATCTCTGATTGAGGATCAGTTCAAGCTCCTCCAGCGCCAAGCCGACGACCTCTCGGCCACTTTCGAGGAGTGGAAGGTAAGGTACGGAGAATTTCGCCGCCGCTATTCCGAGAATTTTGGCTTAGATTGGTCAGTCTCCGCTTGGAATACGTTTTTAGAGTTCGAGGATGCATATTTCGCGTTCCAGAGTCAGTTGTTCGCTGTTGAAGACCAGATGGCCAATATGCATGCGCAGCTCTACCTCTTCTTTGATCATACGGCATCCTCTTCTAGTAATAGCACCTCGCACTGTGAAGGGGATGTTACTATCCTGGAGTGGAAAGGGGTTAATTATGCTGCTTCGGATTAAGAGTCTTCAAATCATACATCAGTCAAAATGAAAAAAAAACGCGGGTCAGCATGAGTTTCATTGATACAACCTAGGAGATTTTGAAAAGACAGGAATGAGGAGAGGTGAAGCCAAAGAGAAGTGATAGTAGAAGAAATAAACATATTCACTTGTGGCAGGCTGTGCTTGAAGACATGAACTCTAGATTCTTACTCTCCTTGTCATAGTCTTTAGTAAACCAGATTTATTGCATTTCGCTCTAAGTTAATTGTGTATAGTGCCCTAATTAAAGGGGACCCTACCTCACTATTGTCTAGCACCAACAACATTGTCACCTTCGCAGATAGTGAGTTGTGTCTTTATAACCAATTAGCCTATACTACACTTACATAGTGCTGCACAATAGCTAGATCTCATAATATAGAGAATAGTAAACTTTGAATGTTAGGCAGCTTGTTACAATGTTGCCTGAAGGGATACTGCCCATGCTGCCGAGCGCCAAGGCATAACAATTGTACCGGTTGTCTGTTGATACTATGCTGTATCTATTCCAAAAATTGTGCCCCTGAGTATGCAATGGTTACCAAGGTAGTTGACTTTGGCACCTGTCAGGGGTACCCAGCCTGGGCACTTTGAGTAATACATTGAAATCCCCTTATGTCGCATTCTCAGATATACATGTCCATATACAAGTAATACAGCATCAAGTACTACTACCTGCAATTCTATGCATTCAAGATCTCTTCATAGAATAAAGATGAATACTTAAGTAGACCATCTGGGACTGCAGGCCCCGCCCACCAATAAACGAAGCCCATAAGCCCGCTTAACTTGCAGGGGCTAAATCCCAAGGCCAACGCGCGGGGACAGGGTACACTAGGAAAGGAAATCCTCTTGCCATTTCAAATGAAGTTATCTTCTTCAGAGGTAGGAGTGTTCTGTGGAATTTATCCCCATCAACTATTTCACAGCTGTTAAGCCTGTTGGTAAACTTTCCAAAGCGGTTGAAAAGTACCTGCGGTACATGAAATATGGCTGCAACTCTCTGTATCCGATGCAGCCAGCTGCCTTTTCAGGATCTATTCTGGGCCTCTTCGCACGATGCATCCATTGGACCTGTCACTCAAGGACATTCCCCCTTTCGTGGAGAGAGTTGTTTTGCCACTTTCGGTGAAGTGTGGAAAGAAGATAGTTGCATCTTCTGTGCGCTTCTTAAAAAGACCTTCGAGACATTCTATACTTCGGTTCTTCTTCAGAAACTGGTTCGCCTTGGAGACGAAACCGGCTTGCAACTATACAAAGACCCTCTAGATCTCAGCTGGGACCGTTTTGCAGAATTGAAAGGCAGCATCCCATTATCCCTACGTGTGATCATAAATTATTCTCCGGAATTCAGGGTACCACCAGTAAATGAGAGCTCGTCGCTAGATATGACGCTTCCGACAATGGATGTTACGCTCTCTCCATATCTGATAGCGCTGCGCAAAAGCACTACAAGCGCAATCCCCCCTTGTACTCAATTCGGCAGAGAAGTGGTGTTCGACGAGATTGATTGGTCTATCGTTCGGCGATGGATAGACTCCTGTCTAAAACATACAGCAGACGATGTTGCAAGCGGCTTTGATAACCCCAAAGCATTAGGTTTGCGTGCGATTGACGTGGTTGATGGTTGTGTCGTCGAGCTTCCCCCTCAGGCACAGTATGTCGCCCTAAGCTACGTCTGGGGCAAGGATCAACAAGTGAAGCTATATACACACAATTTGGCTCAGCTTTCCAGTAAGGGGTATTTGCATTCAGCCACTGGCCGCCCCTCAAAGACAATCGTAGACGCCGCACACGCTGTTCGGCGTTTGGGATACCGATACCTATGGGTCGACGCTTTATGCATTATCCAGGACGATCCCATAAACCTTGAACAGAATATCAAAGAAATGGACCTTGTGTATTCTCGTGCCGTGCTCACAATAGCTGCTGTCGCCGGGAGGGATGCAGACTGTGGCCTGCCGGGCGTTTCTCCTGAAACACCGAGAAGGCAAAAGCAACACCATGTAGCGATCAATGGCGTTCAGATAGTCAATCGGCTCCAGAGCGATATCAACAGTACTTGGTGGAATACCAGAGGCTGGACATACCAGGAAAGGGTACTCCCTAGAAGGCTTCTCTTCTTTTCAGACGTACAGGTTGAGTATCGCTGTGAGGGTGACTGCAGCTTTCAAGAGCAATTTCATGACGCATACGATGGGCCAACATTTTCCCTTTTTGACAGTATATCTAATCTCGACTTTACAGACACCAATCTGTTTGCGGTGTATGCAAAAGCCGTAGCGGAATACACGAGAAGGTCCATAACAAATCCAATGGACAAGGTGAAAGCATTTCAAGGGATATTGGAACGATTGAGAGCACCATTTCAGGCGCCTTTTCTATTTGGTCTACCAGTGTCGCTATTTGATGTTGGTCTTCTTTGGTATCCTATTGGGTCCATTTCCAGAGGTAACCAAGTGTTCCCAAGCTGGTCATGGGCAGGTTGGACCGGTCCTGTATGTTGGAGCATTGGTGAAAACGCGAGCGACGACCTGATCAACATATGCGAGTCTACTGTTAGTATTTGTACGATTTCTCTTAGTAACAGCGCTATGCACCTTTGTTCGGATTCCTCGCCTGTATCAGGCGAGCCTCGCAGCCGCGATTGGGAGCGACATTTTGATGATATGACAGAGGAGATTTATTATCTCTCACAATCTCAGTCTATTAAGGGATATCGCTATCCTCGCCCGCTAGACTCTCTTCCCTTATCAACATACGACGACATCACCGATACCAAGAATACTGTCTTAAAGATTCAATGCAGAATCGCTACAATGAGGCTTACTGGGCAGCATTCGCCAGGATTAGGACATAAGTGCAAACAAGGAATCCACGAAAGGTGCAAGCTAGCAGTACTCGATAACAAGAATCGGGTAGCTGGGACTATTGTAGTCAATGGCAAATTGGTGCCACAACTACAGGGTCGTACACATCAGTTTTTAGGCCTGTCTCGCTCTACTTACCTAAGAGTTGGGGATCTTGATGAAGATGAACCCACATGGGACCAAGATAAAACCCAGTTCCGCCCATGGACTGATACTTGGGCAAATTCGAAAGAAGGGGATGAGATACTTGGTGAGTATTGGCGACCTCTGGAAAATTGGACAGCAGAACCAAGTTCCAACCCAGACGATAGCGTGAGGTCTCCGCCTGTATCAGATAAAGATTGGAAGTATTCAACTTACCATTACACTACGCAAGTCGAGTCCAACAACAACTGGGAGCTGAATAACGATAGCTTTGACCAAAAGGAGTTTAGCAGCAAGGTTCCGTGGCCACGGGTCAACGTTCTTCTACTGTCCCGAGAAACAGATGGCTGTGTGGAAAGGGTTGGTTGTGGAGAGATTCACGTCGATGCCTTTATACCTGCTTCAAAGACTTCAACCGTATTGCTTAGATAATCGGTGAAATGTCACGAGCTCATCAAAGGGTGTCAGCGCTAATGCCTGTATAAAAGAAATGAGTGCGTACATGTGTACAGGCTGCTGGTAAATCCGGTATGATAAGTGTTCAATTCAATAGGGAAACATCATTAGGAGTAGAAACACTATTCGAATTGCACAATTAAAGGACTCAAGAGCCTACGCTCTATCTAGTATTGCTAGTATAAAGTATATGGGAAGCTCACTTGTTTATGAACTCTGAGCCATCATTTAAGCCTTACCTCTCTTGAATGTGCACGCCCTCCACAACACTAACACAAGCAGGACAGCATCCTTGCCTTGCTGCGATATCTGATTCGGTATTCTCAAAAGATCCAATACAGTGATATCCATAAGCCTCACCGGAAGCGCATCTACGTAGTATCACATTCTCCACAACGAAACGATGACCACACTGGGAAAAGTAGTGCTCCTGTTTCCAGCACATGGTGATATTCGTATTGGGTAATGAGGTGTCTAGCAGATAGCAGAGAGTCCTGTTGTCGTGGGAGTGAAAACTCTATATCAACGTCCTTGACTGGTTCTAGTCATGAGCGCGATAGGTCTGTCTAAAGTTAGGATTTACAAGCCATGAACAGACTACTTATACGTGGGGTCAATTTAGACTGTACAATGATATTATTTTCATTGTTAAAGACATTGTGACCAACGCTCCTATTCTTGTCCTAAGAGGTATCTAGTTGTCAAAGGGGAGCCCACACAGAGCTAAAGCGTTCAAGGACTCATGAGCGGTTGTTGCTATCAGCTGGCCCTTTCATATTGTCTTCATATTAAGTATTCACTTTTAGTCTGTGTACGCCCTTCACTAAGATGTATCCAGCAGTCGGAGAGTGTCTAGAACTAGGTGTAGTTCTTAACACTACCTGATTATAGCCCGGCTACAGCCACTGATCTAACCCCAACCCACTCCGGAGCAGCCAGCTGCATCAATTCATATAAATGATAAGATCCGGGGTAGTTGGGTTTCAAGGAACACCATGCGGAGCATATTATCTAAATTAAACTAAGAATATAGCCTTTAAATAACTGGCTGCGCGAGCTGCAAGGCGATTTACCCGCCGGGTCGACACTTTCAATGGTGTTCCGTCTATCCAAACAGAGCAATCTCTAGTCGTCATTGTACATAAGTTGATATCCTCGGCATTACACTTATAGGCCAGCATGTTTGTTGCTATATGGCAGTCCGACTAGAGCGAGTCAGAAAAAAATAATAAAAAGTAAGTGCATGCTCACCGTACCAGAAAGATCGTACACTCGCCAAGACTCGCCAATATTCGCACAAATTACGTCTTCAAGATGCAGATGCTCGCCGCTCTCCTCGTCCTCGCCTCGCTTGCGCAGGCTCATTGTGAATAGTCCTCTTTGTCTTTTGACGCGAAAGATCTCATGGCTAATGGGTTCTGTCAGATACTTTCCCAGCGCTCATTTCTAATGGCGCGACTACTAACAAATGGGAATATGTGCGGAAGACAACTAATTACCAGAGCAATGGACCAGGTATGTAACAAATTCCAGATGTAATTTGAAAATTTCCAAAACAGATAAACAAACTCTCTCCTTTTTCTTCTCGCCCTTAATGCTCACTCGCTAATCGCGTGAATCGTAGTTCCCTCTGTGACCTCGGACCAGATCCGATGCTACCAACTCGCAGCTGGCGACGAGGGCGCAAAGACGATGACGGTCGCAGCCGGCTCAACGGTCGGCTTCACCGCCGACGCGTCAGTATCACACCCAGGAGTCTTACAGTTCTACATGGCCAAGGCGCCGGCGGGGCAGACGGCCGACTCTTGGGATGGCACGGGCGCAGTTTGGTTTAAGATTTTCTCGCAGGGTCCCAACATCAGCCCCAGTGGGTTGACGTGGCCCAGCCAGGGCGCAACGCAGGTGACGACGAAGATCCCTTCGTGCATTCCGGCCGGCGACTATCTCCTGCGTGTTGAACACATCGCTCTCCATAGCGCCAGTGCCGCAGGCGGAGCCCAGCCTTATGTGTCTTGCGCTCAACTTACTGTCACGGGTGGTGGTAGCAAGACGCCGACGAACTTGGTTGCTTTTCCTGGCGCTTATCAGCCAACTGATCCGGGCTTAATGATTAACATTTACTACCCTATTCCTACTTCATACACGGCACCGGGCCCAGCAGTCTTTACTTGTTAAACAGATGTCCTGCGTTTGGGACAGTCAACACGGGTTTGATTGTCTTCATACAATCTTAATGTGCAACTGGGGCTCTGGGAGTCAACATAGGTAGCGAAGAGAGAGTCGCTTATATACATTTCACTCTCTGATACAAATATACACATACATCGAGGCAGACTGTGCGTGAGGTATTAAATGTTTTTATTAAATAATAAGAAGTCCATTCTCTCGAGGTCACATTGTCGACTCAGCATCAGCCCGACTTTGGGCTCTCTCGCGAAGCTGTGTAGTAGGAAGACCAGTCTCCCCACACTGCTTTCAAAGTAGCTCAACTCCAATGACTAAGCTGCGGATTTGGGACATAGTCGGTTGACGATTTAGGAGGTGGTGGCATCGAAATCCAAGGCAGTTGACTCATTGCCAGCCTCGTCCTCATCCGTTTTGATGTTGGTGTTGAGCTTTGTCTGCTCCTCATCCAAGTCATCCTGTACATCCTTTCCCTGCGCAACCTGGGCTTTCAGTTTAAGGACGGAAGCCGTGAGCTTCAAGACCTTGTTCTTTATCTTGCCACGCTGGAGGGCGTCGGCTGCGTCACCAGATGCGGCATCGATGGCTGGGTTGAAGGCCTCATCCTCGGCGTCGTTGGCAATTTGATTGACAGAATTGAGGAAGTCGAGATCGTCTTGGGCAACATTGGCGAGGTCGTTCTGGTCCAGGGCGCTAAATACGTCTAGTGCCTCGTTCTGAGCGTTGCCTGCTGTACCGCCCGAGATGGAGATGTCGTTGTAGGTTTGCTGACTAAAAACGCCAGCTTGGGCAACCGTGGCACAGGCAGCGATCAGAGCCAACTTGAATTGCATCTTGGAAGAGTGGGGTGGGAGCGTTTATATAGAAGATGATGGTGATTATGATCTTCGGTCGAGCAGCTGTCGGCAAAGATTGGTTGGCAAGTCGACCCGAGAGATGGCAAGAAATGAAAGACAGCGCAGCTGTATATTAGTAAAGAAAAGAATAAGACTGTAACGATTGATGCGTGATGAGGATACAAATCACCTCCAAGCAGACGGGCAACTGACGATCTTATATGATTCGATCTTCTTAGGCCCAGCAAATCTCCCAACCTCGTCGTGGACGCACATGGTCCAAGATCAACCGTTACCAGGATTTGAAGCTCGTGCCAAGGTGCGCGTTAGCTTTGCACCTCCGTCCAGAATCGCGATAATACCATATGGAACGTCAGATGTGTGAGAAGCCATGAGTGGAACTACCCCTTTCGAGTCTGAAAAGCAGAGTGCTAAGACAAAACCACCTCTCAGATTGCAAAGCCTAGGCGTAAGGACCATCCAGTATGATACAGGATAGGTACCCTGCTCGTGGAGAGAATCGGATGGCAGTATATGCATGTTGCCTACCAATACCATACTGCCAAGGTAGCGCCTACAGGTATCTCTAACATGGGGTGATGGTTTGAGAGCATCGTCATCCCAACAAGGGTGGGATGAATACACTCGACCTGACCCAGTTTCGGTACTTTCCGCAGCTGCCTGTCTCGCTTTCTTGACGCTCAAGCAAGAAGTAGACCTGGGGAAGCTTATTGTTGTCAAAGACGACTGCCAAGCTCATAGTATCCGCCCAGTTCAGACAACTGCTCCCTAACACCCTTACCCACACACTAATGAAACGACAGGGCTCCCTTGTCGATTGGCCTGAAGGACAAGGGTAAAGCTACCTATATAGCCTTATATATAGACTTCTAAGCGAAGCCATCGAAACTACAGTACGCAAAGGGCTTCCAAATGTTACTTCAATACGGAGTTAGAGAGTTTCTCATCTAGCGAAGCGATGAAAAAATGTCAAGGATCGGGCCTATCTCATGACTAACCGACTGTTCGAGTAACCGCCGACAAGGGTGCTTTCTTTTCAAGTGTACTTACACTACATGGAGTCGGAAGCTCCCTGTATGAGACGAATGGCAGACAATCGGCGCAGCGGTCCCAAAATGAACAATTTGCGCTATTCTTCAATATGTCAAGTTCCCCTGATGCCCACCCTTGTATCTCGGTCTTCGGATGCGAGACTAATATATGATATCATATCACTTATTGCTACGGCTTGGCTTCCCAGGAGAACCGGGACCGTCTGAACTCCATGACAGTCGCTTAAGTTCGGTGCAGGGCCTGGCGAGTGCTGCAGGTTCATTCCAAGTCCCTTACACATGAGTCGAGGGTTTTCAATCAGTTAGCTGCTTTTTTCCGTTATCTCTCCCTCAAAGCGGTTTGTTATGGTCGGTACCCCTTTCTTTATCAAAGTTGCTTCATTGTTCAGACTTTTATCTCATTTATTCCCCCTTGTATTTCCAGAGGTCTGTAGTTCATTGCTTGAAAACATCTCCAATCTCTGGCCATCCCGAGTGAATACACAGGCATTAGGATTCTCAATAGTATCGTATCACGACTACATCCGCATATGAAAATATAGAGAGAAGCAGAATATGAAGAGGCGTAGGCTGTACATGCGACCACAGGCATAATAAATAGCGAGAAAACCGAGGCGATCAGCATAACCAGGAAGCCGAGAATCCATTCTCACACTCAAGTACATCAACTTCTTCATCATCGTGATTCGCTCAGTATTTCAAATCGTTCCAATTCCTGATCACTAAACACCACACAGAGCAGATCGACAATGAACGACGTGGGTCAAGTGACAACGTACAATGAAATATATCATCACTTTAGCATAAGAGCTACGAGACCGATGCTTAGCTACTAATGCTATATACTATTGGTTGTAGCGCATCGTCACTTCGCCACTAAACGTAACAGGTCAGCCGGCTCCACAAGCGCCAGACACGCTGGCCACAACTTTGGCCATAGGCATCTACATAATGGCGAGCCTGGTAATATCTAGCGTGGTCAGTCATTTTTTTATTTGGAAAACCTATCATCGTCTACAGTTACTCCCTGGATATACCTCATCCCTGAGAAAGGGGTGTTGGCAGGACAACTTGAGCCCGGATCCTACGATTATTCAGTCTCATTCATATCCGATGTGTATTTACTTCAGAAATGATAGTGGGATGAAAAAATTGTCAGATTATTCCTGATGGTTACACTCTAGCCGAGTCAGAAGTGAAAGAGTACAAGACGAACGACTTGGCGCTTTGTTTTCTATTCTAATAAGCTATTGACTGAGAGTCTCATGTCCGGGAGGACGAGGCATATAAATGGCCTCTGATTGCTCGATTCTTTGAGACTTTGGTCTCCAAGGGAGAGTATGCCAGAATCGCACATGGTTGTTTGGTTTTTGCTACACCAAACTGGTTTCGGTACATGAAAGCCCTAGCCTGTGAGGATGGTAACGCGAGGGATAGCAAAACAGGTACGATATGCTAACTAAAAAGCAGAAGAGCAGCACTGAGGGCCGTGTTCATTTGACCTGAATGTTTGTTTTTCCAGGTCACGTTCTGTGAGGACAAGGTAAAGTCACGTAAAATCCCCAAATAAATCTATTAGAGTGTTTTGATCATCACAACGACTCGGAATACACCACCTACTAATCGAAGAACATTAACACGCACGAGTAATACTCGGTCTTCACATCAAACCTGACAGCCCGATTCAATATGGCGACAGAACCCAAGACACATGAGGGCTCCGGCACCGAGAAGTACACAGCCAGACTTGACGGCAGGGGGGTATGCCCAAACTGGCTACACTCATACCTGACAGATAAATTAGGCTACAAGAAGTTTGAATTAGAGGTCAGATGCCCCTTATACCTCTCCCATCCGCTATTTCTAGCCTCCTTTATATCTTCTTGAAACTTCAGCTGATTAGTCCACTGGGGAGCAGCTGAAGCAGGATGTATACATCATCACATCGGACGTGCCTGTCGTGGTAAGCACATCACTCGCGTCTTACTGACTACGAAGACCATCTGCCATATATGCTAATCGCATGCTAGGATGAGTTGAGACGACTACTCTGGCCTGAGAAATCGGATAAGAATTAAAGCACAAGCAACACGGGCAACGAAAGCAAAGACGAAGACTAATACCGAGGCCGTCTGTGCGCTCTCGAGAATTGTGATGAGGATGTTGTCTTACCAGGTGAACTTCGTATATCGGCAGAGAAGAGAGTGCAGTTGATGCTCATAATTAAATATGAGAACTCAGTTGTGATAGACCTAAGCTTTTGGAAGCGGGGTTGCATTACAACAGCAACAAGCGAACGACGAAGTGGTATCAGTAGGAGGCAGGTGTTACTTCCCCAAAGTGAACATCAATGCAACGTATGTTCGGCAACGCCTTTGACAAGTGGACGGTCGTACGCATTTCAGTTTTGTTATTTTATTTTTGGGCAGTACGATAGTTGGTCAAGTAGAACCTCACACCGGCAGTTCCGCAGCCGGCTGACAACGCCTTTGTATTTTGAAAAATCACTTCGTAAACGGCGTCACAGTTACATCTCGGCCACGACGGGTCCCTCATTGTCTCAGGAACAAAAGGAAATACCACTGAAGATTGCTAGGCGTGTCCCATTCGCGGGGAAACTCATCTAAAGCCGTAGCTACAGCAGTCGAGCCCTCTCAAGACCGGTGTATGTGGTGATAGACGCCATGCCCAACAAAGACCAGATCCCATAACCCAGATATCCAACTCCTCTCTACTTCAGGGGGATGAAACGAGACGAGTGTGTCGCACCAATACCAGGGCGACCGTGCTTGACGGGTGTGCTGAAGAAGGGAGTTAGTACACTTGGCTTCCAGGGTTGATCTAAGCAAAGAGACTTACTATGAGATAGAGAACTCGCCCAGGTAGCTGTAGTTCAGACCGTAATCAGTATCGGAGCATTACTAGTAATTCAACCTAATATTCGAGCACTTACTGTCCAACCATCTCGGGACGGATTTCAATGCTGTTGAAGACTTTGCCGTTGTAGACAGCGACGACGGAGCCGATCAACTCAGGGACGACTAATAACCAGTTAATTAGTCAATCAATTCTCACAAGATTTCATGTAGAGCGGCGGGTGAGTCTCACCAATCATGTTTCGGAGGTGGGTTCGGCACTCGGCGGGCTAAATTGCAACATGCCACGGTCAGTCAACCGTCCAGCAGACATCCAGGGGGGCAAGGTTGGGCTTGCCTTCTCGTTGGGAGCAGCGTTCTGCTTGGCGGCACGGAGCTTGCGGACAAGGCCCATGGGCTTGCGGCGGAGACCGCGCGAAAGACGTCTGCGGGCACGGGCGTGGAAGAGAGTGCGCAGGTCATCGGAGCCGAGCTCGAGGAGGTTGTCGAGTTCAACACCGCGGTAGGAGAACTCTGGAGGGGGGAGGCGAACAAGGTCAGTTATTTGCACGTCACATCACGCCGTATCACATCATATCGATTCGCATCTCGTCGATCGCATTCGGAAGAAGTATCTGTTGTAGAAATTTGGAGTGGAAGGCGGGGACGACATACTGCGGAAGGCTCTGCGCTTCTTCAGCTCGGCGGCGGCAACGGGATCCTGTTGATTGGAACAGAGGTTAGCCGTGTTTCTTCTTCGTGCATTTTATTCCGATTTCAATCGACTGTGTGTGTAGATTGGCGGAAGGTAAATGCAACGGAGCATCATAACACAACGTACGTATTCGTCAGCCATCTTGTCGGTGGTGATGGTATCAGGGATTGTCGGGGAGGAGAGGTGACGGTGGTGATTGTTGAGTGGTGTTGTCGCTACGGGGAGTTCGTTCAAGATAGCAGAGGTGGTGGTAATTCTGTGTTCTCTCGTTTGTTGCGCATGGGGCACGGGTGGAGTCTCCGATTGTGGCGCTCGAGGAATATTTCAAAATTGTGTGTGCGTGGGGTGGCGCGCTATTACTCTTATCTTATCTCAACATCCCCAATCAGCCACAAGCTGAGTGGAGAGGCGAGAGAGGTTGCTTGACCCTTTCAATGAGCCCCGCCAACAAGAATAGGAGGTCCTAGATAGTTAGCGATCGTTTAGGTATTCGCCCTTGACAATACCGTACCGAGCGTACTTTCTACTCTCGGCATTATCCCAACACAGCCATGAAATACGCATGCTACAAAGAGCAAATACAGGTATGATAGGTACCTAATAATGAAAAAATCTATGTGCATATATTCAAGATCTAGCGAACAAGATCACGCCTTCTTGTAAGTCAGGAGGAATCTACATACAACCTTGATGGCCTTAAGACAACGAAGATCAATCACCAACACCATGTTTCCTAATTCTACCTATTCTTAAGCGTCGAATTTCTACTGGATCTATTTATATATCAAAGTCTATTACCTCATTCAGTCACTTTATAATCAGTATGGTCAGGAATTGTCTTTTTTGGAATCTTTTATTCATTTCATTTCAAGCAGCTACTTAAACAGTACCTTGAAAACAAGAGCTCAACTACATAGGTCAACATAAACACTTGCTAAACAGTAAACAGTACTTTAACCAGTAGACAATAACTTAAACAGTAACTACCTATGTAGGTAGCTCCTCCATGGTCCGATAACAGGTAACTCACCAAGTGTTATCATACCTCAATGATTCACAAGGCGCTCAACGCGAGAATCACGTCGGTCTTTCCTAACAGATCTAGCCCACTCTCGATCATTTCGTCGCTCAGTCTTTCGTCGCTGAGTCTCAGCTCTCTTGGCTCTTTGAGCAGGCGACTTAGGCTTAGATGGAGCAACATGAATACAAAAGAGAGATCTCAAGAATGAACCCATGATCGTAGGTGATTGAGGTGATATGTGTGGTTGTACGTTGGACTTCTTTGTTGATTGTTGTTGGTTGATTATTTGTTCAACCTGTAAGAGGTCTGTGTTTGTGATGAAGGAAAAAGAGAGCGAGCGGAAGATGAAAGGAAGGTGGCTTGTCAAGCTATTTATGCTTACGTCCTTTGTTCAGTGTTTCGATTACGTTAATCGTGTTCAACAACTCAATATCCGTTTAGCGAGAAACAGGTGCGCTGTTCTGGAACTTACATTCTGCTGGATAGACACCGAGGTTCATGAAGTTCAACAGCTGAAGATGGGTTTTTGAACAGTGGCTGCGGTGTTTCAAAACGTGTGAAACGCTTAGAAACAATTTGAAGGCAGTCGTTATACTCATGCACAGTCAATTGTATCACTATGCAGTCACGAGAGGTATCGAGTATATTTAATGAGAAAGGGGTGTAATAATACTTATTTCATGGTAGAAAAGTCATAAGCCCTCAAAAAGTGCTAAGGAGAGATTGTAAAGTCAAACGGTAGCTAGGCCTGGCTGGGTACACACAATCTTAGATCTTTGAACGTCGGTACAAGAGCCACTACTGACTCTGGTTCGTGACAATATATACCGTCTTTGCCTTACCTGTTCCAGCCCAGCCACGATAGGATAGAAGATGACTTTCCTGCGTTTCTCTGCTCTGGCTCAGTCGACAATGAGCATCTCGAACTTTCCAAAGCCGCGGGGTCATCAAGATGAGTCTTAACAACAACAGGCATGCCCTGATCCGGCCAAAACTCCATGAGTAACGACCCCTCAGCGCTGCCGACTTCGCCGTCTAATTCAAATATATCAGAACAAGAATCAGCCCCATCTCTATCGTCCCCTTCAGAAGTGCTCCCTTCCATCTCTCCATCAGCGCCCGAATCGAAATCCAACTCCTCTCCGTCCTTGACAGGAATAGGCACGAAGACTTCCTCGACAAAGGAGCGCTCGCATATTCTCTCATCATCCAAACCAACTCTCCCCACCTCCAGACCACCAGCAGAGCCAGCATCACGACAGTGAAAGACAAGGGCCAATTGCACACGGCAGCACGAATGTAGGGGACATTCATTAAGACTCTCCTGTTCTGCTATATGTTCAGGAAATTCGAGTGCGCAAGAATGAGCATCTCGTTCATTGGCGTCGAGACTAAGGATGGCGTAATGGTGCGTGGTATGGACGAGCTGGTAGAAACACATCTTGTCTCTTTGGCGTGATGGAATAGTAGTGGTCACAATTGGTATCAGGTAGGTAGTTAGATCGGTATGTAGCAAGGTAATTATCTTTCGAGTCGTGAGTAATAAGTTTCTCTAAGTCGTAGCGTGGAGGTAAAGCGCATCAAGTAGTAAGTACTAATAAAGACAAGCCAAGTATTGAGCTATCAATAAAAAAACCAAAAATGCCTAGGCAGTGTGAAGCTTCAAATATAATGTTGAGCTCGAAACAATGCACAATAGGGAAGTAAAGCCAAAGGCGAGCCGTCTTATTCAAGGGATAGATAGAAGAAATTACTAATTGACAAAGAAGAAACAAAGCCGTTGTTACTTACTCCTTATATGGAGCTTGTTAGACAACCGATCACTTCACAATGAACTGAAAGCTGACATGCATTTCCTCCCCTTCCCCCCCCCCCCTATTCTCTGTATGCTGTGCTGTGCTGCGTTGTGATTTTTTGTTAACTTAATCATCTCACTCTCTACAAAATAGCAAAGCTCCCAAACCCTCACCGTCGCTAAAAACCGACTTTAAGATTTTCGTTGTTACAAAATAGCCTATATAAAACAACACATCGTATCGCATGGCGGCAGAAATATGCCCAATTATTCACCTAATTTTTGTATTCTAGCCACGAAAATACGCAAGACTGAACCCAGACTCCATCTAGCTTTTCCCTCGTTATCGCTATTTCTGTGGCTTCAGGCCGAGTGCAGTCTGTGACCCACGTATGCTTCGTCTCCTTACAATACAGCACCACAGTCTACTCTAGTCATCATCAGTATACCTTGGCCCAGGCGTGTCGGCAGTATATGCGCCGGGGGTAGGGGCGCCATAATATCCACCACCACTAGCTGCCGGTGTCGGGGCTGCGGCAGCAGGGGTAGGCGCAGACTCGGTTCCCCAGCCGCTCTGCCAGCCCCCGCCAGGAGTCGGCGCACCAGGAGTGGGTGCGTTGTACGCGCCAGGGGTCGGCGCGTTAAGGGCACCAGGTGTAGGTGCTCCCAGCATGCTGGCCCCAGGAGTTGGTGCATCGTATGCGCCTGACGACCCGCTTGCGCCAGGCGTGTAGCCCCACGAATCACTTCCGCCCGCTCCAGGCGTGGCTGCCGAAGCTCCGTATGGTGTCTTCGAGCCCCATGTATCCCCACCACTACCGCCGTAAGCTGGTGTTTTCGAGCCAAAATCGTGAGCAGGCGTTTTAGAACCGCCTGAAGACCATGCAGGTGTGCGACTGCCAGAGCCGTAGGCCGTCCTGCTACCATCGTATGGATTAACAGTTCTCGAACCATCGGCCCACGCAGGCGTACGTCCGCCATCGCCTCCCCTACCCCAAGCGGGAGTCCTACCACCAGCTCCTCCTGATGGTGTCTTCCAGGCCGGCGTCCTAGCGGATGATGTGGCAACAGGGGTGCGACTTCCGCTGTTCCAGTCAGGGGCAGCACGTTCTTGTGGTCTTGCAGGAGTACCATTAGGTCCACCTGGCCGTCTACTCTCGTAGTTCTTAATCTCACGACCACTAACACTGTCTCTCACCATTAGATCTGTCTTGGGAACACTGATGACTTTGCTCTTCGTGTGTAGCTCGACGCGAGCGTGGGTGTCAGTGGTATCCTTGACTCGTCCCAACAAACCTTTCCAGCCTCCTTTGCGAATAGTAACAGTCTGACCAATGAGCTTGTCTCGTCCAAATACCTGCCGGGGAGGTGGCATATTATTGTTTTGTCCGACAGGATTGAGCTTCTTTGCGGGGTTCATCGAATCCAGGTCTGGCCCCGAGGTCCCAGCGTTGATTCGACCACCCTTGGCAGAGATAGTCGATACGCTGCTTACCCGAGAAACAAAGATACCGGCATTCTCCGTTGTTTGATGCGTATGGCAGAAAACATAGCTGCGATGAATATGAATGATCTTGCCTTGCCGCCCCATTCCACCATACTCTTTGACTACATCGTCCGGTCGAATTTCGGAGCCCGTGCGATCTGCAGCGACGGCAAGCTTTCTCTTTGGCAGCTTGTTCGCAATTTGTGATGGCATGACTTGCCGTGTATCGCCATTCTGATCAAGTACTACTAATGACTCGCGATCAACCTTGACGATACAGCCTACTGTGGTAGGGTCTAGCTGAACAAGATCGAGGAGAGAGTACTGGCCCAGTGAACCTTGGCCAGCAATATCACTAGCCTCTCTCAAATCCTTACTGAAGACAGTAATCTCTGTATTCGTCTGGTCGGTAAGAAGGGTCACTCGATCCTCAGAAATTTTGACGACCATGCCCAGTTCGTCTCGGTATCTGCTTCCTCCAATAACCTTGACGTGATCACCAAGCTGGAACCGTTTGCGCAGACCCTTTGTAGGCACATCAATAGTTTGCCCAACGAGTTCGCCCTCTGTGACTTCCAGGGTAACGATGTCAGATTGCACTTTTGTAGCCTTGCCAACAACGCCCTTCTGCTCGCCTTCGTATACTTCGACGACGTCATTCGGCAGGTAGGTAGCGGTGGCGTTACTGTCCCTGAGACTGGCGGCAAGCGATTTGAGGTCGATGTTCTCAACGCCATCTTCGCCACCCGAAGTAAACCTAGTCACTTCTTCCAGCGTGGGGTTAACATCGTTGACGGTGAGGTGTTGAATCTTTATGTCTTTGACCTGGAAACCGCCCTCGAACTGATCGCCATTATATGTCCAGACATTCGTCTGGGGGTTACCCGTGAGGTTGCGAGGGTTTCTCTTCCGGGCCTCCACCTCACTAAATAGCTTTTGAGGGGGCTTGGGGCCAGCGACGGGGCGCTTTCGCTTGCCATCTGCAGTACTTCCCGAAAACGATTCATCTCGCAGTCCATAGTCCAATCTAGGTATGAAGCGCACCCTGACATCGAGGCCGTTCTCTGTTATGTCTTGAACCTGGGCCAAGTCACCCGCGTATTTTATGGGTCGCTTGAGTCGTACCCATGCACCTGGCTCCAGAGTGGGAGTCTTTTGCACACGCAAGAGGTCGGGCATTTCTTTTATGTCGACGAGGAGAATTTTTGATCGAGGATACACATTAAGCATCCCATCGAGAGCCTGGAGGATGTCGGTCTGTCGGTATGCCTCGACATAAACGAGGCCCTTCATGATAGAGTTCGGTCCACCTCGCTCAAAGGCGGCCGTAATGCCCAGTTCATCCTTGGTTCCCATTTTCTCCTGGATACGCTTCGTGATAGAGTAAACAACCTCGCGTTCCTTGCCCTCTTTGCAACGCACACCCCAGATGGTGGGATCATCCACGCTGGGAAGGAGCAGCCTCTGGGGAACGACGCTGGTATCGCCCATGCCTCTAGCATGTCGTCTATGGCCGTATTTGCGTACAAAGGACTCGGCTTCCTTGCGTAGGTCTTCATGGTTCATGCGGTCGCGCTGTAGGTCGAGTTCTCTGTGTCGTCGATCCGACTCCAACCGGCCGGCATCCCCGAAATCGCCCGGTTCCTCCTGTTCGATGAAGCCTTCGTTTTCTGCCTCTGCTTCCTCATCATCCTCGGGTTCATCTTCATCATCGACTTCGGCTTCGATATCGAAGAAGGCGTTTCGCTTGTCGCGGCGACGCTTGCGACGATGTCCCTGATAATGCACGCAAATTAGACACGGCCCAGCCCTTTTACTGAAGAGCAGGATGAATCAATCAAACAGCGGGGCAATGTGTTACCTGTATCTCATCCTCTTCATCGTCTTCTTCGTCTTCATCATCCTCATCCCTTTCGTTGCCCCCGTTAGCATCCTCATCCTCATCCTCGTCATCATCTTCATCGTGATTGGAGGCGACAGGTCTTTTGCGAGCCGGTGAGGAGTCTTTGGTAGTTCGTCTGTTGTCATCTTCCTCATCTTCGGCGTCAGCGTCTCCCTTGATCTCGTCGTCGCTCAAGTCGGCGGGAGCCGGGTTGAAGTCTTCCTCCTCTTCAGACTCGGCATCGTTGTAGTCGCGCGGATCGCTCATCGTGTCGGCGGCTAGTGAGGTGTGTGCAGCTTATGTGGCGAAAAGTATGTTGTGGGTGGCCAGGTCTAAGTAGGCATTGAAGGTGTTGTGAAACAAGGGAAAGAAATTGGGAATGAATAGTACAGATTACAAAGAATTAAGGTCGACGAGCAAAGATAGTGATGTCTTCGGGTGGAAACAGCGCGCGCGCTGGATGCGCAGCTAAATAAAGGTGGCTAAGGCTGTGAGCTTGCAGAGAGGTAGGTACAGTCCCTACACTAGGTTTAAGTTATGTGCGCTTGCCCAGCTATGCACTAGCGTTAGTTAAGTACCTACTTAACCTACTGAGGTGTACATTTCACCTAGCATTCCGAAGCACCTCACTCCACTAGATACTTACTCGACCAATGACGATGCGAGTCGTCAGCAGGTGGTAAGGAGCTGTGGCTGAAGGAGGTGGCTCCCAAGGAATATTTTAGATCCCGGGTAGGTGCTCCGATTGTATGAAACTTCGAGCACGTTAATGTTCGCATTTACCAACCGAGAACATGTCTGGGATTCTCTCAGAGACCGCATCTCATGATAGCCCCTATTTTACATGTCTTATACGGAGATTTCTTGCCACCCAAGTGTTTATAATCAAATATCCCTCAAACCATAACTGTGTATGCCCAAGGGACATATGGGTATACCTCTATCGACATATCTCCGAGAGAAGTATAAAGAACACACTCACTTTTTCAAGGCAACATGGCCGTGCGCTACAGGAAATGTGGTTTTGATTCCTATTAAAGCAGTAGACGCAAAAATAGCTGTTCGGGCTACTACTAGTAATGAGAGGATTCGACTTACTCAAGGCTAATATAAAGCACACGACAAGATGTCTGTGGTGTTCCGTGCCATATCTTGCATACCGGGAGAAAACAAGAGGAAAATGAAAATAATAAGTGGCATTTGACCATATTATTTTGATCCTGGCACTTTCTGTCTATATCTGTAGGACTGTCTGAAGGATGTACACCTATTGAAAGATCAATAGGGCAGTCTCGAGCAACTATTTTGAATGGGGCAATATTTGACACCTAGTACCAGCCAAGCACGAGCTGATTTATTATGATACTGCGGTGGCCCCTAATCTAACCGGCCTCGGTTGGTAGGTGTCGGCCATCCATTCTCAACAACGGCATATAATATATCAACCACACCAGTGTACCCCGTATCGACGAAAACAGAAACAATGCTCAAGTCTTCCTGCTCAGGGCAGCCTTCTTCGTAGAACACCACAGGCCCCCCACCACCTAATCCCTAACCAAATTCTACAAATAAAAGGAGCATGGAACACGCTCTCACTGAATACCAACATTAACAAGTGAGACATTTAATAATAGCTTCCTGGGAGACCAAACTCCTTATGATACACACTGTCGTCGTCTGGCCAATCTGATCCAGAAACAACAGGTTTTCGGGTACCCTGCTCCTCGTACACGGTGAAGAGAACCTTACCTACGACAAGGAACTCGAGGTTTGGAAGTGCCTTAACGTATTCGGTCGCAATCTCGAGCATCCGGGCTTCATGTTCGGACTAGGAAGCACCCCCTGGTTTCCGAAATTTGTAATATTGATCGGGTGAGACAAACCACACCTCATCGGGCGGAAGTTGGTATGTGTCACGCCTGAACATCAAGCGTCTTAACGTCGTGAGGTGGCCGAGATGGGCTTTGATATTCTTATGATCCACAAACCAGTCGTGCGAATGTCCGAGAAACGCACCGGCACCAATACAAAGGACTTCGACTTGACACAAACGAGACAGAGCATTTAGGCTATCGTCGGAAATACTCCTTTCAAACCAGTGAACATAAAGTTTCTTGAGGGTTTCATGATGACGAATCGAAAGCAAGGCCGATACAATAAAGCAGTCTCTACATGGGCTCATCATCAACAGAGTCTTGATCTGATCGTTCGACTTGATGAAACGAAGCGAAGCCATTTCTTCAGGCGCAGGTTGACTGTCTGCGTCAAGGATGAGAGTCTCAAGGGTGTTTATCCTGCCGCGTTCGGAGAGAAAATGAACTAAAGAGGGCTCGCCATATCTGACGCACAAAAAGCGCAAGCCCTGCGGAGTAAGACTCGACAAAGCCGACGAAGTCAGAATCGTGCCAGGATATGAGATGTGAAGAAACTTTAATTTTGGAAACTCCAGGCTGTTGAAGTGTATTGGCTCGAATTTATAACGCTTCTTCCGGGTGACACGTTGCCCTATACAAACACTCTCAAGCGTTGCAGCACACGATCTAAAAAGGGCCTGAAAGAAAGGGCTGGAGTCAAATGGACCAGGATCTTTTTCCATAGTCACCCATTGCCACACTAGGACATCTATTACCTTCAACCGCGGACAAATGTCTCTTACAACTGGGCTGATGGTGAGGGGATGTATGCACTTGCCCTCTAACCTGAGTTCTTCGATGGGCAATCCCACCAAACAGTCCAAAAGCTCGTCGTTAAGGGCGACGGGGACATCGTCAGCCTCTATCGCAAGATAACGTAGGTTGGAGAGTCTGGGGATAACGAGATATACCGCCGGCCAGTACAAATACTCAATATTGTCCACCAAAAGTGTGACCAAATGATCCGCTCGCTCAGTCTCTATCTGCTTCTGGGTCATACCGGTAGTGGAAAGGGGTTTTGGCGCAATGCCATTACGATATAGCCAGTAGTTGCTGGTATTGACGCACAATTCTCTGATGCATGTTCCCATAGATGGAGCAGTGATGCGGTTAGATGATAGGTACCAGTGTCGGGCTTCTTTCTGGAGTAGGCCGAGTATACTGAGTGCGGTCGAGTCGTAGTTGAGCACAACGGTTTTGAATTGGAATGTTCTAGCCAGCTGCCGACAACCAGAGTTCACTAGGGCTAGTGAAGCCAGATGGCTCTTGTCTCGGGCGACATAGGTAGCGATCATCTCTAGAATCTCGGTTGGTATGCTGAACAGCGGAGATGCGGCTGACGAGATAGGATGACCTTCCATGGCGCGAGACAACGAGAGCGGCCGCCACTTTCGGGGAGCTGCCATGATGCTTGAAATGATGAGTGGTGAATCTGTTGCGTTGTTAAATGTGTCCGAAGGTGTTGACTATACTGGTCCGTCGGGGTCGATAGTAGGCTGAAATTCACGACACGATCGGTAATATGCTTTGGCGTCCTTAAATATTGATACCCACACACTTGGTGATGCTAGGCGATGGACAAGTGGCTAGAGAACCGATGTAGGATGGAGGATGAGCACGGTAGCAGTACCTACTGGTGGTGATGTGAGGTGGTCCCGATGGGCCAGTGTGGTGTGCCTTCTCTGAGTACATATTTTGAGAGACAGTCGGAAACCACTTTCATGGAGTCTCCGTCACTTCCGTTTCTAACGGTGCTTAAAGTAGTATTGAGACACTACCTTATACATTTCTAATCTATAAGGTATGATGGAGACCGGGAAGCCTCGAAGAGAGTAGGTAATAAGACGAAAGGCACAAAAGAGTGAATAAGCAAGCAATATTTACGTCACTAATATAAATATAGGCGAATGAAACCTGGATGAGTGTCAAATGCATAAAGGATAAGAGTTTCAGTTGCGGCTGGACTTTGAGTGCCTTTTCAATTTACATACATACATACCTAGGTAGTTAGTCTTAGAGGACTTGGAGAAGCCCATATATGCACCAGGACTGTGCTTCATTATCCCACTTTTTACCAAAAACCGAGGGGGCATTTGTTTCGTCTACTCTGTTTCATTAAATAGAACAACGATGTACAAACAAAATATGAATAGCTAAGACTTCAATTTGCAACGAAAACGTTTGTCTTCGTGGGAATAAATATACACACATTACTTGGTCGTCTTCCTTTTAGCATTTCTCGTTCTTCCACCATCTTCGCATGCTTCGGAGAGTATAGAAACTAAAGACTACATACATGCAGTAAGTAATCGCGTGCTAGTCGAGTAGCCGGAGCTGACCACGGGCTGTGTCCTTCTGGTTATTTTCTCTGGTTTTTGGGACGACCACAGTTTGTTCCAAAGGCCCATGGTTGTGTCTGGACATCACATTGATATGTCATTCTGAAGTTGTATACCGAAATTTGAGGCTGTGTTCCATGGTTTGGACGTGTCAACCGCAGTCTGGTTCCTGTACCACGCTGCCGGTTGCCGCGAGTTTGCATTTCTCCAGTAATTTCGTGAGCCCTTCAAAGTTAGATTATTAATCTCAGACCTTGATGCCCCAGACACCGCGCCCGCCACTAACGCCAAGCCAGTCTCCAGTACCGTCGTTATTATCGAGCGGTGGAGCCCAGCCCAGGTTGCCGACTTCGTAGTCACAGTTCCAGCTAGCAACGGGGGCGATGCGCTTCTCCGTTCCCCCACTACCGCCATTGGATGAAGCCCCAGTAGTCGGGTAGGTATTTATGAGATCCCACAGCAATACTTGAGAATCATCACCTCCTGACGCAAGCAATCCTCTCCTTCCCGGTGACCATTCCACCGAATTTACTGACCCGCCATGGCCGTGTAATTCTAGGAGCGCCTGACCAGGTTGCCGAACGTCCAGTATGCGGATGATGTTGGAGTCTTGGGCAAATGTCGCAAGAATGTGAGTGTCGTGTGGTGAAGTGGCAAGCCTCAAAAGAGGAGGCGCATTCGTCATAGTTTGTTGGGCTAGCGTAGGACTTATCCTGCCGCCATTGGCATCTACTGAGATGGTAAGTAAGTGAGAGAGGCACCTTGCGTTTCATGGTGGAGATTCACACTCACCCTTGTCGTCCTTGGCCGTAGGTTCATAGATAATGGTACTATGCTCCAAGCTTCGGAGATCAAACATGCGCACGCTGCCATCCTGCCCGCAGCTGACAAAGACGTCCACACTATTGGCACAGAACCGAACGTCATAGACCTCTTTGTCGTGAGCGATCAGTTGCGTCTTAGCAGTTAGAGAGGGTATATCCCAGATGGTACACGTGGTGTCGATGCTAGAGGTGATGATAAGACTCGGGGAGACGGTATTCCAATCCAACGAGGTTAATGGAGCGGTGTGATCAGGCGTCTTTGAATTGGATAGCAGGGCCAACGGCGTCAGTTTTGTGATGGGGGCGCCCAGTGCAGATCTATTAGTTATCGAATTGGAATGCGCTGGCTGCGGATCGGCGGGCAGAGACCAAAGTCTTAGATGGTCACCAGAGGTTGCTAGTAAATCAGTCGATTGCTTTTGTGATGACGGAGGTTCCCATAATAAGCGCGTAACGGGATACGAATGGGTCGCTTCCGCGATCTTCGTAAATTCCAGGCAATGTTTGGAGGAGCCAGGACTATATACATCAGAAGGGGGATTTACGATCTGGGTATCGAGGATTTGTATCTGAGATGAGATGTGTTAGTCTTGCCCGATCCTCATGATAGCCAATGGGCCGTTATTGCGAAGGATTTCTGTTGAAGTAGATTCGTAGAGACGTACAAAATTGTGTCCGTCTTCCAGGTAGCTCCCGATAGCCACCTTGCCAGCACCTCTACCTTGCGGTTTCCATTTACACCAGTCAAAGGCGTAGAGAGCCCAAGGCGCCAGGTAGTTGCTCGGCGAGGGTTGGGGGTTGGAGAGTTCGTATCCCATAGTACCAGGCTGGCTGTCAGACAGGCTCGAGTCGGCGCGTGGCCTGATATCGGCAAGACCGAGCGGCGTATTTGAGATGCTCCTGTGAGACCCGGGAGCGGTGTACTTGGGATCCTGAGGGGACATGTATTGAGATTGGCCAGACATTGCTGAACCCGATGGCGTAGTGGGCGTGTAGGGCGTGTAAGAGGCGGGAGTAGAAACGTCATAAGGATCAGCAGGACTTGATCTCGCATAGGTATGCGACATGCTCAGCGACGGCGGCTTGGACGGCGAAGCGTATTCGCTCGGGGAATGTTGTATAGCGCCGGACATAGATGACAAGGAAGGAGGATTGGCGCTCATACCAGCAGGACGGCCGGGTTGGAGGACGCCGGGGACGGTGGAGGAAGAGGACTGGTATTGAGGCGGATGACCGGGCTGAGAGGGTTGCTCGAGCTTGATCTGGGGGCCGGGGGCAGTGGTGAAGTCTCTGGGAGACATCTGGCTCGCAGCAGCGTGGTTCATGGGGTTAGAAGGAATGTGCAGCTCGTCGGAAACCGGTTGGCCATAGGCATTGTTGGGCCGTCTCGGGGTGGCTCCGTACTGCCCCGACGGATTCATTTTGCAAGGCAGTGGAAGTACGGAGATGCGCAGATGTGGACGGCGGCAGATGCTGTAGATGGTGGGGAGCAACGGTGGGAAGCAGAGGGGGTGTTGTCGCCGAAGCACATACGACGCACGCAGGTATGTGGCGTCGAATCGCTGTCCGAGATTGGATAGGGGTCCTGGCCTGGGAACGATTCTAAAGGAGATGTCAGAACGTAGTGAACATGTTGGATGCTGGGCCGGGCCCAGGGTTCGAACACCGGAGCCACAGAGACAATGCCAGACAGACAGGCGAAGTGTTGGAGGCTGAGAGACAAATAAATAGTTAAAGTGACAGGATGACGATGTATTGGTGTAGTGAGGTGGGAATAAGAAGTAAGTAATGATGTGGTAGTAGTAGATGCCTACATGTAGGTATGTAGGTACATGTACGTATGTAGATAGACTAGGAGAGCGGTGGCCCTGTCTACATGTACAGGTATTCAGACATCCATAGGAGTTTGTTCGAATTGAAGGTCACCACTAACAACCCTCGAGGTGGAAGACGTAGACTGGCAGTTGGTAGGTAGAGACAAGGCGCTTACATATACAAAGATAGACAATATTGTAGCGTGAGACTTTTTGCACTCTCGTCCGTGAATGGTGCTGGCGTCGTGACGCAACAGAAACCAGAGACAAGAGGCAAGAGACCATAAGACCGTAGACCGTAGACCCGTAGACCATAGAAATGGTCGCCGGGGCGGAGGGGTTGGTTGTCTGTGGGTGGATTGGCGATGCGATGCGATGCGATCTTGGTTGGACGGGATGTGGAGGAGACCCAAGTCTACCTAAGGTGCCTGTTTTTGGGCGCTTTATTACATAAAAAGTACTTCCTAGGTACTGCGCCATTCGTACCTAGGTAGGCCGCCCCTCGCTGCCCACTCTACAAGATAGTACCCACTGTAAGTATATCCCTAGTATCGCATAGATATCTACTTTAGGTACATGTAGGTACAGTATGTCTCGTTGGGCACCCAGCGTTACCTCTAAACCCCACCGACTTATACTGAGCGTGTAGAAGATATCAATCACAAGTGCATTTAATTTGTAATTTATAAAGACATCACTTCCAGTTCTTCTAAATTTTTCTAACCTCATTAGAGTACAAATTAGTATGTATCTCTGAGTAGGTATATATGTAAGTAGGCAGCATCAGTATACGTGATGTATACTTACCTATAAAACTCGACAGGCACCTTGCTGCCATGGACAATGAATTGCTAGCGATATTCCTCTTTGATGACTGGGTTAACTTAAATATTATAAAATCAAGGGAAGGAGATACTTACACCTACGCATACGGTATGCTTACCTTAACGTAATATTCAGGCTTTCGTGGCGGGGGAGGGGTAGGCAGGTAATCCGTTCAGAGCCTCGGGAGGTCTACACGACCAATTGGTTTAGTACCTAGGTTCACTCACCCTTTTGTTACCAGGTGCTATTGTGTAAGCATCTTCGCCGCTAGGTACCTTGGTAAGTACATGTATTAGTCTACCTAGGTAGGTTTTAAACATACCGAGGGAATACAAGCCTACCTAAATCTAACTACTACACTTGTACATCGTGTAATCTCAATTCCTCATACTCAAAGGTAGGTAACGCTGCAGGCACCTACTAAACAGATAATCCAACCTATCAGGTCCCGTCCATCTCACGTAACCCTTTCTCTCACCTTGGCTGGCCAGTCCCACTTTGTCTCTACCTACTGTCCGGGTAGCTTTAGACCATTTGCCGAGGAATTGGACGAGCCTTGGGGCTAAGAGAGTTTACTAAGAAGAGAGTCACTGGACCTTTCAACGAGAATGGGCATTGAATGTGGGTAGAAACCTGCCTTAGCATCACCCGCCCGAGCTCACCTACTCCTGGCCAGTTGTGGTGGTCGACAAAGAGCTTCACGATAACCAAGTACATACTTACATATTCTCTCCCCTCTCTCTCCTCCACATTCCTCTAATACTGCCACTTCGTTCTTTCATCGGAGATCAAGGATCCCGGGGATCCCGAGGCTCTGGTTCTACTATATCAACCATGGCGGGGCATCATCATCATCATCACCAGAATCCTCCCTCGCTACTACTTCTACCCCCACCACCACATCCAGCAGATCATGCCTCTCTGGCAGCTGCCTATGAGCCTCCCATAAGAGCGGCCATAAAAAAGCTGAGGAGTGAAGAGCACCATAGCGACAGTGGCTCCACCCTTTTCGTTGGAATCGCCTCGGCCATCCTCACCAGCCCCGGACCCCACCAAAGGTCGTTCTCATGGCCCGTTGCGCAGTCCGTCCTGGCCCGTGTCTACAGTATCGTGGCCGTCATCTGTGCCCAGCTCTCGGTTCCGAGTGAAATGCACGCCGGCCCGGACTCAGTTGACGTGCGCGCCGTCTTCATCCACTACGACCCGTCGCAGCCTCTAGGACAAGACCTCCGCCCAGCCCTGGACGTGAACAACACCGTTATCGTTGACCTGCCCACATTTGCCTCCGCTTACAACCCCTGGAAGCAGATCTTTCATGTGAACAGCGAACCGGGATACCGGCTCTTTTCTTCTTATTTGAAGATATATGAGCGCGTTCAGACTTTGAGGCAAGACCAGCTCGTCGTTGTCGAGAGTGGGCTCTCGCTCGTGGAGAACTCCTTGTCATCTATACAGACAAAGCTATACTCAGTCGTCTGTCTAGGCGGCACATTTGATCATTTACATGCCGGCCACAAACTCCTCTTAACTGCCGCCGCCATATTGCTCAAGGTGCCAGAGACTCCTGTGGAGGCTCCAGCGCGATTCATTATCGGCGTCACCGGCGATGAGCTACTAAAACGTAAGAAGTACGCGGAATTTGTACAGCCATGGGATTTACGGGTTACGAATGTCATTGAATTTCTGGCCTCCATACTCCAGCTCTCTAAAACGGGTTGGGCACACCCGGACGTTACGAAGACAAATGACAAAGTGATTGCCAGGTTCCGGGACGGTGCGGTTGAGATTCATTGCGTCGTGCTCCAAGATGCTTTCGGACCAACCACCACAGAGGAAGAGATGGACGTCCTCGTGGTTTCTGGAGAGACGCGATCCGGTGGCGATGCCGTAAATGCCCGGCGTAGAGAAAACGGCTGGCACGAATTGGAGATCTTCGAAGTAGATGTTCTGGATGCTGAAGACAGTATCGATGGCCCTGCTCAGACGAAAAAAGACTTCGCTACCAAGATAAGCAGCACGGCAATTCGCGAGAGGAAGGCTGAGGGCCGTAAGTAGAGATGGGGCTACTGTTTCTATTCTTCTTTTCATCGAATCTACCTTGCAATGGAATGCACCGCCTTCCGAAGCGTTCTATCACATGAATAGGGTTTGTCCTCCATCTACTAGAACTGCAACAACCTTGAGTTAGCGTGATTCGTGCAGTAGAGGGAAGCGTGATGTGGTCTGACAAAAAGTATACCCATCATTGTCATCCTGAGCATCCAAAACGCCGACATGAACGGCCGCTTCAGGACCGAAAGATAGGTAGAAACGACATAGACAAAGCCAAGCGGGGCTGAGAGAAACTCACGATCTGACCCATTGAAGTAGCTTCCAGCCCGACTCGCAAGCATGACGACGACGCCACCCAATTCATCAGGCTGGCCCATGCGTCCTAAAGGATGGCGACTTAACCAAATCCTCCTTGCCTCTTCGAGGCCAGCACCCTCGTTTAGGATAGTATCCATATAGCCAGGCGAGATACTGTTTACCCGAATACCGTAGCGTGCCCATTCGCCTGCGAGGGACCGAACCATAGCCTTCACTCCGGCTTTTGAGACATTATACGGCGCCTGTGGCTGAGGGAAGTTGACTTGGTGCGCTGAGATGCTGGCGACGAAAACCATGCTCCCCCCAGTCTGATGCGCGATCATGTGTCTCGCTACGGCACGCGCGACAAAATACGCCCCGACCGTATTTACATTTAATACCCGATTCCAGTCCTTCGATGTCCAATCAAGCGCATGTCCGCAAGAGACCATGCCGGCGAAATTCAACAGTGTCGTCACGGGGCCGAGGAGCGATACCGTCTGCGCGACGGCGCTATCCACTGCCGCCTCATCCGTGATATCTACTTTTAAAAACAAGATTCTGACGTTTTGAAACTCGGACTCGAGTACGGCGACTTTGGCTTGGGCCTCTTCTGGTTCCACATCGAAGATCATGAGGCCCTGGACCCCGTGCTCCAGAAGAGCTTTGCTCACAGCAAATCCGAGGTCCCCCGCACCACCCGTCACAATGGCATTGCCAGTCAGTCTGAACCGATCGTGTGCACGCTCAGCCGGAGTCATGGAGGTGGACAAGGGAGAAGGCGGGCCGGTCAGATCACCGGGGGCTCCGGTCCCCAACGTTATTTTCGGGAGTAGCCGAGCCGTAAGATCCGCTCTTTCAGTCGCCATTCTCCAGTTTACTAGATTGCCTGTTAGTTTATCTTAATAGAACCATATAGCTTTTGTTGCGATGCCCTCTTCTTTTCTTTTACCATGCCGAGGCAATGCAATGAAGACTCCCACAGGCAATCTGTTCGATCCCGTTAGACTACCCGCGTTTCGGAAATGAAGCAAGGGAGCAAAAGAGGAGGAGAGAAAGATAAGTGAGAAGCGAGGCTTAGACGCACAAACAAACGGGCGACGAGTACATGATATAAATACATGTCGGGAAATATGGTATCAAATGACAAAATCGAGAAAAAGAAAGGCTGCTTTCAGCGGTGAATACATACTTACCTACCTATCTGCGGTACTGTATGCATTGCATTTCCCTCCCGCGACGCCACTAGTATCTGGGCGTCTTGTATGATTGCGCCTCTTAGTTCAAGACTGTGGGCCAGGCATGGTCGCATATGTACTATGAAGACATTACTGGGTGTATCATCGGCTCAATCCAAGTTGCTCCATCTGTCCGTAGACACATACGGGTTCGCTACAGCCGCGCAAACACGTGGCAATATAGGGTATACATCATATATATGATCATACTTTGATTGTTACTTGGACTTGTTGGTCATGATGTTG
Organism: Xylaria venustula; assembly: GCA_022578775.1. Lineage (NCBI taxonomy): Eukaryota > Fungi > Ascomycota > Sordariomycetes > Xylariales > Xylariaceae > Xylaria > Xylaria venustula. Next base: position 617,894 of record MU389328.1, on the reverse strand, counting down.
TATAGACCCTCTACTCTCTCTACTATACAAATCAGAATACTTAGAAGATGAAATATGAGAGTGAATGACATACGAACCGTTGTAAACTTTGGTTGATGTGGACGTATGTGCATGTGTGATATGATACATATGGTGTGATAGATGTGGTACCTAGGGCATGATGTAACGAAGTAGTTGGGCACCTACGATCTATCCAACGTACATGACACATCCATTTCTGTACTCTAACGCGCCAATACTTCTGTCCTGGCGTCTTTACACTGCCTCGTTGATATTGCATCTGCATTCTTCACGGGTTGATTGGCGTTTGTGACGTAGATATGCCGCGTCAGGCTGCAAGACTGCGGGTGGCGGGGTGGGTGAAAATATGAAAGAGGTTTTGTACAAAATACTAGACCAACCCGCACACTTTCAGACTCAGTTTCGTCGGGGTTTGTGCCATGGGCTTTCACTTCCCATTTGTTGTCCTCTCAAACTGTAAAGCAGAGTCACAGTGCCGTGAATCCCCCGGGCGTAATGCTTCACTTGCCTTTTTTGGTCAAGGCATTGTATGGAGTGAGGACGACATAGCAAGGTAGTAGGGGATACATATCATGCGCGTCTTTAGGTATTCAGTGAAAGACCAGGACGAAAGACGTAGTGTACAAGTATTAATGTATGCGAATTAATGTTTAGGAGGAGTGATCATACCGGTCAAATCCGAGACACAAAACCTGCGGACAAGCCTTCGCCTTGGCAAAACACCAAAGAGTCCATCCGTACCTACACACGCTCCTCGACAGTCTCCCTAAACAGGACAAAGCCCACTCTCATCCCCGACTCCAGAATCTTTCCCGGGAAGATACACAACAGCCCCAAGATCCGCACAAGCGCCCTGATTCCACCCATTGAAATAAAGCCCCTCAATCCAGCCGCCGCTTCCCGGGTTTCCCGTCCCATTGAGGACATGGCGCAGCCTCCCATTGGGACAGACGCGCGCGGCGCCCTTCCTCGTCACCTCACTACCGCCGTCTGCGTCCGTGTCGACCTGTCCGGTGTAATACGCGATCTCGCAGTCTCCGTGACGCCAGGGGTCGAAGCCGCCGGGTAGGCGCTCGGAGGGGGTCCCGACATATGATGGCACGAAACGCCAGGCGAAGCAGTTGTAGTATGTTGCGCACTCGCCGCAGCAGCTCACCTTGTCTGGCACGCTGTTGGCCGACATGGTCACGATGGCTGTGGACTGCGCGACCTGGGGGTCTGCGGGGGATGCGAGCGCTGGGGCGTTGGCGAAGAGGGTTGGGCGGCAGAAGGCTGGGAGCGTGGAGATGGGGTATTGGCCTTCAATCACGGTGCAGATCGTGGTTGAGGCAGATGTGGTGGTGGTGGTGGAGGATGATGGTATGGATGATGTCTGGTTTATCCTTGGGGCTGGAGACTGGAGAGCGGATGTACAATCAGGAGCAGCAGCGTTTGCGTTGTTGTGTTGATTCGCGGGGACTCTGCTTGCTGTTGGAGGCTCGCCGTAACTTAGAGGTGTTGCTGTGGATGCGAGGTGCGCGAGAGGCCAGAAGGTCAAGGGATGAGCAGCTTCCGTTACCGTTACGGTTGATATCTCCAGCTGTGATAAGAGTTTGGTATGTTAATATTTGATCTAAGTGATTAATTTGGCCAGTGATGGACATACCTGTCGCTCAAGCATCTGACCGGGGAGAGCTGCGGCGAGGCCGAGGAGAATCCATAACATAGCACAGCGCATACTGACGGGATGTGTAGGTGAGGTATGGATTCAAAGAGGGTGAAAGGTGTAACAATCTCGGTATTCCTGTCGTGGACTGGAGCAGAGATGGTAGGGTAGGAAAAAGAGGGTGAGTGAGGAAGTGACTATCAGGAGGAACGAGTGCTGTTGTTCAAACGAAAATACTGATCCTCATTATACCTAAAGACCCTGGAGGAAGGCGAGACGACAACGAAGTTGATCGATCCTGTGCCTGATGTCCGAACGGCTGCTAGAGCTCGAATATGCTCATGGATGCCTGTCTACTTATATAACTACATGTAGGTATGGATGGAAGTATACAAATCAAATAGTGAAATCGACAGACCTACCTAGGGCTATCTACCCATCTACATATACATTGCCTCGAGGCCAAACAAACAAGTGAGTTTTCATTCACTATCCTCAACATTCCACCTGTAAGCGGCGATATAGAATTGTTTAGACACGGGTACACACATAAGTTTCTGTGTCATGACAGCAGGTGGGTAACACGCAAACCGTGGGGAATTAACCCAGGGCCGCTGTATCACGTACGTAGAGATTACAGATGCCGCGGAACTGTATACCGTTAAATTGGTAGATACCTGGAGATAGATAAGTAGACAGCACCTGTTGGTGTTTGCCTCTTTCTCTTCGGGCCATTGTTATTTTTCCCTCGGGGCGACCTTGGAGTAATCATAGTTCGTTCATCTTTACCCCGTATAAGTGTAAAGTCTTGGCCTTGGGGGAAGGGACAGCAACGTGCAGATTCGCCTAAATCACTCTCGACTTGGTTGGTGGTGTAATATCCCGAGGATGGCTAGAACTCGTCTACAGTGCTGCGTCTGTAGCCTAAGACGTCGAGGTCTGTTTCGAGGTCTAGACTAAATGAGATATGTTCTAACTCATGATCACTGATCTCCGCAGTCTAGGTAGGGACGATAAGAAGTGATTTAGGTAAACATGCACTTAGAGTGCTGGGACTGTTGAAAATGATTTTGCAAGAGGTAGTAGATACCTAAGGTAGGGATCTAAGAGCTCACATGTTGGCGTAGGTTATCGGTAGAAGTGTTAATATCCAAATTCCTATCTATTGTGAATGTAGCTTATAGGTACTGCATGACCTGAAGTGAGCGACGATCTGTTGATTTTATCGAACACAATTAAGTGACACTAACCATAATAGGAATTAAATGCTGCCGGAGCTGTCTGCTTGAGCTTCGGTCAATCATGTACCTACTGTATGTATCCACCTGAGCAGCTCACCTGTCGGAAACTCGTGATGGTGAGCACGCTACCCCTGCCCCCTGTCTCCTAGATTATCGATAAGGGATGGCTGTTGATATCATCGTACTTCCAGCTCCTGTACATGTAGACACCTGTCTGGCTTGTTCCTGATTGTTTTCTAAACTTACTAATATGACTTATAACCGAGAGCTCAATCTACAATCCAAGTGGCTATACATGTTAACTACATCTCGAGACTGTCATATCTTCGTATTACCGCCTCGTCGTTTTGACTCAGACTGACACTCCCTAGTGGTCGCACCTGCGCATTGTTGCTTTCAGGAGCGTTATACCTTCTTTGGAATCTCGGATCTGTGCCCAGCTCTTGCTTTTCCCGTGCCATGCGACTTTGCAACCTAATTTCCTTGTCTTGACTTTTCCATGAACCCACAAGCGGACTGAGCGAGCCATGAGCTTTACCGGGAACGTATTCTCGCGACTTGGATTTGGCCAAGCCAGAATGACTTCTCTTCTGCCGCAGTACACGTCACCTCGTTCGCGCCCTGTAGACGAACACGATCTGGCCGAGCTCTCGCCCCGACCGGAGCATGCGTTGTTGGCAGACGAAACTGAACATACATCGAGTCGCGGTAGCGCTAGTGTCATGCGCAATGGGAAGAACCCAGTAATACATGGACGGAATAACAGCGGTAATACTAGGGCGAAGGCATCTGTGGCATTTCAAGAACCCCCTTGGCCGTCTGATAGATTCCAAGACACTGCGCACCAAGATGCTGCCGAGGAGAGGGTATATACAAAACGCTCCGACGCCTGGCTTCCAACCTTCACCTTCACTTCCGACGGCCAAGATTCACGCACCGCTCCTCAGATGTCCTTTTTCGAGACCATGTTTACCGCCCGCCCGGCACACCCCAAGCGAGCCTCTTCTACGAAAGTTGATCAGAGCTTCAAACTGATCGAGAGACGTGAACGTGCAATGCAGCAGGAGCTCCAGCAGCTTTTGGACGCCCAGGACTACGCCTTAGAGAAACACTTGGCCAACAATACGGCGCCTGGAGATGATGACGTGACGCAACGCTCTGGCACGCCCATCTCCGAGACACCGAGTGGACATGTTATTCCCGTACGCCAGCCTAAGAAGAGACGCTTGTCGAAAAGAGAAGCGCGCCTAGGCATCTCGCGATGCATGACTCAGCTTTCGGACTTGAAGAACGAAGAGGAAGCCTATATCGCGACGGCACTCGCAGAGCGTAAAGCTGCTTTGTCGAGATTGCGCAACTTGTCAACGAAGCGTAATTCTATAGTTGCCGAAATGAGATCTATAGAATCCGATCCTGATCAGTCTTCCAGGAACGAGATCGTCAAGATGGAGCAAAAACACCGCGTTGTATGCGAGGATATTCGGAAGTTGGAGGATAGACTTCGCGACTTAAAGCGGACCAAGGCCAGACTTGAAAGTAGGATCGCCGAGGCCAAAAGCACTCGAGACTCGGAACTAAGCGGCTATAAGGGCGCACTCAACGAATGCGACAAGCGCATCAACGAGATTATGAACTACCCTGAAGTCTCTGTCCTCGAGGTCGAAGGACTTATGGCGCAGGACGCCGATCTTCGCGCCCTCGTTGGCCAGCACATATCAGGTTTCGAATTCCTTTCGCTGCGCCCCGAGCGCAGGACGTTGCCTATGGCTAAGGATTGGTGGGAGGGAGAAGTGCAAGTCTTAGAATTGCGCAAGACAGCTGTGGATAAGGAGCGCGGTGCTTTGGACGAGGGAACGCAATTATGGCAGGAGATGGTTGATCGCCTGGAAGCCCACGACCGGCATCTCAAGTTGACCTTCGATGCTCTATCAGACTATACTTCTTCTTCAAAAGAGGATGGGGCTTCTCAGTTCAATGAGCTGGGCGAGATTCTAAAGAAGCAATATGCCTTGTGCAAAGAGACGCTGCACGAGCTTGAAGAACTCTTTGAGTACACCGAGGCGCAAGGCTGGAAGTTACTCGTCACGGCCCTCGGAGCTGAGATCCACTATTTCCATGGACTGAAGGCGCAGCTCGGGGATACACTACACGCCGTGGGCTGGGCAGATGGCGTGGCGACACCTCCCCGAGCGGAAACTTCTGCCGCCACGACTACTTCACGGAGCGATGACCTACTCAGTCAAGACCATGACGACGATTCTCAAGTAAGAAGAGATCTTGAAGAAGAAGAAATTACGGGTAGTATTCTCAGGCGCTGGGATGGAACCGACGAGCAGCTGCGGCGGTCTCTGTCCGATATTACTAAAACCAATACCAACCATACCGAGGCCACGTCTCACGAAGACAGCGATAATGAAGTTCCGCCCGGTCTGCTTAGCGAGATACACCATGAAAGCGACGACGACGACGACGACCGACATAATGATGTGCCACCCGAATTCTTGTCTATGCACAGTCCTTCCAGGGCAAAGACAACAGCCAGATCAGATCCAGGACCAGGAATAGAAACAAAAGTGGCCCGGGAAGGACGAGAGGGCCGCGAAGGGAGATACAAAGATGTTGATGAGGGAGAAGAGGGACACAATTCCCTTAGCAGACAGAGCAGTACGAATGAGGTGCCGCCGGACCTTTTGTCTGAGAGCCAGCGCACTCTTGATTAGTTTTGCTCGTTCACTGTTTTTGCTTCCCAGGGGGTTCTGTCTGTGTTCTTATTCTAATGTGTTTATATATATCCATACATGATAAACTCTGTTTATAAAGAGCACGCAGCGAATACTTTTTTCCTTACGGGGGATTGGGATGGACGGTGTTGGACTCGTTTATCTGTACATGTTTTGGGCTTTAAGCGGCTGGTTGGCCAGTTTGAATGAATAGTACTATTCGCAGAGCTGAGTTGTGATTATAGAAATTAATGTAGCATCACATCCATGTGCTTTGTGCTGCGCGCGCTCTCTTCCTCTCTTGTCCTCTCCCCCTCTCTTTCCCCCATTTAACCCCTCTTTATTTCTAAATTCTTCCATTCCCCCTTTAGGCACCTTCAGCAATACTAGGTAGAACAAGATATGACATGTAGTATATGTTAAGCGTACGGACGAAAGGGATTGGAAGATGCATTACCCGTACTAACTAGCCCCGTCGAGTTTAGGCAGTTAGCTCATCAAGCGTTGGATGGAACCCGTTGTTTGTTGTTTAAGGTGTAAGTCATTGTGTTCTCTCAGCATTTAAAGAGCTTTAAATACAGACATAATCAGTAATGTTTTCTCTACCTCTTAAAAAACGAAGAAAATATTAATGTTCGTCTAAATCCTGATCATATATTGCGTTTCGAAGTTTATACAAATGTTTTCAGTGTTCGCTGAAGAGTGAGTGCAGCACTCGCGATCTCAGTAGCGCCGGCAAAGCTCGGCTATTCGGCGGAAAACGGGGAACGCTTGCCCGTGTCTGGGGACAGCTAGGAACTCCAATACACGATACGATAGGATTTGCAGAAAAGTATCTCTATTTAAATGATGAAAACACGCTACACATCTTCTCGTATTTAAACCTAACAAACGCCGCTACCAAATTCCGAGGAATATGTCTTCCTCATCAAGCCAAAGCAGAGCAGGTAAAAACCTCATTCGCATGCAAATATGACCAAGGCGTCCAGAGCTTGTACAAGCCAATTCCAAGTTGAGAAGGGCTCTTTCCTTTCTCATTTTCTGCGATACACAGAAGAACCTTCGTACCGGTTTCCTCCGAAGACACGTATTGCCAACTGGGGACTCATTCCATGAGAGTTGCGGTGAGCGTTGAAATGAAGCGGCTTCTCCAACCTGTCCGTGTACATGGATACCATGAGGAGGGTTTGAGTAAGGGTATGATAGAACTGAGGGGGATGCTCGAGGGGGTACATTGTCGGTCGTATCTTCGTTTCTATTCGTTCATCTGTCACTTGGTCCAATCCGTCTCAGAGCCCGCAGGCTCCGAGATTCCACCTCGCCAATACCATGGAATCCGGGTGGTGTGATGATGGGCAACATTATCGACTGCGTTCAAAGTACTTGCTGGTGCCTGCAAACGCTACCGACTGATCCAACACCCACTCGCCCACGCCAAGGTACTTGTTGACCCATTTGTTCATCTCGCCGCTCTCGCCCGTTATGCGTTCACTCTTGACACTGCATTGCGCGCGCGCACCATCGGCTACAGTCAGCTTCTCTCTTCAAGCGAAAGGAGTCCCTTATTTTTGTTCTCTTCCTTTTGTTTTCATCGTATTGCCTATCCTCTCTACGATGGCGATGGAAAGGAGATAGTTGAAAACTCACGTGAGACCGGTCGAGCGTCGCATGCCAGCGAGGATAGTCGAGACTGAGAGCGGAGAAAGACATGTTAATCGACGGCGGGAACTCGGAGACAAGACGTTGAGAGTGGGAAAGGCAACATACTGAGGACGGCGTCCAAGGCGTAGTGGCCAAGTCGTCCGAGCTTTCCCCAGAGGCCAAATGTCAGCAAATTGAGGAACTGGTGAGAGGCCATGTTCAGAATTCAGCGTGCTCGACCAGACGGGCCCGAGCGCGAGGCTCGTTCGGAACGGAGTTGGCGGTGTAGATGCAGCACTTACAACCATCTTGATTGATACGGTCGGGGGAGATCAGGTTTGTTTCTTGGGCTGCTTCTTGATGCGCTATTGGACGAGCCCAGCTAACTAAATAACAGGGACTGGATGACGTGCAGACGAAAATGACGAGTACCGGCCTAGTCGTGCGTCTGCAAAGTGCCGTGGTGTCGCGAGATTCGATTTGGGTCAGAAAGGTGATGTGAGGTGGCTGGTCTGGGGGAGAGAGTGTCTGACTAGCGATGATGGAGAGTGACAGCCGACGATAACGGCTGATAACTGCCTGCTGTTCGCGACCAAGCCACGTGCGGTAAAGAGGCAGTTCCCCCTTTCCCTTCTCGGGATAGCCGTTCTACGCACGTATACGTAAGCTACCTTATCCTTACTAGCTTCCCAAGACAATCTTAGGTATTCAAACCTCAAAGTGATGGAGCTTCCCTCTCCACCCCCACCTCGATCCAGACTAGACTGGTATTGATTTATTGAGGTTTATGCTAACATGCGGGCAGTAGGTACTTATCAATCTCTCTTATCATACTAGTGCCAAGACCTAAGGGACCTTGTAGTCCCATCCCACCTCGTACAGTGTACAGTGCAACACAGATGCACAGCCTTGACACAGCAATGCACAATCAAGGTACTACTCGAGTACCTAGACCAATGGCGGGGCTGTCAGCACTCCACGGTTCTATTTTACTGGTCGATGCGACTTGTTGAGGGGCTTCCTGCTTTTTTTGGTTGGAGGGGTTGGCTGGGAGGTCCCTTGGCTGAGGCACTTTTTCTTCTGGCTCCCCGCCAAAGATCCTCCAAGCAGACACGGCGGTATTGACGGACTCGGATCTGACTTCGCCCATTACAACCACGGACAACCTAGAGGGATATTTATCGATATTTGGAAACTCTCGTCGTCGAGAATTCCCTCATCCCTCATATCCGGGGTTTTCTCCTCTACATTCCTGCACCTGGAGTCTCTCGATTCCTGACCGGTGAACACAATTGCTGATCAAGGTACGTCAAGAACAAGAGCGCGAAGAAGACCCGATGGACTCGCTGGACACAATGGAGCTCCTCCCTTTGTTTGATTGTTTGAGCCCTGTCTGCCTCTCTGTCATGTCACCACTATATACCCAGTTCTCCAAACCACCAGTCCTTGAGCTATGCCCAGCGAGATGCGATCAATCGGGATGGCCTCAGGACCGAAATTGTTTTGGGGCTGTCCTGGAAGCTTGCTATACGCCGGCCTATGCGAATACTGCATGTCAGCAGCAATTGGCCCAGTGCTACCGCAGAGTCCTTCGAGCTAGGTTCTCGCAACAAGCTTTCTGGCCTGGACCTCTTGGCTTGTTCCATCTTTCATGTCGGCAGCTTTCCTGCCTTCTTGTTTGATCGCTTGCTTATTTGGTCCATGGCCCACCTGCAAGCCATCGGAATTGAGTTTGGCCAAGGAGGCGGGGTTGCCGAGGATTCTCAGATCTCCTCGATCCAAGTTTTCTCTCTGGCCTCCGTGTACTCTTCGGAGGCCCCTTTGAGAATAAGAATATATTAACCCTGGAATGATCGTCCATACTGTTTCGACCTACTGATCGTCTATCATTGAACATACTAACCTATTCCAATTATTTAGTTCTCTGATCCCACCACTCCCCTCTCTTCACGATGGCGTCACACAAGCGAAGACAGTCCATTGCGACTAAGGCCCTCGACCATATCAACCTTGGCAACAAGATTGAGTGGCTCGCGGCCCTTGATACTGCCTACGCACCCGAACACAACTACCGGCGATCAAGTATCATTTGCACGATCGGTCCCAAGACAAACTCCGTTGAAGCGCTCAACAAGCTGCGCCGTGCTGGTCTCAACGTTGTCCGCATGAACTTTTCCCACGGCTCATACGGTACGAAACCTGAACTGTTATACCATATTTACGTCGCAACTTCGGACAAACAGGATCGCTTGATGGCGTGAATGGGTAACACACAGTCCAGTCTTGCTAATACCATATCTCTACAGAGTACCACCAGTCCGTCATTGACAATGCCCGAGCTGCCGAGAAGGCCCAAGTCGGCCGCCCCGTTGCCATTGCTCTGGACACCAAGGGACCTGAGATCCGAACCGGTAATACCAAGGGAGATGAGGACCTGCCGCTCTCTGCTGGTACCATCCTGAATATTACCACTGACGAACAATATGCCACTTCTTGCGATACCCAGAACATGTAAGTCTGCTGTGATTAATTGAAGTTACAAACCCTTCAGTTTAACAGGAACGGACAGGTACGTCGATTACAAGAACATCACAAAGGTGATCGCCCCAGGCCGAATCGTCTACGTTGATGATGGTATTCTTGCCTTTGAGGTTATTGAGGTTGTAGATGAGAAGACCATCAAGGTCAAGGCTCTCAACAACGGTTTCATCAGCTCCCGAAAGGGTGTCAACCTTCCCGACACTAACGTCGATCTTCCGGCTCTCTCAGAGAAGGATAAGGCCGATTTACGTTTCGGCGTGAAGAACAACGTCGACATGGTATTTGCCTCTTTCATCCGCCGCGGTCAGGATATCAGAGATATTCGAGAGGTCCTTGGCGAGGATGGCAAGCACATCCAGATCATCGCCAAGATCGAAAACCGACAAGGCATCATCAACTTCCCTGAGATTCTTCGCGAGACAGATGGTAAGAATGAAGCCCTAGCTCCTCTTTTCGACAAGTTTCGTTATGAGGTGTACTCTTTCCACTCTATGTGGACCAAGGTTATGGGCTTTAACTGATAATTTATGTTTACTAGGTGTAATGGTTGCCCGTGGCGATTTGGGTATCGAGATCCCAGCTGCCGAAGTTTTTGCTGCCCAGAAAAAGCTCATTGCCATGTGCAATATTGCCGGCAAGCCTGTTATTTGTGCTACTCAAATGGTTCGAATCCCTTTACGTTTCGTCTAATCTTAACCTCGTTACTTACGTAATACTAGCTTGAAAGTATGATCAAGAACCCTCGCCCAACCCGTGCTGAGGTGTCCGACGTCGGCAATGCTATCACGGACGGCGCTGACTGTGTGATGTTGTCTGTAAGTTATTTGCAATTCTGCCCTGTTGAAGAGCTTTATGGCGCTTTACTGCGAGTCTGGACCTGACCCTAGTCATACCATCTACTACGACGCCAAAGCCCCTTATTATCTTTATACTCGTATTCCGGCTGGCTAACCCTTCTCTACTTTAGGGCGAAACCGCCAAGGGTGCTTACCCAGAAAGAGCTGTTAGTGAGATGCACGAGGCATGCATCAAGGCTGAGAACTCCATCCCCTACGTCAGCCACTTTGAAGAACTGTGCTCCATCGTCAAACGACCAGTCTCAGTGACCGAGTCCGTTGCTATGGCTGCAGTGCGAGCTTCGCTTGACTTGAACGCTGGTGGTATCATCGTCCTCTCCACGACAGGTGACTCGGCTCGATTACTGAGCAAGTACCGACCCGTCTGTCCCATCTTTATGATAACCCGTACGCCCAGCGCCAGTCGATATTCTCACTTGTACCGTGGCGTCTACCCCTTCTTGTTCCCTGAGCAGAAGCCCGATTTCGACAAGGTCAACTGGCAAGAAGACGTGGACAAGCGCATCGCCTGGGGCATCAACAACGCCCTTAAATTGAATGTCTTAACCCATGGTGACACAGTCGTCGTTGTCCAGGGCTGGAGAGGAGGCATGGGTAACACTAACACGATCCGCGTCGTGAAGGCTGACCCTGAGCACCTTGGACTAGGTTTGCTTGATTAAAGCAGGGAACTGGTCAAACACAGTGACGTTAGACTAGGGGCAACCAACGTCTTTGCTCGTTTTATTATGCTGTAGACAGGATGGGAAGGCGTAACGATTAATGAAGCATGGTAAATAAGATGAAAATTGAGATACGCCGGATTCTGATTAGCTTCGTTTAGAATTCACGGCTATTGATACCAAGTATACAACTAGACAGAATAAGTACCAACTACACAAAAACCAGTGTGCTCAGTATATTTTCAGCAGCTCTTCCGCTCCTGTAATATCGTCAATGGTGCCTTACTACGAAGTATTATCTGTGGATCATACACTCATTCCATATTGCAACTGGCCTGGACACTTTCTGACTTGATCAGTAGTGTAGAAGCTGCTCGTGTGTTGCCGAACTTGCACGTAGTCTCTATATGCTCACACTTTTACACATAAGGTATGTATATTCGCTCGTTCCTCAGCAGGCAAATCATTGAGTGCATTATAAGAATACAAGGCTGAAAAGCAATAGCTAGAAACCAAACCTCTATTTCCCTTTTTCAATTCTTGGCCCGAACTTTCATCTAAGGAGCTTTTTGAGTTTTCTCCCTACCTGAGCCCGATCTGTAATAACCTCCCTCTCACCCTCTCGGTAATCGGGTGCATAGGTAATCAATACATACTATACACATATACCCACGTCAAGAAGCTGCGCTATTCTGTTCCAGACAAAGTCAGGTGAGAGAATAGACGGGGAAGAAGAATTTGAGGGGAGTATCAAAGAGAAGTCCGCTTTTTTGTAAATATAAAATAGAGCTGATAAGCAAACATGAGGTTCTCATGTGAAACGTTTATTTTTGGTAGGTTGATGAGTTTCAAGCGTCGCTGGGATTACTATTCAAGTTTCGGATCAAGTGGTTTTGTGTGACGTTGAATATCCACATGGCTTCCTTCATGACGACGGCCCTCGTGGTGTGTTGTTGTCCTGAATACCACCTCGACGGGCCCCTCCTCTACCTCTTTTATTTCCTCGGTATCCCCCTCGATATGCGCCTCGGTTGCTGCTGCGATGACTGCTGCCGCGAACATTTTGGTTGGAACCACGTTGAAGAGCAGGGCGATCTTGTTCTTGCGAAGCGTGCCCTTCTTCACGGCTCTCATCAAAGCCAGAGTTCTGCGTACCGTTGGCATGGTCATCGTCAGTGTTCCCACTACCGCTCTGAATACTGCTGTGATGGCCGACTTGGCTTTGGCCGCGATAACCGCCTCGGCCGCGATTACTGCCTCTGTTTCCGCGGTGGCCTCCGCGGTGGTCTCCACGCACGCTACTGCAGTTCTCGGACCGGCGACCTGGCTGCTCACATTCGGGATCGCCGTCTCGATTCTCTTCCTTGCCAGGACCACGACCTTCGTGACCTCCTCGCTCATTACACCGATGATTTGCGTGGCGGCGACGATTTTCGTCTTTGTTTTTCCGCTTTTGCCATTTTTTTCTTTCACAAGTAAGCGTCTCATATAAACTATCGTGTACATCAGGGCTACGGTCTTCCGTCTCGTCTCTCCATAACGGGTAGTGATTGACGTGGTCAAGAGCTGTCGGGTCAGCTCCCGAATTAAGCATTAGCCGTACTGCCCTCTCCTTGACCCCTATTTTCAGGAAACTATTGGTGCATAAATAATGAAGAGCTGTCAGACCTAGAACATCCTTGAGATTGATAAGAGGGCCACAATCGAGGAATCTTCGCAATCGTTCCAGGTCTTCGAAAGGCGAGCTGCAGTACACCATGAGCGGCGTGACGCCATCAGCGGTGGGGATGTTGATGTCTACATTATGGAACAGAAACCAATCGATCAGCAGCCTGTGGCGGTCCTTAAGGCGACAGGCTGCGTGCAGAGGGCTCTCAACGTAGGTGTGAGAAATACGACTCCCCATCTGTTGCTTGTAGAAGTTGGTGATTCCGAATGCGTGAATGTCAGCGCCATGGGCCAAGAGGATATCGAACAATGATAAGGCAACGTCGTTGACAAGGCTGGCTTGTTCGTCTGCCTCGTCGCTCGTTATCAAGTCATTTGAGAAGTAGAAGGTTGGAATGTATTGTGCAATCCTATCCAGCAAGAAAAAGATGGGCGTCATGGAATTCCCGATGGCGTTGGGATTAGCGCCACACAACAAAAGGGTCTTGAGCTGACGGAGACGCAAGGTCTGGATCTTTTTGAAATCATGGTTGAACTGTTTACAGTTGGTGGTCGCTGTTTTGAGATAAGCATTGCCAACAGGCATGTCTAACCGCAAGACTTCGAAGATGGGGGCGTATTTCAAGCTTCTGTGGTGGTAGCCGTCCAGAAAATTTCCGTCTCCTCGGTCTTTTGGAACTTGGTTCATGTCGGCCGAGTATTGTTTGAGCGTCGATATGATAGCCACTGAGCTCTTGTGTTTCGATCTCACGGCCCAGTTGATGGGGTAGGGCAGACTATTGCTATATAATCCAGGCTCACTATCAGGGAGATTTGGGTTCGCGTTGTTTTCAAGCAGTAGTCGGACCGTGTCATCTCTACCAACAAGGACAGCCGCACTAAGAGGTGACATACCCAGTCCAAACGGACTGTCCCTGAATATGGTTGGGTAGACAGTGAAAGTGTGGTTGACGATAGTGGCATCATGGGATAAGTGCCGTAGTAACAGACCGTGGTTGTCTGCGACACAAGCGTGCCAAAGAGAGAAGTCTCGATATTCGCCCATGCAACACTTCTCCAGCTCGGCGGATACGACGTTAGAGACACGCCGGCAGGTTCTGGCGAGAGCAGACCAATCTCTCTTCCATCTCAAATAGCGGAGGATATGTAAAGTTATTTCGGGTGGCAATCTGGGCAGGCTGGCGGGTTCTTGGATCGTCATCTTGCTCAGCTTGTCTTCAATGTCGTCAGACCAGGTCGCTGCAGGATGGCCTTCCTGGGATGCCACTGCGGCCGGGCTGGCGGAAACGGTAGAAGTAAGGTCTGACATCTCGAAGATCTAGCGCAGCTATGTGAAGATATGTCGGGTAGAGTGGTCGATTATGATCAAGGGGAGTCTTAATGCGGACAGGCGAGGATGAGGTAATAGAGGGAGAGGAAACTTGAATTACATTTTATTGCGAAGCGATTGTGTTGTACTGTAGTTAGTTGGTATTGGGGAATAGGTATTCGGAGGATTGAGAATGTATAACTGGATAGATGCAAGAAGAGAGGCTGTCGATAGTGACTCACGGTTTGACACAAGTAGGTGTGAGGTTGCAGGCAAGTGTTAAACAAGAAAGAGGTAACTTCGAAGGTTTGCCCGGGCACCCATGAAGGTGAGTTTAAATCGGGAGGAAGTAGCTACTAGGCATGTATGTTAGGAATCAATCTATTTAGCAGACAAAGGTACCTAGTTGGGAAGCAACTGAGAAACACCTGCCCTCTAGCTGGCCTACACGTACCTAGCCTTAATGGAATGAAATACCAGCTGAGAATTAGGCGCATGGCAGGAGGGTTATGATGGCAGTTACATGAATAATAGAATAGGTATAGAGGCGCTCAACCTAGAACTCTACCTAGGCAGGCAGACAAGAATTCCTCACACCATCCTTTGCTGGCGCTTATCATATATAGAATATATACCTAGTGAATCGCTCTACGGTCCTTCACGTTATAAAAAAATAATAATAATAAAAATAAAATAAAACAATTTTCTTTGGTGTCCACCTATGTCTGTCTTATTCAATTGTCCGTGAATATTAAAAGCCCAGAGACTGCAACAATAAACATCTACCTTATCAAGTAAGCTTGAAAAGAAGATACGCGAGAGTCACCAGTAAGCGGATGAAAACCAGCGACTTGATAGCCATCATCAAGTACGTTATGATTCGCTTCGTTGCCCATCTGAGAATTCAAACCGGACGAACCGTACACTATCGCGCAGACTAGGTATCCAGGACAGCATGTAATACCCAATGCGACCGAGAAGGGGAAACTCCTCTATGCCAGGAGCCTCAACATAGCGGATCGCCTCGATCAAGTGCAGGCGAGGGTGTATTTTCTCGATATCCTTGACATCCTCGACGGCCCACTTGAACTCAGACCCTGTCTGATTCACTGCCCCCTTACGATCCTTCCGAGTCGCTGAGAGTACTTTGGCATTCATGCAATCGAAATGCAGCTCCCCTTCTTTGAGAACATCGACTAGGCGCTTCAACACAGCTGTAGCATCTTCAGGGGGAAGATATGACAATAGCCCCTCCATGACCACGAGAACGGGTCGGTCGGTCGGGGTTTCCTTGAGCCAAGCATCGCCGGTAATATCAGCAGCAACGAGCCGATAATCCTGACCCGGAAGAGAAGTGGGCAGTACCCTACCACGGAGGGCGACAACCTCGGGGAGGTCGATGTCGATCCAGCGCACGTCAGGTCCCCAGCTGACCCTCTGGTTGCGGCTGTCCAGACCGCAGGCAAGATGCAAGACCGTAGCGCGAGAATGAGCCGCCAGGAATGCCGCTGTCCATCGGTCGTAGAAGCGTGTGCGCAGAGCGACGCCAGCAGCGTTGGTCGGCGGCATGGGCAGCTTTCCAAAGTCGTAGTCGAGCTTCTCCATCACGCCCGTAGCATATGCATCACCCAGGATAGGGCGCTCGGAGGCAGCGTCAACGGCACGGCCCAGAAGCGGGATCAGTAACGTCTCGGTGACGCCTGTGAGATTGACCTTCGTTCTCTCGGCTATTTGCCTCACTCCCAACTCGCCAGCCGGATGCGAAGGAAGCGACTGCGAAGAGTCGGTGGTGACGGACATGTTTGAATTGAGACACAACCCACGAGAAGACACTCAAGGCAGAACTTACCACTCCCCAACATCTGAGACGAGGGTCAGCGGCATATAAATATACATGCTCGGGGTAGTATGCATCTCAATTCAGGGATAGGTTATGTGCTGCGTACATAGTGGTGAAGGGAATCTAGATAACCTCCTTAGACGTTATACTGAGTATTAGCCGTAGTATGCAATCATGATAGGCCATTCTCTTATCGATACGGCGTATTCGTGTTTGTGTCTAGCCGCTTTTGGGCCACTTTGATGGCGAGGGGTAACAATTACTAGAACTTTTGTATACCTTATGCCATATTCCTCGTTTATTACTGGATTTTCTTTTAAGAGGCTTGAATACATGTTGGCCGGTTCTTTGACGCTCTTTAATAAATGTCAAGATGCAACAACATAAGATATGTAGACAGGTGTATTGGATAGGCACAAATACAGCTGAAGGAGCCAGCCTAACCTCAATATATCCTTAATCCAAGGCAGTGCCCAGGCCAGAACCCAGGCCGTCACTAGGTACTTAGCCAGATCAGCTCTCTCGAACTCAGCCTCAGCTGCCCAGTCTCTGCCTTCGTCGCAGGGGCGGTGAAAATGAAGATCATGTCAGCACCTAATCTAGAGACATGCCCGTTTTATGACGAAGTTGAAGATTGCTTATAGTCATTCTTGTTTTCCTTCCGTGCAACGGCACAATGCTTTCATATAAGCGTGTTTGGGATGCGACTGTACCATTAGCTCCCACAATTCAGAATCAATCATGGTACATTACGGGTACGGAAAGGGCCGAATACATCGAGGCGCTGGACTTCTCGACAGTAAATACTGCGCTTCATTTACTTGACTTTGAAAACCATGTTCCGTGTAACTTGACCAGCTGACCGGGTTCTGTAGCATTGTGCGAGCGACCCAGATTGCGGTGATAAAGACGCTACCCATGATGATCACGGGGCAACTTATTGTCGATACGGCCCGCTTGTCGGTGGTGAGATTCTCGACTGGGTAGTTCAACGCGGCACCTATGCGCTCCCTAAGCTTGAGGGCAAGAGAAATGCATCGCCAGGTGGAGTCAGGCTTCTCGTCCTAGAACGCACGTACTACCAACCGCCCAGCTTTCACATTAAGCAGGAGACATACTTGGCCATCGAGAAGCAGTTCTCTCTGCCCGAGGACTCGCTTCTCGCTCTCACCAATGAAAATGGCATGTCGACGTATGTCCTAGACGTCGACGAAAAGACGGGCATGCCAAGACATCTTAGTATGATAATCAAGGCTCTTCAGAAATTTCAAGTAGGCAATTATGGACTCGCCTTCTCCTACGACTTCAACACCAACGTAGCCACCGGTATCCTCCACGGTACGGGTGTGGCGCAGTATGGAGACGATTACGGCTTGTGGAGCATGTCTGCCGCCGCCGAGATCTTCGAGCACATCAAAACCGTTCGTCACTTCTGGGCTCACCCACTATGTCTTCCGATGGTGCTGCTCCAACACCACCTTCTCAGGACGGATCACTTCTGCACAGTCACCCTCAATAACCAACACACATACGTGCAACACCAGCTAGGTGTGGTACGCTCAGGCCGCCTGGCTGGCCAGCAACCTAGGAATATTGCGCTGGATCTACCAGTCCAGCAGGCCAAAGTTGATCTGGCGGAGCTGACAGTTGCCATGAGCAGTTTAATGTTTGATGCCGTCTGGTTCTGCAACGTGACTGACTGGCAGTACTCAACCATGAAGTCCCTCTCCGAACTCCTGACTGAAATTGAGGAGAACGGCATGCGCACAAAAGCGATGAGGTTAATGCGAATAAGGATTCGCTACTTGACTTCGTTAGCAGAGGGCTTGAAAAGGCAGACCATCGGGATGAAAGAGAACGGGCAAGCCGACATGAGCGTTGTGAGTTCCTAGCCCCCTCGAAAATCTCACAGTTGTTTGAATGCTAACTTGACATTAGCTACATAGTATTATCTCCCAAGTCGACAACCGTCTTAACGCTCGGCTGGCCGCCGCCTCTAGCCACGACAGTGCTGCGATGAAGACGCTCGCGTTCCTGACCGCGCTCTTCTTGCCTCCCACTTTCGTGGCCACGATATTCAGCACTGATTTCTTCAACTGGCAGGACAGTGGAATGGTCGTTTCGGAGTTGTTCTGGGTGTATTGGGCATTGGCTGCACCACTTACGGTAGTGGTTGCGGTGGGCTGGCGGCTGTGGTGGAGTTTTGAGAAGAAGCGGTTTGATCAGGATATCAAGGCGGAGATCAAGGCGATTAGTGGTAATGGTAACGTTCATGGTGAGACCATAGCCAAGACACAATAGGTGGAACAATCAATTGGAAATGGCACTTCTCGGCCAGTTCACTGGGTCGACCTTTCGCGTCATTAGAACCATCCATTGCTCCCCTGTCTCAGTGTTTGTCAAACTGCGAGTTGCTGTACTTCGTTCACTACACCCCTTTATCGAGATAACGAAATGAGATATTTTTCTTTTTTTCCTTGAAAACAACGTTAGATGATTTCAAAATACCAAGTGTCACGCAAAAGAAGAGGTTTTACTGATGCGTAGAAATAGATCAATATTCTGGTGCTCATGGTTCAGGCGTAATACTCATTGGAGGGGAAACCCCCTGCAGACCGTTATGATAGGACAAAAGCACGGTAGTTAGTTAGACAGCCATTCCCAGTTCTCTGCATGTAAATACTAAAATTACTATCCAGTACACCCAAAGAGCCCATGCGCGTATTACTAGACAGCCAGTTTTATCCTCTACTACTCTACTCCACTACGGAGGTTTGAGCTCCCCCTATGAGGTGCAGAAAACTTCCAGAATCTACCTATCAAGCTGTAGCGCACTTATAAACCGTTAGCTCCGTGAGGGCTAACGGCATCATTTTTCCTCCGTCATAAGCCTTAATTCGTTAGAATTCTCCATGATGATGGACACTGACTATGCGAGTCTGACACAGTCAGAGAGTCTTATGAAGAGGTTAAGCATAGGCATGGGTTGCACAATCTGTTCTTGTACAGAGAGCCGTAATACCATTGGTGACTATCACTAAGCTAGATACACAACTTCTCGTTGCTCCTTATCCTGACAGAGTAATAGGCGTTCAAAATATGAAGATGCTTTATGAATAGGGTGTTGGAAGCTGGGTAGAAGTGTAAAGATCATGATTTCTAAACCTCTTTCTAGTTATGTTGTGTAGCACGATATTTTTTTTTTTTTTTTTTCATATAGACTCTAGCTTTTTACGCACAACTGCTAACCTAAGTGATTCAACCTAAAATGCGAGATTCGCAGATACATGTGTTTATTTCATTTCCTTTCTCCACTCAAGAACTCTCGTTGCGCGTTACGCTGAGTCAAAAGGGAGCGGTGGGTAATCATAATATTGTCAACCTCCGTTTTCTCCGAGCCACGATTTCGTTCGAATTAGTGTAAGTTTGGACTGGAACCTAGTGTACGGTGATGCAAAGCCCCCGCCAAATTATGATTTCTGTAAGTTCAACCTCTTATCACCGAGCCTTCCACGAAGTACTGTCGACGGGGCATGGAAATCCCCGTTGAACGGGATATAGCTACCTTCTATCACACTAATTTCTGCGCAGATGACTTCTAACTTTATGTGCATCGGTTCTCAGATAGGCGAGGCAGTTATAGGCTTTAAAGAGACACGATACTGTTATGATGTACTATAAGATAAACGAATTTGGTGATTATGTATATAGGCTGAGGGTAGTCTGAGTCTTTGGAGCCTTTGCGCAACGATGAAGTGTTACCGTCCCCCTGTAGTTGGTTCTCAAAATAGACTATATCACGAGCCTTGTCCTTTCGGTAGGTGAGAGTTACATATTGCGCAACTGTCTATTGGGGCACATCTGTGGACGGTGTTGAATCAGAGTCCCAGACGACCGAAATCCGGGTGTGACCTTGTGACGTATACTTTAACATCGGGTCGGAGTGAAGGATTCAAAAATGTTTTGTTCACTCCGTACGGTCCAATGTCGCGAATCTCGGCTTCTGTCCTGGACGGCCCCTGACTATGCTACAACATGTAGGATTTATGAACGCCTATCATGGAGGTTCGGGAACGGCTCAAGCCGGGGTGGGTCCATGACTGCCTGACGCAGAGAAGGTACCTAGATAGTGTATGAATAGTGTGCTGGGCTCTGGCCTCTGAGGATCTTGGCAGAGTATACGGAGTACATATCGCCTGAATGGCGGGATGAAAGTGCCTATCATACAATTGTTGACCATACAAGGAGATACCTTAAGCCCGTCGTATCACGATGGTGACATTAGTGTGCGGAGCTTTCATTAGAACCTTTTATCCGGTACGAGATGTCTGGGCGCAGTGAACGGCACAGCATTACTTAGGAATAGGTGGTATGAGCAAAATCATTCGACTAACAGCGAGTACTTTTCTGTATGGATTTATGAACTATTTCACAGCGTCTAACAGAGCTGGGTACGTCACGTACACATGATTTCACATATTATATAAGCAATGGGAAGAGACGGTGCAATACCGATCCGTACTTACCCAATACTCAGTACACATAGTATAGGCGAGTATAGGGGACCTACTCGTTGGCCATTATCGCTTCCCGATCGCGCTGGGTAAATACGCTAGTACACCAAACTAAAATAGTGGCGCTTGTCGTGGTTCTATGTAGACAGATTTCTGGGGAAAAACGGTGCCGGAATGTGGGCTGGTGCCGGCTGGCTTTTTCTCTATCTTGCTTGTAGGTCCATTCTTTCAAGTACTACTGTAAGTAGCGTACAGACAATATGTCTCTCGGCACTTGTATGCGTCAATGTGATTCAGGTCTGATTCTCGATAGCGCACTTAGTATAAGACTCGGGATCTTATTTGTGAAAACGACCATACTTACGACTCCTCAGTAGGAGGCTCGAAAAGCTGGAGAGACGTGGCCAACCGTTAGAAGGCAATTCCCCCATACTAATTATATAACCACGTGTGATAAATAATCCATTCTTTACATGTCTCCACACTCAGTCTCGTGATAAAACATTTTGGCCATACTGTACCTAGGTACTACATTCTACATAGGGAGGCAGCTGTCGTGACTATGACAGCACCTCTCTGTCAGTACGACACATTAAATGCATTTTGGTTTTGCAGTAGTGAATATGTGTAGATCTGGGTCTGAGAAATCCTACTATTATCGACCATCCGCCCCGACCCTCCGATCAGCCGATCATCCGATCAGCTAAGTAATGCCCACCTGTTACCATGTGGGTGGTGTAAAAAATATCCTAGCATGACTCGATGGCAATTTCCTGCACAAAAGGCTGATATGGGTACAGAGAGATTGGACGTTATTACCTAATCTACTGAGCATATTATATTTGTTGATTGTTTACGAGGCAGACAGGTGCTGCGCCGATTTAATGTTTGAAAAGTAGCTGGGTCACTTGCAGTAGGACTCTGAGCTTATTCATTATACGCCTCGTTAGGATCGGCTTACTCTTCCCGAAACAATCGTATGTATTGCGAGCCTTTCAGCTGACATGGCGTTGTGTTTGGCAAATAACACCAGATAGTCGCAAGCTCAAATCGCAGCTTTACAGGTTCAAGATGGAACTAGTCACAGAGACCGTACCTACTTAGTCTTCGTAATTACGCTACTACCGTACGTGGACCTGTGTACTACCATAAGTACTGCCAAGTCCTCTCGGATATGGTTAGGCCGAGGGTAGTCTCGGGAAGTATTGCACAAGACAAGCAAGGCCCATTACCAGAGCGCTGGGGTCAACTCAACGGTGGGAACTTCCCGATGGAGACAAAGGAGGATCGGCCATAAATAGTTATGTACTACGTAGTATACTATTGTGTAGGTAGTCTAGACACATTTATACAGAGAAGCAAGGCGGGATCGGGCTCGGTCTCAATATTCTACACTATGATCTGTTCCCGAGCTGGGAACTCCGTACGCAATCTCCTGATTATAAATGCTTTCTAGCTTCGTTTTCTCTCCATGCGTCGATCGTTGGGTTACATTTGGTGCCCGGTCCTTCACTCTCAGCACCAATTACTTTACAACGGGGTTAAGCGGACATACTTCTTCGGCCTTCATAAACCTTGCTTATAATCAATCTGTCTCTCTCCAAGCTACGTCCCAGGTTGGGCCCAAGCAACTTTTGGAGAGCATTTTTCATTCGTTAAATTCAATTCTGTGTTCCAATTGCTCACTTCGCCAGACTGTTGAAAGGGATATATCCTGAATCATGTCGGACACAGCTTCGACGGCTACAGCCACACATTATGACGGCAACCAGGATACCGACGAGCATCACCAACTCGAGCGCAAGATGTCGCAAGCAGTTGAAGAGGGGCACGATGCGGATACACCTTCCAGCGCTGGCTACATCTTAGATAAGGAAGGAGAGCGGAAAAGGCTACAGTCAATAGAACACCAGAGGAGGCATTCAGGCGCAATTGCACAACAACATACAAATGATATAGAAAAAGGATTACCGGCCGATCAAGCAACAACAAATGATAAAGAAGAAGACCCCAACATTGTCTGGTGGGACGGAGAAGACGACCCCGAAAATCCCTACAACTGGCCGACAGCACGCAAAATACTTAACGTTGGCTGCGTCAGCTTCCAGACATTCATTTCGCCACTAGCATCATGTGCGCAAAACAAGGCAACCTCCTATTTCTTTGTATGAACAACACTGACCATGTTGCAGCTATATTCGCGCCGGGTGTGCCTCTGGTGTTGGAAGAATTCAATTCAACTTCGCCCCAAATCGCAACCTTCGTCGTCTCGGTATATCTAATCGGTTTTGCGGCCGGACCGGTCTTACTCGCGCCGTTATCCGAAATCTACGGCCGTGTTCCTGTTTACCACGTTTGCAACGTTGGCTTTGTAGCCTTCTCAGTGGCCTGCGCGTTGGCACCGACTCTCAATGCGCTCATCGGTTTCCGATTCTTGGCAGGCTTGTTCGGCGTCGCACCGGTAACGAACGGAGGTGGCACAATCGCCGACATGGTTGCACAGAAGCACCGAGGGACAGTCTTGTCCCTATATTCAATCGGTCCCCTCCTCGGTCCCATTATTGGACCCATTGCTGGTGGTTTCCTTTCTTACGCTAAAGGCTGGCGGTGGAATTTCTGGCTACTGGCTATCATCAGCGGATTCATTACGATTGTCATGCTTGTCGTGATGAAGGAGAGTTTTGGGCCAGTCATTCTCAATAGAAAGACGGAAAGGCTACGCAAGGAGACAGGCAACGAACTCCTGCGTTCGAAACTGGATATTGGGCTCTCGCCGAGCGACTTTTTCAAGCGTAGCGCCATCCGCCCCGTGAAGATGTTCATCAAATCGCCCGTCGTCTGCATCATGGCTCTCTATACCGCGCTTACCTATGGATACCTTTACCTACAGTTCACCACGATGACTGAGGTTTTCCAAGGACAATATGGCTTTTCAACCCAGCTAGTGGGCTTGTCCTTTTTGGGTTTGGGTGTCGGGAGCTTGTTGGGTGTTATTATTTACAGTGCCACCTCAGACAAATACATCAGCAAGAAAGCAGCGGAAGCAGATAAATTAGCAGAGGAGACAGGCACAGAGAAGCAGGGGATGAAACCCGAATATCGTCTCCCGCTTCTTCCCGTTGGTGCCATCTGTATTCCTATCGGCCTCTTCATCTACGGCTGGCCGGCACAGTACAAGGTGCATTGGATCGTTCCCATCATCGGGACTGGTTTCACCGGTATCGGCAACATCCTCATTTTCTTTTCCATCCAGACATATCTGGTCGACGCCTTTACCGTCTATGCTGCCTCTGCTCTAGCATCCAACACTATTATTCGATCCATCGCTGGAGGCGTCTTGCCCCTGGCAGGTCTTAGTCTATATGAAAGACTCGGGTATGGCTGGGGTAACAGTGTGTTGGCCTTTATTGCTATTGTCTTTTTGCCTGTCTCGTTTATACTTCTCAAATATGGTGAGAATCTACGTAGGAAGTATCCCATTAAGAACTTGTAATATAGGGCTCCAGAGAGACCACAAGATTATATAAATATATGATATCTAGATAATAATACTACTGCGAAGTATCCAGATGACAGGTCCTTCCGTGCTATGTGCATTGAGAGTATCTAGTATCATTGAGTCCCTGGTTTAGATGCATTAACGAGATCTTATTGATTCTACATCGCATAATAACCAAACCTGATAACTGGAGCCTCAGCCTCACTCCTATGAAACTTGAATCTACATTACACCTTCAACATGCCCTTTGTATGCTTCTATCCAATAACTTAATACTTTAACCCTCTATTTGTGATTAGGGCTAGGGTAGGAGTCGAAATTGAATTTCATGCCTTTTTTGGATTATGAATATTTGACTACAACTATATACGTCTTCAGAGGCCCTTTCCTTATTACGAGACTAATTGTCATGGCCCGGATGAAGCGACTACACGTAGTCAAACACTCAATCTCTACAGTATAGAGGCTATCACCCAAGCCACGTGATCCAAGGTCGTAACCTGCATCATTATTCTACCATATGTAAAGCCTGTATAGGAACTAAATGATTTGGTACAATACCTAAATAATTCGGTACAATACCTAAATAGGGCTTTACCATATCACGAAAGACTCTCCCATTCCACCATTGTTGCAAGGAAAAGCACCCTTTCAGCTCCGTTATGTATGTGAGGTTACTATCGTCACTTCGCGGCCGTAATCTACGGCCTACTCCCGATTACGAGTCACTTTGAGAGTTCTGAAATATTCTCTTATCATTCACAAACATGTCGCTACATTGCCAACAATTTTTTGTCCGGTTATTAAGTTACCGCTACTGCGGCTTTGCATATCTTATAACCTTGTACTGCTAAGAAAACTTAGACAGAAACGCCCGATCACTCCATCGTTTACTCTGAACAATTTACTCCCTAGTGGACTACTCGTTTCGCACTCTTTCTTTCACATCCATACACTTTCTCACCTCCGCAATATCTACGATCATACACTTATATAATTCCGTGACTTTTACAGCATCTGCAACACTCAAAGCTCTTATTACCGAATAACAGCTACACAAATTGCAGCACTACGGCACTACAATACCCAAAGGTGCACAGCAACGAAGCATCTACCGCCCCTCTAAGTACCATATCCACGTGGGTTATCTTGAAAATCCTATACTTTTGGTAGGCGGAACACACGTCCCGTTACGCGTAAGTCTATAGAATAACTTTCAAATATTCTATATCTCTATACAAGAAGCAATTTCTTTTTTTTTAGCACTCTAATATTACCGACATTGTTTTCCAGCTGGACCATATACTAGACCCGACCTACGAAGCTATACAAAACAGATCCTACACGTCTAAACACCATGGTTCATAACCTGTCTGATCTGAGCGCTACTAGCCTCGCTTCGACGCCACATTTGCGTAAAGATGAAGTCCAACCGCAGATTGTGAGCGAAATCAAATTTGATCGTCCGGGGATTGTAAACTGTAACATTCTTTCCAGGAAAAGCGAGAGAAAAGCCCTTCGCTAACTGAGTATTAGTTGAGACAATGGAAGAGAAAGCTGCAGCGATGTCCAGCAATTCCCGGGCCGTTCAACCTCCTGTACCTTCTCGTCCTCTGGAAACGGACTGTGAAAAAACCCGTCGTATCATGTCCATCCGAAACCTTCTAGAAGCGGTCCATGAGACTCCAGAAGAAAAGGCCGTGGACACATCTAATAATATTGTGACCACTAATTCATGTCTTTCGCTTCAGGACTCTCTGCTCAACACTCCATGTCTGCCTTCTTGGCCCCAGCCTTCTCCACAGCCTCCACAAGTGGAAGGTCACCACTATGTCGCGGCGTCCCACGCCTCCCTCTCTGATCACCCCAAATCATTCGGCGGGGGAGAAGAGAGCCAGGGAATGCAGCCAAGACGGCGGAAGAGGAAGCGAGAAGAATGAAACGATCGAAATGCAATGCTCTGACGGCTAGAGATATAAATCGGAGCCAGTGGATTTAGAGTGCTCTTTTCAGGGATACGATACATACGGCCGAGATTCTGAAAACGGCGACTACGAGAGCAACAATTCGACAACCAATGGTAATAGCTGAAGGATGAAAGTGTCGCTACCGACATGGGATTCTGGGGCTTGAAGATGTCGAACTCGAGTCTTATGAGTCAGCCTGGCTATTTCAGAATTCGAGTTCGAACAGGACACCCAAACCCAGCAGTCACGGCGAGAAAAAAAGGTGACACGATGGAATCTGGGCTTCCACTGGGATGAGTTCTGTGAATCCCCGGAGAGCTATGACGATAGTCGAAGATCTCGGCCGCCTGTAGCCATAACGGATCCTGGCTTGGACTACGACTAACGTCTATCGGTCGATAATATTCCTATCGGCGCCTGAATAAAGTCTGAGGACTTGGTCAGAGACAGACCCTAGATCTGGGATTAAGGCCGGTAAGATGGTCAAGGAGCTCAAAATCGGTAAACACCACGGCGACGGTCCGACACAGCTCAAGGTTAATTGGGAAGAGCTCCGCGGAGCGAGGGTCAATATGACCCGTGGGAAATTCGCCAACAAGTAACGAGAGCTTGGAGATAGGCTCCATCTAACAACATTCTAATGGGGGCGAATAGGTCTTATCTATAAATTTGAAGCTATCCGGACCCCACTGAGATTCTGAGGCTGCATATCAACTCGCCGGTTCTCATCATCTCCGACATTCGCCAATATGCTCCATTCAAGCGAAGGCGGAATAGCCCCGAACGAGACAATATCAAAGACACTCGTTTCCAAGCGCACTTCGATGCGTAGTACGGGTGTTTAAGGCCTCCATATAACCAGTCTGATCATTCCATGAGCGAACGATGCTAAGATACACTAATTGTTGGTGATGGGTGGCTTCTTTCACACGAAAGCCCCATGGTCTGGACGCTGGATTGCTTCAAGGAGGATAGCATAAAAGATTCACTACCAATGACCAGCTACCGGGTGACGGGAGGGTATGGGAACGAATAGGAGAATGAGGTGAAGTATAGGGAGTGGCTTATAATGATAGTACAGCCACAAGGTGGCTAACTCTATGGAGAGTCGAGAAAGGGAGACGGGGTAGGCCGCTTGTTAATGTTCCAATGGCTTGAAATCATAACATCGGGTTGATCTTACACGTCTCATTAGGGCCTTCATACTTTGTGCAGGCAAAATGCATTTGTTGTTACGCGAAAGTGTCTAACACCTTCATGGGCGCTATCGAACTATATACATGGGTCTGTTTCTTGTGACGCATTTGATTATTCGGATTGAATTGCGTTCTCTTGATCATCGGATTCCATAATTAACTGTTGTTTTGACGCATGTCATCAAAAATCACGAGCCCGATGACGTGAACAGGTAGCCTATTGACCAAAGCTCACTTTAGTAGTAGCAGCTTATGTTCGAGAATCTCAAGCCCTGGTTCTCTTGAACATCATGCTCTCTTCAATTGCCACTTGACGATAGTGGAAACTCTGTCTGTCTACCTAAATAGTCGGTCTAATCATTATAGTATTAAGCGGCAAGCTTAACCATCGGCTCTACTTCAGCAATACAAGCTAATCGTGCTACTAGAAAATTTCGGGTTGGAATAAAGCAAGTGCTATTCATACTAGTGATTGTTGCACACAAACTTTCTTTTCATTGTCTCAGTTCGGCTCCTACAACTGAAAAACAAAAGAGGTGTGGCCGATACATCAATGGGACTGTTTTTATGATGATTACATATAAAATCTCGAAAAATTTCACACAATCCGTTATCCTTTCCGCTTCATTACACAGAACAGCTCACAAAAGAAATTCACAGCTCCAAAAATTAACAGCAACAAGTCACCAGATTCATTTACCATTGCTAAATCGAACAATATGCCCTCCAGTAATCCCAAGCCCCCGAAGAGCCCGAGCCCCCCTCCAAACCCACCTCCAGCCCCGCGGCCAGGATTTGCAACTCCTGTCAAGAGTGACAAGCCAAAGGTTCCAATTCCTAAGTAAGATCACAACTTTTTCACCTCTATTGCAAGATCTATCCAACACCTTTTCTTATGAGCACCCAAATACTAACACACAAGATTGTTAAATGCATTATCAATAGAAATAGGAATAAAGTTTTCTCCTATCTTTAACTCCAGTCCTTTTTCTTATTAAGTGAACAAGTTCTTTCTCTAAATGGCCCTCTTAGTTTGATTCTCCAATGAATAGAATAGTAGGAGAGGTATTGATGTACCCGCTGTCTCGTTTCTACCCAGCTAATGTGATCTTAATACTGAATCTTTGCTCTGACACTGGCTGGACAGAATCATCTGGAAATGATTGTGACAACATTCTCGGCGTCCACTCGCCTCGAATTGAGCAACTTCGCAGTTTTCAAATACAGCTTATTTATAATCCACAGCTTTATGTTCTCCTAAGATCTTGTTATCGAGGCTATTCTTGATATTAGCTTCAATAACTTTTTTCTTTTCTGACATTTTGTCTACAGTTGGAAATTAACATATTCTAATTTGCATGGTCGCCAAGTTACAGCTATCAATTCGAATTTGACCTGTGTTGAAAAGCAAGGACATTTAATCACTCTCACCATTGCTGAGGTACGAAAAGTCTGTGGATGAAATCCCTTCAACTAGACGCGACGAGCAACAGGGTGTGCTACGGAATTCCGTAAAGATGAATGGGTGAAATATGTCAGCTGTCACTATTGAACCGGTTGTTATGCTCGTATATAAGCCTGACTTGTCAGTGTTGATTAGTAATTTCAAAAGACGACATAAACTTTGTCTTAACGTATTGTTTGAATAGCTATTACAAGGCGTCAGGCTCGGACATGTAGTGAAACTACGCTCAGGTGAGGTTTTCACTACATGTGTTAAACTACGTCGTTGTTCGCCAGTGTGTCGTATGATACAGAAAAGTGGCTTCAGTCTCTGTTACAACAGCATCACTATCTGATTAGCTGATCGTCGCTGCAACACCCGGCTTCACAGAAATATTCCTCCAATGAGTGTGGAACAATGCTGGAGAGCCGTCCATATTTGTAGAAGTGGGCAATGCCACATTACGAACGAGTAATATATCTCGAGCTACGGCGTCCGTGCCGGCGCCTCGGAGACAGACCGCCAAGTCCTTGGCTCTCTTGGCGATGCTTCAGGCATCCCGGGGACTGGCAACCAAATACCGGGCGACCTAGGCCGACTTGACCCGAATCGGACAAGACGCCCGGGCAAATTGGGAGCGCAACGAAATTTCGCACCGCTCAACATCCACGTGGACTTGGCGAGGATGCGGATCTCTCCTTGCCTGGTGCGGAAGGCTTAGATGCTTGCGTGTATAATACCACGCCTCGTACTACACATAAAGTCCTGTGTCAAATTAAAAAGGTAAACCTGGAGAAACAATATTGAATGGGAAATAAACATGTAGATCAGCCAAGAGCTATGTTAACTCCAACTCTAACAATGCGATGAAGCTGTGTTACATACCGAGCATACGTACGTAGAGATACCCCTTGTTAGCGCAAGTATTCGTCAATTTGGCTTCTGCCCTAGACTAGTTCTTCTTCTGGGAGCCTGTTGCTGTTCCAAAGTAGTAGTCTGGGCAAGTGTTACTTGTCTCCGATGATCGAAAGAACCCGATATGGTGAAAGTTGACAGTCAGGGTTGTGTTCCTAACTAATCTACTTGCCGGAAGATTCGTGTAGAAATCTTCACCCTGGCCTCAAGTGCTGTGTGTTACTCCAGACTGCCTCATGACGCCCCTGAACAGAAGTAAAATACTCCTTCACGCTTGGGATACTATGTTATCATAATCTATATAAATGTAGGCTGTGCCGTCTCTTCCGGAGACAATTTTTCTCTGCTCATCAGCATCAAGTCCTTTGCTTCATCTTCTACCATCGTGATTACAACATTATCACACCATATATCGTCATCTTCTTGCCATTCTCAGCAAAATGAAGTACGCTCTTGTCCTCGCATCTACCCTCGCCCTCGGTGTCTCCGCGACGCCCAAGCCTGCAATCACTGCGGCGCCCAGGGCCCCCGTTATCAAGCGCGACTCGCTCCCAGAATCATCTGGCAGTTCCGCGCTCAGCGACGTGTACACGATCGCAGCGGGCGAGTCATTCGATGGCGGGTTGGTGATGTACGACCGCGGCGTTGACTGCACGGGGCAGGAGGAGGGTGGCGACTCGGATGCCGTTTTCCAGATCGAAGAGGGCGGTTCGCTATCCAATGTCATCATCGGCCCCAACCAAATCGAGGGCGTGCACTGCCAGGGTGCCTGCACTTTGACCAACGTCTGGTGGAGTGCTGTATGTGAGGATGCCTTCACGATCAAGAATCAGGACGCGGGCGACACAACCTACATCACGGGCGGTGGCGCTTACGGCGCCGATGATAAGGTTCTCCAGCACAACGGTGGCGGAACTCTCAGCGTCAGTGGTTTCACTGTCGACGACTTCGGCAAGCTGTACCGCAGCTGCGGCAACTGTGATAACATGTACGAAAGGCATGTTATTCTAGACAGCATCACCGCCAGCGATGGCTCGGCGCTCGTCGGTAAGACAATCTTTTTTTTTCCCCATGACTCTCTTTGGACGTCCTTTCTCCGAATCATGCACGTAGACTATGTAAACATTATAGACGGATAAGTCGGTAGACTAACACCAGTCAAAACTTGTACAGGTATCAACTCCAACTACGGTGACACCGCTACCTTCAGTAACATTGTTGTCAGTGATGTTGATGACATCTGTGTCGAATACGAGGGTAATGACACTGGTGATGAGCCTGAGAAGATCAGCTCGGGCCCCTCAGACTACTGCCTGTACGACGACAGCGACATCACTGAGTCCTAGAAGGATCGCCTCGTTCCTCTTCATCATCGTTGCTTCTCGCTCTCTACTATCAAAAGGACTAAGATGGAACTGTGACAAGTTGAGGGATACTCATCAGAATGTACCTTGCAATTTTCAATTCTCAATACAATACCTATTTTGTCTGTTCTTAACCAGACTACCTTCTCGGCGATTGACATTTTAATAGTATTTGATTACAGAGATTCACAAGGTAGTAGAACACAGTTTCTAGGCATCTAAGAAGCAAGCCCAACTAGGGCAGCGGAACGATAGCATCGCGTTGTGTACCAAGTGTCTGATATTAGGAGGCGATGGAATCTTAGGCTGCAGTATTGAGACTCTCTGACAGCAGTGGATTAGTAATAATAATACATTGCTCACAACCACATATTCTTGGTTTTAATAGATTTCATGAATAAAACAGGATATTGTAGGCTGGACAGAGGACTTCAACTTCGAAGTTGCTAAACTTGGTAAATACAGTGAAGTAGAGTAGGGAGGTGGCTAGTGAAGGATTTGAAAGTCACTTAGTGGCTGACCCATCTAGAGTTGAATAGGGGTAGGTGTTGTGGATGGTCAAATGATGCCTATTCCTGCTGCTACTACGAGATGAGTACTTTTCCTACCTTTATATATATGCGCTCTCCTCTCCGTCTCAATGAATTTCTTAAACCTTAATATATATACTACCTGACTAGTAATTCACACCACATCCAAATAATGAATTAAACTGCGTGCTGTTCATCGCTGTTACAGACACGATAAGCCTGAGCACCAATCTTCATGGTATGTGCATGTTTCTCTTGCTTCATAAAACATGTTCTACCTCAAACTGTCCAGAGAACGTTGTAAACTAACGGTATCTATAATCGTATTATTAACACAGCAATAAAACAGCTATTGACGGAGCGAAAGGCCACATGAGCATAAACTATACAACTCGCTGGCTTATTTCATCATCTTCGATACCGACTCCTAGGCGCCATTGTTCCCCCCCAAAACGATATTCAGAACGTAGACAATAAATTTAAAAGAAAACTGTACACGTTCGCTCTTTCATGATTCAATCATAGGGATTTCCTCTTTCCCTCTAGCAAGCGCTTGCTGAAACCTCTCATTTTCTTCAGCACGAATGCGTACTCTTGCCGCCTCAAGCCTCTTCACTCCAGCATCAATCGTTTCAATATGAACAGTAAGGGGAATCGATGTGGTGTCGGCTAGCAGCTCCGGTGCTGCAACACGATCGCGCAAGTCGCCCAATTTAGTTCGAATGTCGCCAAGATCATGGATTAGGTTCATCAACTGTGTTACAGCTGATGCTCGCTGCGCATCCACTTGTTTTAATAAGGATAGCTGGGCCCTCAGCTTGTTCCGCTGACGATAATTACCGCCGATGATTGTCCATAAGTCCCAAAGCGTCTCGCTACGTTTCTCTTCAACGGCATTGCCACTACGAACGACAAACTCGTCGATACTTTGTAGATGGTCGTTAGCCTTCGAAAGTAGTCGAAGTGTAGCTTGCGCTTCGAGGATTAGAGTTTGAATCTTATCGGACACAAATGAAGTGTGTTCGATGTATTTGTCCAGTATCATTCTTTCGTCGACGGCCTGGGGCTGAAAGGGTGAGAACAGCCACTGTACAACGCCATTTGCCATCAAGGAACCCTGCGCTTCTCGTTTTGTAGCGATAGACGTTATGTACCGAGATGTCCAACGATTGATACTGATGACACTGTCGACGGCGCTTCCAACGTGTGTGTTGAACGACTGAAGGTCGTCGACGATGCGACTAGCAGTATCGATATAACCGTCGAACTCGTATACAAGCTCTTCGCGTGAAGGTAGATCGCTATATTTGACCAAAGTTCGCAGATCCCGCACGGATGCTTCCGCCTTCTTCATATCCATAGGTAGTGAGACGCCTTGCGCTGAGTCTTCCAGAACTTTTTCGAATCTCGATTGCACATTCATGAGCTCGTCGAATGCGACGGGCTGTTTTGCTTTGCCCTTGGAACCCGGGGCCAAAGGGTCATTTGAGCAGAATGGCAAACTAAACACCGAGGCGCCCGGTATCCGGCATATTGGTTGTAACGAGGCGGAGACGGAATGCGTGACGGCATTCTTACTAGCTATAGAAACCCCGAGGGCTATATAGACAGCCAGTAGAATAGCCACGGGCCATTTCGCAAAATGAAGAGCCATTCCAACGACTGACAACAGCCAAGCTATGCAATCGAAGAGAAACCCAGGTACAGAGCGCGTAAAACGCGTCGAAAGATCTGGCGGCTGCGAAGCACCGGACGAATGGCCATTAGTTGGCGCATTTGCCGTCTGTTCCTGTGCTGGAAAATCGTCGTAGGTCTCATTCGACGATTCCCGCCTTGGGGCTCTCCTTCGAACCTGAGGGGGATCATTTGCAGCGGGACGAATGGTTCTTGATGACCGAGTACTTGAGCGCCGCGGACTAGTGCTGACGGGAAGAGTGGGCATGAAGAATTCCGGAACCGGGGTAAGCTCTTTGTCTATAGAAGCGTGGCGTGTGGAGGCCAGAGACGGCTGAAAGGGAGCTCGCAGGATGATTCGATCTTCATCAGCCCTGTCGGCGAAATCGCGAATGCTCTCTTGCGATGCCATGTCTTGGGAGGAAGACGTGAGCTGAGACTGTCCGCTTGATATGATGTTATCTTCAAAGGCATCTTGGACGAGTGTGGTGTCGAAGCTGTCGTTCTCGCCTTCCACCATGCGCCACGAGCCCTCAACCGGGATGTTCGAACGTCTCGTGCTCACCATTGTTTTTACCCAAGCTTTTTGTCTTTTCAAATTCGATCAAGTTTCACTTGGACTCCACGCCAACAACTTTGAGTTATCACCTCAGCGAGATGGGACAATGGGACACGGCTGATCTCACAGGCCAATCTGGGCGAGAGTATGTGACCCCTATAGCTTTCTTTTGTAACAGGGGATTCAGACGCGGCCAGATGAGCGGACAGTTCGTGTCGCGTCGCGTCCCACGCAGAGTTCAGCGACCGTGAAGCGATAGACCGACGAACGTTTATATATGCGTTTGCCAAGACGGTGATGAGACACTTCCAGACCAGGATTGGTCAAACATAACAGGCGCCAGCTAAGCCGTATTGAGAGCTTTCTTTTGGTTCGCGCGTCGCAGCCAAGTCGAGCCGCGTGACTCACACACATCAAAGTAGGCAAGGGAGCAGCAGCTACAGCGGTTTCGAACGCTAAGGTGTCGCGTTGAGGCGGTTGGTTGCCTTGTGAACGAATCGACTACTACACTAAAAATGAAGCACGATGCGGGTTTCGTAGCCGTAGCTCATCTACAGTGGCGTAATATACAGGTAGTATGTATGTATGGACTGGAATGTTGAGCGCCACTTTGAGGAAGTGGGATGACGTTTATGTATGCATGCATGTACTACAGTGGCGATCATAGAGTTGAGCCGGGTATCAACTGTAAATATTAAGGTTCTTAGGTACGCGGGGTCTCCTGACCAACCAATCTGGTCACATGAGATCGCGGTCATGTCGCGCGTGTCCTGCTCTCATTCGATAACGAGGTAACGGGAGTTCTTCGGCTACCTTTTCCATACCTAGATAACGCATTATTCTTATAAAGAATAATATCCTTCTGGGCTAGCTCAGCTGCTTTAGATAGCGTCCTACTAGATAAAGGTACTTCCCAGATAGGCAATCCAGCCCAACCAAGCAAGCGATATCATTTATCCTCCACTCTAGGTTGAATTTATCAACACCGATATAGGGAATAATACCACCTAGCTAGGTAGGTAGGTAGGTAGGTAGGTAGGACATGAACTCGACTGTATCATGACCGACTGGCAACATGCTCTTCACAAGGGCATCAGCCACCTACATTACATCCCGTGTCCCAAGCCAATTGTCTCGGATACGATATACTAGATGCACTCGGCATTTGTCGTCGCAATGGTTTCGACAATTCCCACAATCACGGAGCTGCTCTTCACACGCAACTGCCACAGCAGCAGCTCCACCAATCCCACCCGCTGATCACCGCCAGCTCGCCGTGCAACAGGAGCTGTTCACGACGTCCATCTACAGTCCGGGCTCTCCTATTCTCCTGCCCAACGGCGCCAGGATCTTCAATCGCCTCGTCGCCTTCCTGCGCCAGCAATATGCTCGCTATGGCTTCGACGAGGTCATCACGCCCACCATCTACAAGAAGGCGTTGTGGAAGAAGTCGGGCCACCTCGAAAACTACAGCGACGACATGTTCACCGTGACTAGCACGTCTCCAGCGCGGAGCGACGCCGGCGAGGGCGCCGAAGAGGACGAGTACGGCCTCAAGCCCATGAACTGCCCCGGCCACTGCCTGATTTTCGCATCGCAGCGCCGTAGCTACCGAGACCTCCCCATCCGATACGCCGATTTCTCCCCCCTGCACCGGAACGAGGTCTCGGGCGCGCTGAGCGGGCTGACGCGTGTGCGGCGCTTCCACCAAGACGACGGACACATCTTCTGCAGACCGTCGCAGATCGAGGACGAGATACGAAAGACGTTGGATTTCGTGCGTGTGGTGTACTCGACATTTCGGCTCGGGCCTTACAGATTAGCTCTGTCGACGCGGCCGCAGGACCATTACATCGGGACACTTGAGGAATGGGACACTGCCGAAGACGCATTGAAGCGAGCGCTGGATGCATCCGGACAGGACTGGACGGTCAATGAAGGCGACGGCGCCTTCTATGGTCCCAAGATCGACATCATATTGCGCGATTCGGACGGCAAGGAGCACCAGACGGCTACCATTCAGCTTGATTTCCAACTGCCCAAACGCTTTGACCTGGGGTACATCGCCCCGGCACCCGAATACGAGCGGCGCGGAGAGACCACGACGGACCCCGATGCGCTGAACGAAACCGGCCTCGTCACGCCGGTGTTGGTGCATCGAGCTGTTCTAGGGTCCGTGGAACGTCTTATGGCTCTATTGATCGAGCATTACAATGGGAAATGGCCTTTCTGGCTGAATCCAAGGCAGGTCATGATTGTCACCGTGAATGATAGTCAACCCGTCATAGACCATGCCAAGACGGTTCAGGAAATTCTTATGGGCAGGCACGGTTCTCCGGACAAGCCGGTGAGCCAGGCGACGAACTTCGCGGTAGACTTAGATGACCGGCAGGTGCCTGTTGGAGTGAAAGCACATCAAGCCAAGGCCAAGGGCTACAGCGTCGTCCTCACCGCTGGGCCACGGCAGCTGACTAGTGGAACCATCACATGTGACTTGTCGGGTCTAGACAACGGCAGCGAAGAAGTCAAACAGGGACGTTTAGACATGTTGCCGTCGGATCTACTCGAGATGCTCAAAGCAAAAGCAGACGCTTACTTGTGAATTATGTACAGATAGCCACCACTCCCCTAACCATCTCAGAGGAGAAGCCCTACCAGCGCTCTGTAATGTATATTCCACCATAGTCCCCCAAAGCCACATTCATAGGAGATTAACCCTGAGCGTATTATAAAATACGCACAACAATATCACCACCCGCGGTTAGCCTCACATCGCCGAGAGACAATCCAATGTTTTGATGCAAATTTCATCGGTCAGTCATGAGGCTTGATCATGTCCCACTCGGAGTCGTCCAACTGGTCCAACTAGTCCCAGAATGCCGAGTTATCACTTTCCATGTAGCGTGGCCGGCTAGACGTTTCATCTTCCATTTTGTCTGGACTTCCCACTTCCGGTATCCTTTGGTCGGGATTTATCTGCTCCGGGGTTTGTATGGGCTCTCTCCTAGCATCGTCCAACTGGTTCAACTAGTCCCAGACTGTCGACTTATCCTTTTTCATATGGCGTGGCCGGCTAGACGTTTCATCTTCCATTTGGTCTGGACTTCCCACTTTCGGTATCATTGGGTCGGGGTTTATCTGCCCCGGACTTTTAATGGGCTCCCTCCTAGCATCGTCGTCATTCGTTTCCGAGTCTCTACTAGATCCTCTCCTAGGAGGTACGAGTTAAAATTAATGACCATCAAAAATGACATCTTGGCTGATCTTGCGAAATGCCGGGAAGTTGGTGGGTGGGTGGGGGGAAGGGGCTTAAGCCTTGGGATGAGCTGGTGTATGAACAGCTGCGATAAACGTACAGTCGATCCCGTTCTTCTAGTTTTTCCAAAATGGCAAGCGGTCTTGAGTAGAGATTTTAGTGATGACCCGCGCTCATGGATCGAACCGAAACATACTCTTTCAGCTTATCTGGCACGTTCTCGCCTCGGGCCTCTGCCGCGGCGACCAAATCGCGACGTCTCCTTAATTGCTCCCTGATGTAGAGGACCGTCTCTTTGAGGACGTGTCCTTCGGAGCGTCCATAGCCTTCGAGTCCCGGCACAAGGTCACAGAGACGGTCGAAGCCAGCCCTGATTGCCTCGCGCCGTTTTTGTTCTTGCGACAGATGGTCAGTAAAGACGTCGTATACACGGTGGGATCCAGACCGATTGGAAAGTACCTGATGCGATATGGTTTTGCTTCTTCTCCTCTTCCGTCAAACGTGGTTTGTCATCGGCGCCGAAATCCTGGCTGTCCCCGTCTTGCGGGGATCCCGAGTCATTATCGGCCATGTGTCTCTATGGTGGGCATATATATGTAGAAGCGAGGGCCGGTACTGTTGCGTCTTTGCTAATCGAGAGAAGAAAATACACCATACAAAGAATAATACGAAGTCACTATTCCCTCCTCACCATGGGCCGATTTCTAGCAAATAAAAGTGAATGACAAGCAACAAAAGGAATCAGTGGTCATTGACTTGTGGGATCACATGGTTTGGCGTCCACGGCGGCTCTGACTCTAACGTCACCAATATTCCGGGAAGTCGAATCCATGCGGCGGCGGCGACGGCAGCGTTAAACGGCCAAGAGCTATGTATAGGCGGTAGCTGATCAGGGAGGTATAATTTGAGGCAGCTGGAGATGATGGATGATGCATGTGATAGCTGCTCCACCCAAAGGGTACCCTTTGGACGAGTAGCGTGGCTGGTGTCTGAGGCTTTGGATCCGCTTTCTATGATTACATAATTGGGGAATCAGATAGTTCGGTAATCCGGTACCCGCCCTATACTAGCGTCCCCGATCTAGCCGGGGCCTGTCCAGAATTACGTACTGCAACGCCTAAGGACTAAGGACTGCTACTACCGTACTGTACCTACAGTACGATGGTGGCTGTACCTATCCTACAGTATCATGCACTTCAACTCAAATCAGTCGTCGAGCTTGACGGGAACCACTATTACCCCTACCTTAGCCATTAGGTACCTAACCGATTGAGATACAGATTTGCTCATTGCCCCTACTTACCCGACCAACAATTACAGTTTTACCTGCCTTCTCAATTATCCATCTTCTACTCCCTCCTTCTCCTTCGACCTCACCGTCGTCGATATAGCGTCTTCCGCCCCTCGGTTGTGATCGGGCTCAGTTCTCTCAATCAAGGAGACAATTGGATAGCGATCCGACATAGACTTGAGATCATTATACTGTTTAGGTAGCTGTATCTTCACCGTCTCGACAGCTAGGGAAAAGCATACAGCCCTCCATGGAGAAGTCACAACCCCTTTCTTCGTCCGACGTCCCGGCCGACCCGCCGCCCGCCTACGCACCCTCGGCGACAGAGCATGGCCTTCCTGTGCGCCAGCCGCAACAGCCTCCTCAACAGGGTCGGCGGCCACCCCCGGTCGCTGCTCTGGAGCTGCCTATCCTGAAATACATGCAGACACACCGCGTCATCCTCGCCTCAGCCTCCCCTCGACGCCGTGCCCTGCTCGCCCAGATCGGGCTGCCCGATATCGAAGTCATACCCTCGACCAAGCCGGAGAATCTCCCCAAGAACCAGATGGGCGCCTTCGAATACGTTTCGTCCACTGCCCAGCAAAAGGCCCTCGATGTGTACCAGACCGCCATAAAGCAGGCGCAGCAGTCCAATGAAACCTCTGAGCATCCGACCGAAAACGGCGCGCCCGGCCCCAAGGACCCGGACCTCATCATAGCTGCCGATACTGTCATCGTGACGAGGGACGGTGCCATTCTCGAGAAGCCGTCGTCCGAGCAGGCTCACAAGCGCATGCTGCGCCATCTCCGGGACACACGGATCCACCGCGTGCTGACCGCCGTTTGCTGCATCGCACCCAAGGCGGACGCGAGCTTCCCCGGGTACTCCATCTCGAGCCACATCGAGGAGACGAAGGTGACGTTTGCGAAGGCGGGCGAGGGGCTGCCGGACGATGTCATCGACGCCTACGTGAAGACACGCGAGGGTGTCGACAAGGCCGGTGGCTATGCGGTTCAGGGCATAGGCGGGATGATGCTGGTGGAGAAGATCGATGGCAGCGTGGACAATGTTGTGGGGTTGCCGGTCAGGCAGTGTTTGCAGCTGTGCGAGAAGGTCGTATTCAAACAGGATGAGCTAAGCGAGGGGGAAGAGAGCGACTAGGCGATGCTCCTTGGAATTCCAAAACTTGCTGGGGTAAATAGGGCGAGATCACTTTCTGTAGTCGTGGCTGGTCTAGGACTTGGAATGGTATATACTGGCTTTCAAAAATGAAAACACGTAAGCGACACTAGATATAGAGCATAATTGGATGATGTATGGCATTGACAATCTTAAAAGCACTATGATGTTTGGTGGACCGAGTTACATAACCTCTACTTATAAATGAGTGGTGATACGGCATGATTCTTTTAATTGAGACACCGAGGCTTGGCGTCCGGGGGCTTGCGGAGAGCCGATCTTTAAGCGTTAGAACGAGCCGGAAATCCGGTCAACACCACCCTAATTGCAAAAAAGATGCTGTTTGTAACCTAAAGATAAACTCGCTTCAATTCAAGCCATACCGGGACACGCCGTAGGCATGGAGTTAGCGTGTGTTCAAAATTGGAATGCGTCAGCATTGTTAGCATAGTTGAATTGGGACTATTTTCCCTCGCCAAGTTCCGAACCGCATACCGAAGTACTCAATATCTTGACGGACAGATGGCCAGCTCTAGAGGAGCTTCCCACAGGGCGTTTGCTGTTGCAACACCTCCCAGCCGTTAATTAATGACTTCTCGAACTTGTGATGAGAACCGGATTCGGGTGAAACAGATGCTTATACTATTGCTCATTATTCATCTTTATGAATAATTTCCTAGAATGTGCAGCTATTCAGAGCCCGCGTGTGATGACGGGGACATGTTACCTGGAGTGCGACAGGAGGAATGACAGAACTAGGAGTTTCAGACTGAACTGCTCGTCTTTGTCTGTCACGAATTTTCTGCTGTATCTACAGACATTTCGTAACAACGTGTCAGCATCATACGCTAGCCTGACTGATATACGCCTCATCTTGAGAGCTCCATCCTTTCACGATGCATGCTCATACACGCCATACACATTTGTTGGCATTCGATGAAGCAACTAGGAATGAGAGAAACAGGACACTTCTTTAGACTCTTAGACTGCTTTCATGATATAGCGACATTATGAAAGAATACCTTTCTGCTTCAGCCCCCCGCCTCTACAGGTTAGATAATGCTGCGTTAGCAAGCAACAAGCTACATAGTCTATATAAGTAGTATGTAGTCCGACCTAATCCAACACAAAATCCGGTATCTCTCACCATCATACGCACCTATCTTACTGTTGATACTTCAGATCGAGCAAAGCACAACACATCTCACTAACTCGATATCAGAAACTTGAATTCAATCGATCCTTTACGCGACCATGTTCGGCTTCATGAGATATTTTGACTGTCTATTTGGAAGACGCATTGCCGAAATCTTAACCGGAAGAGCCGAAGATGAACCAAACTCTGTTCCTCGTGAGCTCCCTAGTGAGGGATACAAGCTCGAACCTGTTCCGACAGCTGGCGACTTGTCACAAACGTCAAGCTCTCGACACCAAAACGCTCCATGCTCGTGCCCTTGTAGAACGACCAACACATATAACCGCACAGATCTCGCTGCACTGGATCTCGCTACACGAGACGAGTACCCACCTCGTTATTCTCAACTTAAGCGGATGACACCTATGGGCCGAAGAGGCTTGTTTGACTTCCATTCAACTAGGCCCATCTGGCACAGTAGACTCGGCCGTTACGACCTCAATGTTTTCCATAATGGCGGCATCGAGAATCATCCCGTCGCCAGCCCAAGCCGTGGGATCGGCTGGAGGGATATGCGTGTGATTGAGGCGCTATGGCATTGCGGCATACCCGGTCCCAGAGAGACTGATTGGAGTGATCTCAAGCAGACGATGGGGAATTTGGGATTCGCATTCGAGCCTGGCAATGGTAAATCGAAGTTCCGTGCCTCGAAACCGAGCGATTTTCTTCCAGTCGAATTGATTGGAAAATCGATCCCGGCGCACCGTCCCCATGGAAAGAGAACTGCTCTGAGCCTCCACGAGATGCGGGACATTGGAAGGAGAATGACAGATACTTTGGGGTGGACTGCCGAGACGTTCAAGGACATGTTTTAAGGGGTATTTCCGTTGCCTTCACGAACCATGTCATTCATTAGACCTTGATAGCACACGATGAATCTACTCTCTGTTCCATTAACATCGTCAGGTAGAGACAATGACTGGACTTTAGTAGTGGTTATGGCCAAACTATAGTAACTTCCCACCCCAAGGAGTACTGTAAATACGTATTCCGAAATGATGTGTGGAGTTCTAGTCCTATTTTGAATAAAGGGAGGACTCTAGATATGTATTCTGTATGGTTATGGTGCTTCGTTTTATAAGTCCTGCTATCTTTAACTTTCCCTTTTTTTGTTCTATACGCTTTAAGTTTCCTAGCTTAGCCTTATCAAGGTAGTTTCTCTTAACTTGGTCTGACCTGCCATCAGCTCACCGGGTTCTATATGAGAGCCCGTCGAACTGTTTTACTCGTTCTTCAGCAATTAGTGCAACGGTTTATTGTCAAGCCGAGGCACTACTCTTCTATTTCTAGCGCTGCCTTTAGATTCAGAGCTAAAGCTTCCAGTGCGCGTTCCATGAAAATAGAGGAATAGAACGCTTCGTTATACACTAGGTGAAATGTTATTTTACCCCTGAATGCCCAACAGAATAAGTAACTCTCCCTGGTTAGGCACTCTACCCCTATGCTGATATCTTCAACCGCCAACTCTAGGGTGCCTCCTTTAGGCCCTACGGAGCCGTAGTGAGCTGGCGACACTAAACTCTCAACGGCATCGATGTATGATATGTCAATCTCGCTTCGTATGGGGCCAGATGCAGCGTTTTGCGCCATCATACCCAATGCCTTAATTGCGTACTCCCTGCGAGCTGATAAGAATTCGCGGCTCAGGCCATTTGCATACAACGCCTCGTATTGTGCGGCGGCTTCTTGCCAGGAGGCGCCAGGATCTAACGAAGAAAAAAAGCCCCCAGTATACAGCGCCGCTGCGTACTGTGGCGAGTTATAAGGTGGCTTGAGGTACAGTCGCAAGTTGAAACGCATGGTACTTGTATAGTGGCCCTGCTCTCCAATTGACTGGTTACTGCTGCTGGCGCCCAGTTCAAGGTTGACGATAGCGAGAGATGCATGGATGGCGGAGAGGAGCCTCAGGCCCTTGGATGCACATGCGGCCAAAACTGATGCGTTTGCGGAATCTGAAAAACTGTACCGGATCCCCCGCGTTCCTCTAGGCTTGGTGGTGATGTCTCCGTAATAAGGCAGACCGACAGATCCAGGAACCTTACTAAACGAAGCGAGACAGCCAGCTGCTGCCGCTTTGATCTCTGTAGTCGGCTCCGACGGAAGTTCCAGGACGTCTTCGATGCTGGGTGTCAGACGGGTGATTTCCCTTCCCCATTGGATTGCGGCATGGTCTTCGTCGGCTGCGACGGCCGCAAAGAAGGCGTTCAGGAGCTGCAACGCCCCAGTCCCATCTGCGCGCCAATGTGCCATGTGCAAAACCATTTGGTTTGACTCGAGAAAGTAGTATCCGACGACGTATGGCGTCGGCCTTAGATTGGCAACCAGGTCATCTACATTGGAGTCTGGGTCGAGGATAACTCGAAAAGTTTCCTTGTTCCATTCTTCCAAGGCCTCAGAAGTTGGAACGACGTAGTCTAGTGTACCGATGCTCGCTGTCGCTGCTATGCTGGGATGCGCAAACCGGAAGCTCGCCCATGCCCTGCGAAGCCTCGATACTAGATCACGCTGTTCGGGTAGACATGAAAAAGCGAGAGTACCGGTGGCAGTGATGGACCAGTGCTCTTGGCCCTGAATGTGTCCGCGATCGCCTATCCACTTAATCATGCGCTCATTTTCTCCGATTGACCTTGTCCAATGTCTCGGAGAGACCTCGTGCCAAGGCATATTTAGAAAGAAAAAACGCAGTGGAATAAAACGTCAACATGCGACGTAATATGAAGGGAAGTAGATCGTCTTGAGTCCAATCAAAACCAAATATCCAGTGGTAAATATCCCAATGCGCGAGAAAGTAGCCTATATCTTTTCTCAATAAACCCCCACTGGAAGGTCGCGAGTTCACGTTAGGTCCAAAAAGTGAAGCGCCGAATGGCGTGCAGCGGACTTTCACACCGGAGTTGAGAATTTGCACTCCCCAGTAAGATCTAAACACCCATAACTAACGACAAAGTAGTTGGATTGAATGTAATATGACATGAGTACATCGTTATATCATCGAAACATTAACTATGTCATTGTGAACGACAATTGTACATAGTGCTAAGTTGCAAATACTTGCAAATCGGGCAAGTTATGGATTGGAACGAGACATCGCCGGGAATCTTTGAACGAGAGTTTGGGGGTGCGGAGAAGGTTTACAGCCATATTTCCAGATCCTTCAAGGTACTAGGTCGTGAGCACTGGGGTCTTTATTGCGTATGCACCGTGGAAGTCAGCCAGTCGTTGGCCAAAGACATAGAAGATACGCTGCGGACATCGTGGCTTGCTCTGAGGCAAAAGTTCCCTAGCTTGGCCGTTGTTCCGAGTAACGCAGGCAAGAGATTCGATGTCACGAACGCCAC
This sequence comes from Xylaria venustula, assembly GCA_022578775.1. Classification (NCBI taxonomy): domain Eukaryota; kingdom Fungi; phylum Ascomycota; class Sordariomycetes; order Xylariales; family Xylariaceae; genus Xylaria; species Xylaria venustula. The sequence continues at coordinate 573,845 of MU389328.1, read as the reverse complement.
GACATCTGAAGACTGGATCGCCAAAACGTTCTTCGTCAAGCATGATGCTGATCCCGATGACATTCTGGCCTCATATCCGCTCAGAGACCTACCCAGCATCTACTTCTTTCCAACGCTGTCCCAGATCATGATCCTGTCTTCGCACTGGCGCATTGACGGCATTGGCATGTGCATGCTTATCAACTGTTTCTTTGAACTCGTTGCGACCGGCGTTTCCGCGACTGTGTCCGAACCATGCCCTGCAGATCTAAATCGCGTTTCACCTAGCATGGAGGATGCCCTCGGCGCTTTGGCTATTACTGAATTAGGTCCCGAGCTTGAAGCCTTCGCGCGTAAATACATAGAGGACCATCATCGCAAGGCCGTGCAGAACGGGGGCCTCCCATATCGCGGCGACGCCACATCGCCCCCTGGAAACCCAGCCCGCACGGCGGTGTCTTTTACTCCCACCAGCACAACTGCTCTGGTATCTGCATGTAGGCGGTGGAACATCAGTGTTACGTCCGCCGTCCACACCGCGTTAGCCGAGACGGTTTTCGCGCTGTCGCCGGATTCTCCAGAGCAATACACAGTCGTCCTCTCGGCTAATATGCGGGACTACCTAATGCCCCCATACAATAGCAAGGAGCACGCAGTGCAGACATACGTCACTGGTATAACGCCGACGGTGGTACGTGGTGGTCCGTTCCGGACCCGTGCGTACGAGCTCACGACGTTCTATCGAAACTGGTATAGCGAAAGCTTCGTCCGCGCTCTGCGGCTGGTATACCGGTACCATGCAGAGGCAATGACCAAGCCAACGGCACCCCAAGTAAACGCGGCACCGGCAAAACCGCCAAGTAATGTTTTGCTGAGTAGTCTAGGGGTAGTGGACAAGGTACTGGCAAGCCAACATGGCCAAGGCATGCGTGTTGTGAGAGTGAAAGACTTCCGCTTCGGTGTCAGCATGATGAGTCGGCAGATGCTGCTCTATGTGTGGACTTTTGGCGGAAGGTTGAATTTCTCGATCAATTATAACGATGGGTATCATTCTGCGCACGATGTTCATGGCATTTTGAGGTCCGTGAGGAATGTTTTGCAGAGAGAGCTCGAGATCGAATTGGTGTTGGACGATCAGTAGAAAGAACCTACGTGGATTTAAAGCATAGTATAGGTAGGCTCAGAGGGATACTTCTGTATCATAGCAGTGAATTACTTGCTTCGTGACATGGCAATATCGAACATCGACTTTAAATTCTACTCCTCAATAACAACGAGCGGTGATAGATACTGTGAAGAAACTGCGTAACTATGACAGGGCAGATATCACCGTCTAGAACTAGTCTCCCCCTTCACGCTGAATGGTAATTGCACCATTCGATCTTCTTCGCCAGCAAGAGAGCTGGTCCTGGAAGAGTACCCTTGGCGAAGATCTTCTAACATCCCATCTATGTCAAAGTACCACAGTTTATGCGACCGAGCCGTGATCTCAGCCATACATTTATCCCAATCTGTTCCTGTAGTCGGGTAATTCCACTCGTAGATGTCACAGGCCTCGCGGCTGCTCTTGACCAGCCATTGACTCCGTGGCATGCGGACTTCATCGTAGGCTTGGAGCGCGGCTTCAATCAGTGCGGGGACATTATTAGCTGGATTCGACGCGGAGGATGCGGACAATGTGTTCACAACCAACCCCACGAGCGTGCAGAGCGCCAGAGCATCTTCGACGCCGACGCCGGCGCCAGCACCATGATGAGGAGCAGAGGCGTGGGCCGCATCTCCCGCGATACATAAGCGGCCGCGAACGTAGGTGGTTGCTGGGTAATCGTACGCATCGAATATAGCCCACTTAGACAATTTCTCCGGAAACAAGTCGACGATGCTCCGCGCCGTCGGACCCCAGGTTTGAAATGCCTCCTGCAGGTTCTCGCGCGTGGCATCGGCAGTCATGTTGCGCGGCCCGTTGGCGTCCTCGAGCGGCCAGTCGTCCTCGGTGACGAACGCCACCACGTTGAGCAGCGTGTGGTTTGTCACCGGGAAGTGCAGAATATGAGCATTAGGGCCAACATGCATATGTTGGTTATGCGCTTTGAAATATCCCAGGGTCGGCTCGGCACGGTCCATAGGCACCAAAGCCCTGTACGCCACTTTGTGACTGAAGTGAACGAACGCTGCTGGATTATGCTCTCCTAGAACGAACTGGCGCACCTTGGACTTATTGCCATCGCAGCCAATCACTATAATAGTCGTTAATCGCTGCGCTCACAGATACCCATAACTTCTTCCCAGATGGGTTGACCTACCCAGATCAGCCTCCGCTGAACTACCGTCTTCGAAATGAAGATCTATTCGCCCCTCTGTCCCATTGTCATGATAATCGATCAACCGCTTCTTAAACTCAACTGCGTGTGTTGGAACAAGTTTAACGAGCTCGTCCAGGAGATGGGCCCGATTGCACCCCTGAAATCCCTTAGGACCCGTGTGCAAGAGATCAAGGAGCATATCGTCTGAGCCTTCAGGGTTATTTGGGTCCCAATGGTATCCATCATGAAACCGCAAATTATCATTCGGGTTCTCAACGTTCTCGCCATTGGGCGTAGCAACCGCGTTGACGGCCTCTACAATGGCTGGGTCCAGATGCTCCATGCATGTCATTGCATTGGCCGTGAACGCCACTATAATCGCTAAAGTCAGTAATCCAATATTCTCTTAAATAGTGCTGGAGCTCTCGAAGATTGTTCCCGAGATATTCCGGGAGCTCTTGAGTTACTGGAGGGGGATTGAGTCTGGCAGTAACCCACCGCCGGCTCCAATCTCGCGGAACGAACGCGCTTGCTCGTATATCTTCACCGGGACATTGCGCTTTAAGAGACCGATAGCGGTGATAAGTCCGACGATGCCCCCGCCAACAATGGCAACGTGAATTTCCGGTGACTGTTTCATGGCCATTTGGGTGTTTGACCTATTGGACGTCCGGCTCGCCACTATTCTTCGACCATGAGACGAAACTTAAATCTCCATACGTCAATTACATTCCCATCTTTAGGTCGTCTCATTAGAGAAAGATAATTACATGAAGCTAGCGCTTACGATTCCCGGAGTTTCAGTTCGGAGTCGTCCTCCAACGGCTGACTCTCGGCATCCGAAACGGGGCACGGCGAGTTGTTTTCTTTTGGCGGATGACGGGAATCCCGAATTTATTGATATCATCTGCTGAGAATGGGTTGCTTGTCCTGTGGCCCTAATTCCGCTGCCGATGTCTCTATCGAGGTAGTTATAAGCTAGATTGACAGATAATAGTGTTACCTTGCCTACATTGAGCCTTTCTATATCTACCGCAATGTGTATCTATCAAACCTGTTCGTGAAACAAGGGGGTTTATACATTCCTGTGTCTCTGGACGAAATACCATATCTAGCGTTATACCTCTCCTGCGAATTGTGGTCTGTCTTGTCATCTACAGTTCCTAGCCCAATAATAGAGGATGCCACTCAAGAAACCCCTGATTGCTCTAAAGTAGGGGGGCAAGAAGATCAAACGCCCTTTGAACCTCTCATCCAATATGCTCAACGAGCGATTTCCACTCCACATCGGCACGTAGGGCTTCCAAGTCGGAGCCGGTCAGGCAAGCGATGGCATCACAGTCGCCCGCAGGATTTCCCGGCCACATGACTAAGCTGCCGGCAAAGGGCACGCTCGGTGGCCGCCGAATGAACTCGGGGCGCCCCAAGTACCCGAAGGCAGGGAACAGTCCCGTGTAGCTGAGTACAGACGACGAGCCGATGTCAACGTCGGGATTGAATTTCCCGGCGTACGTGATCTTTGACTTGTCCGGTTCACGGGCGACGAACGTCGCGAAGCTACGCAGATGATACAGGGTACTGGTCTGACGAAGACACTTGCGTAGACGTGACGCGGCGGTCGAGAGAGGAGCTTCGATAATCTCTCCGAATGTCATGCTGCATGTCACGGTGTACGCCATGGCGCCCATGTATGTGGGCGGGAGGCCAGCCAGGCGACGGCCGTCGATTTGACGCCCGAAGCGAGAAACGGTATCCGGACCGTGGCGTCTGCTTCGCACTCGGGTCCAGTGCTTCCAGTAGAATGCGCAAATGGCATCGTCCGTGGAGATGTAGGGCACGGCGGGATCGAAGCCTTCACGCCGGCTTGCCATCTGCTTTATCAAGGCCATTTTGGCTACAGTGAAACGAAACACATGATAGCTAGCTGCCCCGGGCGACGCGAGAGGTTCTTGTGCAGTCAGAGGTGGGCGAAGATGTTGGCTGTGATCTAGCATCGGCTCGTCATCTCCGAGCAAAACCAAGGCGTTTCGCCTATCACGGTTGGCCACTTCAAGTAGTTCGGATGGAATTGCCTCGCCACGCATGGCCGTTGCCACTATGTTGATAAGCCCGCTGAAACCACCCGCGTCTGCGACATTGTGTTGAATGGCAAATGTTACAAGCAGCCCCCCTTGAATGAAATTAGCTTGCACACGTACGGCGTGTGCTGGACTGTCATCTGAATCCTCAAAGGGGACCGGGAATCCCGCTACAGGGGCTAGTAGTTTGCTTTCGATCATCGAGACCGGTGCCTTCCTCTTTCGAAAGTCTTCGTATGCCGGGGCGACACCCTCGAGGTTGCGGATGTCTACAGCCGGATTTGGTGGGGAACATTTCACCAATTTATACTCTCCTGAAGTTCCGGGACCCTTCCCGATGTTGACGATACGTGAGCCCATCCAAGGTACCGCCTTGCGAAGCGTAGTGACAGCATTTGATAGGTCATGAATAATCTTCTCAGAAGGAATTTCATGTGGCCTGGGAAAGAAATAGGTGATTTGTGTATAGGTTTGCAACATGGGAAGCTGGCCCAGCACGTCCTGGAAACGGTCGAGATTCTGATAGTCGTCCATCGTGGACTCACACGTATGTCGTGTCGTCGACCACTGAGGATTTGAGAATAGAGAAGTTGGAAGACCCGCGTATAGGAAGTAAATTTCTGAACTGAAGAAGTCGGCGATTGTCTAGTACTAACATAAATTTATGGAACTCTGATCAAGATTCTTTGCGACTATATGTCAGAGGTCGTGAGCCGAGGAGAAATATACAAGCTGGCAGGCAGGGTAATTAAATATAGAAAAAGAAGGAAGACGTGTGTTTCCCGAGCGGACAATCTTTACGGACCTCACAAAAAACATGTTAAAGCCACATTAATAGATTGCTGCCCTTCACTTATTCTCCAATCAATTTTCTATAATTTTCAGATATCATCAGTCGGTGTTCCTGTTACAATTCTAATCCTCCTTTCTATATAGATATCTTATAGTTCATTATTGGAGAGTTTCAGCGGTCTCGGGGTATTATAGAAATTAAAAAGACCATTCGGATCCCACTTTTTCTTCGTTCGGGCGAGCCTCTCTAGATTGCGCGCTCCGTACCAAGCCTCTGGTCCCTCGTCTCCATGTGCAAAATTGACGTAAACGGCGGGGTGATCAAATCCGCTTACTGCTGTGACATTGTGGCGCGCAGCGTTCAAGAAAGAATCTACAATACTGTCGTGACGCCGATCATCGTACTCCGTCTCCAGCTGGCTATTTAGGATGTGCGAGTCAGATCATTGGGTCGAGTGTCTACGTGAATGGGAGAAATGAAAACTTTCGGTAGCTTACATATGCATTTTGAGTTGACGATGCGGGTATGCACTGTCTTCATCCCGGACCTGTAGCACCTGTTGCGTTGCGAACCTGTGAATGACCATAGATGCTCCAATATCAGGATGAGCCTCACTGAAAGACTTCAGTTCCTCTAAGACTTTTAACAAGGCACCTGGATTGGTGGACCTAGCGCCGACACTGCGCATGTTGACGTGTTGATTCCTACTACAGGCCTTTGTGTCCTCTATGCCAAAGTACGATGTTGCGAAGACAGCCGGCCAAGTGACATCGAGAACCTCAAAGCGCGTGGGACGAAGTGCAATCAGAGGCTCGATATGTCCGGTTGCGACATCAGTCGGTCCAAAAAAATTGACGTTGACTAATAAAACGACCTAGAGCGACGATGAGTTCCTGGAGCACATATGTCATTCATCGATCTTGTTTAGACTTACCTCTTGAGATTTACGGTCGAAATATATCGCTATATTCAAAGCTAAGCGCTCCGACATTCCATCGTCCAGAGACTCGATATATTTGAAAACATCCAAAGCTTTTCTCTCAGTGAAAAAGAAGTTGGCGTTTGTCACATTGCCACCGTTGACGGACGGCGGTACCCTGTATGTTGCAGATGTTATAATGCCGAAATTTGCGCCGGCACCTCTAATGGCCCAGAACAGGTCTTCATTCTCTGTGCGCGACGAAGTTATACCTGTGCCCGCGGCTGTGACTAACTCTACCTCCTCAAGCAAGTCGGAGAGGAGACCTGCATAGCCCTGGTTCGCACTTACACCTGCTCCAAGAGTGGCACCCACGATTCCCACGCAGTAAGCAGTGCCGAGAGCTATCCGAGCTAGAATTAGCTGACATCTCCATGTGCGAGACAGGAAGGCGACGAGACGCACGAAATTGCGCCCCTGCGGCAGACAAAGGTCCGATCAGCTGTGAGAAAGTAGTCGACCCGCCGACGGTAAGTCGTTGGGTCTTGACGTCATAATTTACATGGTTGAAATGGCGGAGATCTATTTGAATGCCATTTTGCAGCTCGGCCATCTGAACAGAGACACCATGACCTCCTCCGGTGGCGAGGAAGGGGATACTGTGGTCAGAGGCTATTTTCACCTGCCCATTGCCGCTCGTCAATTTTCTACTCTTCAAATTCGATGGCATCGCCTAAGCGAGGGATTTGGTTCGCTCACAGTATTTTGAACATCTCCTATCGTTGCTGGTTGAATTGTGGCAATATAGGAGGGGGCTTCATGCGTAGTCCAACGCTGACTAACGTGCGACTCATAGTTCGGTTCTGATGCTAAGTAGATGGCTGCACCGGGCGAGAGAATTGGTCCAAAAAGATGTTTAATGTCTGGTGTTGAGAGTGTGGCTGACGTCGATAGGACCTTCTGCAGCGCTGGGAGGAGGAGCATCGTGAGAATCGTGAGAGTTATGAGAATCGTGAGATTGCAGTGAACCGAATGAGTAATCGCATCTCCTCCCCTCCCCCCCTTTTCCGTCTCTGAAGGTCCTCTATTTGAATATTGCTGATGTACCGGTAATGTATCTAGCCCGCGAGAAGACTCCGGCGTGTGCCAATTCACCATAGCCTTTCTACCCAACGATCCAATCACGGAGTTACAGCGTCTTAAGGAACGTAAAGCGACCGGAGTTTGTCTTGTGGCTTTGAACCATTGACGTCACAGGCAGCACAGTCCTGCATGGGGCCATAAAGATAGTGTGAGTGTAGGAGTACGGTACATAGCGGTCAAAGCTCAGCTCAGTCAGGTCATGTTTGCTTTGTCTTCAGCCACCTCCTACCTGGGCCTACCGATGTGATGTAACTACATGTACCGTAGCCTGCTTACCAGTATAAATCGATAGGCGTAGGTACCGGGTAGGTGGTATTAAGTACCTACCCCTATCTCCTTTACCCCCCTCTCCGTGCTTTGTCCTTCATCCCTTAACTCCAGGGGTTACACTACATGTCTCTCTCTCGCTTTATTTCCGACGCGGCGTTGATTGGGCTTCGATAAGCCCGCCATTTTGTTCTACCATCCCCTAACTCCAGCTCGGGTTAAGCAATGACGGCCGGGTTAAGACTCTCATATGCCGTGCGATCTGTGCTATAAAGAAGCCTCCTCCATGCTCCCGTCTCCCGTACAGTCGTCTGAACTTGCATTCAGAGCTTTCACCATATATATTGTATAGTCACGGATAACATTTCACATATTCAATATTCAATATGGCGCCATCCAATACAGCCGCTCAGCTTACCGCTGTCCGCGCACACCCGTTGGTGGTCCAGTCTGTGCCATATCCCACGCCAGGGGAGGGTGAGATTGTCATCAAAGTAGCCGCAGCCGCCGTCAACCCGAGTATGTTACCCCTGAAGTCATTTGCTTCCCAATTTGGCTACTTATAAGTCAATAATCTCCTATGAAGGGCAACCAACATGTCTCAGGAGAATGCTGAACCCCCGGAGCTTCTCAATCTTTTATCCTGAGGGAGTCATTACTGACTCCGGTAAACTATAGTGGACTGGATGATCCAGACGCTGGGCGATGACCTCTTTCCATGGCTCCAGTACCCTCTCACGCTCGGGAACGATGCCGCTGGCACCGTGGTCGAGGTCGGGGCCGGCGTCACCAAGTTCAAGGTCGGCGACCGCGTCGTGGGACTGAATGCCGCATTCAACGCCCGCTCCGGCGCCTTCCAGAACTACTGTGCCCTGCAGGCCAACATCACCACCATTCTTCCCGATGATCTGAGCTTCACCGACGCCGCTGTACTGCCGCTCGGTCTGAGTACTGCCGCCCCGGGCTTGTTCCAGAAAGACTTCCTGGCCCTCGACTATCCTCGCGTCGACGACGTCAAGCCAAACGGCAAGACGCTCTTGGTCTGGGCGGGCGCCTCCAGCGTCGGATCCAACGCCGTGCAGCTGGCCGCCGCCGCGGGCTACGAGGTCATCACCACCGCGTCTCCCAAGAATTTCGACTACTGCAAGAAGCTGGGCGCCTCGCACGTCTTCGACTACAACAGCAAGACCATCACGCAGGACCTGCTGAAAGCATTCGAAGGCAAAACGAGTGCCGGCGGCTTCGCTGTACACCCCGCCTCGGCTGACGTTGTTTTCGAGGTCGTGGCCAAGAGCAACGGGGCCAAGTTCGTCGCAGCCGCGTTCCCGGTCCCGGAAAAGGTGCCAGAGGGGGTCAAGGTCAGTATGATCTGGGGTGGTAGCTTGAAGGACAACGAGGTCGGGCCCTTGATCTTCGACGAATTTCTTCCCGCTGCGCTGGCGAAGAAGCAGTATCAATGCGCGCCTCAAGCTGTCGTGGCGGGGCATGGGCTCGATAAGGTTCAAGAGGCATGGGATCAACTCAAGAAGCAAAGTGCTTCCGCTAGCAAGCTTGTAATTACTCTCTAGGCACGTCACGATGGGTTGTTCCACAATTCCTAGTCCGGGTCACAGAGAACATGGCCACTCTGTGGAGCGGACAGCGTTTCGAAGATATTCGAAGATACAATCTGTAGGGAAAAAGTATCTGTCTGATTTTATCAAATTGCTAGGTATTCAGGGTTGCCGGTCGGCCAAAGGCCTCTGTAGACTCCGTTACCAAGTAACAACTCATGTAGTCAGCTAATGCTAGTGATCACAGACATTGTGTAATAGAAAAAAAACCCGTCCAAGATCCAATCAAGCTCTATTGTCTATTTCAATACTCCAAAGTGCACGGGACTGAGAAAGGTGTGCGCCAAGCTCCTGTGAGAAACTCCGGCCCGGCATTATATAATGTAGCGCAACAAGCAGACAATCTCGGCTAGCTGAGTGGCTTGAACCACCCTATAATATGATGATCGCGCCCCCGGCAGTATACAACAGGCGTTTAATGCCAATACGAAGCCTTGTCGCCAAGGGAAATGTTGATTCGTAAAATTCGGTACAAAAATAAAAAGTAGAGGGGAAAAAGTAGCTGCTTACCATCTTAGGACGAGACATGACAGGGATTGTCATATACACGAATAAAGGCCTTAGCTGTTTGACGTTCACAAATTGTCGTCACAACGTGTAAATACGACCACATATGCGACCCACGGACGATGGAATCTAATGAAAGTACTCGTCTATTGCAGGCTGCCCGGGAGGATGGCAGCAACGACATTATCGTCACCTGGGACGGCGACGATGATCCAGAGAACCCGATGAATTGGCCCCCAAGAAAAACCTGGTGGCATGTCACCCTCGTGTCTCTTCTGACATTTATGGTGTAAGTTGTGTGAGGATTCCCGAACACACGTCGCGCCCATGCCCTGCCGTGTTGTAAGCGAACTGCAGAAATGCTGATAGCTAACGGCTTCAGGCCACTCGGCGCGACCATGTTCGCGCCCGCCATCCAGAAGGTCATGGAAGATCTGGGATCAACGAACGAGATGGTCGCCTCTCTCACCGTCTCCGTGTACATACTAGGCTGGGCCCTAGGCCCTTTGCTCCTCGCGCCCTTATCCGAGGTCCAGGGCAGGCTGCCCTTATACACGGCGAGTAACGTTCTATACGTCGGCTTCACAGTCGGCTGTGCCTTGGCACCTAGTGTCGGGGTTTTGGTGGCGTTTCGCTTTCTCGCGGGAGCAGTGGGCTCGACGCCGTTAACCATTGGTGGCGGAACCATCTCCGTGAGTTACCCCCGGCGGCGTTTTCTTCCCTTCCAAGTTAACTGGGGAGCTTCCGGAATGTCCCGGGAGTATGATTCAGAAGCATCCGTGTTTCAAGAGCCCCAGAACTGCTAAGAAGAGGAATTACTGACTCGAGCGGTGTAGGATGTGGTCCCCGTCCAACGGCGCGGCCTTGCCCTGTCGCTATACATGTTCGGGCCGATCCTAGGCCCATCAGTCGGACCGCTAGCAGGCGGCTACCTGACCGATACCTTGGGCTGGCAGTGGATTTTCTGGACGATAGCGGTCGTGGTACGTCGCAAAGCCCATGATAAGCACGGTATACTGGTGTTCCACTTGGCTGACAAACGCAATATAGTACGGATGCTTGACGATTGCGCAAATGCTCTTCATGCGCGAGACCTACCCAGCGGTCATCCTCGAGCGCAAGACGCAACGTCGGCGACAGGAAACAGGCAACTCGGCGCTGCGCTCGGCGCTAGACAGCGGGCTCTCTACGCGGCAGGTGTTGGTGCGAGAGATCCTGCGCCCAGCCAAGATCACGGTGCGATCACCCGTCAGTGCTATGTTGTCGGCCGTGTCGGCGTACGTGAACGGGGTCGTGTTCCTCGTGCTCACGACCGCGCCGGTGCTGTTCGCAGGCGAGTATAGCTTCTCGGCACGCGACGTGGGGCTCGCCTTCGTGGGCTACGGCGCTGGCAACCTGGCTGGGCTGGCGGCGTTCACGCTGACGTCGGATCGTTATGTACGTATGAGAGCGGCGCGGCACGCCCTGCGCGCCGAGGACAGGCTGCTCCCGGGGCTCGTGGCGACGCCGCTGCTGGCGGTTGGGCTCCTCGGATACGGATGGAGCGCTGCGTCACACGCGCACTGGGGCCTAGCGATAGCAGGCTCAGCGGTAATCGGGGCTGCCAACGTCCTGTTCTTCTCCGCTGTGGTCGGCTACTTGATCGATGCGTTTGGCACGTACGCGGCCAGCGCCATCGCTGCCAACGTTGTGCTTCGCAGCGTGGGCGGCTCGGCGCTGCCGCTCATAGGCAGTGGCCTGTATGCGGCGTTGGGCTGGGGATGGGGAAGCTCGGTGCTGGCACTGTTGGCTGCGTTGTGTGCGCCTGTGCTAGTGTATGTGTTTGTGCGAGGAGAGGCCATTCGGGCCAAGTATACGGTACAGCTCTGTCCTTGAGAAGTCGGCAGGGGCAAAGACAGGGGGCATGTACATGTAGCTACCCGTGTAGGTAAGTACATACTTACCTACTTACCTACATATTATGTTAGTGTAGAGTCGCCTGCTAGGCCACCTGAGGGTCCGGGGCATGCAGGGTCCTACCCGGGTAACAGTGGAGATTCGAACTTGATCGTGCCGCGCCACCACCTTTATTGGGCTTACGATTTTGCTCTAAAAAAAGAGGTAGGGGCATCTAGCTTCCCTCCACAATGATTACTGCTCCTACAATCAACAGTTTTTTACTTGCAGGCAGACTATGTTCAATATGCAGAATATTCTGGGATTATTAGGAAAGTTGCGGTAGCTCTATTACGTAAGTCCCTACAATTATTTGGTAAGCTGCCAAAATGATACCCATCATCAAGTTTAAGCGTACTATCGATATCTGACAGACACAACGCATCTACACGATTGAGTAACATCTGAAGCATTCATTCAGTACAGGGGATTCCCCGCACCAAACAATCCATGGCTATCCCATTTGGCCTTGACCCGCCGCAGTTTCGGGAGCTTTGACGGCCCGTACTGGGCCGCAACACCCTCATCGCCAAAGTCGTAGTTGAGGTAGACATGCGGTTGTGAAAATCCGCTGGTGGCCTGCAAGTCGGCTCGAACCGCCCTGGACATGGCGTATACCTCCGAATCCAACGCAGCATCTGTATAGATGTTATCGAGAAGCCTATGACACATGACCATCAGTCAGACAGGTACCTGTTTCTAGCGCACCGTCGTGCGCTGGGAAGATGAAGAACATCGGCCTATCTGTCCTGCAGGCGATGGGCGAACTTACATGTACGTCTCCGTGTCCCTCCACGCATGCGCCGTGGCCGAATCCGGGACTTGGCGCACTTTAGCACTGCTGTACCGCTGCGTGAGCAAGACGCCGCGATACCCTGGGTGCGTCGCGTAGAAGTCGACCATGCGTGAGAACACGTTCTGGAACGTGTCGACATTAGTTTTCTTCAGCCCGATGGTGAACGTGTTGATGCGCGCGCCGCTCGTGCACACGCCGGTGGACAGGGTAGAGTATAGCGCGGGCGTCGTGAGAACGCGCACAGACGCAGACGTGTGCTGGAGCGCTTGGAACCGGTCCAGGTACGGCTGGGCAGCAGCCTCGGTCCCAAAGTAGATGACGTTCGCCGAGATGCTCGACAGATTGGTCGTGTGGTTGTACGAGATGCTGGCGGTGAGTGCCAGCGCCGGGGGGAGAGCGTCGCCGTCGAATGACTTGAACGTCTCCCAGACAGAAACGTTGGCAGCTGCGGGAAACACAAACGACCCGAAGACGACGTTGCCTTGATTGGTCTGGTCGTAAATCTCGTATGTGGCTGAGGTGATGATGCCAAAATTGGCCCCCGCGCCGCGGATCGCCCAGAACAAATTTGGATTCGTCGTTTCCGATGCTGTGACGACGCCTCCTGCTGCCGTCACTACGCGCACGCTTCGGAGAGAGTCGAGGGTCAGGCCGTGCAGGCCCGTCTTGACGCCGATGCCACCTCCTACCGTTGCTCCTACGGCGGCGACACAGTTGGCATTGCCGGTGGCTGGAGTAGCAGTTAGTCCAGGTGAGTCCAAGGCGAGCATCAAAGGTGATGAACGGGTTAGGGAGTACCACGTACGAAGTTCTTTTCCTGCGTCAGTTAAGGTCTGGATTAGATCTCCAAATTTGACTCCTCCTCCGATCGTCACGCGGTTGTTATCTGCATCTATGGACACAGAGTTGAAGCGGCCCAAGTTGATATTCAGTGCATTTTGCACGGTTCCATAACCTAGTCCAGTCCCATGGCCGTTATTTGTGGCCAGGAATGATATGTTGTGTGCCGCAGCGATGCGAACCTATTCGTTGATTCGGCCTGAGTGAGCCACTCGTGAGATAGAGGAACGACACAGCTTACAATTTCTTGGATATCTCCTTCCGTCACCGGCTTGATAGCAGCCACAAACCCCGGCGCTTCCCAGGTTGACCAGCGCGGTGACACGACAGAGGAGAAGTCAGGGTCGGCAGATGATGCAATCAGCGTGCCCTCGGACAAATACGGTCCAAAGAGAGACTGTACGTCAAAGCTGGCTACGTAAGCCGCCGCTACCATGGGTAGGACAAGAAAAACTTGGGTTTTCATGTCTGTAAACAGGTAGATCGGCGTCACTTGGCTCACTGGGTAGTGACTCCAGGGGGAGCATGTTATAACTCGGACTCATGCGGGTATTTAAGGAATAGTACATAGATTCTAAGCAGCCTTGGTACTCCCACGTATTTCTGCGGCTGAAGCCAAATCATGTGTCGGTCCAGGTCCAGGTACAGACAGACGGTTAAGGCTGGGTAGGGTCTCTGCGTGAAACCCCGGGATGTTGAAAAGCAAAAGTCGCTTACCGAGAATCTTAGCGCTTACCAATAGGAGGTGGGCTGTGACTGCAACAAATGTACAGATAGATGGGCGCTCTCGGCGAGGTGTTGATATGAGAGTAGAATACCTAATCCTCTCGGATGCGTCTGATATAAGCCCGGAGTTGTCACCCCGCGGAGAATCTGGCCGGGCCACAAGGCTGATCAGGGTGGGAGCTATTAACCCGCCCACTTCATATTCGTTCACGCCCCGAACGCACTATGTTGTGATGATATGATGATTGGCCACATGTCATGCCGCTTCAGCGTCGTAAAGGGCAGACAGAGTACGATGTATTCATCCCATATCATTCTAGGTGGTAAGGGAGAATGGAGGCATTGCGAGTTCCGACTTTATGACGTATTTCGTACTCTGCTTTGGTGATGTTCTCCCGAACGAGACAAAGCTGGGCGCGGACAAGAAGTTTAGATGTCTCAAAATATGAGCTGGTCGCGCGAGTGCGTAGGTTGAACAAAATAATGAGCAAGATGATTGCAAGCAACTATTGAAGTCTGCCGCAACACATTCCCACAATATCGAATCCACGTGTCTTCGTAAGTCTATCTGCCTAAGATCAGAGGGCGCCCGAGCTTCAATGCCCCCTACTACACCTTACTTGACATCTTCAGTCATCAGTATAAAACCTCAGGGGCGGCGAGGTGCTACACGTACATCTAATGCCTTGTGTTTCGGTTGTGGCTCAACAGCAACATCCGGACCAGGTATTTTCGCATTTGCCTTTGCCTTTCGAATGTCTTTCCAACCCATACCCCATACTACGAATACTGTCAACGCACCGATAGCAGTGGCCAGGTAGAAAATCTTGTCGATGCTGTCCGAATACGCTCGCAGAACGCTGGGCAGATATTGAGCTTCCACGACCTGCCGAAACCCCGTGACACCAGCATCCATGACAGCCTGCGCATCTACTAGAGGAGCCTTCCTGTGTAGTTCGGATAGAAGACTAGTGCTGAAGATGGTATTGTAAAGTGGTAGGAATATCGTTGGTCCTAGAGACTGGGCCCAGAAGATAAACGCTGTCGCTATTGATATTTCCCGGGGTGAAACCGAGTTTTGAGTGTTGACAAGCGCCTGGTTACGTGCATTATTAGCGTTAATATTGATGTCGTAGGAATATCGACTGCTTGACGAAAAGTCTGACCGGCTGGGGAATCCATACCATCTGTACACCACAGCCTAGACCAACGCCCATGATAATTTGATAGCCTATTCTCCGAGCGATTGATGTGTTTGGCTGTAGGGTCGTGAATAAACCCGTCGCAATGGATATGAGAATCCCCGAGACGGTGCCAAAAGGGGGGATGAATCCCAGCCTATTCACTGCAAGTGAAGCATCTAGTGAGAAAGATAACTCAGAATATCGCGTGCTGCATGCTAGACTTACCTAGGAATCCGCATGCTATTCCCGTGACCAGTTGTGGTAGGATGGTAGGTAGCAAGCTAACACCGCTCACCACTGCGTTCAGATTCTCGACAGCCTGGAAGTAGATAGGCAGCCAGTATGTCACCGCAAAGAGGGTTGAGATCACTAAGCCGTGGAATAAGGCGCCTGACCATACAGTGCGCCGTTTCACGAGAGAGACTGGGAGCAGCGCGTTCTCCTTTCTGTAATAATTCCAGACAAGCCAGACAATGAAGTTGGCTCCAGCCCCGACGAAAAGACCTATCACCCGAGGCGAGTTCCACGCCAGCTGCTCGCCGTACTGAAGAGCGAGGAGCAGTTGAGTGATGGCTGGTGCGAAGAGAGCAAGGCCAAATAGGTCAAGGTGATGGTGGATTTGACGTAGAACTGTCCAGGCATTGTCCTTGGGCACCTGTTCGGGTATGTGGAGAAACATGATCGGAAACGCTACGAAGGCACCTACCGGGAGGTTTATATAAAAGCCTGAGCCAGTGGTCATGTTAGTACCCGGTTCATTCACACCAAAGCGCGGCGTCTCTTACACCATCGCCATGTGTACCCGGTTGTGAAAGCACCTCCAATAACAGGTCCGGCGATGTTCCCCAGCTGTGCAACTAGACTAGTATTAATATGATCATCATTCTTCATACCCAGAATATGGCAAGTCGCAGTGACATACTTCCCATAAGTGCACCTATTAAGGCTGTTGATTTCATGGTTCATCAGCATTCAGATGCCTGGAGACGGTTCAGAGGCACCTACGAGGTCGCTTCTCAACAGGTACACAGGCAGAAATAATAGTGAACGCGCCACTGATGACTCCTGACGAACCAGCTCCCGCAATGGCACGGCCGACTATCAACATCTTGGAGGATTGCGCAGCCCCGCATAGAGCTGAGCCCAGCTCGAACAGGGCGAAGAAGAATAACCAGGCCCACTGCAGAGAGTCGGTGAGTTATCATTTGAGCATGGATTTCCATTGTCGATGCCAACCTTGAGATTAAAGTACTGGAAGGTTTTGCCCGAAACGAGTTGCAACGCAGCACTGTAATCACATGTTAGAATCATGTCTATGATGCATGGGCATCGCAGGGGGCGGTTCTTCATACTTCCCAAGGGTATAGGCACTCCCATACCATCCAACGTCGCCAAGGGAATGGAAGTCATCGGTTATTCGAGGAATGGCCTTGGCAAAGTGAGCAAATGGTGGCCGGCGGAAGGGCCTTGGTTGTCTTACCGTGCTGACGATGGAATTGTCAAGAAGCACAAGGAACGAAGCAAGAACAACGCTAATCATGTTAACAACTAGTTTGATCCCCGTGAGATGCCCCTGGATTTCCGTTGTAGCTACAACTGGTTGTTCTACAGTCTCGCCAAGGTCATAATCCTCGCCATGGTGTTCGTCAAGATGAGCCCGTCCCAGCAGCTCTACAGCGGATGAATCTGCACCGTGCGAGGACTGCATCTCCACGGGTATTCGAATGTATCGCTCCAAGTTCAAGGTCTCGCAGAGAAAAGAAAAGAAAAGCGAGACAATGAGTGAAAAGGGGTAACAAAAATAATATCTATATAAGAAAATCAAATAAAATGGAACGAAGGTGCTTATGTCAATCGAGACAAAAGTAGGTAAACATTCAGCTACCTACAGGTACCTACAAGAAGATAGCGAGTCCTTATCGTTGTAGGATATTTACTACTTATTTTCTTTTTGCATGCTTGTAAGATAGTACCTACCGCAAGATTCTCCCAGATAAGCTGCTAAATATTATTTCATGAGGCATCCATGCGTCCAAGGCCATACTTTTGGGAGAAGGGTGGCCGTACAGGTCGATGTACCTACCACCTAGCTGGCAGGTTTGTTTTTGAACCGCACTGGCGGGTTCCGTCATGGCCTAACCTTATTTACTACGTAGCTCGCTACCGTACTAAGCCCTACCTGGGCTATTAGTGCGACCTCATCCTTTCTGTGTTACCCACTATCTAGACCAGCAATAGACTTAGCTCCGGTAAGCTAATCCCACTAACCCGCAATTCCCATCTTTAGATCTGATCAGGCCACCTTTTAGGGTTACTTTATGTAATATGTACCTACTTTAGGTAGGTACTTTACTTAGGTATATGTAAGTACTTACCTAAGTACTTACCTAAGTACTTTCATGTATCAGCCACCCTTCGTTGGGACAATAGGTATCCTTCAGCCTACGAGTACCGGTACTCTACCTCTCAATAAACAGAAACCTTCCCTGTCGCAGTTCACCTATCTATCAAAGATGGGAAATCTCACTTCAAGCAACGAGGAGGAAGGACACAATGAAAAAACGGGACTGAAAGGCAAGCTGTGAGGAGATAGTCCTGCACCCTCGCCGGATCACCGCGAACATAAGTCCCCGGCTCAAATCGCCGGAGCTTCTCCAATCTACAACTCCGGCCCCTGAATCTGAATTCCGGTGCTCAATCGTCACATCCATTCTTTATCGCAAGCCTTGATCGATGGACAGATTTTATTATAAGCACTTCCTGTAAGCCCGTTCAACCTACGTCACATCTGGCATCCTCCGAAACTATCCAACCAATTACCACCACTCAGGCACCCATGGCAACCGATTCGGTCAGAGCCCCGGCTGTCTTAATCACTGGTTGCGGCGCGGGTGGCTTGGGTTTTGCCTTGTGTCTCGCTTTCGCTGAAGCAGGCTATTTCGTATATGCTACGGTCCGCGATCCCACGAAAGCTGAAGTTTTAGCTCGTCTTCCTTCATGCGAAGTCATCGCGCTAGATGTATCTTCGAAGCCCTCGATTGACGGGTGTGTCAGCAAAATCCGCCAGAAGACGCAAGGCAGGGGCTTGGATGTGCTTGTGAATAACGCTGGGATCGGCTTGACTGCACCACTGCTCGACACTTCCATCGACGATGCCCGCCAAGTCTTCGATGTCAATGTTTGGGGCATGTTAGCAGTCACGCAGGCTTGCGCACCACTTCTGATCAAGGCGAAAGGGGTTATCTTGAATATTTCTTCAGTGGCTGGCGCAGTCCGTCTGGCCTGGCAAGGCATGTGTAACCCTCCTTCATGGCGCGTGGTCTCGTGGCACACGTGTCGCAGCTCAGCCTTGTTACTTTATTCTAGCCTAAGCTGACCGGTGGGTCTGCTTACAGGCGTCTACAACAGCTCTAAGGCTTCCATGACATGGCTCTCGGAAACATTGCGCATAGAACTGGCACCACTTGACGTGCGTGTAGTGACAGCCATGGTAGGCGAGGTGGCGACAGGGTTCTATGAACACGCCGCACCGTTTTCGCTGCCAGATAGCTCCCCTTACAAGGCAGTCGAAGCGACGATTAGGAAGCAGAGCACTGGTGAGCTGCACGCCCGCAACTACCAAGCGGCAGATGTAGCACGGAGCCTCGTTAAGGCGGTGACAGAGGGTCGTAGTGGGCAAATCTGGCATGGCGGCATGGCGGGGACGGCCAAGTACGCATCATGGTTGGTACCCAAGGTCTTCGAGTGGCTACTGCATAGAAACAGGGGACTGTCTGATCTAGGACGCCTAGAAAGTTCGTATGTGGCTGCGTAGCGCTGATTCCTTCGATGTAACGAATGCAGGTCATAAATTCTCACAACATAGAGCTATGCATCAAGTGCAACACATAAGATTGAATTAGAACCCTGATTTGCAATTCAGAGACGAGATTTAAGTTTGCCCCAAGGTTTCCACCTCAAGTGAAACAAGTAATGGTACGACACCTACACAAGTATTCCCCCGACCGACATATTGCTACCTTTGAGATCCATGAGTGCCTCAGCCGCAATCTCATCGACGGGGCAGAGGACAGAAGGCAGGGCAAGCCGACAGAACCCCGGACCAGCATGCCAACAGTGTCGGCTGCGCAAGTATCGCTGTGACCGCCGGAAGCCTTGTGGCGGCTGTGTAGATTCGGCGCTCGTATGTGCTTTTGATACAGCGCCTCCCCAGCGAGGGCCGAAAAAGGGACACCTTAAGGTTCTAAAGTCTCGAATCGGTACAGACAAGTCCGCCTGTTGACAGTACATCAAATGGACTGAAGAATTTTGAGCTGACTTCTTGAACTCACAGCTGCTCTTGAGCGACGCATGGACGAACAGCCAGGGGAGAAAGATGACTTGGACTATACAGAATCAATAACAAGCTGGGCCGAAGCACAATTTGGTCCGGATGATCAGTCGGAAAGCCAACCATGGGATGGGAACACGATCGCAGTCACGCAAAACTCCACCTCGGCTAACATGGCGCCGTATCCCGCCGGCCCTGTAGAACCACCCGCCCCAGGAGCTTCCGTTGTACAGCAGAAAGACGGACCAGGAAATGACCCCGAGATCCGGGTAGCCGTTCCGCCATCTTCTATGGACTGTACCTTGATTGCCGGCCCTGTCTCTCATCTACTGCCCCCTTTCAATCCTGCTGACACAGTCACAACCCCTTTGGCACGTGCCGATCTGTAAGAAAGCCCCTGACTCATAGAAGACACCAATAAACTCACCAACTCACCCACCAAGTAGAGACCACATATATTTTGAGCGTGTCTACATCTTCATCCCCTTCTTACAGAAGCATCGCTACTTTTGGGAAAGCCGGACTGAGGCTAAATTGGTCTGTCCGTCACACCCCTGCCTGCAGTTCGCAATGTGGACACTAGCCGCGGCCGTCTCGTCCCAGTTCCAGCCGTTATCCCAACTCCTCTACCAAGAGACATTAACCCGCCTAAGTCACTTCGACGACAGTGTGCCGAGACGAAAATTAGCACAGGCGTGGATACTCATATCTGTTTACGAATTCACGCATGCTTCGTTCGAGCGCGCTTGGTCCAGTCTCGGCCGGGCTATACGCCTCGTGCAGCTACTGCGTTTCGACTGTCTCGATTCCGGGGCTGTCGAAGCCCATGCTGATTCCTTCATCGAAAAGGAGGAAAACAGACGAACTTTCTGGACCGTATTCTGTCTGGATCGCTTCAGCTGCGGCTTAAGAAAGTTGCCCCTGACGTTTAGGGAGCTGTCGGTATGCCTCTATTCACTACATTACAGCCTTAGATTCTTTGACTATAGAAGCATAACCAGCGCAGCAGCCCCCAATCCAACAATGTAGCAACTTACTAAGGGTTTAAAATTGTTCAGATCTCTACTCGCCTCCCATGTCCCGAGGGGGCTTTCCAAAGCGGGTCACCGGTGTTAACTCCATTTCTTTCGGAGGCGGCTGCAGGTGATGTTACCGTAGACCTGCTGTCGCCATTTGCTGAGTCTGTGATCTTCACAAGTCTCTGGGGTCGTATCTCAGGCTACCAGCAGCACTCTGCTCCTTCGCAGGTTCACACACACTCGCCCATCCACGACTTACAAGCCACGAGGCAGCAGCTCGATGATGCTGTGACTAGGCGCATATTGCAATTTCGGCAGACACATACAACGTGTGCAATTGAGTCTGACCCCATGCTTTCTTTCACGAGTATAGTCGCTCAGACAGCACTACTCGTGCTTCACAATGGGTCTAGTTCATGGGGATTTGGCCAGCTATCGCATTCTCTCATAAATGACAGGGTGGAATGTCAGTGGCAAGCTCGAGAAGCAGCCAAAGAGATTGCCCGTCTGGCTGGTAACCATACGAACTTTAGTGTACTCAAAGTAGGTAACAATGTTCTATCGTCAGAATTACTTTAATATGGAAAATGGCCGCTAACGAGAAGACGCGACCCAGATTCACCCATTCACCCCCATACCTCTGTATTTATGTCGGCAATTCTTATCAAGACTTGATCAAGAGCCGGCACTACAACAAGATTTGGCTGTCGTGAACAAGTTGCTTGTAGAACTACGAAGTGTGAACGCGCTTTGCCAGGATGGTCTGGAGATGGAAATCGACTTAGAGATGGATCTTGCAGATAGTTGTTCCTCAAACACAGCGAATCAGACAGATCCCATAATTGCCCTGTTCGAAAATGATATTGTTGGGTGATGGGGGCCATGAGAGATCTCTCCGTTAGACGAAATATATTCAGTGTCTGTAGCGAAATTGGTAGTTACGTAATCCGTGAAAAGCACTCAGTTTAAGCCTCTGAGACTATTTACAAGCACGTCACTGATACATAGCGGGAGTCTCACGATACTAACACGTGTAACGTGTTCTAAACTAAAAAACATATTACATTTAAAATCGCACTCTGGGATTAATGGATGTTTAGCAACACATATCAGAGTGTTACAGTGGCCAATATAAAATCGTATCGCTTGAATTAGTGTGATAGATTGGACGATAGGTATGATAGTGCACCACAGTCAAGACTAAGAGAAGGATTCATCGATACGACGATGGACTTCTTCAGGTTCCTATAGTACAAGCGAGGAATATAGCTAACGAACAATGTGACTGTTCGTCCAATCCATAATAACTACCTATCAGTCATCTCACAACAACAAGTCTCCAAGAAAACTTGTACGGTCTCTATTTTCGGAACGACTCATCTCAGCTTCCCTAGCTAAAAGTCCGGATTCTCGCCGAGTCTAGGCCTACGTTCCTTCATTCCGGAGTTCGGACTTTTAACCTATATTCTCACCCTTTGACGGCGATGAGTTTTCTAGAAAGATAGCCTTGCTTCATGTAGCCGTAGCCGAGCCCTCGCCGCCAATGTACTTATTTAGCACCCCTTTAAGCTACACTCTTTTGAAGAGGCAGTCAACAGGCTTCAATGACATCGCTCAGGGCTCCTTGATTTCTTCTGGAGGTCGATGGGTTGCTTGAGTAATTTGTTGATCAAAGCTAGAAAGACTACATTACCAACTATTATTTCGATAAAATACTGGCTGCTTAAAAAGCTTACGTATATTATCAAGCTACTTCGCACCCCCCTACCTACTCTATGCAATAATATCGGATCATACCACAGCCATGAACAAGGGTGTGAAAGATCAACTGTTATTGTTTGGGGGACAGGCGCTGCGCTTCAACGGCGAATCCTTCAAAGCTCTTAGCACTCAAATAAGAGACGCAAATGAAGAATCGTGGATCATCGAGGTGGTCAGATCCCTGCCCGGTTGCTGGGAAGCAGTGATAGAAGAATTCCCACAGTATGGCGTCATCCAGAATGCTTCCCAGCTCCTGAAAGAACTGCTCACTTCGTTTGAAAATGGCTCCATGCAACATGCCCAACAAGGACCGACCTCTACGCTACCTAACATCATCCTTAGTCCACTCGTTGTCATAACTCATCTTGTCGAGTATCTAAAATATTTAGATATGAAGAGCTCTGGCCGCGATAGCTCCAATAACCCGGCCTGGACAGGTGTCCTCGGCTTCTGCACGGGATTTCTAAGTGCTTCTGCTGTGGCTCTTAGTAAAGACAGCGCCCAAGTTCGCCGATATGGAGCTACGGCTATAAGGTTAGCTATGTTGATTGGTGGCATCGTAGATGCCCAGGGATACCACGATACGGCAGGTCCAGCTAAGGCATTAGCAACTGCTTGGAGCACTTCCGAGTCGGAAGATCAGTTGAGGAACATCTTAAGACGCTATCCGGAGGTAAGTTTCTCATGTAACCGCAATATCCTTCCGCCTCCCTTAACCCTTCCTACCAAGTACCTTTTTGCGCTCGGCGTTAACGAGCTACTTATGCTTAGAGTTATATCTCAGTTGAATATGACCAGAATAAGGCTACGATTACTACAGCCTCATCAAGAGTCAAGCAACTACAGCAAGAACTCAAAGGGGCGGGCATCGTCGTTTCCGAGATTGGCCTCTCTGGGCGTTTTCATCACACGTGGTATCTCGATTCCATGCAGTCACTTATCCAATATTGCAGCGTACAACCAGACCTGTGTCTCCCGGATGCATCAAGTTTGATCCATCCAACTTGGTGTGTCGAAAATGCCGATGTATCACTACCGGCTAGCAGGCCCCTACACGCCCATGCCTTGGAGACCATCCTTGCCCAAAAGTGTAGATGGCATGAAGCTTTCAGTACTGTGGTGGCAGCGGGTCCAAAAATGGAAACTCTTCAAATCGTTTTATTTGGCCCAGAACGATGCATCCCCTCTTCCGGGCACGAGTTCGATGTACTAGTCATGTCCGATGTGGCCACTCGCGGTCCTGCGTCGAGGCCCGAATCAGAGGAAGGGACCAATGTCCAGAGGGTAATGGAGAAGGATGACGAGATTCCTACGGCACGGACTCCTGATGATGTAGCTATTATCGGAATGTCGATCAAGGTCGCTGGCGCGGACGATATTGATGATTTTTGGGACTTACTCTGTCATGGGTCGTCACAACACCGAGAAGTCCCTAGTGACCGTCTGAGCTTCGACAACGTTTGGCGTGAGAAGGACGATTCGCCAACTGCGCGTAAATGGTTCGGCAACTTCGTAAACGACCATGATGCGTTCGACCATAAGTTCTTCAAAAAATCAGCACGCGAAATGGCCTCAACCGACCCGCAACAGCGTCTCATGTTACAAACGGCGTACCAAGCCGTCGAACAGTCGGGTTATTTCGGCTTTTCTGACAGCCAAGACAAAAATGTCGGGTGCTTCATTGGCGTTTGCAGTGCCGACTACGAGAACAATGCTGCCTGCTACGAACCGAATGCTTTTACGGCTATCGGGAATCTCAAGTCATTCATCGCTGGTAAGATCAGCCATTATTTCGGTTGGTTGGGACCAAGCCTTTGTATCGATACAGCATGCAGTTCGTCGCTCGTTGCAATACACCAGGCTTGTCGAGCCGTGTTAAGCGGTGAATGTTCAGCTGCATTGGCTGGCGGCGCGAATATCATGACCAATAGCTTGTGGTACCAAAATCTCGCCGCCGCGAGTTTCCTTAGTCCAACGGGCCAATGCAAACCCTTTGATGCCGGCGCTGATGGATATTGCAGAGGGGAGGGATTTGCAGCTGTGATGGTCAAGAAAATGTCAAGGGCCATTGCCGATGGTGACCAGATCCTAGGAACGATTTCGGGTTCTGTCGTATACCAGAACCAGAACTGTACGCCAGTGTTTGTTCCTAACTCCCCTTCACTTTCGGATCTGTTCAGTGCTGTTGTAAAACGGTCTCAACTTGAACCGCGACAAATCACCGTCGTGGAGGCACACGGAACAGGCACACAGGTAGGCGACCCTGCAGAATATCAGAGCGTGAGAAAGGTCTTGGGACAGAGAACTGGACGTTCTACCGCACTTGCTCTCGGCTCCGTGAAAGGCTTAGTAGGCCACACCGAATGTGTCTCCGGTGCAGTATCACTCATCAAGACTGCTCTTATGGTCTCGCACAAGATGATTCCGCCTCAGGTAAGCTTCAACACTATAAATCCCTCCATCAATGCAATGCCTGGAGATGGGATTGAAATAGCTACGAAGCTTAAACCTTGGGCTGTCGAGGGAGAGCTTCACGCAGCTTTGATCAACAACTATGGCGCGTCCGGTTCTAATGCGTCTATGGTGGTAACAACGGCGCCAAGAACGAGGCCGCCTCAGATCAAACCCAAGACAAGTAATTTGGTGTATCCCATTCGGTTTTTCGGAGCAGACGAGTCGGCTCTGCAAGCTTACGCTCAAAGACTGAGTCGGTTTCTGGCCACTAGTACGTCTTGGACATCTACCACTAACGACACGGAGCCGGCACGATCGATAGCCAACGTAGCCTTCAACCTCTCGCGCCAAACCAATCCGAATCTGAATATGTCAGTTGTTTTAAGCTCTAACAATGCTGAGAGCCTGGCATCGGAACTTGAGTCATTTGCAAAAGGAGGGTCGGCCTCGGACACCAGCGTCAATCTCCTCCGCGCATCTCAAAAGTCTATCCGGCCCGTGATCCTCTGTTTCGGCGGACAGGTCAGCAATTTCGTTGGTCTTGATCGCGACGTCTATAACAGTTCAAAGATCATGCGTAAGCACTTGCGCGCGTGCGATGATATATGCAAATCGCTCCCAGGCGTGGGCAGCGTTTTCCCGGCCATATATCAACAAACTCCTATTGCCGACCCCGTACGGCTACAGACTTGTCTGTTTGCCATGCAGTATGCGTGCGCACAGAGTTGGATCAACTGCGGCATCGTTCCCGCAGCAATTGTAGGCCACAGCTTTGGCGAGCTCGTTGCACTATGTGTTTCAGGTGTGCTATCATTGATCGATGCACTTCAAATGGTCTCCGGGCGCGCAGCTCTAGTGCGCGACCTCTGGGGCGAGGAGAAAGGCGCCATGTTAGCCGTCGAGGGGGAGCCCGAGATGGTCGACCGTGCTTTAGCCTCGTCAGGAACTAGGGTCTCCATCGCGTGTGTTAATGGTCCCAAGAGCTTCACTCTGGCTGGCACAAGCAGTGAGATAGATACAGTCGCTGAGACTCTGACAATGCCAAGCTTCTCTGTCATGTTTTCCAAGAGACTGGCTGTTACGAATGCATTCCACTCCGCTCTCGTCGAGCCCCTAGTTCCCCGATTGGTTGACATTGGGCGGAAGTTGACGTTTAACAAGCCCCGGTTTCATCTCGAGTTGGCCACTGAGTCTAGATGGCCGAAAGACGTGGGGATGGATGCAAATTACGTGGCGAACCACATGCGACAGCCTGTCTATTTCTTCAACGCCATCGAGAGACTGGTACGTCAATACCCGTCTGGCTGTATTTTCTTGGAGGCGGGTTCCAACTCGACGATCACAAAGATGGCGGCTCGGGCCTTGGGAGCGCCGTCAAATTCGCACTTCCAGGCAGTGAATATCAGTGGAGATGGGGATACCAGTCGAAATAACCTCACCAATGTTACTATTAATCTTTGGAAACAAGGCCTGCCGGTGACGTTTTGGCCTCATCACAGGATACAGACTTACGAATATACTCCATTATTCCTACCGCCGTACCAATTCGAGAAGTCCCGTCACTGGTTGGAAATGAAGGCCCCGCCGAAAAGGAATTTTCTGGCAGATATCGTAGCGGACTCGGAAGCAACAAGAGAATCGCCACCGATCGGGCTCTTCACATTTGTGGAAGATAGCAAAAGAGATAATCAATCACCCCGGTTCCGGATCAACACACAAACGGAGAAGTACAAGAAGCTTGTTTCAGGACATGTTGTAGCAGGAACAGCTCCCATTTGCCCTGCCACTCTGATTGTGGATATGGCCATAGAAGCATTGACGAGCGTGCGGCCTGACTTATCACCGTCGCAGACAAGCTGGCTCCCCCAAATCCACCAAGTCAGCAACCTCGCGCCAATCTGCATCGATGATTCGGTGAATTTGACACTCGAATTTGACGCAACTGGGGTTGATAATACCTGGGACTGGCGCATCACTAGTTGTGAACTGGGAAAGACGGCATCTGGGGGCACGACGCTACACGTTACAGGCCAGCTTCTTTTTGCGAAGGCAGAAGACGTAAAGTTGCAGGCCGAGTTCAAACGCTATGAGCGCTTAATAGGCTATCATGAGCAATGTGCTAAGATATTGGACGCATCCGATGCGGACGACGTAATCCACGGTGCTCGTAACATATACCGTGCCTTTGCCGGCGTTGTTGACTATCCACCGCCATACCAAGGAGTGCAGCGGCTTGTAGGTAAGGGGAACTTGTCTGCCGGTCGCATCGTGCAGAAGGCCGCAAGTGACACGTGGCTAGATACGCACTTGTCGGATAGCTTCAGTCAGGTTGGTGGTATCTGGGTGAACTGCATGACAGACTGTGACCCAAGCGACATGTACCTCGCGGTTGGATTTGAAAAATGGATTCGTTCGTCAATGGCCAAGAAAGAAGACAGCGAGAAGCCTCAAACCTGGGATGTGATGGCACACCACGAGAGAGCATCTGTTAAGTCATTCTTGAGCGATATATTTGTTTTCAATTCGGCTAGTGGCCGCTTACAAGACGTCATCCTCGGCATTAACTACCACAAAGTTAGCAAGAACTCTATGCGGAAAGCTTTGGCTCGACTTACTTCTGGACGCTCTGTTAATGATCACTTGTCGGGTACTCACCGTAGCGGTGAAGAACTTTATCCTACCACCTCGAACCCTGCCATGTTGCCGGTAGAGGAAAGGTCGAGAAACACGCCCATTAAAACCCCTGAGACAGTCACGAACGAGCATATTAATCCAAGTTCCGACGTCGCGGCCAAGATCCGCTTCATACTCGCAGATATCTCAGGTCTGAACCTTACCGAGATTTCGGACGACACCGAGTTAGCTGAAATTGGCATTGATTCCCTCATGGGTATGGAGTTGGGACGTGAGATAGAAGGCGTTTTCAAGAAATCATTGATGAGCGACGCCCTGGCTTGTGTGATAACATTCCGAGAGCTTGTCGATCACGTCGCACAGGTGCTTGGTGTGCCATCTGGGCTAGAAGATAGTAACCAGACATCGGAAGAGAGTGATACTGAAGATATCAGTTCCGCGGCACTCAGCCCAAGTTCTGCGCCAACACTACCAGACACCGATTTGCAAGACATCAAACCTCTTCTCAGCGGCAGTATTAGTCCAAGCAACCACGACGAGCTCTGCCTCACGCCATCGGCCGTTTTCGAGGCGTTTGAAGAGACCAAGAAAATGACGGACGAGTTCATTGCCGATTATCGATGTGCTGACTACATGGACACTGTACTGCCTAAACAGACGCAGCTCTGCATTACTCTGGTAATTGAGGCCTGCGAGCAACTAGGTCTTTACCTGCGGTCGGCTAGGGCCGGGGAAGTTGTCGTACGTGTCCCCCACGAAACCCAACATAGGTCGCTCGTAGATTGGATGTACAAGCTCCTTGAGGACGAAGCGCGCCTGATCGATATCTCTCATGCTACAGGCACTGTTACTCGAACAGCTGTAGCAGCGCCTTCGAAATCCAGTACCCAGATCCTTGCCGAGCTCCTTAAGGCCTTTCCGGATCACGAATGGGCTAACCGACTTACTCATTTTGCTGGTAGCAGACTAGCCGATGTGTTACGCGGTGAACAAGACGGGATTAAGCTTATCTTCGGCACTGATGAAGGTCGCCAGCTTGTGACTGGCTTATACGGGGACAGTTTGCTGAATAGCCTTGCAAACGCCCAGATGCGGGACATTTTGACAAGACTGGTAGAAAAACTCCCCAAGCCCTTTGTTGGACCATTAAGAATCATGGAGCTCGGCGCTGGCACGGGCGGGACGACGAAAGACATGGTGCCCATGCTGGCCAGGCTGGGCATTCCCGTGGAATACACATTCACCGATCTCTCTGGTTCGTTCGTCGCTGCAGCACGTAAGAAGTTCGGGACACAATATCCGTTTATGAAATTCCGCGTCCACGATATTGGAAAGCCGCCTGCAGCGGAACTACCACTGCAGCATATTGTAATCGCCAGCAACGCTATACATGCGACACGCAATCTGCAGCAGTCGGTCGGAAATATTCGGAAAGCTCTGCGTCCGGACGGGTTTCTCCTCATGCTCGAAATGACGCAGCCACTGTATTGGGTCGATATGATATTCGGCTTGTTCGAGGGATGGTGGCTCTTCGAAGACGGACGGCGCCATGCTATCGCACACCAGACACGATGGATGGATGACCTGCAGGCCGTCGGGTACGGAAGGGTAGACTGGACTGATGGCTGGCGACCTGAGATTGAGATACAACGCATCATTGTTGCACAGGCGAACGTGCACCCAGGATTCTCTCTACAACCTTGGTCCGTTACATTCCAGCGGTCCCCTAAGATCCTTGAGAGAACAACAGATGCTCAGAAGAAACAGCTTGACGAATATGTTCTGCAATACACAAAAGACTTTGACATGCTCTCTCAGCCCAAGACGAGTTTCCGGTATTCTCCAGTTGCTACAAGCTTCGATCCAGCTCGCATTGCCCTAACAGGCGGGACGGGGTCATTAGGCGCGCACCTCGTTGCGCACCTCACCGCTCTGCCTGAAGTCGAGACAATATACTGCCTGAACCGGCGTAGTGCAACCGGGGAGCCAAAAGAACGGCAAGAAGCAGCCATGTTGTCCCGGGATATCGCACTGACTCCGGAAGCAAAGAGGAAACTCGTGGTTCTGGCCATTGATGGTTCAAAACCGCAGCTGGGTCTAGAAGCCGCCACGTATGAAAAGTTGGCTAAAAGTATCACACACATTGTCCATAATGCCTGGCCGATGACAGGCAAACGGCCGGTTGCTGGTCTCGAACCCCAATTTGGCGTCATGCGGAACCTGATTGACCTGGCACGGGATGCTGCCCTTCACCGCATAGGTCTCACCTCTCATCTCGACGAGCAACACCAAAGCGCAGGTGGCGGCCATATAACCTTCCAGTTCATATCCTCGATAGCCGTCATGGGCCACCACTCTCTGATCAAAGGCAACAGCCACTTCGCACCCGAATCCCGCGCCTCGGTTGAGCAGCTCCTCCCCAACGGATACGCACACGCCAAATGGGTATGTGAGCGCATGCTAGATGAGACACTCCACAAGTTCCCGGGCTATTTCCGCGCTTGCGTTGTGCGACCTGGGCAGATTGCAGGAAGTTCGGTGAGCGGGTACTGGAACGAGAACGAGCATCTCAGCTTTCTGCTCAAGAGCTCCCAAACCCTCAAAATGCTGCCGGCACTAGAGGGCGACATGTGCTGGACGCCGGTGGACAAGGTAGCTGCGGGGATAGGGGATATTCTCCTGATGGTCGACTCGGCAGACAGCAAGATGAGCCCAGTATATCACATCGACAACCCGGTCCGACAACCATGGAGCAAGACCCTGTCGGTGTTGGCTGATGCATTGGGCGTACCGGCTGAGAACATCGCTCCATTCGACGAGTGGGTGCGTCGCGTGAGGAGGTTTCCTGGGTCGTCCGAAGATAACCCTGCGGCTAGACTGGTCGACTTCCTAGATGATAACTTTCTGCGGATGAGTTGCGGTGGGCTCCTGCTGGAAACGAAGAAGTCATGTGCTCATTCGGCTTCCATGAGAGCCGTGGGCCCTGTCGATGAAGAGACAGTGAGGCTATATATCCGATGGTGGAAATCTAAGGGGTTTTTACGGGAATGATATGATCGAAAATGTCGCTGGTAGTGTCGTCTACCAGCTCATTGAGTTTTTCTTTACGATCACGACCTACCTTATTCTTGGGTTTGGACGGCTCCGGCGCGCGCTAGACACTTGGAAAGCCGAGGCGGACATGGGTCCTTGTTGGATGTTGTTATGACTTTCATTCTTACCGTATATTTCTTAATAAAGGGTTAGAGGATTGTCGCATTTGAGATAGGTAGCTGAGGTGGTCTTGATCGAGTACTGGTGTTTGCCTCGATATAATCGTGAACAATGCCGCACCAGTTTTGAACTGGAAAGGCGTACGCGACACCATAAAAGGCAAAACGAATGGGACAATCCATACCCCAGTTAATAATCCCGGTAACAAATGGAGCCCAATACCGACATGGGATCCCATGTAGATTACATAAGTAAGCATTAGCCACCTAGGATTGCTTGTAGCTATTGCCCGCACTCATTACTTATGATTCTTGATATATTAAGTTATAACTTATCATTGGGGTATCTTTGAAAGAAAAACAACCTGTTCTATTCTTTATAAGAATATAAAAAAAATTTATTTAACATATTTGCGACTCTTCTAGGCTCCACGTCCAGGCTCTCATCTTTCCATCCAAGGCCAACAATCACACTCTATTACCGAGGCGTTATCTCTACTTACTCACTTGCGTCAATTCTCGAATTAATTGCACTTGCCGAACAGAGCGAACTCTACCCCCGAGTCGTTAAAGTCATTGATGTCTGCACTGGGTTCATTCCCGCCGTCTTGGCTGCGCCCACCTTTTAATTTGAATCAGTAGGGTTGCTCAATTCAGCTTTATATGGATTCCGTCTTGCCTTATTAAACCAGTGCTTTATCAGATTGGTAACATTAAACCACGGATCAAGGGAACTATATCAGTTGCATTGCCAATTCTTGGTGCATTCGCCCATCTTTGAGAAATAATGATAAGGCTTGATTCTCATTAATCAATCAAGACCCAGCACTTTTCTTTTCCCATTCCCACCAGAAACTGTAAGCGTACCCGACCATAATATATGATATCTGTTGCGTTCTAGCATATGCGCAGAAGGGCCAGGCCCAGATTCGTATTTTGACATAAGGTCATTGGTAAGATAGTAATGCTGTTGTTGGTAAGAGGCCGAAACAGTTTGGGGGTGACACAGTCTCTCGAGTCTCGAGTGTGTTGTTGGTGACCACCGTTCTAGCCAAAACCCTGCAATTCTTCCAAATTTCTTGTTACTGGCCATCTTACTGGCTTCTTTCGTGCCGCTTCCTTCTCCTTTTCCACGTCATTCCAGCCACCAACTTGATGCTGACTATTAGGCAGCAATGGACTCTTTTCATGTGAACTTAACATCATCCTTTTACTTCTAGCTGAGTCTCTTCCAGATGCCAACAGGACTGGCTGACTTGAACGACCAGGTTCCTACGCCTGTTATGCCTTAGTCTACATCAACTGATTCAAAGATGAGGCTCCAAAAAGCCGCGTGCTACTTTGGGCCCATATTGATCTTTGCCTTCATGTCATGGCTTCTGCTGATGTCTTTTCCAAAGAAACAACATCATCTCTCAATCACTCACAGCTTCGGCATCGGTTTTGACCTAAACCCTTCATATGCGTACGTGCTGCCCATTGTACTGGGCCGCGCAACTAACCAGATCTCAGCACTGTCGCCGTCTCATACCCAAACGGGTCTGTTCAACCAATTGCCAGAGTCGAAGGTGACGAAGCGTACCGGGAGATGATGCTCCGATTATCTCTCCCTTCTTCCCAACACTTGCAGTATGAATTCATGTTGCCTTTCTGTTGTTTTAGTCACTTATCTAATCTCCCAATCAGCAAACCTTACAAAAACTTAAGTGACTCAATTGGGGACATCCCCCGCCAAATATGGCGGGACACACGTAAGAAAATGGGTATCCCTTCCTCGGAAGACGTAGGCACCCTCAGTAATATGATCTACGCTCTACGAGCCCGGGCGACGTGTTATGTCGGCGAGCCCGTCACGGTGGCAGCTATATCAATCCCTCATCTCACCGCCCTATACGGCGATGACCTCCGTGATGCCTTCGAGTACCTGTCTCTGTTTTATCTTGAATTCTTTCCATTCTCTAACTTCTGCCCTCTATACGCGAGCATAGCGTCGTACGCAGGTAATAGCTTAGGTCTCTGCAAAGTGGTAAAATCAAAAACTATGCATTACTTTTGTCCCTCGTTAATACATTATTTCAGCACGAAGATCACAGAGACGACGCGGCTTGCGCGGAGGAAGAGTTGAATATTCCGTCTCAGTTCGCGTTGACTGTTGGGTACACCCATACCAGTTTGACTACGAGCCAAGCGCACGTTTCGAGCGCTTATTCTATCAAAGAAACACGGACTTTGGAGAACCTGAGCTTGGCATATGATCGAAGACATGACGAGTCTTACTGGGACGCTGTGTGGCATATGCTTCAGTCTCCCGTCGTAGATAGCCCTGTCCCAAGGAATATCTCAATAGTTCTATTGTTTAGTGATGCGACTGAGGCACTAAGATTCAGGGAGGTGTTGGCTGGGGTGATAGATGATGTGCTTAGTAGCCAGGTGCAGGTTGTTGATCAACAACCCGAATTTAGTGCAGCGAAAGGGGTCGCGGAGCTGGCGAAGAGGGCTATACTCAGGCAGGGATATGTTCAAGACCTATCGTCTGAGTTTTAGGACTCGTTAGCTCTCTGTTTTTCCATTGCCCCTGTTTTGTTAAGAATTAAGAAGCGCATTGCAACTTAGTAGGCACTAAATAATAGCTGCGATTTCTGGCAAATTGCTTGTGGGCATCACAGTGCCATAAGTTGACGGCTGTACTTGCTGTATATTATCTGTAAAGTACTCGAACGGTCTCTAAATGATCCACGATCTTTGATCTCCGATATATTATTCCTCGTACCCTTTAATGGGTGGTGCATCACTTCTACGCTGCTACAAGTACTAGTCAGTCTGCCTTGCAGAACACGTCAAGATTTGAAAATGCTCAGCCTTATCGCGGACTTGTTACCCAATGGCCGTTGCCATAGACTAGTTAATTAAGAATTCCGTATTACTACGTCAATTAGCCGGTGTGAATGTTTAGCTACAAGGCGTCTTAGAAAGCCTTCAAAGAATATCGGCTTTAAAATCCTATGAATACTAGGTTTAGTCACATAGCCGAAGGCTAATATTTCTTTTCTTGCCCCATGAGACTATAGTTTCCTTATCAAAAGGCAATATACGGAGACAGAGAACTTGCAGCGGCGATTATTGGAGCTGAAAGAGAAGAGAATCAATTCTTTTACGTTAATAAGCGTGAATAACCTGGTCCTCGCTGGTGAGAAAACACGTATTTATAGGAGAAGACAAGGCGTGGGCTCGTCAAGCAGATCTCTTGAACCCTTGTATATCCTCTAACTCCTCGCCAACCTCTTTGCCACCAACAACTATGTTTCCGACGGGGATAGTGATAGCCAAGGTACGCACCCAATCGGAGCTCTTGTTCCTCCACGAATTAAATGTTCCCCTCTGGACGACGACCTCGCCCGGGCGCATGGTACGCGACTCTCCCGAGTCGAGCACGAGGTCAACCTCACCGAACAAGACGACCAGATAGTCTATTGACATGGTGCGATGCAGAGGCGACTCAACTCCTGGCCCTATGTCGTACCAGCGGAGCACGGCCGAATTGGAGATGGTGAGGCCCGGGGGGTCCGCTGCCACCTTCGCGTAGTTGGAGATGTCTGCCTCGGGGCGCAAGGACGCGGGAAGCTTGGTGACATACGCCAAAGCGGCTGACGCTCTAGGATCCAGGACTTGTACGTGAGGTTCTTCTGAGAGGTCTGAGTAGAAGACGGACTTGCCATCCGACGTGTGAGTCGTAATCAGCCTCCTTGGGGGAGGGAGATTGTTAGGTGCCAGGACTGAGCCGCCCTCAGATGCCTGTGAGTTATCCCATGTGGTGCTGTCCTCAATGCCCATTTTTCGCAGTATGAGAGGACGCGAAATATTCGGTGACGGAGTAGATCAGAAGAACAGAAAGATTGTGTGATGTGGCTTGGGGCTTTGCTTCCCAGGGTGCTTGGTAGAATGATATTCTCCAGCTGTATTTAATATGGCGCAAGTGAAAGTGCTCGGAACTATCAGATCTTCAACAATAAGCAACAGTGGCATTGTGGCTTAGCTCAAAATATCAACTTACATAATGTACGTACAGAGTCCTCCCGCTACGGTCCAATCCTTTTGAAATCATGTCACATATCTACACGTTTCAATTGAGGTGCAGCTTCGAAGTATGTGTGCTTGATCTCTCATGTATTAAAGTCACAAACCAACCCCGAGGACTAAGACAGACATCTATCACATGCAGTGGCTGGACAGTGTTATTAAGGAGTCACAACCTAATGGCGATCATGAGTCGATATGTCAAAGAAGACGCTGGGATCCTTACAGGTTTTACGACCCCCGACACAACGGCCAGGAGCAGAAGGGTCAGCTCGTGTCTACGACGGCAGAGTATCTCGCCTTTGGCTTTGGCAACACGCTTGCCCCGGTCGCTTTCTTGCGGCCCATGAGATCAAGATGATGCTGGCGCATATTCTGCTGAAATACGACCTTGAGCAGAAAGGGAACCTAGCCGCTGACACCACACCTAAGGTTTGCGTGTGGCGCCGAAAGGAGGAAGTGGAATTGGAAAGGATGCTTTCTAGGTAGCCACGCGTAGTTCATAGACACAAACATACACCTACACTTCTAGAGACTTTGATTAGGGAATCCGACGATAGACCGAAAGTTAATGCCTATTGCTATAGTAATAATTAAAGTGCACGCTTCCCTGTTCTTCTTCTGGCGGTGTCCTTCCAGCCTCGTTCACATAACATACCCCTATTTCTAGCCACCTTAGCACCCTGAATGTGAACCTGGACAGCCAGTTGAGAACCAGTATGGTGTTTAGCAAGACGCATGTTCCGGATCGAATATGATGCGTAACGGGTGGAAAGTCTCGGATACTCAACTCATTGCAGGATATGAATAACATTGCAATTCACACATTACATGCTGCTATGTACCCCTATCGCCTTGGGAATAGACAACCTACATGTATTAGGCTCACGCATATCGCGTATCGCCAATTCGCCAGCCACAAGCTACGGCCAATAGACAAGAAGTATGTAGTGTACGACAATGGGCATACTGAATTTTAACTGTGAGATGTAAACTTACTTACTTATATATGTATTTACCTACCACCTCGGTACATGTACAGCTACCGCTGAGTGATTGCATCAGCAGATCTTCACGTAACAGCAGTGGAAGATGAATTCAATACATGTCCTGGCTTTTACGCTGCGCCTCTTCTTAAGTCCGCGTTTACGTGTCTAGAGCTGCGCATCGCCCCGCCTACCCTCAACTCACTTGCCCATGCCCCCTGCCCATCCCGCTTCATCCGTTCACCGATTGTACCAGGCCCAGGAGAAACGTGTCATCCTCTCTTATTCACGACCACGTTCGCCCGGCATAACGACACCATAACCATGGCAGCCCCAGCACTGACACCGTCGACATGGCTGATCACCGGCGCCTCATCCGGCTTCGGCGAGGCCATCGCCGCTGTTGCCCTCGAGGTTGGGCATAAAGTCATCGGCACCTCGCGCAACATCGAGAATGCGAAGGCTGCCAAACCCGAGTTCGCCGCGAAGGGCGGCATCTGGGTGCAGCTGGATCCTGCCCGCCCCGAGTCTGCGAGCCAGTTCGCCAAGGTCTCGGATCAGTACGACGTTGACGTCCTCGTCAACAGCGCCGGATATGCCTTTATCGGCGGCATCGAGGATACGAGGTAGTCTGCCCTCCCTCCGGGGATCCGGCCAGTCCATGATCATGTGAATTTGCGTGACTGGCTCATGTTTTCCGCCTCGTCGTAGCGAAGAGGAAGTCCGCCGCCAGATGGAAGTAAACTTCTACGGCCCTCTGCGCGCGATCCGAGCCGTGCTGCCCTCGATGCGGGCGAAGCGCCGTGGTAACATCGTCCTGATCAGTAGTGGAGCTGGGTAAGCGCAAGACTCCATACGCGTATTGTCCCTCGTTTTAGTTTTGGTCCATCGCCGTCGTCTTCTTGGCTAATGCAAGTGGTGGAAATAGCTTCATCGCGCGTCCGGGACGCGGTGTCTACTCAGCAAGTAAGTATGCCATCGAGGCCATCCACGAGTCCCTCAAGCAGGAGGTCGAGACACTGGGTATCAAAGTCCTTATCGTTGAGCCGGGCGCGTTCCGAACCCAGTTCTCGCTGCGACTCGTTACCCCGGTCGCGCACGAGAGCACCAATGGCTTCAGCGAGGGCTACAAGGGGACCGCTCTCGACACCATGCTCACCATGTCCCGCGGCATCACCGGGATCCCGTCCAAGCAGTTCCTGAAGGGAGACCCCGTCAAAGGCGCCACCGCGATCGTCAAGGCTGTCGATGGAGGCCATGATTACTTGCGCATGCTTCTCGGCCCTGACTGTGTGAAGGCTTTGGAGGAGAAGCTGAGCCAGTGGGATCATGACCTGAACGCTACGCGGGCAATTGCGATGTCCACGGATGTAGAACCCTAAGGCTGGGCGGACGGATGTAGACATATATTTAGGTACATAAGTAGAATATTCTACATCGCTTCCTATTAAAACTTAACTTGCTCTATCAAAACGTTTTCTTTCCTTTATTCTTTATGTGAAATATTGGATGTGTTAATGTGTATACCTTGCTTGATGTCAGTTTCGGGCCGGATCACGATGGCTTCACTGTTTACCGCTCTTTACCGAACAAATCGCACAGTTATTCTCGTACAGGGAGAAATTACTAGCATTTCGGGTCGTCAGATAAGCAAGCCAGTCAGATTTGGAACATCCCTAGTGTCGGTTTCATTGATGTCACTCTATCTGGAAGCTACGGTAAGAGATACTGATCATACCAAGCGCCAAACTGCCGAGGCAAGTCCGCAGAAGTCCCGAACATGTTGGTACCGTTTAAGGCTGTCTCCGTAGTAGTCCGTGACAGTCCATCACTCTTCTTTCGCCTTTTCCTTGTACCATCAACGAGTATGCCGAGGAGGCAAGGAAATCGCAGGAGCTACTCATTATTCGAGGTATGAGTTTTAAAGGGACAAGCATCCTTAGAAAATAAAATCTGAAATTTAGTCTCATCGATTTTCTGCATTCTGGAGAGATGTCAGTCTCCTGTGTTGGTCGGAGCCTTCTGCCCCTTCCTACTCCAGGCTCTGTGTAATTATGACTCACCATATTAATAGAAATGAGGGCGGTTATCATTGTGAGCTCAGAATCCAAGGGTGTTCAATTAGTTCTTCACGAATTCTCAAGCTTTCATTCTAGCAACATAAATATCGCTACAGCCATAGTTCGCAAAACCCAATTGTTTCTCTGCATGGGCTTATAAGATGTCTTTAAAGATTGCGCAAACCTGAGACTTGAAACTAAAGTCACATATACCGTGCACGGCTTTACAATACATTTAATGGTACTCAGTTTAAGTGGTAGCTGGTATAATTAGAGTTTCGACTAGCCTCATAAATGATCAGTTTTGTTAAATTGCGTTTGGACGGGTGTTCTGACTACAGAATTTTGTTATTATCTCGCTTTGACTTTTGTCTTTTTATTTGCACTCGTCTAGCTAGGTTATGAAGTATATGTTCAGTAAATTGAGGCTTTTGTAACCCGACATCTTTTAGTGACAATCATACTCACTAAAGAATAGACTTTACATCTCATCACCGGGCGCGAAAGATTTAATATGGGCAGATCCTCCTACCAGTAGTCAATAGATCTTGGCATAAATAAACTATTTTGGTGATCGCTTCTGGCTCCTATCCCAACCCTTGTTGAAAACACAATCTATTCTAGCACTCTGGACGGATGTTATCTTTAGGCAGGCTCGCTGTACAACGGCATCTAAATAAGTGACCCCCTACCACCATAATTCCGAGTGTAATATGGGGTGTCTATCGCCGTAAAGCACCAAGTTAGTAAGAAAGCCATATCGGTGTGGGGATTAAATCGGCGCCCTTTTCCGGGTTCCCCACGTTTTACTACTGTATGTGGATCTGCACCCCAGCTCTAAGGTGCCTGGATTGTTATATCTCTTAGGCTACGTGCGATTGTTTCAAAATCAAGCTTCAACAGTCTTTAAATTTTCATCTTACATATGTCAATAAATGGTAAAGAAAGATTATGTTACGTATGAAAATGCAGCGCGGAATTCACAGTGGCCTAGCGGCTTTTGGACAAGCTACACGCAGGGTGTCTGTAAGAATGCCAGACACCCTCAACGAGCTGAAACAACTCTCCAAACAGAAGGCAGCGTCGTCCGACTACAAACTCGCTAAATCTATCGAGTCAAACATACCCCATTACGATCTTTTGTCAATATCGCCTTCCGACACAAATATCGTGTGCCAGCTGCAAGACGAATGGTACGAAACGCTCAGTAGGGGGCCGGGTATACTTATCCTGCAGAACTTCATCACCGACCAGACTCTCCTGAAGCAGGCCAACAGTGTCTTTGATACTATTATCAAAAGAGAAGCTGCATCAGCAAAAGGCGACCACTTCGCAACTTCGGGAGCTAATTCACGCATTTGGAACTCGTTCCAGAAGCATGCGGTACAAGATCCGGCGAGTTTCGTGCCCTACTACGCAAACCCATGGCTTGCCAAAGTCAGCGAGGCTTGGCTTGGCCCCGCCTATCAAGTGACAGCCCAGGTCAACATCGTGCGGCCTGGCGGGAAGCCCCAAGATGCGCACAGAGATTACCATCTCGGCTTTCAAAGCAACGAGGCTTGTGCACAGTTCCCGCGGAGCATACATCTTGCCAGCCCATTCCTTACACTCCAGGGCGCGGTGGCGCATTCGGACATGCCTCTCGCGAGCGGCCCGACGAGAGTTTTACCATTCTCCCAGCTGCTTCCTGAGGGATACATGGCATGGCGCGAACCTGAGATAAGGGCTTTTTTCAACGAGAATTGGGTCAGTGCTCCGATGAAGGCGGGCAACGCGGTATTCTTCAACCCGGCGTTGCTACACGCTGCAGGGGAGAACACAACGATAGACGTACATAGAAGTGCAAACCTACTGCAGATCAGCAGCGCGTTCGGGCGCCCCATGGAGCATGTCAACAGCGCCGAGATAATCCGGACATGCTGGGACACACTGAAGACGCTCGCAGCCAACGATGGCGAAGGCGAGCGGACAAAAGCGTGTGTCAATGCCCTGGCAGAGGGCTACCCCTTCCCGTCCAATCTTGACAAACAGCAGCCCGGTTCCAATGGCATGGCACCTCCTTCAGAAGCTGATATCTTATGGGAGGGCTTGCGCAAGGGGTGGGATACAGACCAGGTTGTTGCGGCTGTCAAGCAGCTCAAGGCAGACTCCACGTACTAAACTCGGACAAGCTAATTCATGGCAGTATTGCTGAAAGGTAGACAAAGCCCGCCTGAATCATCTAAGTGTGATGGATGGAAGATAAGATGAGATGAGGAAAATGATTGAGGCGTTTCGGGAATACCCCGTTACGACCCAAGAATGTAAAGTTAGGAGATTCCAAGCTAGGTAGTTTCCAGCGATTCTCTAGTGTTTCATTTTCTATTCATTATGAATCATACTTTATCAGAGCACAAGCCAGCATCTCATTGGTAGAACTCTTGAGCTTCGCCACTGCTCCCGCTTCACCAGCACCACTCTAAGACCCCAACAGGCCTAGCCCAGTGGACCTCCCGCTTTGACAACCACTGTTCGGTATATGCTTTCACATAGACTAGCGGAGTTGTAAAAGGTCATGTCACTCACTAGGTAGGTATATAATATAGATAAACAATCCATTAAGCTCTTACCATATACCCTTTGATCAAGTAAACAACTTATCACCGTCTAAGGAACTCGAGCCTTAGCTTCACTCACAGTACCGCGACCACATCTACATCTGCATCCAAGTTCTAACTCTATACGTCCATATGGTGGTGGTGACAACAACAACAACAACAACAACAACAACAACAACAGCTACAGCTACAACTACAACCAAACCTCTCCAGATGAGCCATTTATCATCGAGCCTGAGGGCAGAATCAACATCTACGATACCTGCCAAAGAGTCGATGGACTCTCCTGAGGCTGCCATGCCACCATTCACACCCGGCCAATGCTTATTCTGTCACCAACCCTCGCCAACCTTCCCCGAGAGTGTGATACACATGCAAGTATCACACGGCCTGTTTATCCCACACCAGAAGCATTTGGTCGTCGACCTCGAGACTCTCTTCAAATATCTACACTTAGTTATCTTTGGATATCGAGAATGTATACACTGTGGAACAGAGAGAAGTACTGTCCAGGCCGTACAGCAGCACATGACCGGCAAAGGTCACTGTAAATTCGATATAGCAGAAGACTCCGAGTTTGCCGAATTCTACGACTTCTCAGAACCCGAAGATGACGTAGAGTCTGGTCTCAATGGGGATGAGAGTGAGAGGCACCAGGGACAAGAAGCGGAAACTAATTCAGGCCGAAAGCCACAGCTGGCTGACGAAGATTCAATTCGTCTCCCGTCCGGGAAGATAATATCTAGACATTCATCGTCAACACAAGGGGCGACATCATCGACGCAGACGCGCCGTCGACCACGGACCTCGGCTTCACAACTCGAATATACCGTGGTCGAGCCCGACAGCGAAGAGACAGAGAAACAAGAGACTGGAAAAGGGAATCTCTCCTCCGATACCCCTGATACAAGATTATTGTCTAAGAGAGAGAAGAGAGAGATGGCAACGGTGACGCATCAGATGGCAAATATGAGCGCGAATGACAGAAGTAGCTTAATGCACTTATCTATGTCTGAGCAGCGCGCAATGCTGGCGACGCAACACAGGCATGAAGAAAAGGTGCAAAAGGAGGAGCGGCGGAGGCAAGGGAAAATCGATCGAAAAGGAAACAAGAATTTGTACGCCTACTGGCACACGGAGACGCCCGTATATCAATGTGGCTGAGCTCGCGTCAAATGATAGTTATTAGGTACGCTATGCAGTAAATGACGAGGCTCGCCCCATCGCACAGCGGCCTCTTAAACCGCAATCATGGAAGATTACTTTCATGCTGTGAAACATGACCAGCACCTCAACTCACAGCTTGCTGCCACAAGCGGGCGTTCCGAGGTCAGCCTCGGAATCTCATTACAGACCAGCGTAGTGAGTAAGTCAAGTATTATTTGACATGGCTTGCCAATGGTTAGACTAAGCAAAACACAAGATAAATATTTTTATAAA
Organism: Xylaria venustula; assembly: GCA_022578775.1. NCBI lineage: Eukaryota > Fungi > Ascomycota > Sordariomycetes > Xylariales > Xylariaceae > Xylaria > Xylaria venustula. The sequence goes on along the minus strand of MU389328.1, from coordinate 532,195 downwards.
TATTTTCAAATGATTTCAATTGCGGCGTAGTCTCTCTTTTATAAGTTGTTTTCAATAGAAGCTTTTTTTTATCAAAAAGCTTATAGATTTAATTCTTCGATTAAGTAAGTAATGCTACGCATTAGCGTTGACCGCGTTAGCCGCATTGACCTGCCCGCAATAATAGGGGCTCAAGTCAGTGAAACGAATCAAAGGGTATTTTTTTTGACTTGTACGGCTTAGCCGACACGCTGCATTGCCCCTCGAATGAAGGAGACGCATTATTTAAGCCCCAGGCACGCCTTCACTCGCAGACGCACACTATACACCTAACATAGATACCTTATCTAGGGATGAGAATATATATCGTGATACCCCTTAATTAGTGGGCAGCTGACCTGAAGTTCCTTGCTCCCTTACATAAACTGCTGATATGCTGTCGCTCTTGAATTTTAGAATTTATCACGTTTGTCAAACATATAGTCAGCTCTAAAGGTTTTTCTCCTCTAGATAAACCCCCTTTGGTGTTCCTTGTATTTTTCCTTCTCAAATTATGTGCTAAACCACAGCCCCAATCCTTTGACTACGATCACCAGCCTTATATCTAGTGTAGCAACCGGCCCATATGAGTCGACTATTACCTGTTCGCTCCTTCAGACAACTAGGGCGCGCTCTCTCTGGGCCATTCTTTGCCCCGCGCGGCCCTAGTAGCAAAGCTTAGTCTATGAGGATGGCGACGACGAGGCTCGCTGTACCATCTCCTTTAACAGCGGTCCCAGAAATACAAATAGAACAATCTAGCTATAAGCGCATTATGGCACGCTTTAAGAATAACCGCCAGCACCGAGACGCGCGTTGTAACCGTATCGATCGTCTCATAAGCCTCATCGAGAAAGTTCAACATGGAACGTATTGGGGAAGAAACGAAGTGATCTCTAGGCAATTGTCTCCGAAAGACTATAACGAGCTTCTCGTCAAAGTCGATGAGCGCGATCAAGATTTCCAGCTATTTTTTCATCACGGGCTTCGGTATGTTAGTCGTTGAGACCAATGCTCTGGTGAGATAGACACTCACAGTGTTCTAGATACGAGTACCGAGAATCTATCCACGGGAAAGAGCAGTTCAAAATTCTGATGCTTTCAGCGTTCCATGTTAGCATTCAGAAATCAATAGATCACAGGGTTTTGTGTTGGAGAGATGACTTGGTGAGTGATAACGATTATAGTGTGGAGTCTAGGACTGCTGCAAAGAAGATAGATTCCACGCGGGATCAGAGAATGATATTCGAAGGGTCGAATAAAAAGCTACGTGGAGATTGTGAATTCATATATCAAGAAAACCATTACACGTATCCACCGTTGATATTCGAGATATCATGGTCGTCTCAGTCTACAGGCGATCTGGAAGCAAGGGCAATGGAACTTATCGAAGAGGGTGGAGGCCAGATTCGTACAGTGGTTGCCTTGGATTTCTACGAGACGTGGAGAATCTGGCACACAATTCGGGACCAGGTCGGGAACAACCCAGACGACCCAAAACGTGGGCCATTTACGGCGTTTATCTGGCGTGTTGCCTTCGATACGAGCGGCCAGCCAATTTACAACGCAGACAATCAACCCAGAGTACGAAAAAGCAAATGTGTTTTCTGTGGTGATGACGGGACAACGAACCCTTCTGCAAAATTGCAGTTGAAGTTACGTGACTTTGTGCCCGCGCGAGTTATCAAAGCGGAAGGATGGGACCAGGTCAAAGATCTTGATAATGCGAAGTTGGATCTTGATGCGTCGACAATGTTAGAATACTTCGATGACGCGTTGAAGAAACAGAAATTGGAGGATGAGAATAGAGAGTCTGCGAATCGGGAAGTTGAGGATGCAAAAAGCAAACTGAAAGAAGAACGGGAGGGCAAAGAGGAGGGTGGATGCAGAGAAGGAGCATAAATGATGGGATATCTCAAATTTGATTGGAATCGGCGGACACCGCTTACGAAGACTACAGGGGAGAGGGTCAACATCTACATAAACGGTCAGATATCCTATCTACAAGAATATGGCTAATTAATGCACCTGGTTGTAAATTTACTCGTATATTGTCTACTCCGATGGATTGTCGCTGTAAAAGAAACGGCCGCAGCTAAATTATGTCGATGATTAGATAATACTCAGAATGGGCAGCCTCCCCTCCTAGCTGCTCTCATCCTCTTCACATCAACCTCCATCTCCTTAGCACCAAGTCCCATCCGGTTCTTCGGCCCCGCGTCTGTCCACAGAAAGCCCTGCGGCATATACTCCTCTGGGTTATCACCGGGCACCTTAGCGCCATAAGCCCAGAGCGCCCAGGCCTTGGGCCCCCAGCGAGACCAAAACGTCGGCCTGACATAGAACGGATAATTTCCGTACGGAATGCGCATCTGAATGCGACCCGTCTTGGGATCTATATCGCCATGACGCCTCACCTTGAAAAGGCGTGGCAGCGCTAGGTAACGGAGACAGAGGCGGCGGAGCAATAGGAGGGAGTAGACTGTTGCGGCTGCCACAATGCCTGGTTCAGGGAGCCTAGGGGGGTTATTAGATTTGTAATTTCATGGGTGGTGAATAGCATAGAGTGGCCAACGAGGAAAATGGAATATAATTATCAACTCACATGAACGCCTCTCGTACACGATCGCCCATCAAAACACAGACGGCCTCTTGACCAAACGGTTTCGCGAACCACGGAAGCCAGTAGGTAATCATGGGAATGAGAGCCTGGGCAGGCTTGTTCGCGATGGCGCTAGGTTTCATGACATCTGCCTCGTAGCGCTTCGCCCAGGCGGCGATGTCGTCGGCCCACTCAATGCCGTCGCGCCAAGTATCATGCTCGAGGAAGCCCTTGTATGACACGCCCATGGCTTCGCCAATGGCCTTCCAGAAGACGCCGTGCGCGCAGTACTCCATCTCGTTCATTGCGCGCCACTCGTAAAGACGTGCGAAGCGCGGCGGCTCTACCACGAAGACGGAGAGCGTGTAGAGGAGGTCTTCCTTCGAAATGGTGCCTTCTTGGATGTATTTGCTGTGCAGGAAGTTTATGCGAGCAAGTGCGCTGATCGTCCGCTCTGAGTCTGGCGGGTGGACCATGAATTCACCTATCAAAGTTGCGGTGTCTTCATATCTACCTCGAAGTCAATTGCTTGTCTTGTTGGGGACATTATCCAATCATGGCCCGATATCAAACCGGAACTGCATTATTGTCCTCATCATCCGGGTGAGTAGACGGTGATCTCACCTCTTCAGGCTTTTGACAGCGTCTGTCAAATTCCTAGTGGCCAGCAACAGTCGACTGATAGACTCAACGCCATATGTCTGCAGTCATTGATCAGCGAACTCCAATGAGATATAGTCGCCCTTCCATCTTCTCATATCGCATCGTCGTGTGTTTGTGAGCGTATACATCGATCTAGGCCATGCAAGAGTGAATGAAGTAGGATAAGTGATAGGGCACACAGATCTCTCTCGCTCACCTTGAAGAGGCCAAATTGCAGCGCTAGAACCTGAAAATCTGGAAACTCGTATGTCCCTAGATACTCGATAATCTCCTGGGCCTGGTTATTCGTCATGCGCGAAAGCGCCTCGCGACCACAGCCTTCGGGAAAGCCCATGCGACGGCGTAGTCTCTTCTCGCCGCGGTAGCGCAGCGCACGGCATAGCACCACGTAGCCGAGGGCGACGGGGACAACATAGTGCTTCCATGAAGACAGGGAGGCGACAAATGTTGAGGGGCGGATCGAGGTGACGATAGCCAGAAGGTCCGACGGTAAGCCGGCGTCGGTGATATTCATCGTGTTACGTGACGATCGAGACAATGGCCTCGAAGTCGGCGAGGACCAGAATAAATATGGCGGCGAGAGACTCCTGCGTGGTGGATTCGGATTACGTGAGACGGTTTCTACCTGCTTACATGAACCTGTAAGTAAGTTCCGGTTGCGATCGGAATTTCATAGCTGCCCCTAAATAACAGCTATAAGTACTAAGTATGTACCTAAGGTAGGTAGGTGCCTAGGTATAAGTAGAGGTAATCTCACCCTTGTCACTGAGATAAACCTCTTGACACAGTGATTCAGAAGAAGATATACTACAAGGATAGTTTTGAGGCAGTCTGGCATATGCCTCTTTAGTACTTATCTACCTAAGTTTTGGACTAACATTTGCTCATCTCGAATTAGACACGGGGACAGGCCCGGGGGGTCGATAAACCTAGCGGACTTGACCTAAATACTTAAGAGTACAACCATACGAAAATAGATTAGATCGGCTAGCAAAAAGGCGGCCAATGTATCACTTGCCTGATAATCTCATGACCGGGCTTGCATCAATTGGTAGACTTAATTTAGCTTGCAGCTCTATTTAACTGGATAGCAGCCCTTCCATTATACAGCGTGGATGTCCTTGCCAAGAGCCAGCTAGGGTATGTAGTATCGCTGCTACACTAAGTGCCCGCAGTCATGAACTCAACACCACTGCCGCAGCACGAACGCACGAACACCGGGTCGGCACTGCACGCTGAACGGACCAATAAAATGATGAACCCATTGCGGGGAGGATGTCGGTCTACGTCATAAGGTAGGTAGGTTTCACTGGACAGAAATAGGTACATCTCGTCCTGTTAGACTCACAATGTAGAACGAGACGGCAGATCTAATTGTACATCGGAACAGCTGATAATACATAGAAAGCGAGACACGGAGTTATCTTTGCGTTGCGTTCAATTATAGCTAATGATATAACCGGATAAACGGCTGAAGATATAATACATACTTTTAGATGCACGCGGTTACTACTTGGGGTAACTGAGCTATGTACTGAAAGGCCAGGTTTACTGGCGGCCGCAGCGGCTACATTCAATATTAATTTCATCCCAGTTGCGGTAAGATAGAACGTCTTAACGTGAGAAGCTTAACCATATCAGCTCAAAATGCTGGCCCTAAGCAACAGAGTTAGAAGGCATGGTAAGATTACAATATGAATTCAAACCCTACCTTGGTTAGGCAGTTTCCTAGTTCAGTAGTTATTAGTTGTGGTTGAGCCAGGTTACACGAATATCACACACGACGCCCCTCTCTGCGTTGTTCATTAACGATTATATATATTATCGATTTGTTTGAAGTACCCAACTAGGAGGTGTTGCCCTCATAATGTTTTTGTTTTTTGTTGTCTCCGCGTCTTCCAAGCCTTCAATTCTGTGATTAGGCCCATTACTAATGGTACACCGACGGGCCCGAGAAGAGGTAGGTAAACAGCTACTTTATGTTCGTTGGGAAAATAAAGCTGGCTGACCATACTCTTTTCAAAAAATGCCCGTTCGGCTTTTGTCTCCGCAATACGTGCGTGTTCGAGGCTCTCCGCACTCCCCAGTGTGGAACATGCCAGCTCCAGATGATGTATTGACTTAGCTACACCTTCCGCTACACTGGACGGGATCGAGATGCTCGGCAAGGCCAATGAGAGGCGGGCTAGAGATCCTAGAGATGACGATGCGCGTAAGAGCATATCTACGGATCTGACCCGAGTGAGTGTCGATAAACGCATCGGTAACGAGCCAGATTGCGGAGTTCCGAGTAAAGATAGGAGATGTGATGCGAAAGTTAGGACGGGCTGTTTAAGGAATTCCGAAGAAACATGGGATGCCGCAGGAGGCGACAGCAGGTACACCGAGCCCCACTGGGGGACAAGCCACGATTGGGATGTCTCTTCTCCTGAGTATAAGCCAATGGTCTGGTTGCCAATGAATGTGACAAAGTTGATGGTTGGAGCTCCTCCTATCGATGGCGACAGAGGCCATTCAGCAGCGTTAATAAAAGAGGATAGATCTTCCTTCGAAAGGACCTGGGACTGCACGCCGGGTATCGCGTACAACTGGACTTGGGTATCAATTGTGAAGTTGTGGATAGGCTTGAGCATGTCCAACACAGGTTTCATATACTCATTGATAGCAGAATCAATGTCCCAGCTACTTGGATTCGAGCCAATTGTGAACAGCGAAAAGGTCAAGTGGTAGGTGCCAGAGTACTTCATCGACCGTGTCATGCGTTTCGAAAGCGACTCGTCGGACCGGCCAGAACCTCCGGGGTGCTGATCTGATGATATTGTCGACGTCGCGAGAAGATAAGACATGATGGCCTGCTCTTCGGTAAAGGTCTCACGCAGCTGGGCGGCGATGTATGTCGCAAGACCCGAGGACCTAATCTCTGGAACAGGCTTCGAGCTTGGAGGATATGTGATTTCGAGAATGGGTAGGTGCGCATGGTGAAAGGAAGCGGGCTGGGACACAGAGGCATCACTTTGTGTCAACCGTACAATAAGTGCACTATCCACATTGCCGTATGGCACAGCCATATCTTGTGACGAGGTTGGAGAGGCAGCCTCGAGCCGTAACCGGTGACCGGGGAAATCAGGCATCGCATCGAGGGCATGTTGGGTGATAGAGATAATACTCTGCGCTTCTTGTTCGTTCAAATCGGGGGCGTCGACGGTAATCCGAACCGGGAACACTGGACTACATGACTATGGCTTGTCTTAGCGGTGTTGAGTGTCTTGCGAGCTTGTCGTGGGCTTACCTTTCCATTTGCCCAGTCCATCATCTGGTTCAAGGGCAGGTTTGCCCGGTAGATGGTGGTCGTTCTCCACCATATCGGAATTCCTAAGCACAGAACTACAAGCCAGAAGGATGCGATGATGATCGAACGTCTGACAATGTGGGATTGCTGTTCAGGAGGCGGAGGCTTGAGCTTGGTCGTCGAGCCGGGACTGGGCGCATTGGACTTTGTGGTAGGCTCTACGGTAGCGGGAGCTATGCTGGCAGTATCGTAGTCGCGATTCTGTTCAAGATTTGCCGGCTTCTCCGCTGATCCGGCGTCGGAGGCGGTCGACCCGTCTTTGCGGTTCCTGGCGGTTGAAGAAGACATGGCATCTATCTGTTACTAAAGCCCAGCTTTCTCGGTACCATGATCCATGTATATGAACAAGCCATAAACTGAAAAGTAAACGACAGTTATTGAAAGGTCCACATTGGCGCAGTGGTATTATAGTTACCGATTTGACCTCTAAAGGCCGAGTTGATTGAGGGTCGTGGCTTGCGCTCCCCAATATTGATCTTTGATGGCAGACGCGATGATGCCAGTCATCAAGCAAGTGGACAAGCCCCACAAGGGTCCGTCAGCTGGATGCCTTGATAGCTGCATATTAGTGGTAATTCAACTCAGCAGTAAAATAGTATGCTACTAAGATATATACCTACCTACCTAGGTAGTCTAGGTAGCATTTAGGTAAGTTCCCATCCAATGCAACAAATAATTTTACCATCCTTCTTTTATTTAGATGTCTTCAACGAGTTATCAACTGGCCTCCTTCCTCCCTGCCATATACGTGCCTGAGGTATCGTATCATATAGACATCCCGATTTACCTTGCTTTTCACATTGGGTATTCATATTTTGTTTCTATCTGTTCACCTCGCAACGCAATACTAATCCCACGAAAGACCACTAGTGCATTAAACTCCACGTTGCCAACCAACTACATACATATATCCCTGCCCATCCAGCCGAATTTCGCCTATTGTGTCTGTGTGGGTATGTCTAAATGTCAATTATTGGTCTAGTACGTGAGGATCGATCCACAGGCGAAAGAGGAAAGCTGCTCGTATGCCAGCTGCCTGATGCTACCGTCTCTGCCATGAATAGGACAGTCCTCTTAAACGGACCTATACAACCAGATAGGTATACCAACAATGGCATGCAATGGCCAGGCTGCTTCTCCATACACCCGCCAGGCAAGCCCGTTGTCGTGGATCACACTCGTTAGACTAGTCCAGGGTAGGGCGTCCTTTGGCCACACCCCTTGTTAGGCGCTATCTCCTTTTGTCAGTGTAGTGTACTGTTATGCTATTGAATGAAGAAGATGCCGAGGCACGAAGCATCTGGGTGGCGTAGATTTCCCTCTATCCTCCCGAATCTACCGACTTGAATCAAGACCGTTGGTTTCTACAACACAATATCATACATTCTAATTGTGCTTGGGAACAATGCATCTACAGTCGCTGGTACAAAATCCATTGTGCCATTCTTCTTAATTTCCTTCATATGTTCTCTTCTATCATCCCTCACCTCGACCACGTGTAGGACCAGACACCATCAGGTGTAGCTTTCCCGCATCCCTTAAACACGCGTCGAGGGCTGTCATATACGGTCAGCGCAACTTTGAGACCCATACACAAAAAGTAGATTTGTTTTGTATCTGCATTTGCAAAATGCCTGGTGAGTTTCCCTCTCAATTGATTGTTGATTATCTACATGTGAAGGCAATTGACCTTCTCAATCGTATAAGACTAACATTAGCATTACACAAAATAAGTGCCCTTAGCTTTAACGGTACCGGCTGCCGCTGCAGCACTGGCATACCTCAACGCGAAAACCTCATTTTGGTACGATAAGAAACTTGCAAAGGGCATGATACTAGCGCTATACCATGCCAATAGGCGCGAGTCTGCAGACCGTGCCAACCTCTTCTATCGTCTCGAAGAAATCGCCACGGGCAAGTCAGCCAATCGCGTGGGCATCCTATTCGAGGATCGATCATGGACGTATGCTCAGATGTACGAGGCCGCTCTTAAGTACGGAAATTATTTCAAGTCCAAGTTCGATCTGAAGCCCAAAGACATCGTCACCCTAGACCTGATGAATTCAGATCATTTTCTTCTGATCTGTTTTGGTTTATGGTCGATCGGCTGCAAAACGGCGTTCATAAACTACAACTTAACCGGCGATGCACTGTGTCACTGCGTGAAAATATCGAACTCGGTACTGCTTTTGGTTGATGTAGATGTCGAATCCCACGTGGATGAAGATGTCCGTCTGAAGCTTGGGGACTTGAGGATTGAGACCTTCACCCCGGAATTCATTTCGGCGGCCTCGGCCGTAGATCCAGTCCGGCCACCGAACGAGGTGCGCTCCGGGGATCTCGGCCGAGATATGGCGGGTCTCATATATACGTCGGGTACCACAGGACTGCCGAAAGCGGCTATTATATCTTGGAAGAAGATCACGACAGCCTCAAACTACGTAAAAGGGTGGCTGAACACCCAACCTTCTGACATATTATACACAGTACGTAAAATCCCCTTTTCAGTTAAAACTCGGTTGCTGATCAGATTTATCTAGCCTATGCCATTGTATCATTCATCCGCCTTAATCATAGGATTCTTCCATTGTTTCGAGGCTGAAGCGACCTTTGCTGTCGGTCGCAAGTTCTCTACAAAGACATTCTGGAAAGATGTACGCAAGCATAACGCTACGATGATTCAATATGTAGGAGAGACCTTGCGATACCTGAATATAGCCAAACCAGAAGTCGACCCAGAAACCGGAGAGAACCTCGACAAGAAACACAGTGTGCGCTTAGCGATTGGGAATGGGTTGCGCCCGGACGTGTGGGCCAAATTCCAGGAACGCTTTGGAATCGAAAGCATCGGCGAGTTCTACTCCGCGACGGAAGGGTTCGGGGCGACGTGGAATTTGTCCCGTAATGATTTCGCCCGGGGTGCCATAGGACGGAACGGTTGGCTCTTTGGTCTGTTCATGAAGAGAAGCACAGCCTTTGTGGAGCGCGATCCCGAAACAGATGAGCCCTATCGAGATCCAAAAACAGGGTTTTGCGTTGCTGTCCCTCGTGGCGGAGTTGGAGAGCTGCTCTACCTATTGCCGGAGGATGCAGCACAGTCGTTCCAGGGATACTACAACAATGACAAGGCGACAAATAGCAAGACTATAAGTGACGTTCTTAAGAAGGGGGACAGGTATTTCCGGACTGGAGATCTCATCAGCTGGGACTCCGAAGGGCGAATATACTTCCACGACCGCATTGGCGACACGTTCCGATGGAAGAGTGAGAATGTGGCGACGACTGAAGTCAGTGCCACGATAGGTCTTCATCCAGCCGTCGAGGAGGCTAATGTTTACGGCGTGCAACTCCCGCATCATGACGGCCGGGCTGGTTGTGCCGCAATTGCCCTCAAGACTGCTCCCGATCAGACACTTCTCCAATCGTTAGCTAGTCACGCCAAATCTAAGCTCCCCAAATATGCTGTGCCGATTTTCCTGCGTCTTGGAAAGGGATTGTCTGCCGCCGTTACGGGCACCAACAAGCAGCAGAAACACAACCTCAGGGTAGAAGGTGTCGATCCTACGAAGGTCGGTGACGATGAGCTGTACTGGCTCAAAGGTGATACATATGTCAGATTTGGTAAGGAAGATTGGGATCGGATGAACGCCGGTCAAGTCAAATTATAGATGGTTCGGTGTCTTGCTTCAGGGTTCCGAGCAATGGATATTCACGAATCTATATAATGTATAAAAGACAGTTAGACTGAGATGATGGTCAGACTGCGAACAAAGAGTTTGCTGGTGTCAATATGGCGAATAAGGATAATATATAAGTCTCCCTTTTTGATACCTTGCTCAAATAACTCGAAGTGACTTGAATGATCTCTATGGTTGATGTCTTATGATTACCTTAGAACTTGTTACGGTTTAGATAACTTGAGATGTTCGTGTAGCAAATGGTACTTGCCTAACCCACTACATACGTACTTAGTAGGTACCTAATGTACAGGTGTGTCGGTAATTGGGCAATAAAAAAAGACCCCTAAGGAGCTCGGGAGTGCCCCGCCCCCACCATCAAATTCACCCCATCATACCATACCATACCTGCCCCTCCAAAATTTCAAGCCGCCATCTACCATCTTATCAAGCTCACTATTAAATTTGCCCTTGCTTCGAAAGCACTTTCGCCATGTCCACAGATCTTCAGGCGGCACCTGTTCTCTCAACACCAGCTGAACATATTTTCGAAGACCCGACTCCTTCGGTTCCGAACCAAGAAAACCGCCCAGATAGGTCCGACGATGAACTATTCGCAGTCTACGAGATCGCACGGACCGCGGCGGAGATCCAGAGACAAAACTGGACCAGGGTCGCCCTCCAATTTCCAGATGCCATGCTAGCTGATGCACCCTGGGTGGTGGAAGCGTTAGACCGAGAACTTATAAAGCTCGACGACATCAACGATAACTCGGCCATCAAGAGCACAGAGCAAGACGCAAGCACAACAGAACACACGCGACAGGGGCAGCGGCCAAAGAGACGACTCTACATACTTGCGGACACATCATATAGCGCGTGCTGTGTCGATGAGATTGCCGCAGAACATGCAGATGCCGATGCGGTTGTGCACTACGGCCGAGCCTGTCTGAGCCCGACGGCGAGGTTACCCGTGTTACACATCTTCACTAGGCAGGAGTTGGATCACGATGCCGTCGCCGAACGCTTTGCGCAAGAGTTCAAGGACAAGGAGACCAAGGCTATCATCATGGCCGACGTCATGTTCCAGGAACATGTAGCGCCTATCTGCGCGGTACTCGCTGCTCAGGGCTATAGCCATGTTCTCACAACTGAAATCATACGTGATCCCTCGAACGCAATACCGAACCGCAGTATACCATCTCTAGAGCCCGCATCAGCCGAAAAGCACGACTACGATCTTCACGAATACCATTTGTTTCACATCTCGACACCACCGACCTCGCTACTCCTAACTCTCTCTTCCCGTCTCGCGTCCCTGAGCATATATCCCACACCGTCATCTCCTTATATAACAACTCTTTCGTCGCCCGACCCAAGCGCCGCACCACGCATGCTCGGCCGACGGTACGCCCTCGTACTTCAACTTGCTACCGCTTCCATTATTGGGATATTAGTGAACACACTGTCGGTTAAGAACTACATGTCCACCATCAGCACATTACGAGAGCAGATTGCTGCTGCTGGCAAGAAAAGTTACACTATTGTGGTCGGAAAGTTGAATGCTGCGAAATTAGCCAACTTTGCCGAGATAGACGGCTGGGTGGTTGTGGGATGCTGGGAGAGTGGGCTTGTAGACCAGGACGGACTGTTCAAGCCTGTCGTCACACCTTTTGAGATAACGCTGGCATTGCAAAGCGATGAAAACAGGATTTGGACCGGAGAGTGGTGGGGTGGTATCGAAGGGGTAAAAAGCGAGGAAGATCCCAGTGCAGAATCCACAGAACCGCAAGAACAAGTTCAAGAGAAGACATCTGGAGAAACGGAGGAGGGAGATATTGATGACGAGGAGTCGGAACCTCCTGTTTTTGACCTGCGTACTGGCAAGCTCGTCAGCAACTCACGCCCAATGCGCGTTGCCATTCGAAGCGCTCCTTCAACAGGAAACAGTCCACTGTCCAGCGGCGATACTACTACAACCCTACCGGTCAGATCGGCTGTGGTGAAGAGAAGCACCGGAGAGATAGCCCTCGTCAATGGTGTCGCGAGTCCTGGCGCCGAGTTCTTACGATCGAAACGAACGTGGCAAGGCCTAGGTAGCGACTTCAATCCCGGCGAGGATGAGGCAAGCACGGTCATAGAGGAGGGCCGGAGTGGTGTTGCAAGGGGGTATACAGTTGGGGTAGAACAGACGAGAAGCTAAGATGCACCTACGGAAGGTTGATTGCAGCCGTATAAGGGCCGGGCCGTGGCAAGGCTACCTGCACATCTTGGCACGCAGTCAGAGTTTCATGGTTCCCTGTAGTATCACACAGGTATCGGCAGATGTGTCCAGCACCATCATCCAGCAGTGCAAATCGCGAGCATCAACCGGCCAAATGTTGACCACAGCTTAAGATTGGCAATCAAGGCCTTTATGGCCGAATGCCGCCGCCATCTCGCCGTGGCTTCGCTCACGAGCCTTGGCGTTCCTCATGCGTGGCGGCTTATGGCTACTGCATGCAAACTCGCAGCCAGGGCGTTAAAGATTTTGGGTATGCTTAGTTAGGTAAGGTCCGTACTATGCGGTACAGGCTTCATTCACGTTGTTGAGTGCGCCGTACTCTTCATGGTGAAGCTACCGTGAGAATCAGAAAAACATCCATCTGAAGATGTTTAATATGGCATGGCATGGAAGATATACATTAAGATTCAAACAGCCACATTGTGATCCCACACTGTTCTCCCTATTAGACCGAGTAGTCTTCCAACTGTTTGACATATCATACGGCGTAGATGTGTTTCTCCCCGGAGTCTTTTAACCGTACTACTCGTGGTTTGCAGTATAACTAGAGTAGAAGTGCAATACAGCATATTCATGTTACAAGAGGCAGCGTACTACCATAGAAGCAACGAACTGCTATCTTATAATAGGTAGTAGTAGTCATAGAGCATTACATCATAATCGTATCAAGCGCAAAGCTTGAATCGCTCCAAAGCTTTATATTTCCGCCCGTCTGTCGCTTCCAAAAAAAAAAAAAAAAAAAAAAAAAAAAAAAAGAACCATAATCTTCCATGTCGAGTCCCAACTTATGTACCTGCGGGGTGCATATAGTTGCTATATCCCTCATTTGATTCCCATTCTATACACCATTCCGTCCGATCCGAATTATACCTCATACACATTTGAAATTTAAAAGATGAAAAGGGGATCTGGCGGCATCGCCAACTCACTTAATCACTCAATCAATTGGCATTGGCTCCGTTTGGGGAACCAATCGCCGTTCCACGCCAGACATGGGAAGCTCAATCACGCCGCGGAACCGCCTTAGACATATACGCGTCGATGCGAGTGGTGCGAGCTATGCCTCGAGTGCGGCGCCTGGCTAGACCGATGGCTATGGCGATGGGAGTGGTTCTCGCGAACATACGTCTTGCGGTCGCGGGCGCCCATCCGATCCCCATGGAGGCAGGCGAGGACAGCAGTGAAGAAGAAGAAGATGGTGTTGAGGATGCCAAAGGCGAAGGCGGCCTTGAGCATGGCGCAGGACTTGTCGACTCCGACGCTCACGCCGTTGAGCGAGGCGCTGCCGAAGATGCCGAGGCTGACGTCGACGGAGGAGCCGCGCGCGACGTGCGTGCAGTCGGCGTCGGTGATCCACCGCAGCTCGTAGACGGCGCCGATGAAGGCGCCGACGAAGAGGATGTCGACGACGGCGACGAAGTTGGCCTTGGTCGAGGACCGGTGGTACGAGAAGATCGTGAAGATGGCCCAGGCTGCGGCTAGCACTGACACGATGAAGAGGACCAGGATGTAGGTCGGGGTCAGCGCGTTGAGGCTGTTGTAGCCGTCTACGAAGTATGCGAGGAGGCCTATCGTGGGGATCTGTGGATCGTTCAGGCGAGGTTAGTTTTTGCGTAACTTTGTGTAAAACGAACGAGATTGTTGCTGCGGGCGTCGCATGAGATTGGAATTGAGGGTGAGAAAGCTTACCAATGTGATGATCTGCAGGAATCGCCAAAAGGCGAAGAAAATGGCGAACAGCATCTTTGTTCTCCTTGCTCGTTGTGCGATGCGATGCGATCTAAGCTTTTTGCAATCTGAGTGTGTGGGAATTTGGGGTTGGACGTGAGGGTATTGTCGAGAAAAGGCGGGGTTGCGCGATGTAGTAAGACAAGACCAAGACCAAGACCGTCCCTATGAAGTTGGCGACAGCGAGTTGGATGGAGTGCGGCGCAACGCGATGCCAAGAACTTGTTACGACTGCAAGACCTCTATGAAGGATGGGTCGCTCAGTTAGAATGATAGAACTGCAGATTGAAATGATGGTACATGTATTATAGGCAGTATGCTGCAAGAAAGTGGAATAGAGATAAATATGGTGTGAAGAGCAATTATCGAGTGCGTTGTTGGCGACGACCAGATATAACAGAGGTAACGAATAATTAGAAGGCTGGGGATGGCCAAGGAAGATCTGGACTACGATCCCTCGCCATGCGCTACTAAGACAGGGCTGCAGCAACGTGGTGGTGGGATGTGCGCCCTGGCTTAGGTAGGTAGTGCAGTGCAGGGATCTTGCCCGGTTTTGTTGCTCGCTGTGATTAAAAGCATTGCGGCGCATTACATGGCTCTAATCCTTGTTGTCAGGCATTCAACGTGTCGTTTATTATTGATTACACTACGAATGTTGCTACAATATAAAAACAATAAAAACAAGCATGTACCATCTGTCTTGGTGTTGCGTGACTAGATAATTGATATGACGTCTATTGGGAAAGATGTCCAGCCCAAAGATCTGGGAGATCCGTTGGTGCAGCACCTGGGTTGGGTTCTTAGCTTAAGGTGGGCACGCTAGTCTGAGCAATGCTCAATCACAGGGGCACCCATCCTCGCCATCTACATACAATTCACTACAGTACAAACCCAAAGACTTAGATTGCATTGGAGTTGACGAATGAAGAGGAATTTCCGTAGTGGTATGGCCAATCCGAAAGGTCCGAACGAATGAATGGCATGCATTACACCCTGAGTTCTGCTAACAACAGACAACCAGGTAACGATCTTGAAAATCAGCGGGGTTGGGACGGCTTTAGAATGCACTTACCGGGTTAGGACGATCCTAGCTGAATCCATGTAATGTGAGTGGTTGGTCGGTGGCGGGCTATACTACCCCTGCTCGTTCGTTTTGACGCTGCTTCCTTATGGTAGAAACTTTATTGCAACTACTGCAGCTGACATGAAATATACAGCGACTCTCCAGCTTATGCTAATAGAACACCTACGTTGGCGATGATAAAATAAAATGGGGTTTAAGTTTCGTTGGAAATAAAACAAAAAAGATGAAACATGCAAAACAAAGAAGGTGATCGGACACAACACAAACAATGATGTTGTAGCACAACCGGGAAAAGACTGATTATGAAAGGAATGCCTATATAATCTGAGAAATCTCAGTTGATCTCTTTGTTGCTTCAGACCGACATGTTGCCTTATCTGCCTGAGCACAGAATGTTTTCCGGACAAGCTACAGTTCACGCCCACATTTCTGAGTTCTGGGACGTCTTTATCGAAGATGTTCCCAGAGTTCCAACAGTAGACGAGCTCATTTGCCGAGTTGTTGCCCTCAACTTTCCAGAGGGTCTTATAACAAATATAAACGGAGCACTTATCAGCCCTCCCAGAAATGCCAGTATCGCGAGCCAGCAGATCCTGTTCACACTGAAAGCAGCCATCGAGACTCAGAGAGATTTCTGGTTTAGGCAACTGCGTCTAAATCGCGTTTATACACCTTACGGTTGGAGTGTACGGTCAAACGCCAATGCTTCCATTACGGAAGCTGAGACTCAGATTCTCGATGCTCTTGAATGGGTTGGGAATATTGACCGTCTTGATACTCTCTTTTGGGAGGCTTTCCGCAGGACTGGGGAATATTGTAAGGACAATGACCGCATCATCGAGTGGGGGCCATTTCAACATAAGTGATAATCATGTCGTAAAACAGTTATTATGTAAGTAGATGAATGTTGAGTAATACCGAAAAAAATGAAGAAAATGTTTAACTCGTATTCGGAACTCCAATAAATTGTGCTGAGATCTATTAGCAGTGACTCTTGACTACTTTGCCTGGGATAAAGGGAGAGCGCAAACATTGTAATAAATGATAACTAATCCAGTAGCTTTTCAAACAAAAATAAATTCAAAATCTACACTATTATAGCAATAGCCAACGGATCTAATTAGGCTATCAATCTAGCATCCTAGCGGTAACTAGAGCAGTCACCACCAACAGTCTGAAAACTATCATTCATGACTCCAAAGCTGCCTTCATTGATTTAATGAGGTTATTATTGTTGTAGTTCTGAGGTCGTCACGCGGGACGAAGTCCAACATCTCTGGCTTCATCAAGAGCATAGAAGTTACGGTACAATCTTATTCGCAGGTTTCCATTCGTGACCGTAGAAATTCTTAGATCTTCCAAGTTATTTAGCTCATAATTATTTAATTTAACACATCGCTGGGTAAGACATCCAGGGCAAATCCTGTTGATACGTTAACGTGTATTTAAATTCGGTCATATTTGGTCAAAAGTAAACTTTGTAATAAAGGTATTTGGGTACCTTCTTCCATACGCTCTCTGTTTGTCTCGGTTGCTTTCGGCTTTGAACTTGTAAACGATTGGAATGGAGTTGGCCCGAGTGAACTGGAATAGCCGAACTACCCAAATCTTTTGCATAAACGGTAGGTGGAGAGAAAAGACAGGGTAGGAGGGAAGTTGCATTCAATGCATAAGGGAAGGCTTGCTAGCAAACCCACCTCTTAGGTAGGTACTTATGTACCTACATATTAGAGTTATAATACACGCATTTCCCTAGCGACGCTATCTAGGTATCAAAATACTAGGCACTTGATCAATAGCAAGACATGCAGCTTTATGTTGCCTCACAAACATTCTTGTTGCTTCTATCCACCACCACTTTATCTTCCCACTTTCGACATTTTAATCAAGTTCGGCGATTCTTCCCATACTTCGGTAGCCGATGGCTGCGTTCTCATAACATGGCAGATCAACATGAACAAACTGTTCTCTCCTGCAGCAACGCGAACGAGGGCCACGCTGCTTACCCGTTCTGTCCTGTTTGTGGAACAGAAGATGAAGCTGCTCTCAAAAGCTGCACCCTCTGCGACAATCCTGACACCAATATGCATTGTCCTGTCTGTGGAACTGTAGGTGACTTCGTCTTCTGCTCTTTCATTTACTTACCTCATCATCCGTTCTAGCGCTACTGTAATCGAGAATGCTACACCAAAGACTGGCCTCATCACAAATCTCTTTGCAAGGCCATCAGAGATGACTTCAATATTAACAAGGCCCCGCTCAACAGCGTGCGAGCCATTCTGTTCCCTGAGCACTCCAATAAGCCAACTTGGACCTGGATTCACCTCAAGACTCTTGATATCTCTATCATCAGAACTCTCGGCATCAGTATGAAGAGTCCGTTCAAGAAATCCTCTAATCAGTTAAATGTGAAAGACATCAATGAATATTTCGTACATCGCAAGATTGGTCACGGCATCCGACAATTCATGGCTCCAGGTGCACGCGTAGGTAATGGCGATAGCGCGAATAAGGCCATTTTTGCACTTGGCGATCCAGGAAGTCTCGGGATTTATTATGGTTCCTTTGTCTTCCTTTGTTATCGCACCATTCACGAACCTCAGGGCGTCAAAGTGTGCTACGAGAATGCCTCTCCCCGCGATCTCCGCATGATCATTGAATGGTTTCACACCCGACCAGACAATCCATGCGTTTCTAAACTTTACCGTCTTCCTATAAAATCTTACGGTCAGCCGGGAGAAGAAGTATCACTCTGGCCAGCTGTAAAGATTCTTTGCGATGGTGACAGGACCCGCCTGCGCGCATTGTCAGGCAAGGAGCCTGATAATCTCCAGGGTGTTCAGGTTCTATCCAAAATCGTCGGCCAAAAACGATACCCGTGCGTGCTTGCCGAAATGGCTGGACTCCCATGGATTATCCAGCCGACTATACATATGCTTGATCCCATCCGTGAGGGAGACAAACCTGACCCCTTCAGAAATTGGCACGGTCGTATTCTTGCCCAAGATTCGATGGAATCATTGGATTGGTGGACTTTCGACTATTCTACCTGGAAACCGGAGTATCTTACCTCGACGTACTGCGGCTCTGTTCTCATCATGCATGAGCGTGGTTGCTTGATTGATAAGCTACACGTTGACTGCTTCAACTTGTATGCGGACCTGGCCCTTAAGCACGCTACCCCCATCCTCAAGAAAGATAACGGAGAAGGAACCGCCCGAATGGTTGCTAAAAGCGAAGATATATGGGGCGCTATCAATAAGGAAGGGTTCGAAGATTTCTGGGCGAGTTACATCAGTACCAAACTCGGGAAGCTTGCTTCAGCTTTCCCATCACCTTATAATAATACCTATGCGGGCGAGAAGGACCCAGTGCCGGTGCCGGAAGAGGAAACAAGGGAGGCACGTGAACGAATGGAGAGGCTTCTTCTAGAGGGGGCTTAGATATGCTGAACATCGCGTCTAGGGTGTTTAGATAACCACTGGTAAAAGTTAGAGTTACACGCTAAATCTATCTGCAGTAGCATTCGCATGTTGGTTTTGCTTTCAGTAATATCAATAAACTAGTCATAATGAAAGTCTCTGATTCGCTACATTTGATTTGTTAACACTAAATAGGAAATTTTATTAGGTTGTCGGGCGGGTGGTATGGTTGGCGGACTGGTCAACAATTAGCGATTGGTGGTAATCATATTGTTGGTAATACCTACTTGCATTATTAGTGCTTAGAACATGTATATATATACTTAGTTAGGGACTCAATTGTGAAGAGCATGCTTTAAAGCGGCACACGAAAAAACCATGCAAAGCTCTACACTTGACCTTTGCCATCTAGGGCTGTGCTGGGTGGGAATATGATGCCTTCAAAACTTCACTTCCAGCCCTTCTTCCTACTTACTATAATTGCGAATGAAACGAATTCTTAGACAATTCATTGTGGTGCACACTCTCGCTACATCTGGGTCTCAAGAATGGAAGGCCAAGAGCGAATGATTGCGCTGCTGCAACAAAACGGTGCAGGAGCCGACTATTCGACCAAAACACCGCTGCGTTGGAGACCGGTCTATCTACGACAAACTGTTCTACTCAGCTCCGCTACAGATTTTATTCTCATTACTGTCGCTATCGGAAGCCTTCTTGCCGTCTCGAACAAGAACAATGGCATTGCTACTGCCAATTCTACCGAGCACTATCTGTGGACCTATGGGCCAACGGCCTTTCTCACTGCGGTTGCTGCGGTCTGGGCTCGTACCGAATACCAGAGCAAATTAGTAGCACCTTGGATTCGCTTGTCACGACATCGCCAAACAGGAGACGGGCATCCTGCTTCTCGCACAGTATTACTTGATTATGTCTTTGAATTCTCGATAATTGCGGCTTTCAGGTTTTTTTGCTAGAGACTTCACTGTATCAATCACAATCTAAGTATCATTCATCATTAAAGTGTTGATTGTTCTCTCGAGCAGTCTAATCTTTCTCAATATCACAACTTACACCAACGATCCCTATCCTTTGGTAGTTGAAAACAGATTCGTCGACAACAGCGCCAGACTTGCCGACCCTGGCTCCCTTTCGTTCTATATCCGGAACGGCTTGAGACGTCACAATTTGACATTCCCAGATGGCCTTTCGAGTGAATACGCATATCAGTCTGTACAGACAGATTCACCCAACATCTTACAGTCACGAGTGATTACTGATGGGCTGAAGAACTCACTCCAATGCGAAGTTGCTGAGGTGGAATTAGTAGGAGCCCGGCATCTGGACCTCACAAGGGAGGGCCAGGTGAATATTACTATATCATCTCCCAGCTATAACGTAGTGTCATACGCTCTAAATTTTGACTGGAAAACAGCAGTGAACAACTCGGAGGTGATAAAATTGTTTGACAGAGTCCAAGATAATGGAGGGGAGGTCCTAGCACTAGTACTCTATGGCAGACTGCACTACTACCTCGATTCTTTGCGAAATCCTACAAGCTCAGCTCAAGAATACGCGGCTTTGACGCTTAACTTAACCCAGCGCCAGAACCATGACTGTTTTCCTCAGGGAGATTCGAAAAGGCATCCTACCGTTCTTCACCCTATATCGCGCTTAGGACTCTGTTTAGCCGTTGCAGGCATTATGGTTGCTTTGGAGCTCTTGCTACACTAGTCGAACCTTGAAGATGGCTTTGGGGACATCAACACGGATAGTGGGAACTATATACATTACGCTTGGACAGTCGTTCCCGCCGTCGTTCTTGGAGCTTTGTCAATGACTTACTCTGTCGTGGATTCTAAAATCAGGTCCCTAGCCCCCTATATGGCTCTTAAGGGTTACGTTTCCAAAGATGTGTTCACGCATCTAGAACTTTTAGATATGGCTATCTCTGTGGCTATGTATAAAGAACTCAAAACACCCTGGGCTCTTGCTACGACTGCAGCTCTTCTGTTTGCATCATTATTTACAACGCTGTCAGCGTCGCTATTTCAGGAACAAGTAATACCGAGTACGACTTATCTTGAACTCCGAGCTAACCAGTCTTTTCTTTTTAATCAAACCTACAACATACACTTTCGATGTTGCTTCTTTAATCTCTGAGAGCAATTTCCTTCCCTCGATTTACATTCAACGACCTGGCGTTTCCACAACTTCTGCTTTTGCCTTTCCCTTCTCCAACAACACTTATCTGAATGACTCGACCCTTTCCATATTAGCCGTAATTCCTGCATTGCGTGCACGAATGGATTGCCGGTTGTATAAGCCCGCTAGCATCCATACGAACCTCACCCTGAACTATACTGATGTTAACCTTGAGTTACATAATCCTCTCGCAGTTATTATCGATGAAGAAAACTGCGAATCCTCATATTTATCCTCGCAACTCACGTTCGAGACGTTTCCCAATACAACTTACTTTACCTGGGATCTTTCACATAAAGTTCCCGTGTTGAGGTTTGGCCTGCCGAAAATGGCAGCCCTGACCCGCTATTTTGGAATCTTAAAACACCCCCGATAAGTACATTTTGAGCGGGGCATATATATTTTCGAAGTTTACAGTACGTTTAGCAAACATGTTATAGCGGGCGGCAGCTCCAAGCTGTCATAACGGCCAGCCCGTATACCGCTACGCCAATAACCCAAAAGGTCAGCAATACTCCAAACTGGAGTATCCGGGCTACCGCACGTATATATGCCTCCGAGTGGCTCTCGCAGCCACGCCAGCATATGACACAAGCAGTGCTGATAAAAAGGTTTAGATCCGGGGCTTAGTGTGACGAAAGTAGTTCGTATAGGCGTTTATAATCGGAGCTCCCCGTGTGGGATCGTAATAGGTGTAACTGAATAGATTACTAGGTTGTGGTGGTATTACAAGGTCGTCAAGAAGTTTTTTTTATATAATTATTTTAAAAAGTTGCTATATATTTAAATTAAATTAAAATATAAAAATAAATATAAATAAATATATTAACGGATTATATTTTTTATATTGTCGCATATTTTATTAACAATTTATACTCCCTTTTTTCCCAAATGCTAACGGCTTAACCCTTTATTTTATATACTACATAACTATATAATAATATCTATGTATATGTATGTTGCCAGCCAGCTCAGCGCTGACAACATTCAGCAATTTTCGGACTTTTGTATGCAGGAATTTTCTGGCTTTCATTTGCGTACGCCGAGTCTAAGCACCGCTATTATCGGGCCGAGTTGCTCTTCGGCAAAATTACTCTGTCAGCGCTGTGATGAAAGCTACAGCAGCGCGTGTATTATATGTGACAAAGCTCGAGCCGATAAGATAAACCGCACGATAGACAAGGATCTTGCTATCTCCCTGCCATTGGTTGATTTGCCATGGGACTGTCATCATGGGCGGGCAGACACAATAACCCTTCAGATTCTCTTTCGGTGCCGTGGATGTGTCGCATACTTAAAACCATCCAACAGTCTTTACCTATGTCACCTGCATACTCCATCGTTTAGAAGAGCTTCTCACAGGATCACGTTCGGGATTCCGTCGGGTCCTGGCGCTTTCATTGGAGAGGCGTTTCGTACTGCCTCTTCCACCTCTTCTGGAGCGATAGGTGGCGTGGTTATCTGATTTGTTTGCGTATTCGATGCAGTTGATATCCTCTATGCTTGCGTCTGGAGGTGTTGGGGGAAAATGTATCTTTGAGTAGTTGTCTTTTCTCTCCTGGCGTTACGGCTAACTGCCCGCTAGCAGGTCTCTCCGATAGCATCCAGTCAGATGGCCGCCGAACCAATCAACGCCGGATTCATCGCTCGCCACCTCACACTCTTCGCCGTCGGCATATTGACTTGGAAACCTCTCCGGCGGCTGTGGAAGCGCCCAGGTGGAGTACTCTTCGGCTCCAACTTCTGCATCAAAGCAGGTCCCTTCACGACATTGGCCGAGGCCCACGTGATGCAGTTCGTCGCGGCCCATACTTCCATTCCCGTGCCGCGCGTCTTCTGCGCCTTCACCCATCGAGGACGCTCCTACATTGTGATGGAGAGGATAGACGGGGTCAATGCAGGACGCGACTGGGTGCGGCGCTCGGAAGAATCCAAGGGCAGGATATTGGGCCAATTGCGAAACATGGTCGAACAGCTCAGGAGTGTTCAGCCCCTAACTAAGCGTGGAGTATCAAACATTGTTGGGGGCTCTATTTATGACCCTCGTCTGCCGACACAATCCTTTTGGGGGCCCTTCCGTTGCATTGACGACTTCCATTCACAACTTCGAGATAATTTACCTTTGGACATAGATCCGTCGGACGCCCCCGCCGATCTCCTTGAGCTGTTTGCTTTCTATGAGCAGCCGTTCACCGAAACGAGACTCACACACGGTGATCTAAGCAGTTCGAATGTATTGGTGAAGGGTGATGAGGTAGTCGGGATTGTCGATTGGGAGACTGCAGGATGGTTCCCCTTTTACTGGGAGTATGTGTGCGCTTGGAACGTGAATCCACAAAACAAGTTCTGGCAGCAGGAGGTGGACAAGTTCTTGGTACCGATGCCACATGAATTGAGGATGGACTCCATCCGGAGGAAGTATTTCGGTGATTTCTAGATCTATCGCATGGCAGTGGTACGTAATGCACTTCATGGAACCAATTTTTTGGCATCGAGCATGTCCCACGTTGCCGCGCGTGTATGATCAATAATCCCCTTGGCCATCAAATCGATGGGCAGCCTTCTTGCGAGCGACATATAACACGGCGGTGTCTCTAACAGCCACCCAGCTCTTGGCACTCGTCCCTAAAGCCTTGCCATCTTGGACAAGCGCCTCCAAAGCTTCCTGCACCCATCCAACACAGTTCCAACCAGGAGCATCTGATCGGATAGGGATCCCTTGGAGTATGGCCTGAAGCCGGTTCTTGTCCACGACCTTAGCGATGAGAATCCGAACCAGCAGCATGGGAGTTGGACGCAGCGAGATGGGTTTTTCTTCATATGTCCACACTGTATGTGGGCGAGGAGGCACGCCGGTGACAGTTAATTTTTCCTTGGCATGGAACCGAGTTCCCCCAGCTCCAGCCCTCAGCTCGTTCTTTGGGCCGACAATAAGAGCCCAATGGTATCTAGGCCAATATCAGCATAAGTATCATATAACAGACGAAATGTCAATGACGACGGACGTATCCTCAAGCCCTAGCATCTTAGCTGATCCACCTCTGGCATATAAAGAAGGTGATTCGATTGAGAAAAGGAAAAGGGAAAAGGAGAAAAATTACGTTTCGTACAGCGCGGCAAACAGTCTAACAAGCCAGATGAAGAGGAAGCTTTTTCAAAGCCACTGCTGCTTTATCATGAAGGATTCATCTGTTCGGGGAAATCACCTGAATATATATTAACCAGAAACATCAAAGCTTGCGATAGACAGCTGTTTGCCGGGGAGTCCCTTGAGAATGCTATTGCGGCGTTAGGTGGCCCGGACACATGATTTTGGATGGGATGGGGCAATTTGCCAGATGAAGAAGGAAGACTCTCCGGCGGAGAGAATGAAGCTGGCGTAAGCCAGTTCGGGATCTTCATTGTCGACAAGGGCGAGGAAGAACGGAAACGGTAGCTGGGACTACAGGGGCCGGAGAGGTCGACTGTATACCACATTAGCCGAGGGAAGGTCATACTCAAGTGCAATTGCTCTATTTGTATATAATAATTATGTTTTTATAAAGACCATTTTAACGCATAGTTTAGAAAATAGAATTTCCTCGCGGATAGTAACAATCTTTTGCCGAAATTCTCATCCGATTATTGGACTTGCCGCGCTCTTGTTCAGCGTTCTTTTTTTTTTTTTTGAAATGAAGTTTAGTCACCCAACATACCCATTACAAATATTACGGCCTAAGCGCCGGAGATTTCTGCGTGCAACCTTAATGATGATCTATAGTATCTACGGATGACTGGTTGTGATAGGGTAAGGCCAAAAGCAAGTCACTTCTAATTGACCAGTTAAGCATGTAAAATATATACAACGAATTATTACGTATATGCTCACTGGCTACCCAGTGCTACCCAGTGACAAATGGTCAAGCTTTCAAAACCAAAGCGATGATACCACGTTGCAAGCTCTCGCAAACAATATAAATTGGCCCCCGAAGAACTTGAGCTGCAGTAATTGTTGGATGGATTGTCTGCGATGGCAGCACTGTTACCTATCACTACAACGACTTCCACACGAGCAACCATGCCTAGGGCTAAAGAATTAAACAACAATAAAAGTCGATTTCTCGTGTAAATTATTTGCAAGGAGTGAGGAGATGTGTAAAACCATAAGATAGATGGTTCTGTAACTAGCGTTGAGGACCTTCTTGTCTGCTAATGAATGCGATGAATCTGTCAGCACGCAAGGCTCTCTGTCCTGCGCCCTGTATGCATCCTTCGTGTCTTAGTTCAAACATGGATGAGCTCAGATTCAGCTCCCTGGGCTGATGCTACACTGCAATCTAACCTACTAATCTTAGCTCTGACTAGAAATGTCTGATAGTCCCGATCATTCGTATTAAGTTGTGCCCTTCTCCGTAGCCAGGGACTGTCTCAAACCTTGACATAGAAGACCACTCTGAGGACAATAATTATTCTCTTATGGCAAATAATCCTCTAGAAGCCGAGAAAGGCAAGTCTTTGTTAAACTACAATCCCGATCCGATGTCTCCTTATCAAAATGTTAACCCAGTTGCGCGCCCTATCGGGACAGGATCCAAGCAGCATTCCCAATCGCCATTCTTCTAATTAGCTTGGAAGTTTGAGATCCTGAGCTGGCTTGGAAGTCTCCCTTTTCCCTCTCTATCGTCGGGTTTCTGATATATGTGAACGGCAAGCTGCTTTCAGATCTACAGTATCTTCACATCACGCCTAAGCCCTCATTGGGCTGCTGGCCACGTTCGCCCACTCTCTCCTCTTGAAACCGGTCGATTCTGCAATTGGGCAGGTCAAATGGCTACGTTCGTTTCAGAAAAGGCCAATTGACGACTTCCATCTCATAGACGCAGCAAGTCGGGGAGCATGGGGTAGCGTATAGCTTCTCGCTGCTCGAAAAGGAGGGTACATGTTTCCGATCAAATGTTTGATTACTGTAGAATAAGACACTCTCCTTGTGGTGCTCTCCGATGTAATAGGCTGTTGGAAACCCTGAGCTACACTTCTCACACTCTTCTAGATGGATAGCATCTTCCGGGGCTGTTGTCGCCATAGTGGCGCTTGCCATGCATACATTTTTCCAAGAAGCATTGCATTTTGACCCGGTGTATCCCAACATTACGGATGCATCGATACCAATCGCGCGCTATATGAATGGCACTGGGTCAGCATACATCGGGAATGGAGGAACTACTACTGGTGTTGATCCGGAGTTAATCCCCGCTCCATACAGGGCGCTGTACAGCCCTGCTCATACCAATTTCACGGCTACGGCCTATTGCTCCAGTGGCAACTGCACATGGGAACCATACGAGAGTCTGGGTGTATGTAACACTTGTGAAGATATAACAGATATGCTCAAAGCCACCGAACTCGATGACCAGACTGAATACCAGCTCCCGAACGGATTTGGTCTCTAAAATCCTGAACTAAAAACCGGAGTCATTTTCTTAATGATTGTCACTACTTCCTGGGAAACCAAAGGTACACCATCCGTCGCCTTCAACAACAACGGTTCGCAACTGTTTAGCGTGTTGGCCGTCGGTGCACCCAATGGTACCGTACCCATTCAGATCGGTGTAGATGACACGGCACCGCTTCCTCCCGCACCGCCCGTAGCTCTGGAATGTCTGCTCCAAGATTGTATCCGTACCATGGAAGCGAATTTCATCAACGGGAATTTTCTGGAAACCGTGCTCTCAGAGTGGACGAATCAATCGCAATTTCCACAGTTCGATGAAGCATACTTAACTCTTCGATCACCTAAGACGGGAGCTGAATTCGTTGTCGAGTATACCGCGGTCACTGGCAACCAGAAGTGGCTCTCTCCGATGTTGGTCGGGGACGTTTATGTCTTTCCGGTCGACTATGTAACAACTCCCGTCTTCTCTACTTCGATTTCGCAGTTCATCTATATGGCAATGAACAGCTCACGGACCGGTTTCCAGGACCTCATGGACAATCTTGCCAATAGCTTGTCTGTCAGCCTTCGAACAATCAAATATCAACCACCTCTCATTGATGAACAAGCCTTTACACCCAATAGCCAAGCTGTTGTAGTGTGGGAATGGCTAATCCTTCCAGTTTTTGAGCTCATCGCCACTCTTTTGTTGTTAATTGTGATTATTCTCGAAACAGAGAAGAAAGGCATGGTGCCGTGGGGCAATAGTGCGCTGGCATATGTCTTCCACGGACTGAACAAACGGCCTGATGATTGGAGTCAGAGCGAAAGTCAGCATGATATGGAAAGCGCGCCCGCCAGCTGCTGGTAGAGTTCCAACCTTATGACAACGGGGGCCACTTGGTCGTTGCTGATCATCTGGGTGGAGAGACCGACATGTAAGCGAATCGAGTATGGTGTAGGAAAGATGTTCGATTCGTGTGTCTAAGGTCGTTACGCTCTATAGCATGTACTATATTCCCCATAACACATTATATAATTAACTTAACATCTTTAAACCTTTATTACAGATAACCCAATTCAATTTGAAACTTAATTAACCAAATAACCTTTGGCACCTAGCTTAACATTTACCGTTTGGGTGTTGGGTAGTAAGGTCATATGGGAATACAAGGATTCTAGAAAGTGGGGATTACTAGAATTACGTTTGTATAAAGGACTGACTCTCCTCTTTTTAAGGAGAGAGAAGGTCAGGTATCAATGATATTAAGCCCTTAACCCATACTACAACCTAGTTGCTACCTTTCGGCGATCTAACCTCACTCTAGAGACCAACTGTTACGAGCTAGGTCAAGGGCCTACTTAAATAGGTCTGGTTTAGCCAGCAACTATCTTATATATAGCCGGGACTTAGCGAGGCTTTTTATTTTTTCCTTTTTTTACCTATATATTTTAAAAAACAATATGTTACACTAGAAGCTAATTAGCTAGCCTTTATATCCTAAAATACGTTTTTTAATTAGTTCAGTTCAGCTTACAAAATAAGTTCTTTATTTATTATTGATATAACCGGTATAATCCTTTTTATGTTTTTTAATAAAATTTACCGGACCCCATCTCCGCGGGCCACCTGGTCATCCGAAAAGCCCTCCTGGACAGTTTTCAAGTAAGCATCAAACTTACCAGACACGGTGATAGCGTGCCGAAGATGATGATAAAACATTTTCTCGTCCTTGAACTTAGCTAGCTTCCGGGCTGTGGTGATCGAGTTTCGGATCTGCCGGCCGTTTAACTTGTAATACTTGGCAAGTTCGCCCAGATAGCATTCGACATCGTCGAAATCGATGCCCATGGCATCGATCGACTTTGTACGCTGTGACAAGCCTTGAAAAACCCCGTCTCCACCTCCGCGTTCTGAATGCGAAGTTATACTACTATTACCTGTCTCTAACGTCTTTAACCGCGTGAGGAAGTTCTTCCAGATCTTCCAGCGCTGACCCTCGGTCAGGCTGTGATAATGCAGCGCTAGTTGAATGCGCGACTTGAAAGCTTCGTCGAAGGTGCCCACGCGGTTCGACTTGAGGATCAGAATCCCCTCGTCATACTCCAGCACGCGCAGGAACACGGATACGAGGGCGTTCCGCTCGAGATCGGTTAGCGACCGCTGCTCGAGGAAAACGTCGGCTTCGCTTAGTATTTATTAAGGGTTAGTCAACAAGCATTAAGATCGAGAGGGAGTGTTAAAAGTGGAAGGCGGTAATACAACGGTCCACAAGGCTGTTGACTGTATATAAGACCTTTCATCCCACCTGTAAAGGTAACTGTAACTTAGACTTCTAGATAATCCAATGGGACATACAAGTACTACTCTTGACACTTCGTTAACGTTAGGATCGCACGCACTCCATGAGCTCCTTTTTCGTCGTTATATGAAACCAGCGTGCACCGCAGGTCAAGCAATTACTTACCTGACCTGGCGTTAACTAGCCCAACCAAAACAAGGTAAGGGTTTTAAAATTAACTGTAGGTCAGGTAGATATTCAGATTATTTAAAAGTTAACTTTAATTAATTAAAGTTAATTTTTTTTATTTTTTTTAAATTATTTACAAAATATTTTTAATAAAAAAAAATAAAAATTGCTTATTAATAAAAATTATTTAATTTATTAAATTTTTTTATATAAAGTTTTTTTTTTTAAACTATATTTTATTTTATTTTATTTTATTTGTAATTTTAATAACTTTATTAGCTTTTTAACGTTTTAATTTAAATTATCAATAATGTTATATATATTATTGTTAGCAACAATTTATTAATATTTTTAAAATTAGCTAAATTAAATTTTTTAATTAATATTAATTTTAGCTTAGCATTAATTTTTTTAATTAAATATAGCAACTGCGAAAATTTTTTAGTTTTTAAAGTTATTAATAATTTTTTAAATAGTTACTAGTTTTTACAAGCTAATTAACAAAAGTTTCGCAAGTTAACTAATATATATACCTTGTAATTTTAGCTATTAATATAGGTTTTTTGCTTTTAATGTTTTTTTAGCTATTTAATTATTTATTTTTAATTAATTTAATTAATTACCTGTTTTTTAAGCTATTAACTTGGTATTATAAATAGCGCTTAAATATATTTATTAATAAATATTAAAAATATTATTGTTAAATTAACTGGTGTTAGTTATATTTTTTATATATATTATATATGCTATAAGTAACACGTGATAATAAGGAAAATTTGTTGTTTTTTTTTTAAAAAAGCGTTATACGCTAGCTAGAGTTTTTACCTAGGTGAAAACTTTGCTACGCACAAAACTTTTTTCACTTTTTTCACTTTTTAAATAAATAAATATAAATAAATATATAAAATAATTTACCTTATTTTACTTTATATATATAATCGTACCAAGCTTATTTAATATTAATTAATAGTTGCAAAATGTATTATAAATTAGCTAAAGTAAAAACAAAGCCTAGGCAAATTTAACCCTTTTGTACAAATTACGCCACGGTTAAACAAACCTTTTATATTATATTTTTGTTTTTTTTAAATAGCTTTTAAGCTTAGTTACAAAAAGCTAAAAAAATTGTTAAACTAATTACCGTATAAACAAAACTAATTAAAACTTTATTTTATTTCGCATAACAAATTTAGCAATAATATATATTTTACACTATATTAAACTGTATTTGCTAAATTAAAAGCTAAATAAAACAAATAAATAAAGCTAACTAAAAAAAATATTATATAAACTAAGCGATTTAAATATTTTTTATGCTTTAAAACATACCGCATAAAAAAAATAAACATTATTTGGCTAAAAAAACTCCGATAAAAACAAATATATTAAAAATATATATAACAAATTTGCTAAAAAATAAAAAGTTATTTTAACTACCGCACAAAAAATAATTAACTTAAATTTTATAAATAATAACTTAAATTTGTTTTATATAAACTTAAAACAGCTAAACATATAAATTTTTTAATAAATTTAATTATATAAAAAACTAAACTATACACCTAAAAATGTTTTTTAAACATTTAAAAAAAAATTTTACGGGTGAACAAACAAATATTTTAAATAAATTAAACGATTACTTAGCAAAAATTTATTTTAAGCTTTAGTAAAATAAAACGTACGACTAAAACAAAGCAATAATTTAAAAATATTATACTTTGCACGGATTTTATAAAGCAAAATTAAGCTAAATTTATAAAAATTAAAAAAACTATTAGCAATAAACATTTTTTTCGTACAGAAAAAAAAGTTAACATTTTTTATATTTAGCTAACAATTATAAAATATTTTTAATAAAACTTTTTTAGCTATAAAGCAATTAAATAATTAATTTAACAAATTATTTAATTTTTAACTTAACGTACGGTTAAAAACTTTATAATTTTTACTTATGCTAAAATATTTTTTTAAATTTAAAATATTTTATACGCTTAAAACCTATATATATAAAGTTATATACAATAGTTTATCAAACAAAAAAATATATTTAAACAATTATATTTTTAAACAAAAGCAAAGCACAAATTAAATTTTTAATTAATATATAAATATATTGTTTTTTATTATTTTTTTTAAATATTAAAAAAACAAGCTTTTATATATATAACATTAAAACTAGCTGCTATTAACTTTATACTAAACTTATTTTTAGCAAAAAATATATATAATAAAGTTATTTTATCGAAAAAATATGCGTTTTTTTAAAAAACTTAAAAACGGAAATATAATTACTTTAAAAAATTATATAATTTATTATATAACAAAGTATACTTATTTATAAATATTTGCCGGAAGCTCGGAATTTTAAAAAATTAATACTATGCTGTTTTTTTTATAATTTTTTAAAATCGCGCAAAAAACTATTATATATATTATATCGGTTTAAATAAAATATGGTATAAAATTTATTGCACGTTAAATATTTATTTTAACATTAATATTAATTATAGTTATTATTAAGCCAATTAAATTATTATTATTTTTGCACAAATAAAAAAAAAACCCGGATTTAGCACCGCATAAAATATTAAAGCTTATAATTAACAAGTTTGCAAAAGCTTAACATACGCTAGGTGCTAATTATTAAAAAAAGTTTAGCTTAGTATAATAGTGTAACAAACCCTAAGTTTGTTTAGGTGTGGTATAACCGGAGCTCCCGTAAAAAAATTGTGCTAAATAGTAACTAAAAAAATTATCGTAACGTTGGTAAAAATCACACTAAAGTTATTAGGAATATTTTTATATAGTTATTTTAAAAAGTCGCTATATATTTAAATTAAATTGTAAAATAAAAATTAATTAGTTATATAAAAAATGTTTATTATTATATAAACTGTTTTTTTTTTACTATTTGTTTTTTATTTTATATGCTTTTATAAAGCAATTAAAGCATTTTATTTTATATATTTTTATAAAGCAGTTAAAATATTTTGCTTTATATGTTTTTATAAAGCAGCTAAAGCATTTTGCTTTATATATTTTTACAAAACAGCTAAAGTATTTTATTTTATTATACTTTATAAAGCCGTGTGTTATATAACCAAGCTTATGCTTGTAGGTTTTTTTTTAAGTTAGCTTTATGCTTTTTATTAAGTTTTTTTAATTATTTTTAGCTTTTTAACAAGCTGCTTGCTGTTAGTTCGTAATATTATTTTTTTACTTTTTAAGTTTATTATTTGCAATAAATATTTAATATATTTTTTAGTTAATAAATCTGTTTTTTATTTATTTATGTTTTGTTATTAATATAATAAGTTGGGTTTTAAAGTTAGCTTTTTTATTTTTATAAAGCGTTATTAAGCTATTTTTTTTGCAATTAAAATTTTTGGTTACGAAATTATATTTTGCTTTAAATGTTTTAACAAAAGCTTTTTTTATAAAATGTTAAATAGCATTAATTGTTGCAAAAATTGCAATAACGCCAATTTTTTTTTTTGCGATAAAAATTATGTTTTTATAAATTTTTTATATAATATTATTTTTAAGCACTAGCGTTTATAAACATATAAACGAAAAATTTTTAACAAACTTTAAAAAATAAATTATTATGTTTAAAAAGTTAATTGTTTTACTTAAAAACTTTTAATTTGTTTTGTTTGCTTTAATTGTTAAATTAAGTTTTTTTGCGAAAAAAGTGTTAAAATAGCTTAACGTAGCTTTTAAAATATAAATAAATTAAAAGCGCAAAAGCGTTTAAAAAAAAAGCAGCGCAAATTAAAAAAAAAATAAGCTTAATTAGCTGCTTTTATTAATTTTTTTAATGTTAACTAAAATGTTTTTAGCTTTTTTTTTTCGCTTAATTTTATTTTTTTAGCAATAATTAATTAAAATACTAACGGTAAAATTAATTAATTATTATTATTGCATTTTTTAAGTTTTTTTTAAATTTTTATGTGATTTTTTTATATAAATATTTATAATTTTTTTTGTTTTAACGCAAATTTAATATTTTTTTAATATTATATATATTTTTGTTTAGTTTAATTTTTAGTTTTATTTAAAGTTTAGCGTTTTTAAATGCTAATTTTAACAAAAAAATATAAAATATCGATTATATTTTAGCTTTTTTAAATAATTTAAATCGATAATTTGTTTTTAAAATAATTTTTTTTATTTTAAAAAATTTAATTTGTTTAAAATTAAATTTGTTATTTAGTTGCTTAATTTTAATGTTATGCTTTAAAAAATATATATATATATTTTTAAGGTTAATTTTAATAATTTATGCTTATTGTAATATATTTTTATACGGTTTTATAAAAATATTAGCTTGTTTTGTAATTTTTATTATAAACCAATAATTTTTTTTGCCTATGTTTTTACGTTAGGTGCGAAAATTCTTTAAATTGCCGTTTTAAATTTTTTTGGGTTAAATTTATAATTTATTTTAAATAATAATATTTTTATTAACTTATTGTTAAAATTATTATATATATATTTTATTTTTAACAATAATTTAATTTAATTGTTTTGCTATTTATTAAAATAGCAGCAAAAATATTATTTTAAAATTTAATTTAGTTGTTTTATTTGTTTATTTATTTGTAAATAGTAAACTATAAATATACAGTGTTTAATTTTTAATATTTTTATTAATAATTAATAAAACTTAAAAATTATAATCGTTTTTTTATTTGTAATTATTTTTTTGGAATTTTATATTTATTAAAAATATATTAAATTATTATATAAGCTAAATTTTTTGCCATATTTAATTTTAAATATAATATAAAATATTTATATTTTATAAGTTTTTTTACAATAATTAGTATTAAATTATACAATATTTTTGTTATTAGTTTTTTTAATTTAAACAGCTTAATAATAAAATTAAATATAATAAATTTTTAAACTTTGTTAAATATTTTTTTAAATTGCAACAATTTATATAATTTATGTTGCGGTGCTTTGCTTTTTTTATATAAATTATACTTAGTTAATATTTTTTTAATAAAATATTTAATTTTAAATTTTTTAAATAGTTTTAAACATTTTAAATATTTTGCAAATAAATATTTATAAGCTAGTTTAATAAGTTTTTTTTTTAATTTTAGCGGTATTTATATTTTATTTTTATAATATAATAAATTTATAATATCGTTATATTTTAGTTTTTTTGCATTAAATTAATTAATATTGTTATAATAATATTTAATCGTAATAATTGCTAATATTTTTTGTTTAAATAATTTATAGTTTATTTGCGTTATAATTAATATTATTAATTTTTGTTTTATTTTTTTAAAAAATGTTTTTTTTTTTAATAATTATTTTGTCGGCTTAAAATGTTTGCTTTAACATTTTTTTTTTAATATTATAAATATTACTAAGTTTTTATAACTAAAATATATTATTATTAGCTTTTTTAGTTTATATAAATAATACTTTTATTTTTTAAATGTTTAAATAATAGCTATAAGCTTTTTGTTTAGCAGCATATATTATATTGTTAATTTTAAAAAATTTTTTTAAAAAAAAGCTACCAAATATAGTTTTTTATTATTGTTTTGTTATTTTAATTGTTTGTTTTTTGCCGCTTTGCAAGCGTTAATTTTTATTTTAAATTTTTTGTTAAAGTTAAATAATTTTAAAACTAAATTGCTTACGATTAAAAATTTAACTTTGTTAAAAAGATTTTATTTAAAAATTAAATTTTTTTTTATTAAATTTATAAAAAATTTTATATATTTATTAAATTTTTAAATAAATTTTTAAATATAATTTATAAATTTTATAAATATTTTTATATTATTTGTTAATTTAAATACAAGTTAATTTTTTACTGCTAAAATTTTAAATTTTTAAATTTATATTTTTTTAAAGTTATCGTAAATTTAAAAAAATTAATTTTTTATATATAAAATTTGCTTTTTTTAAAGTTTATTTTAAATTTTGCGTTTTATAATGCTTTAAATATTTTTTTACGTGTTTTTAATATTTTTTAAGCGTTTTTAAATATATTAATATATTATTTAAATATATTATTATAAATATATTAATAAATTTTCGTATTACGTTTGTAATTTATATTTAAAATATTGCTAGTATGTTAATAAACTTAAATAATATTACCAAATATTTAAATAATTTTTTAAGCGTTTTAAATGCTGTTTTTTATTTATTACTTAGTGCTATTTTTGTTTAATAATATATATTAAGCAAATTAAATGCTATAAATTATTTTATTTGCGTTAATTTATTTTTTATATTGTTAATTTTAAGCAATAGTTTTATAAATTTAATTGTTTTAAAGTTTATATTTTTATAGTTTATATAAAATTTTTATTGTTGTTTGCTGTTTTTTTTAAGCTTTTTTAGCATTTATAGCACCAGTAATTATACTAATAATATTAAATGCCGTATAAATTTTTTTGCTAAATTTTTTTAATATATTTATTAAGTTTTTATAGCTATTTTTAATTTATATAATATAATAAAAACTTTTTTAATATTGTTTTTTTTAAATAAAATTTTATAATTTTATATTTTATACTTTAGTAAATAATTATATATTTTACTAAATATATTACTATAGTTTTTATATTTTAATAATATTTTGGTATTAAATATTAGCTTAAAAATTTTAATTATAATATATATTTGCATAAATTATTTTATAAAATTATTTAATGCTTACATTAAAAACTTTTTAAAAATTAATTTTTTTTTAATATATTTTATTAAAGTTGGCCGGTTTTTTAGTTTATTTTAAAATTGTTTTTTCGCAATTAAAATATTTTTAAAATAATATTATATTTAAATATTTTTATAATGTTAAGCATAAATTTTTTTTTATATTTTAAAATGTTAAAAGAAAATGCTGCAATTTTTTTAAAACTATTTTATTATTATACGCAATTAAATTTTTATTAACGGTTATAAATAAATAAAAATTGTTTTTAAGCTTTATTAATATATTTAATTGCTTAATAATTTATAAAAAAATAAAGCTTGCTTAAATTTTTATATTTATAAATGCTT
The DNA here is from genome assembly GCA_022578775.1 of Xylaria venustula. Taxonomy (NCBI): domain Eukaryota; kingdom Fungi; phylum Ascomycota; class Sordariomycetes; order Xylariales; family Xylariaceae; genus Xylaria; species Xylaria venustula. The sequence continues at coordinate 496,244 of MU389328.1, read as the reverse complement.
ATAGCTTATTTTTTTAATATATTAAATCGATTTTAATATATTTACTTTTATTAACTGTTATAACATAAAATATTTTTGGCTTTTAAGTTAATTATTAATTTATTATAACTGTTTTTAGTTATTTTTTAATTTTTTAACCGTTTTTATTTATATCGGCATTTTGTTTATTTGTTATTAAGCTTTAATTATTTTAACTAATATTAAAAATTATATAATTATAATTTTATTGTTATAATATTTTAGTGTTATTTGTTTTGTTAATTTAAAATTTATTTTAATAATTTGTTTTTTTTTAAACGTAAGTCGGTTTTATTTAATTTATAATACGCATTTTTTAAGTATTTATAATTTTGTAGCTTTTGTTTAAGCATATATTTTATACGCGTTGTTAAAATATTATTTTTAGTTTATAATTTATAATATATACTTTGTTAATTATTATAAATTTATTTTAAATATTGCAAATTTATTTAAGTTTTAAAAAATAATTATTATTTTTTTTATATTGTTTTTATAATAAAATTACTATAATGTATTATTATTTATTTGCTTTAAAAATTATATATGCTTAAATTTTTTTTAAATATATATTAAATATTAATAAGCTATATAATTTATTTAAAAAATATTTTTATATCACTTATTTTTTAATTATAATTTTTTTAGCTTTTTATATCGCATAATTTTATTATAATAATATTTTTTAACGATTAATTATATTGTTTTGCTAAAATTTTTACTAATATTTGTTTTAGCTTTTATAATAAAAATATTATTATATATTTGTATATTTTTTAAAAATGTTTATATTTTGTAATTAAATATAGCTTTAAAAATATTTTCGTTTGTATTTTTTGCTTTTTATATTTAGCGCTTATATTTTATTTATTTTTATTTAGTTTGGTAATTATATTATTAATATATATAATTTTATTTTTTTAAATATTTGTTATTTTTAAGCTAATTTAGCTTTTTAACTAGTTTTTTGCCTCGCAAAATTGCAAATATTTTGTTAATTTTTATAACATTTTTAACTAATTTTAACTTTTTATAGTTATTATTATTTTTTACGTTTATTTATTTTATATAGCTGTTATATTTATTGCAATTAATTATATTGCAAATATATTTGTTTTGTTTTACTTGTTTTAATTATTTTGTTGCTAAATATATTAAATATATTTGTTTTTTTTTTTGCATATATTGCAACTAGGTATGCTTTTAATATATTATTATTAATTTAAGCTTTATTAATTGTTAATTTATAACATTGCAACTATTATTACAAAAGCTTGCTTAAGTTTTTTAAACTTTTATTATTTTTTAAGCTTTTTGCAGTTTTTAGCGTAATATTTTTTTTTAATTGCAATTATAATATTTAATTTTATTTAAGTTTTGCTTTTTAATAATTGCATTAAATTTTATAAGTTTTAAGTAAATTTTAGTTGCTGTTAATTTTTAAGCTTTTTTTTTTTTACGTTTAATATTTAATTGTTTTAATTTTGTTAAAATTTTTAAAGTTGTTGCTTGTATAAACAATTGTTAATTTTAATTACTTTTGCAATAAATTTTTTTAGGTCGCTTTTTTTTTTATTTTAATATAATTTGTTTTAAATTTTAATTTTAAATTTGTTAAAAAAAATCGTTATTATTGCGTTATTATTAGCTTATTTAATTTTTGCATGCTGTTTGCAAAACTTTATTATATATTTATATACCGCTTTAGTTTAAGTTAAAATTATTAGTGTTTGTTTAATTTGTTTAATTTTTTTCAGGTTTTTATATATATTAATTATAGCTTTTTTAAACTTTTTATATTTATTAAAAATATAGTTAATTGCAATTTATCGATTGTTTTTAACAATGTTTTTTAAGTAATTATTTATAATAAGTTAAAATTATTTTAACGGGTTGCTTATAAAATATCTCGCAATTATTATTACTTTTTTTGCGTTTGTAATAAAGTTTAATTTATAATATTGTAAATATATTTTAACCTAAGTTAAAAAATTTTTTAATTAATTTTGTAAACTATTAAACTTTTTTAGCTTAACCGGCTTAAAAAATTTAAATTTAAAAATATTAATTAATTAATTTTTAAGCTATTTGTTTTAATGCTTTAATTGTTGAATTTTTTTTTGCAATTAATTAAATAAATGCTGCATTATCGCAAATATTAAATTTAATTATTTTATTAAAGCTATAATAATTTTTTTAGTTATTTTAAACATTAATTAAATAACAATTTAAAATATAACAAATTTTAAGTTTATTTAAATGTAATATAACCGGAGCTCCCGTAAAAAAATCATATTAAATAATAATTAAAAAAATTATTATAACATTAGTAAAAATTATATTAAAGTTGTTAAAAATATTTTTATATAGTTATTTTAAAAAGTTGTTATGTGCTTAAATTAAATTATAAAATAAAAACTAATTAGTTATATAAAAAATGTTTATTATTATATAAACTGTTTTTTTTTTACTATTTATTTTTTATTTTATATATTTTTACAAAGTAGCTAAAACATTTTGCTTTATATATTTTTATAAAGCAGCTAAAATATTTTGTTTTATATGCTTTTATAAAGTAGCTAAAGCACTTTGCTCCATTATGTTTTACAAAGCCGTGTGTTACGTAACTAAGCTTATGCCCGTGGTTTTTTTTTTAAGTTAGCCCTGTGCTTTTTATTAGGCCTCTTTGGTTATTTTTGGCCTCTTAACAAGCCGCCCGCTGTTAATTCGTAACAAATAGTTGCAAAAATATATTGTAAAATTTTTAAATTTAATATAGCGTTAATTTTGTAAAAACTTTTGTGCAAAATTTTTTTTGCTAACTTAAAAATATGCTTTAAAGTTATAATAAATATTTTAATAAAGCATTATTTTTAAAATAACTATAATATTTATTTTATAAACTAAAAATATAACTAAAATAACTATATAAAAAAATTATTTAAATTAAAACTTTTTATATAATATTTAAGCTAATTAAATATATACTAAAATAATTTTTAAACTTAAAAAACTGTTAAAAAGAATATTTATATAAACAAAAAATGTTTTATATATTAAAAAAAATTATTAGTTAAATAAATATATATTTTAAAAACGAGCATATATAAAAAATTAATACTTTAATTCGCACGAAATAATTTATAATATATTATTAATACCAAATAAGTTTTTAATATATTTAACAAAATATAAAAAATACTTTAAAACAAATAATAGCTAAAATAATATAAATAAAAGATTTAGCAAACAGTTTACTTAATTTTTTATAAACAATATATTTATTTATTATATAACTAAAAAAAATATTTAAAAATATAAAATAAATATTTTTTTAAACTAGTTTATATTAAGCAATTAATATCGTATAAAATACCAAAAAAAATTATAAAATATTAATGCTTTAAACTATTTAATAATAAATAAAGCGCAATTAAAAATATATTTTAAAATATATTTTCGCATAAAAATTAATTAAAACTTTAGAATTATATATATTTGCTTTAGTAGCAATAATATTATTATATTTATTAATATTATATAAATAAATAATTTATTAAAAACAATAATTTATTATACACTAAAAAATTTTACATTATTTTTATTTTTGCTAAAAAACGCAAACCAAGTTTAAATATATTATAATAACATTAAAAATGTTATTGTACGCAAAAATAGCCGGATTATACCAGTTATGCGCTAATAAACGCATTTATTTTTTAATATAAAACTATATAAAACCGGAATTTATTTTACCAAAATAAAGTTATGCCGGCTATATTAACGGTTTAAATATTTATATATAAAAAAACTTTATATTATGCTAAATTATGCAAAGCATAAAATTAATTATGCAATTTTATAAAAAAATTAAAAATTTTGCCATTATTGCTGTTATAAACCAACAAATAAATCGGCTAACTAAAAGGCTAAAAACCAACCAGGAAAAAGCGTAAGCTTAAAATAGTGCGCAAAGTGCAAATCACATAACGTGCTCGGAAGTTTTACAAAGCTTAAAATAGTAAGCACAACAAAACAAATAAGCAAAAAATGTTTTGCTTTTTAAAAACGAGCAAATAAAATAAACATTTAAATATAAATAAAAAAAAACGGTTTATATAATAATAATAAATTTTTTTATATATTTAATTAATTTTTATTTTATAATTTAATTTAAATATATAGCAATTTTTTAAAATAATTATATAAAAATATTTTTAACGACTTTAGTGTAATTTTTATTTAACGTTATAATATTTTTTTTAATTATTATTTAGCATAAATTTATACGAAATATTTTAATTATATTATATTTATATAAATTTAAAGTTTATTATATTTTAAATTATTATTTAATTAATGTTTAAAATAATTAAAAAAATTATTATAGCTTTAATAAAACAATTAAATTTAATATTTGCAATAGTATAATAGTTATTTAACAAATTACAAAAAAAAATTTAATAATTAAAGCATTAAAATAAACAGCTTAAAAATTAATTAATCAATATTTTTAAACTTAAGTTTTTTAAGCTAATTAAACTAAAAAAGTTTAATAGTTTGCAAAATTAATTTAAAAAATTTTTAACTTAAATTAAAATATATTTGCAATATTATAAATTAAATTTTATTATAAACGCAAAAAAAATAATAATAGTTGCAAAATATTTTATAAATAATGCGTTAAAATAATTTTAATTTATTATAAATAATTACTTAAAAAATATTAATAAAAATAATTGCTGCGCTATAACTAATAATATTTTTAGCAAATATAAAAAGTTTAAAAAAGCAATAATTAATATATATAAAAACTTAAAAAAAGTTAAACAAGCTAAATAAAAGTTAATAATTTTAATTTAAATTAAAGCAATTGTTACGAGCTAACAGATGGATCGGCCAGTTAAAAGGCCAAGGACCAACCAGGAGGGGGCGCAGGCCCAAGGTGATGCGCGGGGCGCAGATCACGTGACGTGCTCGGAGGTCTCACGGGGCTCGGAGTGGTGAGCACGACGAGACAGGTGAGCAAGAGGTGTCTCGCTACTCAGGGACGGGCGAGCAGAGTGAGCACTTGAATATGGGTGAAGGAAGAACGGTCTATATAATGGAGATGAGTTCTCCTATGTATTTAGTCAGTCCTTACTTCACAATTCAATCTAAGCATACAGCGACTTCTTGTAATAACTGTATGGGAGTATTCCTGACGACCTTAGTGTGATTCTCACCAACGTTACGATAATCCTCTTGGTTACTACCTAGCACGATCCCATACGGGGAGCTCCGATCATACCACGTCTATACGAACTTAGGGTTCGTCACAGCAATATATAAATACGCAATAAAACTTTGCAAACAATATGCAAAAATTAAATAAACTAATAATAATGCAATAATAACGATTTTTTTTAATAAATTTAAAATTAAAATTTAAAATAAATTATACTAAAAAAAAAAAAAAACAATTTAAAAAAATTTATTGCAAAAATAATTAAAATTAATAATTATTTATATAAATAATAATTTTAAAAATTTTAACAAAACTAAAATAATTAATAGCAATTAAAATTTATTTAAAATTAATAAAGCTTAATATAATTATTAAAAAACAAAACTTAAATAAAATTCAATATTATAATTATAATTAAAAAAAATATTACGCTAAAAATTGCAAAAAGCTTAAAAAATAACAAAAATTTAAAAAGCTTAAGCAAGCTTTTGCAATAATAATTGCAATATTATAAATTAGCAATTAATAAACTTTAAGTTAGCAATAATATATTAAAAATATACCTAGTTGCAATATGTGCAAAAAAAAAAAAAACAAGTATATTTAACATATTTAGTAACAAAGCAATCAAAACAAACAAAACAAAATAAATACATTTGCAATATAATCGATTATAATAAATATAACAGCTACGCAAAATAAATAAACATAAAAAAAAATAACGATTATAAAAAACTAAAATTAATTAAAAACGTTATAAAAATTAATAAAATATTTACAATTTTGCGAAGCAAAAAATTAATTAAAAAGCTAAATTAGCTTAAAAGCAATAAATGTTTAAAAAAATAAAATTGCATATTTTAGCAATATAATTATTAAACTAAATAAAAATAAATAAAAAACGCTGTAGCAAAATTTATATAGCAAAAATATATTTAGCGTAAAAAATCAATAAAACATAAGTGCTAAATATAAAAAGTAAAAAATGCAAACGTAAATATTTTTAAAATTATACTTAATTATAAAATATAAGCATTTTTAAAAAATATATAAATATATAACGATATTTTTATTATAAAAGCCAAAATAAATATTAATAAAAATTTAAGCGAAATAATATAGCTAATTGCTAAAAAATATTATTACAATAAAATTATGCAACATAAAAAGCCAAAAAAATTACAATTAAAAAATAAATAATATAAAAATATTTTTTAAATAAACTGTATAACTTATTAATATTTAATATATATTTAAAAAAAATTTAAATATATATAATTTTTAAAACAAATAAATAATAACGTATTATAGCAATTTTATTATAAAAACAATATAAAAAAATAATAATTATATATTAAAATTAAAATAAATTTGCAATATTTAAAATAAATTTATAATAATTAATAAAATATATATTATAAATTATAAATTAAAAACAATATTATAATAACGCATGTAAAATATATGTTTAAGCAAAAAGTATAAAATTATAAAAACTTAAAAAACGCGCAATATAAATTAAATAAAATTAATTTATATTTAAAAAAAAACAAATTAATTTTAAATTAATAATATAAATAACACTAAAGTATTATAACAATAAAATTATAATTATATAATTTTTGGTATTAATTAAAGCAACTAAAGCTTAGTAACAAATAAACAAAATGCTAATATAAACAAAAATAATCGAAAAATTAAAAAACGACCAAAAATAGTTATAACAAATTAACAATTAACTTAAAAGCTAAAAATACTTTATATTATAACGGCTAACAAAAATAAACATATTAAAATTAATTTAATATATTAAAAAAATAAGCTATAAACGTTTATAAATATAAAAGCTTAAATAAACTTTATTTTTTTACAAATTATTAAACAATTAAATATATTAATAAAGCTTAAAAATAATTTTTATTTATTTATAACCGTTAATAAAAATTTAATTGCGTACAACAATAAAATAATTTTAAAAAAAACTGCAGCACTTTTTTTTAATATTTTAAAATACAAAAAAAAACCTATGCTCGATATTATAAAAACATTTAAATATAATATTATTTTGAAAATATTTTAGTTTGGGGAAACAATTTTAAAATAAATTAAAAAACCGGCCAATTTTAGTAAAATATGCTAAAAAAAAATTAACTTTTAAAAAGCTTTTAATGCAAGCATTAAATAATTTTATAAAGCAATATATGCAAATATATATTATAATTAAAAGTTTTAAGCCAATATTTAATAGCAAAATATTATTAAAATATAAAAATTATAGCAATATATTTAATAAAATATATAATTATTTACTAAAATATAAAATATAAAACTATTAAATTTTATTAAAAAAAAAAGCAGTGTTAAAAAATTTTTTATTATATTATATAAATTAAAAATAGCTATAAAAGCTTAACAAATATATTAAAAAAAATTTAGCGAAAAAGTTTATATGGTATTTAATGTTATTAATATAATTACCGGTGCTATAAATGCTAAAAAAGCTTAAAAAAAACGGCAAACAACAATAAAAACTTTGCATAAACTATAAAAATATAAACTTTAAAACAATTAAATTTATAAAATTATTGCTTAAAATTAACAATATAAAAAATAAATTAATATAAATAAAGTAATTTATGGCATTTAATTTATTTAACGCATATTATTAAACAAAAATAATATTAAATAACAAATAAAAAACGGTATTTAAAACGCTTAAAAAATTGTTTAAATATTTGGTAATATTATTTAAGCTTATTAATATACCAGCAACATTTTAAATATAAATTACGGATATAATACAAAAATTTATTAATATATTTGTAATAATATATTTAAACAATATATTAATATATTTAAAAATATTTAAAAAATACCGAAAATATATAAAAAAAAATATTTAAAGCATTGCAAAATGCGAAATTTAAAATAAACTTTAAAAAAAGCAAATTTTATGCGCAAAAATTTAATTTTTTTAAATTTACGATAACTTTAAAAAAAATATAAATTTAAAAATTTAAAATTTTAGCAGTAAAAAATTAGCTTATATTTAAATTAACAAATAATATAAAAATATTTATAAAATTTATAAATTATATTTAAAAATTTATTAAAAGTTTTAGTAAATATGCAAAACTTTTTATAAACTTAATAAAAAAAATTTAATTTTTAAATAAAAAAACAAAAAACAAAATTTTTTTAACAAAATTAAATTTTTAATTGTAAACAATTTAGTTATAAAATTATTTAACTTTAACAAAAAATTTAAAATAAAAGTTAATATTTTTAAAGCAGTAATAAATAAATAATTAAATTAACAAAATAATAATAAAAAATTATATTTAATAGCTTTTTTTTTAAAATTTTTTTTAAAATTAGCAGTATAATATATATTGTTAAACAAAAAATTAATAGCTATTATTTAAATATTTAAAAAATAAAAACATTATTTATATAAACTAAAAAAGCTAGTAATAATATATTTTAATTACAAAAATTTTGCAATATTTATAATATTAAAAATATTAAACAAACGATAAATTAAATAAGCAAAATTTTTTTTATAGTTTAATTTTGTTATCGTTTATATTGAAAAAAAAATATTAAAGCAAATATTTTAAGCCGACAAAATAATTATTAAAAAAAAAAAAAAATTAAATATTTTTTAAAAAAACAAAACAAAAATTAATAATATTAGCTATAACATAAATAAATTATAAATTATTTAAATAAAAAATATTAGTAATTATTACAGCTAAATATTATTATAATAATATTAATTAGTTTAATATAAAAAAATTAAAATATAATAACGCTATAAATTTATTATACTATAAAAATAAAATATAAATATTATTAAAATTAAAAAAAAAATTTATTAAATTAGTTTACAAACATTTATTTGCGAAATATTAAAAAATGTTTAAAACTATTTAAAAAATTAAAAATTAAACATTTTATTAAAAAAAATAAAAAATACGATTAAAAAAATATTAACTAAATATAATTTGTGCAAAAAAAGCAAAATACCGCAATATAAATTATATAAATTATTACAACTTAAAAAAATATTTAATAAAGTTTAAAAATTTATTGCGTTTAATTTTATTATAAAATTATTTAAGTTAAAAAAATGAATAATAAAAATATTATATAATTTAATATTAGTTATTATAAAAAAACTTACAAAATATAAATATTTTATATTATATTTAAAATTAAATACGGCAAAAAATTTAGGTTATATAATAACTTAACATATTTTTAATAAATATAAAATTTTAAAAAAAGTAATTATAAATAAAAAAATAATAATAGTTTTTAAGTTTTATTAATTGTTAATAAAAATATTAAAAATTAAGCACTGTATATTTACGGTTTATTATTTGTAAATAAATAAACAAATAAAATAATTAAATTAAACTTTAAAGCAATATTTTTGCTACTATTTTAATAAATAGCAAAACAACTAAGTTAAATTATTGCTAAAAATAAAATATATATATAATAATTTTAATAATAAATTAATAAAAAGTTATTATTTAAAGCAAATTATAAATTTAACCCGGAAAAATTTAAAACGGCAATTTAAAAAATTTTTGCGTTTAACGCAAAAATATAGGCAAAAAAAAATATCGGCTTATAATAAAAATTACAAAACAAGCTAATATTTTTATAAAACCGCATAAAAATATATTATAATAAATATAAATTATTAAAGCTAACTTTAAAAAAAAAAAATATATTTTTTAAAGCATAATATTAAAATTAAAAAACTAAGTAATAAATTTAATTTTAAACAAATTAAACTTTTTAAAATAAAAAAAATTATTTTAAAAATAAATTATTGGCTTAAATTATTTAAAAAAACTAAAATATAATTAATATTTTACATTTTTTTATTAAAATTAGCACCTAAAAACGTTAAACTTTAAATAAAACTAAAAATTAAACTAAATAAAAATATATATAATATTAAAAAAATATTAAATTTATGTTAAAACAAAAAAATTTATAAATATTTAGTTAAATAAAAAAAATACTTATATAAAAAAATTATATAAAAAGTTAAAAAAAATTTAAAAAACGCGGTAAAAATAGTTAATTAATTTTATTAACGGCATTTTAACCGATTAGCGCTAAAAAAGCGGGGTTAACCAAAAAAAAAAAATCGAAAATATTTTAATTTATAAAAGCAAAAGTTGCTATAGCAGCAAAAAAATAAATATATTTATTAAATAAGCGTTTTTATTTAGCTTTTAACTGTTTAAATTTTTTTATTGCTTTAGCATTTTTAATGCTATAATAAATTATTTTAATTTTATATTTTCGAAAAAAACGTTTTTGCTTTTGCAAACAAACAAAATAATTTATTAAAACATAAAGCTATTTTTTCGCTTTTTTTTTTAGCTTGTTTTAGCTTATTTTTTTTAGTAAACAATTTTTTATATTTATAAAATAAAACGTTAAAAATATTGCAAAAACGGTAAGCTTTAGTATATAATTAATATTTTTTAAAACTTAAAGCTACATAATATAAAGTTTGCTTTAAAATATAATAAAAACAAAAAAAAAGCATAGTAAAGCTTATATAAGCAATTAAATTAGCGCAAACTAAAGCGTTAAAACGCTAACGCGATTTTAATTTTTTAAAGTTAAACATAATTAATATATATATAAAAACAAAAAAAAAATATATTTACAAAAATTATTAAAAGCAATAATTTTAAAAATTAAAAAATAATGTTATAAATTAACAAATAAATTAGCTAACTAAAAAACTAAAAATTAATTAAAAAAAGGCGTAAATTTAAAGTAATATATAAAGCGCAAATTATATAACGTGTTTAAAAATTTTACAGAGCTTAAAGTAATAAATACAATAAAACAAATAAGCAAAAAATATTTTGCTTTTTAAAAACAAGCAAACAAAATAAACATTTAAATATAAATAAAAAAAAACAGTTTATATAATAATAATAAATTTTTTTATATATTTAATTAGTTTTTATTTTATAATTTAATTTAAATATATAGCGATTTTTTAAAATAATTATATAAAAATATTTTTAACGACTTTAATATAATTTTTATTTAACGTTACGATAATTTTTTTAATTATTACTTAGCACGAATTTATACGGGGTGCTCCGATTATACTACGCTTATACGAACTTAAAGTTTGTTACAATTACCAAATATATAACTAAGCACTTAAAAATTTTAAATTTTTAATTAAAAATAATTATAATTTTAACTATAAAATAATTATTAATACTATATAAATAAATAATAAACAAATATTATATATAATTAATATAGCTATATTTTTTTAAGCAGCAATATTTTTAAAATTTATAAATATATAAAATGTTTAAAAAATATTATATAAATGCTAAATTAATATTTACTAAAGCTTTTTTAATTATATTATATATAATTTAAATATAAATTTTATATTTAAAAAGTTTAAAAACTAGGCTAAAATTATAAGCACTTAGTGTTATGCAATACCGGTAAAAGTATATTAAACTATTAATAAAATAAAAAAAGCTTATAAATTGCTATGCCGTATATATAATATTTTAAAAGCAAAATTTAATAATCGCATAAAATAAAAGTTAATTTTATAAATAGCAGTAAAAATACTGAATAATATTGCAGGCTTAAACGGTTTAATTTTTACACTTTTTATATTTAAAATATATTTTAAAATTAATTAAAACTTATTTTTTTGCTAAATATCGTGCAATAAGCAAAAGCAATTAAAAAAGCTATAAAAATACTATAAAAAAAAGCTAAAATTAAAATTAACCGCGCAATAAATTAGCGTAACAGCTTTATTACGCATAATATTTTATTTTTGCCACTTTAAAATAAAATATTAATATAGCAAAAAAAAAAAAAAAAAATAAACTATATAAAATTTAGTTTATTAAAAAATTAAATATTATTATTAACTTAATTAATAGCTTTATTTAATTTAAATATACGCAAATTAAGCTATATTATTGCGCGCAAAAAAACATTATAAAAAAAAACACTAATAAAACGCTAAATAACATATAATTTGCTTAACTTTTAATTATGCAAAAAAAAAAAAACGCTTTTGCAAAACTGCAGCATTTTATAATGCTTTTATATAATACCCAAATTATTAATTTTTCACCGCTAAAAAAAATCAAAGCTATATTTTAGCTGTTAAACTACGTAAAAATAATATTATTAATATACTTAAAATATTTTTTAAAAAATTAAACGTTATTAAAATTAATAATTTTATCGCACAAAAAATATTTTAATTTATAAAATATAACTTAGCAAAGCATAACGGCATTTATATATTTAAATTTTATTTTATACAAAAAATTAAAAGCAAAAAATTAAGCTATATAAAAAATTAAAGCTAATTATATAAAAATATAATAATACCGAAAAAAAATAATGTTTATTTAATTACTAATAATTTAATAAATAAGCTAGCGGCTTATTTTAGCACTAGGCTATTTATTTATATAACATTTTAAAATAAAAAAAAAACTAAAAAATATAACCTAAGCATATATATAATTTAAAAATAAACTAGCTAAAAATTTTTTCGCATAATTACTTTTAAAACTAAAATTAAAATATTTTAACAACACTATTTTATAAATTGTACGGCTATTATATAGCCTAGCAAAATTAAAACTTTATTAGTTTAAAATATATTACCAATATTATCGCAAAAAATTAAAAGTAAATATTATAATATATAACCTATGTTTTTTTATTTCGTATAGCAAACAACAAAACTTTAGTATTATTAAATTATAAATAAATAATATTTTTAATTTTATTATAGCAAACTTTTTAGCAAAAAAAAAATAAACTTTAAAAAGCTAGCTTTTATATAAAACTAAAAAAAACTTTATAAATTAACTATTTAATTAAGTTTAATAATAGCTAAATTATTTTGCTATTTAATAAAAATATTATTTTAACGCAAAAAAAACAAGCTAGTTAGCTAGCTAAAGTTAATATATATATAATTAATTTTGCATAATAATATATTTTTTAACGCGCATAAAAAATATATATTAATAATATTTGCTAACTAAAAACTGCATATAATTTATTAGCGGCAGTATAAATTACCAATTTTACAGCAAATAATATATAAATATTAAACCAAAAAATTAAATATCAAATAAACAACTTAAATAAAATTTTAATTTTTATATTTTTAAATTTTTAATATATAAAACTGTTTATTTTTATAAATAGTTTATTTAATAATAACGCAAATATAAAATTTTAGCTAAAATTTATTATTATACTAGCAATTAAGCACCGTATAAAATTAAGCACAAGCTTTAAAATTAAAAATAATATTATATATTAAAATTTTAGCAAATATAAACAAGTTACCTAAAATATATTAGCTAGCAAACTATATAATATAATTAACCGCTTTAATAATGCGATAGTTTTTTGCATAATTATTTAAAAAATTATAATTGTACTAAGCATATTATTTATTTTAGCTATATTATTTTTAAATTTAAAATTGCTATATAATTATTTAGTTAAACTAAGCACTATTTAAAAAAACAATTTATAATAAATATTATATTACTTTAAAAATCGTATAAAAAAAGTTTTTTTTAAATACGATAAATTAATAAAAAAAATAACCTAGCCGATATATTTATTAAATATACTTTAAATATAATTTTAAAAACTTTAGTATTAATAAATAAGCTAAATATATAAATAAAAACATTTGTAAATTATATTTAGTATTATTATACGCAATAAAAACAAAAAAAAATAAAAAATATATATAAAACAACAATTATTTTTTATTGTTATAAATTATATTATATTTATAAAGTTATATATTATACGTATAAAAAAATAAACGCAAAAATATATTATAAAAAGTAAAAACAAAAGCAAAATATATTAATTTTTTTTTTTTTTTTTTTTTTTTTATAAATATATAAAACTTAAGATTTTTTTTTTGCTAGCTATTTATTAACAATGCGTGCACTAATTGCCGTGCGATATTTATATATATAATTTGCACGCTTTTTGTTAAACACTTAAAAGTTAATAATATTGCTAAAACGGCATGCTATTTTTATGCTTAAAGCTGCATTTATTAACGCAAAATAAGCAATTTTAACCGCGGCTTTAAATAAAAATAACGCAAAAATAACTTTTGCGCTAAATAATTTGCGCAATTATTTTGCAAACATTATTATTTGCACAAATGCAAATATTAATATTTACGCTTAGTAATGCGGCTATATTTACTTTTTTACGTTAAAAATAATAATTAATATATATATAAATAACTTTAAAAAACGCGCAAATATATATTAATGCAAAACAATTATATTAATTAATAATTATTATTAAAAATAAATTATTTAATAACTAGTTATATAAATTATATATTATAAATTAAAATATAATATATAAACTAAATAAAAATAATGCTATTTGTAAATTTATTTTGTTAATTAAATAATAGATTAAAATAATAAATATATTAATTAATTTAACAAAAAAAAATTTATTATTCAGTTATTTTATGCGTAATATTTAAGTTTTTTATATTATTATTATTTTTTTTTTTCCGTTTTGTTAAATTATATGCTTCGGAAATAATTTCTGCAAAATGAAATTTTTAAAGCAAAACTGCTAAAGCAGTTTTTTCGCAAAATAAATTTTTTAAAGCGCTAGTTTTAATAAAGCTTATTTTGCGTATATTTTGATTAAATATACGCAAAATAAAACTTTATAGGGTAGGTTTTTTAAAGCGCTAGTTTTAGTAAAGCTTATTTTGCGCGCATTTTAGTTAGGTGTGCGCAAAATAAAACTTTGCAAAGCAAAGCTGTTAAAATAGCGTTTTTATAAAATAAATTTTTTAAAGCGCTAATTTTATATAAACATTAACATAAAATAAATTAAACTAAACATTAAATTTATCCGTTAAAATTTTGTTAATTTTGCTAATATTAGCTTTATAATATTTTTGCATATTAATAATTAATTAAAAAAATTTAACATATTTTTTTAATTAAAGTGTGCAAACAAAAAATATTTATATAGCTTAATTTTTTTTTAATTTATTTAAAATCGCGTTTTATAAATTGTTATAATAAATTTCCCATATAAATTTTTTTTCGAGATTAATTTATTTATATAAAAGTTTTTTAAGCTATATTTTCGATTTAAATAAAATTAATAAATATATAAAAAAAGCCGACCGGCAGGTTAAATTGCAATTAATAAACTAAATATTTAGTAAATTATAATGTTTATTTTTACTGTAAAATTAAAAGTTTAATAAATAATATTTACTAAATATTATTAATTTTTAACGCTTTTAATAAATAATATTTATTAAATATTATTAAATTTTAATGCTATTAATAAATAATATTTACTAAGTGTTATTAAATTTTAACGCTATTAATAAATAATATTTACTAAGTATTATTAAACTTTAACGCTATTAATAAATAATATTTACTAAATGTTATTAAATTTTAACGCTTTTGGTAAATAATATTTACTAAATATCACTAGCTTTTAAGTACGGCAAAAAGTGCTACATTATTAAAGTCGCTATAATATAAATAGCTTAAGTTTTTATAAGCAAATAAAAAATGCTAAGTTATTTTTTATTAATAAGTGGTATTCACTAAGGATTTTTAATTTTTAAGCACGGCAAAAAAAATTGCGTTATTAAAGTTGCTGTAACGTAAATAAACTTTAGTACTAGCAAAAAAATTTTAAGCAGCTTATAGCGTACTGTTAGCAAAGCTTTATATATTAAAACTACTAGAAAATATAAGTATTTTTTTTGGCTAAAAAAAGCATTAAGTAAATTAGCCCGAGTTCCTTATAAGTATATAAAATCAAACAGTTATAATAAATAATTTTATAATTATAATTACTATAAATTTAATTAGGTATTAAATTAACAGTTGCTTTAGGTTTTTTAACGTTAAAATAAATATTTCGTTACGTTTACCCCAAAAAAAATCTATATAAATATGCAGCAGTAAGGTTTTTGCTTAACAATTAAAAAATAACCTTAATTATAATTTTTCCGATAAATTTTTTAAATTAACGCGTTAATAATAAAAACAAATTAACTAACTATTAAAGTAATAGCAAAAGCTTAATAAAAAAGTAAATTATTAGCAAAAATGCAATATTTTTAAATAGTAGTAATAGTTTAAGCCGTAAAAACTAGCTTGGTAAAATTTAAAAACTAAAAAAAATACCGGTATAATATTTTTAAGCTTTATTATTTTATATAAATATAATTTCAAAAAATCGATTTATTTTTTAAAAATATTATTTATTGTTATTTCGGCTCGTACGGGTTACCTTTTTTAAAGCTTAACTGCTTAGCAAAAAAACTCCAGGTAAATAAATAATTTAAAAAAACTTTTTGTATTAATTTATTAACACCTTTAAAAGCCGTTTTAATTCCGCTGTTTAAAAAAAAAGCGTTATTTAGGTATAAATTATTAGTCCACTTTATATAAGCCTAATTATAGCTAGTATAATTCTTAGAAATTATTTTTCCAAAATTTCGTTTTTTTTTTAACAATAAAAAGTGTTTAGCGCAAATTAGCCGCCAAATATAGTTAATAAAAGTTTTGCTGCCTAATAAATAAGCTTTTTTTATATTATCGGCAATAATTTTTTTATAATTTTAATGCATAGCTAGTAATAATAAATAACTCTCTATTTGTTAGTTAACCAGCATTTATTAAAAAGCAAAAGTTAAAAAATATTGTTTTTTTAAAAACTATAGCTAATAAATATTACTAAGGCATTTTTTATAAAGCTAATAAATATATCGTAAAAAACGTTTGCGCTGGTTATATAACAAAATATTTATTGCTTTGTTATGCTGCAGCTAAAATTTGTAAAAAAAAAGTTAACGCTTAGCGCTTGGCAAAATATCTATTAATTTTTTGCGTTTTAAAAACTGTGATTTATAATGCTAATATAGTTAACATAAATAGTTTAAATTATATTATTTAGGTTTTATTATTTAGCTCGCTATTTTTAACGAAGCTTGGCGCTAAATATATTAACAGTATATAGTTTTAAATAATAAAAGTAATAAATATACAATATAAAAAAAACAAAAAGTTACAGGTAATAATATAATATTTTTTTAACAAAAATTAAAGTAGCAATAATAAGCTTTAATAGCAAAAAATTTACTTTTTTGTTTAAAAAAAAAAGTATTACCATGCGTTTTTTGGTTAACATTAGTTATGCCAATTTTTTAGTTAATAAAAAAAGCTAAAAATAGCTTTAAACTTTTAGCCGAAAAAACTGAGGGTTTAGCCAGCTTTTAAAGCACCGCTATAAATCTAAGCATTTGTTAAAATTTAGTTTGTTTTACTAAAACAAAAGCTTTGGTTAAGCTATTTGCAGGTATTTTTTCGGTAAAAATATATTTTATATTGATTAAGCCGGCTTTTTATGCTTTTCGGACAAACTAAAACTTTATTAAAATATGCTTAATATATTAATAATATTTTAAGTTTTTAAAAATAGCAATAATCTTTATATTTTCTTTAAAAATAATAATAAGTTTTTTAACAAGCAATTTAATTTTTTTAAATAGTTTTTTAAACCATTAAACTTTTTTAACTGTTTTAATAAAAGCAATATATTTAGCTTCAAAAATAAATAAAATAATAATACTAGCTCGTTTAAATTTTTAGCTAACTATAACACCAGCAATAATAATAATATATATTTACATTAATTTAGCGATAATAAAACATTTTGCATAATTGCTATTACTTACAACTATAAAAACATAATTAATTATAACTAATATTATTAACTTAATGTTTATTTTATAATTTATTAAACCTAGCAAATATTTAAATAAATTAATAGCAATAAATAAATGCTTTTGCAAAGGTTTTAAAATTTTATAGCTAGCTATTAGCAAATAAAAGCTATATTTAATTAAATTATAAAATTAAAATAATTAGCAATGCTTACTATTTTTTAATAATAGCGATATTGTTTTTTAATTAGCAAAAAGCCAAAGTTTTTTATTTTTAGTATAAAAAGTTGTAAAAAAACCTTAGTAAGCTTAATATTTTTTAAATTTAGCTTTTTTAAAGCTTTTTTAATATATTAAAACTATTAAAGGTATAACGTTTAATTAAGTTTGTTTTGCTTAATTTTTACCTTTAAAAACTAAACAGCAGGTTTTTTGTTTTTAATGCTAAAAATCTAGTAAATTTTTTTTTTAAATTTTTTAATCAATGCTTTATTTAGTCCGATTAAAAAACAATTGTTAATATAAATTACAATAAAAATGTTTAATATTAAGTTATAACAAACTAATAAATCGCTTATTAATAAAATAAATTTTAATAATTTTAGCAATTTAAACAGTTTAATTTATTACTGTTTTAATGCTTATTTAAATCTATATAAAAAGCAAAAAATTTATATAATTTATTTTAAAATAAAATTATATTTAGCCGCTAAAACTATGTTAAACAGCTTAAAATTTTTCAATAAAACTTTTAAGCATTTTAGCAAATGCATATAAATAAATTTTAAAAAGTCGCCGTTAAAAAAAATTTCGATAAAGTTAATTTGCTTAACTTTTTAATTAAAAATAACTGCTAATACCAAAAAAAGTCTCTATATTAAAAATATAACAATAAAAACAAATGTTTTGTTATAATTAAAACTAAATATTTGTTTAAAGTTTTTAATTATTAATTTAGCTTTAAATTTAATAATTTTTTTTAGCTTATTAAGCTTTTTTTTAGTACTTAGCAATTGCTAATAGCTTGTCGCTAAGCTTTATTTTTAGCTATAAACTTTAAAGCGCTTAATAGCAAAAACTGTTTAAACTTTAATTTAACGGCTTTTAAATGTTTTTTTATGTTTACAATTTTTAAAACATGTTTTAAATTGCGTGGTTTTTTTAAAACAGCTATAATAATTAATATAATATTTTAAATAAAATTGTTAACTGCTATTATTTAATTATTTATAAAAATATTTATTTTTATAAAATTATTTAATTATTTATTAATATTAAATATTTTTTGTTAATTGTTTGAAAATATATTTTTGTTTTTTATATTTTCAAGGTAAAATTAAAAGCTTAACTAAAATATTTGGTATAATTAGCAATTTTTGCGCGTTTACTTTTTTTGCATTAAATTTTTTAAAAGTAACTTTTTAAAAAAAAAAATTAAGCTTAAGTAATACCGGTTTGTTAATCCTGTTAAGCTAAAGCTACAGCTTTTTTTTAAAGTTATTTAACTTAAATGTTTTTTTTAAGTTAGTATTATTTGCTAAAACCAGTGCTTTATTTAGCAGTTTAACAATAGCTAATTATATTACCGTATGTTTAGCTTTAATATATACTAGGTATATTTTTTTGCTAATTATAGCTAATATTTAGCTTTTTTTTGCTTTTTTTGCCAGTTTAAAATCTTTAACTTTTTTTTGCATAAGTATAAAAATAACATACGGAGTTTTAATTATTATATAGCAAGTAAGCAAAAAACGATAAAAAGTTAAACTAAGCTTTAATATATCGCGCAAAGTTTAATATAGCATTACGTTTTTATTAATAACTGCTGTTTAATTAATCAGGTTTATTATAGCTAGTAATATATAGCACTAAAAAAAAAAATTCCGGCTTTTTGCATAGTTGCCCGTAAATGGTTTAAAATTACCCTAATAAACCGTTTTGCTAAGCCATTTTATTTAAAAGTTTTAAAACTTAAATAACTGCAAGTAATACTTTTTTTATTTAACTAAGTTTATATTACTGCGTTATAAACCTTAAATTTGTTATTATAATAAAAATATGCTAAATAAGTTTTATATTTATTTTTTAACATTTTAAAAATGCTTTAAATAGCTGCTAAAAAAGTGTTTTTTTTTTATTTTTTAAAAAGCAAGTTTAACAATATTAAATAGTTCTTTTAATTATTATAAGCGTGTAAAATCGTTTGTTTTAAAGTATTAATTTTAGGCTAAATAAATTATTTGCTACTATAGTAAATACTTTTATAAAATAATTAACTTTAATAGTTATATATTTTTTAATAGTTTTATTTAAAGCATATTTTTGGCAAAAAAAATCTATTTTTTTTATAAAGTCGAAATTAAATAAGCTTAAGGCTATTTTAGCGGTTTTTTTAAAAAGTAATAGTTTAATATGCTTTAGTTTTTAGTGCTAAAGTAATGCTAACTTTAACAGTTAAAATGGCGTGGTTAAAAAATTAATTGTAACAAATAGCAGCAAGTTTTTTTTTAATTTTTTTAGTTTAAATTTTAGCACTAAAGATTTATTACCGTTAAATATTTTTTAATTAAACATTACAAAAATAATATTAACAGCTTTTAACGCATATTTTTTAAGTATTAAAAAAATGTTTAGTTTTTAAAAATTGATATAAAAAGCTAGTTGTTTAAATTTTAATAATGCTATAACAAAGTGTTTGCTGTTATAAAAAATAAAGCTATTTATATATTTTTTTAATTTAAAATAAAAAGCTTTTAAAATTATATTATACTTAAATTTAAAAATATATAAAACGTTGTTAAAAATTATTTTTTTATAAATATTATTGCCGCAATAAAGTTTAAAAATTACCGATTTTTTTTAAAGCTTTAAAGTAGCTTTTTTTTATAAAACCTTGCTATGCTTTGCTATTAAATTTTTTATAAGTGGCAAAATTTGCTTTACTGTTTGAAATATTAACGGTATTTTTTATATTATATAGCTAAAAGCAATTGCTAAATTTATTTTTTTGTTCGGGTTAAACTAAATAAACAGCTTATTTTTTAAAATTATTAAATGCTAATATAATTTAAAAGCTAATATAATAATCAAAAGATTTTTTTGCTTGGTTAAAAATTTAATAAAAGTTATTTTATGCCGTTTTTTGTTTAATTTTTGTTTTTTTTTTTATTAAAAAACTTTTTGTTTTTATTTTTAGCATTAATAAAATTTGTTTTTTTTATAATTTGAAAATTATAATTAAGTTAATTAAACTTTTAAAAATTTTTGTTTTAATGCTTAAATCGGTAATAAAAATTTTAAATAGCATTTGCTATAAAGAATTTAACAATAAAATTGTTTGCAAAGTTAATACGGCTTACTAAGCGTATAGCTTGCTTAACTTAGCTTACTTAGCTAAAGCAGGTTTTTTTTAGTGCTTTTAAATAATTGTTGCATTAGTTTACAAAAATAATTACTGCTTTTTTTTCCCGTAATTTTAAAATTAAAAAAAAGAATTTAGCATTAAAAAAATAAAGTTTAAACACTTTATATAATTTTAATAAATAAAACTTTTTATAAAAGTGATTTTTTTTTAAGTTATTATTAAGCTTGTAAAAATTAGTAATTATTTAAAGCGTTTTTGCAAAGTTGCTAATTTAAGCAACATTTTTTCGGAAAATATTTGTAAAAATACTTTTAATTATTTAAAACATAATAGCTTGTTTAGTATTAAAAAAACAATTAATTAAAGCAAAGTTTTATAAAAATTATAGCATTTTAACGGCTTAAAATATAATAATTAAAGCTTGCAGCTATTTTTTGTAATTATTATTATTTTTAAATTTTTAAAATTTATTAAATATAATAACCCGTTTGCTTAATTTTTTGCCAAATTAGCTAGGATTAAATAAATGTTTAAAGTTAAATTTTTATTTAATTTTTTTTTGTGTAGCTTTATTAAATATAATTAAAATTTCGAAAAAAGTTTTTTGCAATATTTTAAACGCTGCTATAATTTATTAATTTTGCTTTTAAAAATTATGAACAGTTTTTTTTAAAGTTTGCTGCGGCGGTATTAAATTAATTGTAAACTGCTTTAAAAAGCTTTTAAAGCCGGCTTAAAAACCTAAATTAAATGTATTTTAAAGTAAATTATTTAGGTTTATAATATTAAAGTTAAAATATTTTATAATAATAAATTATTATAATTAATTCGAGAGTAAAAAGTAAAATTTAATGTAAAGCTTATCATAATATTTAATTTTAAACTTAAAAATATTTTAAATTTATAATTTCTTAAAAATAAATTATTTAATAGCTAGTTATATAAATTATATATTATAACTTAAAATATAATATATAAACTAAATAAAAATAATGCTATTTGCAAATTTATTTTGTTAATTAAATAATAGCTTAAAATAATAAATATATTAACTAATTTAAAAAAAAAAAATTATTACTTAGTTATTTTATATGTAATGTTTAAGCTTTTTATATTATTATTGTTTTTTTTTTGTTTTGTCGGATTACGTGCTTTAAAAATAATTTTTGCAAAATAAAGTTTTTAAAGCAAAATTGCTAAAGCAATTTTTCCGCAAAATAAATTTTTTAAAGCGCTAGTTTTAATAAAGCTTATTTTGCGCATATTTTAATTAAATATGCGCAAAGTAAAATTTTACAAAGTAGGTTTTTTAAAGCGCTAGTTTTAATAAAGCTTATTTTGCGCGCATTTTAATTAAATATGCGCAAAGTAAAACTTTGCAAAGCAAAGCTGCTAAAGTGGCATTTTTGCAAAATAAATTTTTTAAAGCGCTAGTTTTATATAAGCACTAGCGCAAAATAAATTAAACTAAATATTAAACTTATTTATTAAAATTTTATTAATTTTGCTAATATTAACTTTATAGTGCTTTTGCATACTAATAATTAATTAAAAAAATTTAACAATTATTAAATTAATTTATTAACAAAATTAACTATAAATAATTTAGTTTAGCAATATAAACAATATAACTAGCAAAACTAGCAAAAATAATAAAAGCAGCTATATTATAAAATATTAACAAATAAATTTATATAAATTAATAAATAATTTATATATAATAATAATAATGTTATTATTATTGCTATTATTATTATTATTGCTAATATTACTATTATTATTATTAATATTATTATTTAGTAATAATAATAACAGCAATAATAACAATATAACAGCTAAAATTAATTAGTAAATATCGCATAAAAAATAACCAGGCATATATATAAATATATGTGTGTATATATTAAATTTTTAATAATAGTGTGATTTTGTTGCTATATTATGTTTAGCTTTTTTTGTTTTATTTTAAGGCATTTTTTTTAGTTATAGCTTTTTTAAATATAGGTATATATATTACACTAGCTTAGCCACACTTTATACGCTATTTTGTTTAAATAATATAATAATTTTTTTATTTAAACTTTATAAGCTTTTTTTAAGTTATTTATAAAAATTATTAAATTTAATATATTTTTTTAAGTAAAATTATTTTAATAAATTAATTTAAATATAATATAATTATTTTTAAGGCGTTTTATATGCATATATATAAATAACGCATAAATATTGTTATAATGCGTTAAAAACAATAGCAATTTATATGCATATATATATAAAGCGCATAAATAATATTTATAGCTTATTGCTATATAACTTAATAAATGTGCTTTATAGCGGCAAATATAAATTTATATAAATATATATAAAAAGCTTGTTTATTTATTATTTTTTAATTTTAATAATATTATTTTTATAAATATTTAAAATTTTGCTTAAATATACGCGTTTTTGCAAAATATGCAAAAAAAAAATTAATGTTAATATATTAATAATTAAAATTATATAAACAATTATTTTTGGTATAATAATTTAGCTATATAAAGTTTTTTATGTTTAATTGCAAAAATTGCTAATTTAAAATAACATATTTAAATTATATATATTGTTGCTGTTATTATATTATGCGCGCTTTTTTTATAAATATTGTTTATAAAAATTTATAGTAAGTCACGGCTAAGTGGCTTGACCTGCTAAATGGCCCTGCGCTACAAGTAATCTGTGCTACCTGTACACGTGACCCACCTAGCCGTGCACCCACAAATACGAACGCACCTAAATTGTATGCAAAATAGTTTTTTTTTTTTTTTTACCTTAATATTAATATATATTTAGTATGCCAACTTAAAGCTTTGCTTTTTAAAAGCACTTTAATCGTAACAATACTAAAGTTATTTTTAGCTTAAAAAGTTTTATATTTTTTTAACGATTTAATATAACTAATAAAAGTTGCTGCGCATCTTTATTATTTTCGCACTTTTAAATTTTGACCGAAAGCGTGCTAATTACTACTTTTTTTTAATCTTACGGATCGACGCTAAAACGGCTTAAATTACTTACTATTTTTAACGATAGCGCGACTAAACGATAAATCCCCTAGTTTTAGCGGCTAAGCCCAAAAGTATATATACTTTAAAATAGAAAATCTAACAAAAACTTTTACTTAAGCTAATAAAATCCTTAAAACTTACGTAAAAAAACGCTTTTCTAAAATATTTGCAATCCGCAGGCTTGCTGCTACCAAAACAGCTGGCCATAACAAAAACAAAAACAAATTTACCGATATTTTAAAAAAAGCTCTAAAAACATATTATAAACAAATTTACGAAATTTTTAACAATAAAAATTATAAAAATAGCTAATATATTTTTACGATAAACGGAATTTATAACGATATATTAAATAAAACCGAACATTTAATAAAAATATTTACTAAAAATAATTAAAAAAATGTAAATTTTTATTTTAAGCTTTTTACTGCAAAAAGTAAAACTGCTTTTTTTTTTTTTAACGAACCGATAACTTTTAATAACTTTGTTAAGTTTTATAAAAGTAACCGCAAAGCTTTTTATTTTAAATTAGTTACTAAAAGCCTTTTAATTTAAATATAAAATTAAACAGCACAAAATGTTTATTAGTAAGCTTATATTATAAATATTAACGTTTAAAACCTGGCAAACTTTTTAAAAAAAGTTTATAATAAATTTAAAAAACAAATTAATATTTTAAACGCTATTAATAAAACGCTATAAAATAAACTTGTAAAAAAAAAAGCAAAACTAGCTAAAGCAAATCAATTAATTGCCGATATAATTATATGTAACCGAAATTTTACTTTTAATTTTAAAATTTTTATAAGTAAACGCAAAAAATCGGCTAAAATAAAAGTTTACGTTTTTTATAACAACGCTAAAAAAAATAAAGTTTTTTTTAAGATTTAGCACCGCTTTTAAACTAACTGTTTAAAAGCTAATTTTAATTGGTTTGCAATAAAACGAGCTAAGTTAACAAATGTAAAATTTTATTTAAAAAATATTGTAGCCTTAAATTTTTAGCTTTATTTACTAAACATTTATTTTAACCAGATTAAAACAGCTAAAAAGCTTATAAAACATTTAAAAAATAAATACTTTAATATAAATAAAAAGCAAAAAACTAAAGCTAAATAAATTAACTTAAAATTAATTTTACTTAATAATTTTTAAAAGTTTAAAAATGTGTTTATTCGCTTTGCAAAAAAACGCATAATTGCTAAAAATAATTAAAAAAAAAAGTTTTATATTTGCATTAAAATTGTTCGATTAAAAAACTTAATTACATTTAAATATTTTAATTCCAGCTGTAAATACCGCGATTTTATTTTGCAGTACAAACAGTTTGCTTATAATTTTGTTAAAACTAAAGCGCACGCCAAACGCAATAAGGCAAACGCAGCTGCTAAAAACTAAAACTAATTTAAAAACTAGCAAAACAGCAAAAATAATTATAACTTTTTTCGATCGAGCAACAACGGCAACGCTAAGCTTTTAGCAAATGTAAAAATCGAACAAGCTTAACCTTTTTTAAATAAAAACGAAATAAAAAAATTAATAGCTAAAAATTGTTGCTTCAATTGTCGAAAAAAAAGCTATCGCACCTGCAAATGCTTTTTAGGTGGCCAAAAGCCCGTTTTATTTAATGCCGACCGTAAAGCTCGATTTGCTGCTTTATTTGCCAGGTATAAACAAAATAGCGCACCTAAAAAAAAAAAAGTCAAAATTAAAACAAAAAATGTTTAACCTTAAAAACTATAAACTTTTTCCCAAAAATTATATCAAAAATAGTAATAAGCAATATAGCCGATTTTTTAATACTATATTTAAATAAAAATTTTTTTTTTGTAATATATACTTTAAAAATAAATAAACAAATTATTACTGTTTAAAAATGTTTTGCCGATATAAAAGCAAACAAATTTTTTTTTGTAAACAAAATATTAGCAAAATGCTTAGTAGCAAAACTAAATGCAACTGTTATAAATAACTTTAAAAAAAAAAACATTACGAGATATAACGCCAAAACACAGCAAAAAATTTATAAAGCCTTGCTAGTAAACTTTTACTTTTAAAATCGGGTATTTAAAAATATGCCAGTAATAGTTTTTTTAATGCCAAATAAAATAATTATTAAAAAAAATTTTTATAAAGCATACAATATTTTGTTTGATGCGCAAAAAAAATATTATATTTTTTTTTTTAATTTACCACCTGTCGATAAAAAAAAAGTAAAACAAAATAAAAAAATATTTATAAAAAAACATTTAAAAATAGTTAACAGTACAAATAAAATACCTTTTTTAACCCTTTTTATACTGGTTGCAGCTACATTATTAATTTTTGTCGCTAAATATGCAAAATATTTTGTTAAAGATTTTATGCGCGAAAACTTTTGGAAAATAAACCGCTAGCTAGCAAATAATAAAAATATATTATTTTTTTTACCAAACCGCTTGCTAAAAAGCAAATCGGAATAAAAACATAATGCCTAAAGCTTATACCGTATAAAAAAAAGATTTGCTTGGTATAAAAAAAAACTAATCCCTAAAATTATTACAGTTAACGCAATTATATTTACCGCACAGCTAAAACAAAATAAACAACAAGCTAAGCAAATTTTTATTACTAGTTTTTACAAGATCAACTTTAAATTGCGCATAAAAAAAAAAGCTAAACAGCTTATTTTTTAAGTCCAAAGCTAAAAAATTTAAACAAAAAGCTTAAAAAATAATACTAAAAAAATATTAATTATTAATCCGTATTTTTAGCAAAATAAACTTAAATATACTAGCTAAACCTTAAAATATTAATTACCGTATTAAATTTTTGCCGGAAAAAAGCAGAAATAACCTAAGTAACAGCTTTTTATATCGCATATCAATTGACAAACTTGCTGCTTTAAAAAATATATGCTTAACAATTTAAAAAAAAGTTTTATTATGCCTGCGAACTTTTTTTTTGCATTATTAATGCTATATGCTTTAAAAGCTAATAAAAAATTTTGAGTTTGCGTAAATTATCAAAAAGTAAATGTACTAACGAAAAAAAATAAATATTTATTGCTATTAATTAAAAAAACACTGTTACGAATTTTTAAAGCTAAAATTTTTACGAAAATTAACGTGCGTTAAGCATTTTATCAGATATAAATATACTTTAATAACAAAAATATTACTACGTTTAAAACTTGATATAAATTATATAAATACAAAGTAATACCGTTTAAATTAATTAACGGATTAATTATTTTTTAAAAATATATAAACGGAATTATAAAAAGTTATATCAATAATTTTTGCAGCGCATATATTAATAATATATTAGTATATTTAAACATTATTAAAAAATATCGAGAACATGTTAAAAAAGTTTTAAAAATATTGCAAAACAACAATTTGCAAGCAAATTTTAAAAAATGTGAGTTTTATATTATTAAAATAAAATACTTTGGTTATATCGTCGGAAAAAACGGTATTAAAATAAATTTTAACAAAGTTGCAGTAGTTTATAATTAAAAAAAACCTATTGCGCTAAAAACAATTCAGTTTTTTTTAAAATTTTATAACTTTTACCGATGTTTTATTTCTAAATACAATTGTATCGCCAAGCCGCTATTTAATTTAATAAAAAAAACACGGTTTTTTGTTGGTTAAAAAACTGTTAAAACGCATTCGACCGATTAAAATATTTTTTAGTTAATATACCGGTTTTAGCTTATTTTTACTATAAATACAAAACCCGTATAAAAACAAACGCTTTTAACAAAATAACGGCCAGTTGCTTATCTTAAAAAAAAAAAACGGCAAATAGCATTTTATCGCTTATATTTCTGAGACTATATATAGTGCTAAGCTAAATTACAGCATTTATAATAAAAAAATGCTAATTGTTATAAAAAGACTTTAATGCTAAAAATTTAAACTAATTAAACTTTAAAAAAAAACTATTTTTTATTATTATTAATTATAAAATATTGGAATATTTTAGTATAAAGCCGCATTTAAACTAAAGATAAGCAAATTAGGCAAACTTAATAGCTTAATATTATTTTGTGATTATTTACCGACTTAAAGCTAAAAATGTAATAACTAATGCTTTGTTACAAAGCAGGAAAATTTACGCACTTAAAAAAGCAAATTAAAAAGTTAAAAATATATAATATTATTTAAATTGGTAAATAAAGTATACTTGTTTTCGGTAAATTATATATTACCGCTTTTTTGTTTAAGCAACAAAAATAAAATTATTTTAACGGCGATTAGCTTTTTTATACTAAATGTTATGCTAGTAAATAAAATTTTACAGCAAAACCGAATTTCTTTTAACCTAAAACTTTATTGCGTTAAAGCTTGCATTGCAAAAAATAATAATTAAAATATAAATAAAAGCTTTATTATATATAAAAAAAAGTTAATTGTATTTAAAATTAATAATTTTTAAACACGTTTACTAAAAAAAATACATAGAAAAATTACGACTGTTTATTTAAAACAAAACAAAATTTAAAAACTGGTTGCTTTTTAATACTGGTAGCTAGGAGTTTTTGCCGATTGTAATATTTACGTTGCTAACTGCCTTGATTGTCAACCTGCAAAAGTTTTTAAAAATAAAATATTTGGGCTTTTTTAACTTATTTTTATTTTTTTTTGACTATATAAATATATTGTTGTCGATTTTAAAAAAATAGCGACTGACGGAAAAAAAAGCAAGTTTGTATTTATAATTGTCGACAGATTTAGCAAAGCTTTTTGGTTTATTCCGTGCGATAAAACGGTTACAGCTAAAAAAACAGCTCGCTTATATTATAAAGGCTTTTTTAAAGTTTATAGGCTTTTTAAAAAAGTTAACTTTAATAAAGGCTTTTAATTTGTTTTTTTTTTACTAACAAATTAGCGAAGCTTTTTAACATAAAATAAAAATTGTTGTTATTAAAATATTATAAGTTAGCCGGCTAAGTAAAAATTGCAATTAAATATTTCGACTAAAAATTATACTTTTTTTGCAATTATCTTTAAAACAATTGGGCAAAAGCGTTACCTGCTATAAACTTTACCGCCACAGCATTTCTATATAAATCGATAAAGCTACAGCTTTATAAAGTTATATTTGGATTTTTTATGCCCAGCTATTATAACTAGGCTATAAAAACTAAAAATTTTACCGATATGCTTGTTAAAAAACGATTTAATCGAGAAAACGTACAGGCTATAGCTAAAACGATTAGCAAATATATTAAAACTGCTTGTCGCATTTTAAAACAAACTTAAAACCAAACTATTTAAAAAAAAAACCGTTATTAACGGAAACCCGATTTTAAAGTCGGCGATAAAGTTTTTATTATAAAAAACCAATAATTATAAGCAATAAATCGCTTTTTAAATAAGCTAAACTATTTATTTACGCGATAACATTTTAAAATTATCGAGCAAACCGGCTTTACTACGTTTTGCTTCGAAGTTTTTCCGAATTAAAAAACTATTAACCTATATTATACAAACCGTTTATAAAAATATTTAAATAACCTGTTGCCCGGCTAAAAGGCTAAACGGCTGAAAAGCAAAATTTTGCCAAACAATTTTAACTCCGAACAAAAATAAAAAATTAAGCGAATATATATATCGCGCTTATATTACAAAAAAACGTTGCAATATTAAATAGATTAAAAAAGCTAAAAGTACGATAAAAAGTGATACTTTGTAAATAACTTTAAAAATTTGCCGAAATTGTTGTTTGCATTTTATAAAAATAATTTTAATGCTGCAAAATTTTTAAAACAACTAAAATAATAGTTAAAAGCAGCTAAAAAAAATAGGTTTAAAAATGCGCATTTTGATAACAATGCGCTAAAAGTTTTAAAAAAAATATTAAAACGTTCGAAAAAACGTAACGCAAACGTAAATACATTAATATTAATAAGTTGTAATAACTGCGCGTTATTGCAAGCTATTGTAAAAAAACGTAATATTGCGCCTTTACGGAATAAAGGTCCGTAGTGTAGTAATAATGGCGTAAAAACCCGAAATAATCCCTTTTTTTACTAAAAAGCAACAAAACACAAGTTTGAGCTTCGGAGCAAGTTTTTTTTTAAAAAAAAAATAGTTACGGCTAAATAGCTCGACCTGCTAAATAGCTCTGCGCTACAGGTAATCTGTACTATTTATACACGTAACTTACCTAGCCGTGCACCTACAAATACAAACGCACCTAAATTATATGCAAAATAGTTTTTTTTTTTTCCTCACCTTAATATTAATATACATTTGGTATGCCAACTTGGAGCTTTGCCTTTTAAAAGCACCTTAATCGTGACATAGTATAATATTAATATGTTTGTTAGCTCGTTTGATTTGTTTTTTAGCAACAAAAATATTTTGGCTTGTTTGCTGCCGCGTTTGCGTTTGCGTTTAATCGTAATAAAGTTTTTTAGCTGCTTTTTGCTTATTTACGTTTTAGCTGCTTATATTTTTGCCGCTTTTGTTATATTTTTGCATAAAGCATATTTTAGCATTATTGCTATTAATGCTATATTTTTGCTAAATAATTTTTTGCTAAATTTATTTAGCATTTTTATTATTGCTTTTAAGTAAATAATTATTATATTGCTTGTTTTGCTGCCGATGTTTTTATTGCGTGTTGTTACTTTTGCTGCCGCTTTTGCCGCTGCTTTATTTTTAGTTTTTGTTTTAACAAGTAGTTTGCGTGCTTGCTTTTGCTGCCGCGGCCGACTAGCTTTTTTAAAAGTTTAAAAAAAAAAAAACGCTTTGTTTGCGCTACGTATAAAATGTTTTTTAAAGCTGTTTTACCGGCAAATATTTTAAAATTATAAAAAATAAAAACTATTGTTAGCGGTATATTTTAAAGCATTTTTATAAGCTTTTGTAAATTTATTTATTTATTATAACTGCGTTATATATTAGCTAGCTAACAAATAATAAGCTTGTTAATATTTGTTATACTGTTTGCGTTTTATATAACGCTTTTGTTGCTAGTGCACTTTAAGCGCGTATTTAAGCACTGCGAACTACGGTTTGCATGCTTTTAAATTTAGCCGGAATAAAAAAATAAAATAAAAAAAAAAGTAAGCTTTAGCTATTTAAATAACAAGCTTATAGCTTTTTAAAATAATTAATTTATAGCTTTTTAAAATAATTAATTTAATAGTTTTTTTTAGTTTAAATAATTTTTAAATAATTAAAAAGTTTTTTATTTTTATTTTTTATAGTTTTTATATTAAGCTTTTAATTTATAATTTATAAGTTATTTTTTAATTTTTATATTTTAAATATTTATTTAAAAAAATTTTTGCTAATTAGCTTATTTTTAAACTTGTTAAAAAGCAAAAATAAGTTTAAAGCTATTTTATTATTTTTTAGCAGCTTAATTAACTTAAGCTAATTAAAAAATATATTTTATTTTTGCGCTAATAAAATATTTGTTAACTTGTTAGCAATTATATCGTTAATAAATATATATTTTATTAAAATTGTTTTATTTTTAATTTTTTAGCGTAATTAATAATTATAAATATTAATATAATATAATTTAATATATAGCAAAACTATTTTTTTAGTAACTAAGCTTATAATTTGCTAATTATTGCATAATATTTCAATATGCTAATTTTTTAACGTAATTTTTAACTTATTAATAAATCGGTTTATATATATAGTTTTTTTAGCTGCTTATATTAAAGCAAAAAATTTAGCTTTAATAATAAAAATAATAACTATATTTTATTTATTTAATTGCTATTTAATAATTTTTTTAAAAAGTTTTATAATATAAATTTAAAAGCTTTTTTTATTTAGCGTATTATTTGCAAAAAAAATATTGCTAATTATTATAAAGTTATTTTTATTTTTAAATTGCAGCATATATTTTTAAATAAATAATAAATAGGTAAAAAGCTTGTTAGCCGCTTTATAATGCTTAAAAAAAATTATAATTAAATCGGGCTAATTTTAAAACTTTAAACGCTATATTTAAGCGTATAATTACTGCAGCATATAAAATAAACCCGGTTTTTTGCTAATACCGGTAAATGCTTTTTAGTAACGTTTTTTTTTATACGGAAAAAGCTTTTTTGCTTGCATTAATATATTTGCATAAATAGTAAAAATAATATTTTGCATTTTAGCAATTTTTTTAATATATAAAGCTTAAAAAAGCTATAACAGCTGTTTAGCTTAATTTTAAATTATTTTTATTTTTAAAAATTATTATAAACTATTTTTACTAGTTAAATTATATTGTTATTTTAAACTAACGATTATTTTATTAGCTATTTTTTAGCTTTTTTTATCGTAAGTTAATATAATATTGTTAATATATATAAATAATAGCATTTTTTAACGGAAATAATAGCAAAATTTATAAAATATTAGTAAAAACCCCATTTTTTATAATAATTTAAAAAGCTTTTTTTGCTACAATAAAAGCAATTTTTATAGCTTGTATAAAGTTTGCAATAGTTTAAAAATAATATTTAGCTTTTAATAACTAGGTAATATTTGCATATAAATTTTTTTGTTTAATTTAGCGTTAATAAAAACATTTATAACGTTATATTGCTTTAGTTTAAAGTTAAATTTAGCTGCTATAGCTATTAATGTTTTAAAGAATTTACCTGCTAAAATGCTAGCATAAGTGTTTTTTTTAACGTTATTAAGCTGTTAATTTTTTTATACCATTAGCTAACCTTTATTTTTATTATAATATTTATACTTATTAAATTTATATATATAAATTTATATATAATTTAAAGTAAGCTTTTTTTATAACAAGCTTTTAAATAATTTTTTTTAAGTTTTTATTTTTTAAAGCTTTGTAAATAAATATATTTAATTTTTTAAAAATAATTTTTTAATAAATAAATTTTAAGCTTGCGGTGCTATTTTAGCAGTAATAATAAGTTTTGCTTATATATTTTTTTTTTAAAAAAATTTAAATAAATAAGCTTTTAAATATTTGTTAATATGCTTAAAAAAAATTTTTTAACATATATATTTGTTATTTTTTTAAGCTTTTAAATGTTTGTTAGCTAGCTTAAAAGCTTTTTTTTTTTTATTAACAAGATATTTAAAATTTAATAGCTATATTTTGCTATAATAATTATTTTTTTAAGCTTTTAAGTGTTTATTAGCTAGCTTAAAAGCTTTTTTTTTTTATTAACAAAATGTTTAAAATTTAATAGCTATATTTTGTTATAATAATTTGTTGTTTTATCGTTATTAAAATTTAATAGCTATAATTAATTGTAAAATATATAATAAGTTTTATTAAAAGTTTTTTTTTTTTTTAGCAGCAAAGCTTTTAACAAAATTTAATAGCTATAGTTAATTGGTATAAAATTTTTTAAAAACTTTTAGCAATTTATTACGCCTAGCTTTTAAAATGTTTTTTTGTTAATTAGTATATTTTTATATAATTTTGCCGCATTAAAGCAAGTTATTTATTTAAAAAAGTTTTTATAAATATTAAATTAAGGTGATTTAGTGCTATAAATATAAAAAAATCGCTTTTTAAGCTTAAATTTAACAATTTTAAGCTAGTTATAATTAAATTTAATAATATTGCTTTTAAAAACTTTGGTAGCATTAGTAATTATAGCTTAAACGTTAAGTTTATTATTAAATAATTGTTTTTATTAAGTTTTTTTTGGTTTTAGTTTATAAGCTTGTTTTTGCTTGAATTTTTTTTGTTTTTAGCTTTGTTACTATTTTTAGCCGCGCTTTTAAACATTATATTAAAAAGCTTATTATTTTTTTATTTTCGAGTTATTTTTTTATTTATTTTAGTAGCTGTTTAATAATTTATTTTGTTTAGTAGCGTTTTGTACTTTTTTCGGCTTATTTTAAAAAAATTGTTTTAAAATTTAGTTTTATTTTTACTAAAAAATTTGTTTTTATTAAAAATAACATTTTTAATAATAATAATTTAATTTTTTTAAGGTAATTAAATTTAATACGTGTTAATAAATTAATAGTTTATTAAATATTTTATTTAAGCTTTTAAATTAAATTTTTAGCGCTTTTTTTTTTATAATTTAGCTTTAATAATTTAATATAATTACCTAAAAAAAATAGGTTTAATATAAACTATTTATTTTACTAACTAAGGTTTATTAGCCTATTAATTTAATATAAAAAAGTTTATATAAAGATTTTTATTTTTAGCAAAAACTTAACTAAGGATTTTTTTTTTAAATTATTAGTTATTTTATTTTATTATTTATACGAGTTTTTACTAAGTAGTAAAATAAACTATTAATTTTGCGACTTTTAGTTAACAGTTTTTTTAGCTTTTTTTTTTTTTGCCGGTAGTATTAAGTGCTTGGATTGGTTTTTTAACAGTTGCGCGTACTTAAAACTTTAATAAAACTATTACGGTTAAAACTTTAAATTGGTTTTTTAATAGCTGTAAATTTTACGCTAAAATAAAATAACTTTGCGAAAAACGCCAAATTGATTTTTTAACAGCTGTGCTGCTATTTTAAAGTTATATTAACAAATCGCTTTTAAATGCTACGATTTACCTTAATTTTATGTTAAAATTACGCGAATTAAACGTATTTTAACGCTAAATTTACTTTAAATATTGACCGCTAAAATCGCAAATAAATTAAAATTATAATATTTTTATTTTTAGCATTTTTTCGAATAGCCGTGTTTATTTTTTGCAATACTGCATTTAATTTTATTAAGTAAAATTAACGTTTACAGTTTTACTAATTATTTTATTGCATATAAAATATTATTAAAAACATTATATTTTATTTTTTTTACTACGTTTCGTTTTTTTTTAATATGTTATATATTTTTTTTAAACATTAAATAACTTTGGCAATTTTGCGTAAAAATTTTGCATTTTACATTTTGTAAAATTAAAATTGTATAATAGCTAATTAATAAGTTTATGCATAAATACCAACCGGCATATAAACTTTAAAGCTATTATACCTTATAAATTTACAATAAAATAACAAAACTATTGTAAATTTTAATAGTAAATATATAATATTAGCATGTTTTAAAAAAACTTTTTTAATATTTTTTATATAAAATATTAAATTATTTTTATAGTTTGTAATTTTACGCCAAAATTAATAGCTGCTAAAAAACTATTACTAATCGGCAAAAATAAATTGCTATTAAAACTATTTATTTTTGTTAAAAAACGCTTTAAACAATTATATAATTTGTTGCTTTTATACCTGTTTATATATTTAGCTTTTTTGCTTAGGGAATTTTTTTTATTTAGCAAATTAAGTGCTTTAAAAATAAAGCATATTTTAAGCGCAACATAGTTAAAATTTTTTTAGCTAAATCTTTTTAAATTTTAATTAAATATAGCTAAAATAAACTTATTTAAGCTTAAAAAAAAAACCTGCTAAATGCGATATATTATATACTATAAGCGCAGCACTAAAAAATATGCCTAACAAATTTATTAAAAAAGCATTAGTCGAAAACAAAAAACTATCGATATATAATAAAATTTAAAACTTTAAACAAAATTTTTTTTTTAAAATTTTAAAAAATTTAAAATAAAACTAAAGTTTATAAAATTTTATTAAAAACAAGTTTAAACAGCAAAATTATCGACAAAAAACGATTAAAAAAATTTATAGCAAATAATTAATTAAGCTGTAAATAAAAAAAAAATTAACGCCGTACGCAAAAATATTGCATTGCTAAATAAAAAAGTGCGTTAGGTTAAACAAAAATATTAAAGCTATTAATAAATTATTTACTTTAATATACGCTTAAATGCAAAACTTAACCGGAAATTTAATAGCCCCGGCTTTAAATGCATTAATTGCTTAATTTTTAGCTTAAAATAAACTAAATGCAAACAGCAAAAAATTTAACCAATTTTATTTATTAACTAATTTTTTTAATATTAATAGTTCGCATTTTAGCTTTTATAAAAACAATAAATAATATCGAAATATAAATAAAAACACTTTTATTTGTAGTAACGCACTAGCATTACTATTTGCAGCTAATTTATAGCTAATATTAGCAGTACCGTTTAGCGTACCACTTGCTATTTTAACAAGCTAAATATATTTTATTTTTAGTTAATTTACCGTACTATAAAAAATATTTTTTAGCTTTAATATAACTTTGCAAAACATTAATTTAAACACCGCGCGACTTTTTTTAATAGTTTAATTTAATAACATAAAATAATTAATAAAACATTAATTAATAATAAGTTAAAAGCTTAACAACGTATTAAAACTATTAAATATAAATAGTTTATTAAAATTGTTAATTAATTATTAATAGTTTAACTAAGCAAAACAAGCATAAATTTTTAAAAATTGCAACCCCAATAATTTAAATAACTTTAATAATTTCGATAACAACTTAAATAATAGCAAAGCTTTAAATTTATTTTATAACTTGCGCAACAATAATTTTAACCGTTAAACTATATTTAAAGCTGCAAATTTTATATTAATTATTAGCTATAGCAAAACAAATAAACTTAAAAAAACAAACGTAAAAACTTTTAACTTAAATCGATATAATGCCGAAAACATAAAAATAATAACAAATAAAAACAAATTAATTTTTATTAATATATATTGCTTTATTGATTATATTAACTTGTTTATAAAAAATAATAATATAAAAAAAACAATAAACAAATAAATTATAATATTATTTTTTACGCTTTTAGCTAAAACAACGGTTATATAGTAAAATAATAAATTTATTTCCGATTATTGCAAAAAAATAAAAGCAAAAAACTTAAAAAAGTTTTAAAAAAACTTATAAATTAATTTTTTATGTAATTATTATTAGCGACCAAAAAGTTTACCGATAACAAACAAAATTTAAAGTTTAATAATATAAGCTAAAATAAAGCAGCTATAATTACATTTATACAAAAAGAATTTTAATATATAAAAGCGATAAAAATTTTAAACCAAAATAACAGCAATTAACATAGCGTTATAATATAAGTTTAAAATATAATAAACTTAAATATTAAGCAATATTTTTTAGCTTTAAAATTAAACTAAAAATTAATTAATTATATAATTTAAATAGCTAAAGCAAAACTATTATTGCTAACTGCAGCATATTAAAAATATTTAAGCTAATTAAATTTTTGCTATAACTTTAAATATTTAAAAAACAAAAAAAATAAACAGCGCAACAAATGCAACAAAAAAAAACCGCGACAAATCAAACAAAAATAAAAATTAGTTTTAATAAAAATTAAAAAAAAAAAGCGTAAAAAAAGCAAAAAATAACGTATAAATAAATATAATAAATATTAGCGTAATTGCGATCGCGCTTAAAATCGAGCTAATATAGCAAAAAAAATAAATAATATTTTTAGTAATAATAATAGCAAGCGATCGCATTACTTAAATTTTAACTTAAATTTTAGCTTTAATAAAAAATATATAGTTATTAATTATAGCATAATTTATTAATTTTGCAATAAAACGTTTAATTTAAAAAAAAAAAAAACGCTATATATATTATTGCTAGTTTTAATTATTAAAATAAATCGGAAATATATTTTTAGCTAATAAGTTATAATATAAATGCAAAAATTATTATATAATATATAATTTAAAAAATAAATTATTTAAATATTTGCTAAATTATTAATTAAACAATTATATTTTTTTTGCAGCAGCAAAAAATTTTAACAGCGCTAAAAAATATTTTTTAATATTTATAATTAAAAAAGCGCTATTACGTTTATACAAATTTAACAAAGCAATAAATTAACAGTTAAATAATAAACACTTTTTTTTTTAAATTATTGCACGAAAAAATTTTAACGGCATAAATATTAAAATTTGCTATAATACCAGGTATAAATAAAGCTTAATTATTTTCGATTTTTTAAAACATATTAAATATATTATTAAATATTAAAAAAAAAAAAAAAATATCGGCAAAAAATATATTTAATATATATAATACGCTATAATAAAATTATATTATTTCGGCGCAAATAAATATAGCAATTTTATTTTAATAAAAACTATTAAATTTGCTTAAATATATTTAAAAAACTACGGTATACTTTTATTTTTAAAAACAAGTTTTTTTAACTTTTATAAAATAGTTATTAATTTTAAGCAACAAAAAATTATTTTTGCTAACGCAAAAAAATTTCGCTAAAAATTTAAAATATATTTTTGCGCATATTTGTGCATTTGCAAAATAACTTTATAATATAATATTATATTTAAGCTAAATAAAATTATAATAATATTTTATATTTATAAATTATTATTATTTAACTAAAATTTCGATTTTAAACTAAATTAAAAAAATAGTATAGTTGTTATTATTAAATTTATAGTTTTGCATTAAGTAATAATAATTAATTTATTATTAAAAGCAAAAAATATATTAAAAAGCATATAAATCGGCAAAATATAAAAACAAAATAATAAAAAACGCGTTAAAGCAGCATTATAAAAATTATGCTTAAAAGCAATATTAATAGCAAAAATGTTTATAGTATTAAACGTTACTAAAAGCACAAAAGCAGCAAAAACGCTAAGCGTAGCTTTAGCTATACTAAATAATACTATTGCACAAAATATATATTTATTTAATAATTTTAAAATATTACGCTTGTTTGCTATTAATTAAAATATTATAATAATTTTTATAATTAAAGCAATAATTAATAATAAAGCAAATTAAATTTTTACAAATAATATCGCTGGAATTATTAATGCACTAAACAATTTTAATATATTTTACGAAATAATTGTTAAAAATATAATAAATTAATTAAAAATATATAAAAATATATTTAAAAACATTTTATTTACCGATTTAATTTATTAAAATATTAAAGCTAAAAATTTTAATTTTTTTAAATTGTAAAAACTAAAAAATAATAAGCTTAAAATATTTAAAGTTTATAATACTTTTAAAATTAAAAAACCTGCAAAATTTAGCAAAATTATTTTATTAAGTAGTTAATTAATTTATACCGGAAAAAGCAAAATTTTAAACAAATTTATTTAAATTATTAATAATATATTTAAAGTTTAAAAAAATTAAAGCATTATTAATATTTTTAAAAAAAAATAAAAAAAAATATTTTTAATTAATAATTAGCAAAAATATAAAGTTAAAAGTTGCATTTATTTATTAAATTACTAAAACAAAAAAGCATTAAATGCAGTATATAATAAGCTATACAAATAAAAACAAATAAAATAAATCGACAAACTG
Organism: Xylaria venustula; assembly: GCA_022578775.1. Classification (NCBI taxonomy): domain Eukaryota; kingdom Fungi; phylum Ascomycota; class Sordariomycetes; order Xylariales; family Xylariaceae; genus Xylaria; species Xylaria venustula. The sequence goes on along the minus strand of MU389328.1, from coordinate 456,544 downwards.
ACTTTTTTTGCTTATTTAATTTTTGTAGCAAAAAAATCAGTTAAAAAAATGCTTAAAATTTAACTAATTTTAAATTTCCGCCTGTTAAATAAAATAATAATATTAAACAATTATTTATTTTTTTTAATTAAAAATTATTAATGCAATTTAAAAAAAAATATATATTATTTGTGTTAACGTTACAAAGTTTTTTTTTTAATTAAAAATATATTGCGATTATAAAAATTGTTTTACCGTTATTAGCTTTCGAAAGCTTAAAAAATTTATAATAGCATTAATAAAATTTTGCAATTCATTTGTTTATACTTAGCGCTTTATAAATAAAAAAACCAAACTATATAAAAATTTTTGCAAAGCTTTTATTAATAATATAATTATTTTTTTTAACACTAAAAAAAATTATATTGATTATTTTTGCATTATTTTTATTTTGTTTTACAACAAAAATATTTTTTTTTTAAAAAAAAAGTTTTTTTAGGTTATTTTTCCGTTTAACTATTTAAGTTTTAAGTAAATATATTTAGCATATTTACTACTAAAAAAAAGCTTGCTGCTTTTTAAAATTTAAAGTTTTTTGACTAGTTAAATATATTTAAGCAATATTTCGGTAGCAGCAGTTTTTTTCGCATTTTTTTCCTTTATTATACGCAGTACGCAAATTTTTTACAACAAAAAAAAACAGCCTTTTTTAACAAAAAACGTAAAGCCGGTCGCGTTATAAATAATAACCCAAATAAACAACAAGCTTACGTATAAAGCACGCGCTTTATATCTATAAAAAAAAAATTAAAATTATTTAAAGCAATATAAAAGCTTATATATAATTATAACACCATTTTTTATTACAACTTATATATAATTATAACACCATTTTTTATTACAACTTATATAAAATATTATTTATGCAAATAAATAAATTTTTAAAGCAAAATTTTAGCGTTATGCTTTTTTATTTACGCAATAAATATAAATAAAAGCCGGGTAAAATTATACTTAGTATAAAAATATTTTTTGTTATATTTTTTAGTTGTTGTTTTTTTTAAACAAAAACACGTTACGGCTTTTTAAAATGAAAAATTGCTTACGTTATTTAAACTTGCAAAAAGCTTTAAATTATAGTAAAAATATTATATAATTTAATAGTTATGCTTATTAATTATTTAGCTATTAAAAATATTTTAAATTAAATAAATTTAAATATAAAATTAATAAATAAAGCTAATAAGCGCTTTATTAACGCTTTTATTTATTTATTGCAATATAAACTATAAATATATTATTTTTTAAAACGTTTTAATTTTATACCAAATATATTTAATCGTTTTAAAAACATTAAAAATAAAAAAACCAAAAATAAATAAATTAAACAATTTAATAAAATTTTAGTTTTTAGCAATATTTAGTTAATATAAAAAGTTTTACTAGTATACGCAATAATAACCAAAGCAATAATAAACAAAGCTGTTTAAACTAAATTTATAGCTAACTATAATAAAAACTTTAAATATAATAAAATATTGCAAACATTTTATAATGACAACAAAAATATTAACAATTTTTTTTAGCTTAGCTATTTTTTTGCAATTATAAAAAACTTTATTTATAACGTTAATTGTTTAAACAAATATAAACTATATATACCAAACATATAAATTAATAAATTTTTTGCTATAATATATAATAACAAGCACTATTTCGGTAAAAAACGTATAATGCAAAACTTAAAACTTTATTTTATTTATTTAAAAACACGCAAAATTATTGCTTATTTTAAACACTGCAACAATTGCAAAATATACACTATAAGCCGTAAAAAACTATATAAAAATTATTAACTTATTTAATTATAAAACATAAAACTAATAAAAATTATTGCTATAAATTTTATTTTCGGTTTACCTAAAATTTTTTTAGTTAATACTTTATGGCAACTAAAAAAATATAGCTATTATAACGTATTTATTACGATTATTTGCGTAATTTTTAAGCAATTATTGCTAATTCTAAGCAATACAAAATATACTGCAAAAAATTAAGCTATTGTTTTAGCTAAGCAATTGTTATTTTTTGATTAAAAAGTTTTAACAAATATTATTTTAAATCGAGATTATAAATTTAGGTTTAATTTTTAAAAAAAATTATAAAAAACTTTTAGCGCAAAACTATTTATAATAACTATTTATTACTTATAAAAAAACGGTTTATTTAAACGCAAAAATTAAATTGTTAAAATTGCTTTACGCTATTATATTTTTAAGCATTTTAAACAAAATTAAATAAATATACTGTTTTTATTGCAATAAAATTTAAACAATGCGTATTTAAACTCAATTAAATTATTAGCGCACAAACAATTTTTTAGTTTTCGCTTACCTAATTTTAACAATATTTTAATAAAAGTTAACATTACTAAATATAAAAACCTTTAATTTTTTAAAAAACATTTATGCAAAAACGCTAAATTAGCTATAAATTTTGCTGCAGCTTGCGCTAAATAATACTACGATCAAAAGCATATTTTAATAAAATTTAATATAAATAACAAAATATATTTAAAGCTATATAAAAAATATTATTTATTTAAACAATTTTTTAAAATTTTTTTGCAACAACATGCCAAATTTTAAAAAATTAAAAAACAAATCGGCCGACTAGCTTATAAACTTAACTTACTTAAAACGTTTAACATTTATTCCGTTATTTTTATTGCTTATTTATTTTTCGGTAAACAAAAAGAAAATTTTTTTTACCGCTTTATACTATTTTTTAGTTTTATTTTTAATAATTAACCAAACTTTAAAAAAAAAGAAAATTTTCAAAATTAAAATTATTTTTAAGCACTAATTAAACCGTACTAAAACAAAATTTTAATACTTAGTTAAATAAAAAAATTATAAGCATAAAAACAACTAGTAAAAATTAAAATAGCAAATGTAAAACTTTATAAAATTAGTAAAAAAATATTAACAGCGCTAAAAAAATAAGCCAGCTATTAAAGCTAAAAACGATACTTTGTTTAAAAACGCTATAGTTTTAAAAGCAATTAATATTTTTGTAAAAAAAAAACAAAATAAACCTCGCAAAAAAATTAAAAAAAAATTAATTAACTTATATATATACTAGTTAAACAGTTAATATATTAAAGACGACAAGTTTTTTTTGTGCCCCGGCATTTAATATAATTACCTAAAAAAAATAAATTTAACATAGGCTATTTACCTTGCTAACTAAAGTTCACTAGCCCACTAGTTTAATATAAAAAAGTTTACATAAAGGTTTTTATTTTTAGCAAAAATTTAACTAAAATTTTTTTCTTTAAATTATCAGTTATTTTATTTTATTACCCATACTAGTTTTTATTATAATTATAGCAAACGTTATATAGCTATACACCTGCAAATATGCTATAAATAACTTTTATTTATAGCTAATTATACTTTATAAATTATTAAAATATAAATAAAATTTTTTGTAAAAAGCTTGCTATTTATTTATTTTTTTTAGCGTATAATTATATAAATATACTGCTGTTTGTATTATTTTTAGCTATAAAAAAATCAAAAGCTTGCAATCGTTTTTTATCGAGCTTACTCGGTATTTAATAATAGCTTTTATTTTTTTAGTGCTACCGTTAAAATTTTATATATGCAAAAAAAAAGCTTTATTTTAATGCTGTAAACGCGGTAAAAATAATTAGCAAGCTTTAAAATATTTTGTTTAATGCCCGATATTTTATTATTGCATTTTATTACTTTTATTTTAGATTTAAAATAAAAGTTAATATATTTAATGCAGTTTTTAAAAAATTTTTAAATAATGTTAGCATGCTTATTATCGGTATAATAATTTTAAATGTATTTAAAATATCGGTTTATAACAAGCATAACTTTTTAAAGCTTTTTACTACCGTTAAAAAAATTATTAAACTTATAAAAATTAATTGCTAATTAATTTTTAGCTTTAATAATTTTTAAGCAAACATTTTATATTATATAGCAGCAAACTTTTGATTTGCCACACGCTATATATTTAGTTATTTAAATTTTATCGTTAAAGCAAAAAATAATCGTTATTTTTTCGGTATAAAAAAATAACCGTTTAAAAAATTCTAGCTTTATATATTTAAGCTATTAATGCTAGCAATATAAATTTGCTTTAAATTTTAATTTTTTAATATATAAGTTTAAAAAATTTTACTGTATATAAAAAGCTCGTTTGGTAATTTTTGCAAATAAATGTTTTATAACGTATTGTTTATATATATAAATTAATAAATATAAAAGCTTTTTTTACCGGTGTTTTAATTAATCGAATTTTAGCTTATTATTTTAATAAACTTTTAATCGATTTAAAATTTGCAAAAATAATAAATTTATAGCTATATTTAAACAATAAGCTATATTATATAACCGATATATAATAAAGCTTTTAAAGCTTATTGCTTTAATATTAATTTTTTTTTAGCTTTATATAAAAAGCACACTATTTTTAACAAGCACTATATTTTTTAAATTAATATTTTTTATATTTAAAAATTATTATTTTTAATTAAATATATAAATATTTAACCTAAAATTTATTATAGCATAATTTTTTAACATATAAAATTTAGCGATTTTTTTTAATATATAAAAAAGCTTGCTATATTCGCTATAAAAGGTTTTATTAGTTAATTTTTTAGTTAGTGTTTAGCAAAAATTTTAAATTTAACTTTTTTTTTTTGGTTTTATTGTTGCGCTTTTTTTTACCGCCTGTTAAACGTTTTTTTTGCTAGCTATTTTTATTTTTGTTTTTTTTTTAACTTAAATATTTATTTGCTAAGTTTTAAATCGGACCTTTAAAAAAGCATACCAGCAAAGCGCAACTAAGTAGCATTTATTATATATTATATAATCGGATATATTTAAATTAGCTTATTTAATTTTTGTTTTAATATTTGCGCAAAAGCGCTTATTAAAAATATTTTAAAAGCTTTTTTTTTGCTAATAATTTTATTAAAAAAAATTTATTTATTTATTGTAAACTTGTTTTTTTTAACAAATTTAGCATAAGCGCTTTTTGTTTATATTGCTGCTAAATTTGCTTATTTTTGCTTGTTTATTTATAAATTTTGCTATATAAAAAGCTTTTTTTTAACGATTTTTCCGGTAAATTGTAACATATTTAATATAATAAATTTTTAGCAAAATTTAATAGCAATTATATAATAATTTAAAATGTTATTTATAATAACTTAGCTTTTAATATTTTAATATAAAATAATTTACGCTAAATATATATGCTAAAAAGCTTTATTTAAATCGGTAATAAGTTTAAAAACGTTTATTTTTTTTTGTTTTTAATATTTTTTAAATAAACTTTAAAAATTTTATAAAACTATTTATTTAACCATTTAATAAAATTTTTAATAAGCTTTTTAGCGGTATTTGTTATAAATTATTTATATTTGTGCTTATATTTAAATTTAAGCATTTTTTAAGCTATAGCATTAAGCTTTTTAAAATTATTATATTATTAATTAATAATTTAAATAGCGCGTATATAAATAAATTTATAATTTAAATATATAATTTTTTGCATTTATTTAAAAAGCTTAACAACTTTAGTTTGGTAAAAATTATAATGCTTTAAAAAAGCATTAAACTTTTGTTTAGCAGCTTAAAAAAACGCTTGGGCTGGTACGGTAAAATCGGTAACCGTAGCTTTGTTAAATTTAATGTTTAAATTTGCTAAAAAATAATTTTTAAAAATTAGCGCTTTCGGCTTTATAAGCTATAAAACTTAATTTTTAAAAGCAATATATTTTTATAAGTTTTAATTTTAAGCCGTAGCAACAAAGTTTTTTTTTTACAAAAAAAAATTATTTAAAAATTTAAAAATAATAACGGTTTAATTTAACATTATAGCAATTTTATTACTTTAATGCTTTTAAATTGCTTTAAATAAAATATAAAAAATAATAAAACTTTTAATTGTTAAATTTTCAGTAGTAATATAATTTTATCGCTATATTATATCTGGCTTTTTTTATTTTATTTTAAGGCATTTTTTTTAGTTATAGTTTTTCTAGGTATGGGTATATACGCTACACTAGCTTAGCCACACTTTATACGCCACTTTGCTTAAGTAATATAGTAATTTTCTCATTTAAGCCTCACAGGCTTTTTTTAAGTCGCTTATAAAAACCACTAAATTTAACAATATATATATGTGTGTGTGTGTGTGTGCGCTAAAAAAAAAAAAAAAAAAAAAGGCTTAAAATAAAAAAAATATATATAAAAAATAAAAATTGCGCAAACAACAATATATTTTTTTAATAAAAAATGCAATTAATTGCGCGTATGCGCAAATATATTTGTTTATTTACGCACGATAGCAAACAAAAATAAAAAAAAAAGCAGTTATAATAGCACAAGCAATTATTTCCTTTTTCTCCCTTTTTATTTTACATATATATTTAAAACAATTTATTATAAAAAAACAATATAATTTGTACGTTTTTTTATTTTTTAATTTATTTTTTTCGTATAAATAAACTATAATTAAAAAAAAAAAGCCAGTGTTAAATTAACTAATATTAATTATATTTTTTATATATATTGCATATGTTATAAATAGCATATAATAATAAAAAAATTTTGTTATTTTTTTTAAAAAAGCGTTATATGCTAGCTAAAATTTTTACCTAAGTAAAAACTTTATTACATATAAAGCTTTTTTTACCTTTTAAATAAATAAATAAATAAATATAAATAAATATATAAAATAATTCACTTTATTTTATTTTACACGTATAATTATACCAAGCTTATTTAATAACTATATTAATTATAAAAAGTCACGGCTGAGTGGCTTGACCCGCTGGTTGGCCCAGCGCTCCAGGTGGCCTGTGCCATCTGTACACGTGACCCACCTAGCCGTGCACCCACAAATACGAACGCACCCAAATTGTATGTAGAATAGTTTCTCTTTTCTCCTCACCTTAGTATTAATATACATTTGGTACGCCAACTTGGAGCTTTGCCTCTTGAAAGCACCCCAATCGTGACATAAAATAACTAATTTTTTTTTTAAATATTTAAATTAGCGCGCTAATTATATAGCTTAAATATTTAACTAGCAAAACACCAGCTATTTAAACGTAATTAAAATAGCTAGGCTAAATTTAAGCTACTTAGCAAAAACCTAACAGTTTACTAATAAATAACTAGTATATAAAACAGCTTATAAAGCTAAAAATTATAATTTTTAATAAATTATTTATATTTTTTTATTAATAACATTACAAATTAAAAATAATTACGTTAAAAACTTTTTAATATTTTTAACACTAGTTATTTAATTATTTTAAAAATTTTTAAGCTATTATTTAAAAAAATAAAAGCGTTTCGGCCGAATTAAACGAAATACCGGCTATTTAGCTATTTTAAGTTAACTACAGTTAACTGAGCCAGTTCAAACAACAAAAACAGCCAGTTCAGTCAAACAAGCCGAAAATGGGTTCAGGTCAGGCAAAATAAGGTAAAAAGCATTACTTTACCTTGTTTTGCCTGTGGTGTACGCTGTATGAAACAAGCCTCCAATAGCGACACTTCCAGAAAGTCTCTCCTCGCACTTGTAATCTTGATCGGACCGTGCCGCTTGCGTATTTCAGGGGGTACACGGTGAGCTCGCTGATAGGCACTTCTTCGTCTTTTGCATCCGACTGCATTATGATTTGGTTTATGACATTTCTTTGTATAAATGATCCGTTATAGTAGTACTGCCAAGTTTCAACCTGCCAGCGCCATTTGGAATTTGAGGAGTTCGCCTTGAACATCAGCGGTGATATCTGGTAGCTTCTACTAGTCTTCGGACGTGGCCTCGACTTAGGAATTGGTGGTGACCTTGCTATAGCAGCCGCTTCTCGTTTTTCTCTTTCCATATCATCACATCGCCTAGTTTGAACAGGAACTCGAGGGTCTCAGCCGAAGTGACACCCCTCTGGAACTGGTCATCGACGCGAGCGTACAAGTCCCCATAATGATCGTCGATCCAGGAGGTGAGCATCCTCATTAGTAGTTGGTGTGTGCCGCGCAGCTCATCGAGTGCCTCCGGCGACCGGTAATGATGCCAAAACAAATAAGGTGCACTGACGGGGATATGGGCACTGAAATGAGGGAACTCGGCTGGGGCGTTCGGCTGTGCGGCGAGGAATTCATCGACAGCTTCAATCATAGTCACAGATAGGAGTCGAATGGTCTCAGAAGTTGGCTTGGGACGTGGTAGGGCTTTCTTTGCCCGGTGGGCATCTTCAGCATCTTGCCGCTGCTCGTCTTGGCCGTAATATTTCAACACGACGAAGGCGACGTCGTGCTTCTGTTCAAGGAAGCCTTCGAGATCGTAAATGGGGAAATGTCCCCGCAATCTTGCTTCTCCACGTGGACCAATGCCCCATGTTGGCTCATCAACAAACTTGACCTGCTGCTGAGCGCGGTCATCTAAAATGATGTGGAGTGTTTCATATTTAACTGCCACGCCTTGGGATTCCTTGAATGCTTGGTTCTCGGCCTCTAGTAGCTCGATTCTATCCATTAAATGGGTCAGAGATTTATTGGCTATCGATTCAGAGTCATCCAGGTCAATCTCAGGGGGCAGATTTTCGTGTCCTGAATCCGCTAGAGAATTGAGCGTGGGAGAGACGGCTGTCGCGTTTAGAGGCATTTTTCTAGCTTGGCCGGTCTGGCTAGCCTCTGTATTAGTGCATATGATTGAAGGTCTAACGTTGTATTCTTGAGCAATAGACGTTCTACTAGGAAGTGTCTCGAAAGGCTAAGGCTCGACCCCAGTTTTGGCTCGTTGTTGATCTTGTGTTAAAACAATTGGGGGAAAAGAAGCACAATTTTGGTGTGGATGCCGACTAGTTGGATATTGCGGGTGGATGGTGTTGGAAGCCGAGGACTGTTCTACGGTGGCAGGGTTGGCTGATGTGACTGCCTTCCGAGCTTCAGAAGTGTTCCTTGTTCATTTTAGTAGGCTAATATCATGGGAACCTTCAACCAGCCAACCGGGAACAGCACACTGCGAACGAGATTTGCGGGCCAGAGCCCGGGGGGGACTGCCGGGTCGAGGGTGGCTTGGTGGAAACGGTGGACCGCCGGGACGACCGACGAAGCTCGGCAGTAAGACAGGAACCAACTGACCACGACCGGAAGTGCCCGGGGGAGGTGGGTCACGTGCGATACGGCCAGGAGGTAGGGATCCGTGTCCGGAAGTGCCAGGAGGGGCCGTTGTTCGACCAAAGGCTGTAGTTGGGCCGGCGCGGCCAGGATTACTAGGAGGCTGAGGGTGACCTGGGCTGCTGCGAGGACCAGGGGGCGGGAGGAGATACTGCTTGTCTTGTTCCAAAACTCTCAAAAGCTCCTGTGCGAAGTTGCTTGCGGTTGTCTGGTCTCTCGAGATGGTGATACTTTTCCAGAAACATTTTTGGGCTTAGAATGAGTTGAGTCCTCGGTAGCTTCTAGCTGTCTGGTTTGCTGCGGCGGAAAGAATTTCACAGGGTTCGGGTTTACCCGCGGATGTTTTAAGAGGTAGGGCGGTGGGTTGGTCGTCGCTATTGCTGGCGATTTTACTCGATTTTTCACGGCAAACACGAATGAGCGCCTTAGCGTGCGATGAAATTCTGATCCCCACTCTTCCACCTTGTCAAGAAGGACTTGTTCTAAAGCATGCTTGAGAGGTCCTGCAAGTGTGGAGTCTCTGGATTGCGAATGAATGACGTCCCGAGTTTCCGAAATGAATTCCTCAAACTCGGCCTGCAAGAACCGAAAGAGGCTTGGATCCTCGCGGGCAGGTGATTTTCCCACAGCGCTTTTTAGACTACCGAGAGATACGTCCTCGAAGGCGTCGATTGCACGGCCAATGGACTTCAGAAGACGTAGTCCTTCGTTTGCAAAAACACGGCGAAACTGGCGGTAGGATTCATCTGACTCTAAAGATAAGTTAGAATCAGCCGAATTGTTAGAATTGGCGGAGCAGGAGCTTTCGTAGCCGGAGGCCGGGTCTTCGTCAGGATTGGTGCTATTACTGGATTCGGTTTGTGGTGTGTCGGCACCAACATCAATGGCAACGGCGTTGTCTTCGCTGCTAGAGCTGGGGCTGGACTCGGAAGCGTCGCGAGCAATCTCGAGGTTCAACTGGGCAGAGAACCCGGAGCCCGAAACTAAGTCCAGGGAAGGGGAATCTAGATTGGCAAGTGGATTTGGTTAGGTTGCTCTCAGTATGAATGGGCGTGTGTTGGGTTAATCTACCTATGTCTGACGAACTAGAACTGTCAGGCTCGAACTCATCGACCGTGGTCAACCGGCTAAACCGTGGACCAACCTGGAAATCCAGCTTTCATGCGTTTCCGGTCGCGAGAGCTTGCGAAGAATGAACGATACACAGATCCCAATTGATATGATGCTGTGTAGTTCTCACAGAAGCGACAACGCAGTGATTGTTGGTTGGTTGCTAAGTCACTGTTGCGAGATCTGGCTATGTCTCAGCTCCAAGAGTGGTATAAGCCGGCATCATAGTCGGCAACTAGGTACGTAGGTATTACGTGGAAAAGAATCTCTTTTCTCACTGGCTTCACCGTACTCAGTAGCTGATCAACTCTAACCAGTGTCTCAAGAGACATAGTAGAGACGGCGTTTCAGAAAGCGCGCTCAAAGCTAAAGTACGACTTGAAACTACAAGCAGCCAGTCTTGAGGATGTTCAACTGGTCGTCGCACAGTCCACGAATAAGTACGAAAGCAACAGAAAAGATTCGGCGGCTCGTGTATGGGTGTAGAAGTTCTCCCAACGAGTTGTGCTGTACAGCAATGTTCTCGATGTCTTTGTGCAGCACAATCCGGAGTCCGTCTCGCTGGCGTGGGGGACGATGAAGCTGCTTTTCATGGTGAGCGGTAGCAGACTCTTTCATACCTAGAAATGCAACCCTGACATACCCACACAGGGTGTTATAAACCACGAAAAGACCACAGCGACGCTAGCGCGAGCTTTATCGGAGATCGCTGAGATGCTCCCTCAAGTCCATCTTTCCTCGGCGCTGTACCCCACGACAACTATGGGTACCGCAGTAGCTCGTCTATATGCAAACATCATGGAGTTCCTTATCAGAGCGCGAGATTGGTATGAAGAAGGTAAGATGAAGCACATGATTCACAGTTTGACGAGGCCGGTAGAGTTGTGCTATGGCGGTCTACTAGAAGATATCTCGCGATGCACGAGCCAGATCAAGAACTTGTCCGTATCCGGCCAACAAGCAGAGATCAGAGATATGCATGCCGAAATAGACGAGCGCCTTGGGTACATCAACACCGGATTCAGTCAGCAGTTAGACCAAATGAATACCGCCGTGCGGGAGATAGAGCTTGCGATGACATGTATATACGCTACCCTGCCCCTTTCGGGTTTCTAAACACTGCTAAACACCAATAGTGCAATCTGCCGCCATGCTGGACACCAACAGCCGGCTTACAGATATCCGATTCTCCCAGATCATGTTGTCTATCCAGGAGCTGCCAATCTGGGACCCAGAGAAGACGTACGAGTACCACCGATCCTTGCGAAACCGGCCGTCGCATAACACCAACCGCACACTACCCCCTCGCTTCTGGAACTCGCCCAAGATTCGTGACTGGTTCAGCTCCAAGGCCTCCAGAATTCTGATCGTGGCCGGAACCTTCCAGTCGCGTTTCAGCCTTCGCAATCTGTGTGTGGATGTCATTGACCAGCTACGGGCATCGCATAACCCTGTGCTCTTTGCGCTCAAGGTTGCTGCGCCGGAGCAGCAGCAGCAGACCAGCGACGGCTTGTCGCAAGAGAAGATCACGTCGACGCACGTCCTAAAATATCTCGTGCGCCAAGCATTGCGCGAAACAGGCATCATTCAAACCGAAAAGTCGATGTCGCTGAACTGTGCCCGCGTGCACAGCGCCAAGGGTCCCGATGACTGGTTTCAGAACTTGGAGGCAGCGCTTTCCGCCTTTGGTGAACAGGTGTGCCTTGTTATAGACCTAGAAACGCTTCAAGAAACGGACCATCCTACTGCGAGAGGTGGCGCATTCTCCTGGTTGGTGGCATTCTTGGCTTTTTTCGAGAAGCTATCGCAGCGGGGTCTAGCAACACGCGTTAAAGTGCTGCTGCTTACATATGGATCAGAGATCCCTTTCCAATTGACTTCGCATGAACGAGATAAATACACGATCTCGGGACGGACAGAAACGTTGACGATTCGCCAACAGAAGCTCAAGAGGCATGTACCAAGACAGCCCCTACTATTGATCAGGTAGAAAGAAGCCCTTCTAATACCTACGTGGGAAAGTTATTTAAACGCACATTACAGGGATAGCGTGAGCTCGCGGGGAGGCCGGGCTAGTATGCCATACACAGAATAAAAGTACAACGGGTTGAATGGCTGGCTATTCAAGTCAGGCTTCGAATCACCGCTCATACTTACGCCCAATAGTAATTAGTCTGGTCTTTTATGTTCTAGGGTATATGAGACCATACGAGCCTACGTAGAAGACAACAGCCTAGGGGCCAATAGAACGATGGCCAAGAAGCGCGTACAGGACACAAACAATAGGAGTTGTGGTGTCCAATCTGCATAACTTTGAATCCATGTGCGCATGCAGTGCCGCCGGCGTGGCTACCGGTATTAGATTGGAACTGACTTCCCCGAGAAAATCCAAAGCGTGGGGACGGCAAGTGAAAAGGATACTTACTTATGACTGCTTGTCAGTGGCGTAATTCTGTGCTTTTATCCGCCGGACAGGGGGCAGATATGATTCTCTGATGATGGTATCCGAGGAGCTACGCACGAGTCCAGCGATACGGGCAGAAATGGCTCTACGCTATGAGGGGCTCGGTGAAGACGTATTTCGCTTAAGATTACGAAAGCCTAGCAAATATGGAGAAGTCTGCCCACGCGGGGACTTTGATGCTTTACAGTGACCCCTCAATTCAGGCGCTCTAGAGCTGTAAAAGGGATTGTTGGGAGTTATGAATGAATTGGGATTTTGAAGTCTTGGACAGCGTTCATTAGCTACTGTGTAGTCTATCAATATCGTTAGGCTATATATGGCTGCCGACTGGATGCCGTTACTACTAAAAGTATCGTTAGTTAAACAACTAATATTTGGCTATCAAGAGGGATAGAGGCTTGATAGATTGTAATACCTAAGTAGGTCCGTGTACGTCAAGATTATTAACGACAATTGTAAAGTCCAATCAGTCTCAAATATACGCATACTGAGCCGTCCGCTTTTGATAAGGTTGCTGTGGCCAACCAAATAAGCACAAACCTGCAAGGTACATTTGATCATCCTATTTAGGAGAAATCACTCAATGCGTCTTTTCGTCTTCCCCATAATGCATGAACCTCCCGAGCCACCTGCCATAACCCCTTAGCAATAGCCTGCATCAATTATCTTTCCACAGCAACTGCCGTTATGACGTACGCTCATATTCTCCACCGTTATCGAATATACGTCTTTAGAGTCATGAAGCGAAGTGCTTCTTTTGGTTCTTTTTAAAATTGGCCTTTTTCTCTCTACCCAGTACACATCACTTCAATTACCGACTTACCGCAGGACAGCATAATGAGAATGCTTACATGTACACAGGCATATCTGCTTAAAAAGTGCCATTCCCCGGCGATGCCATTCCCCAGCGATGCCATTCCCCAGCGATGCCATTCCCCGGCCAAGCCATTCCCCGGCGAAGCCATAGAGATCCTGGACCCTTTCCCTAGCGATGTAGGACCGAGACCGGGGGATAGACGTTATCAACTCAACCTCCTTCTCGAAAGGGGCTAGTCCCGTACATGTCAAATGCGACCTGCGATTTGTGGTATGTGCCATAATAACAATGGAAGACGCGATGCGTTTTGGCATTGGGCATAAAAGCCGCCGGCGCCAAGACAATGATGGACAACCTCTTTAGTCGTTGCCACAGCCGCCATGCATTTGATCGCTTTCCTTGAAGTTGTGTCAGCCCTTGTGGGCACCACGACGGCTGTTGTCGTTCCATCGAATCATGTTTTGCACGAGAAGCGTGAACGTCGGCATCCCAGACTCACTAAGCGTGCTCCAGAGGATTCTATCCTCCCTATGCGTATTGGCCTCAAGCACAATGCCGATGCCGTAGCCAAGGCCGAGGAGTGGCTCATGGATGTGTCACATCCATCGTCGCCCAACTTCGGGAAACATTGGAGCCAAGACCAAGTCATCGACGCTTTCCGCCCTACGGATGCCTCTGTCGAAGCCGTTACCGGATGGCTTGTTGACTCTGGCATTGCAAAGACACGCATCACCCATAGCGATAATAAGGTCTGGCTGGCCTTTGATGCTACCGTCAAAGAGGCCGAGAAGCTCTTGAAGACGGAGTATTATCACGATGGGACACACGATGACGACGACGATAACGACAAGGTCATGGTTGGCAGCAATGCTTATCACCTTCCGGCACATATTCAGGAGCACGTCGACTATGTTACTCCAGGCGTTAAGTCCACTGCAATGGACCTCAAACGTCTTCGCCGCAGAGGGACTGCGAAAAGAAGCGCCAAGAGGAATGCCCCCTCGCACAGGCGGTCCAAGAATAGGCCACCACAGCCCGTCAAAAATGTAGAGGAGGTGCTTTCGAGAGAGACTAATGATCTTTCCAACTGTGACACTCTAATCACGCCAGCCTGTCTTGAAGCTCTGTACGGTTATTCGGCGCCCTCTCCCCATGCCCAAATCAGCTCACAGAACTCTTTGGGCATTTTTGAGGAGGGCGACTACTACGACCAGCCCGACCTTGATTTATTCTACAACGCTTACACACCCTCTATACCAAATGGCACCCACCCAGAGCTTGACTCCATCGACGGTGGCGTTGCGCCTCTAGCTGGTTTTTATGGCGGGGAGAGCGGTCTGGATTTTACCATTGCGTATCCTATCATCTTCCCGCAGACGATCACTCTGTACCAGACAGACGATGAGTACTATGCCTATTATACTGGCAGCGCGGGTATCTTCAACACTTTCCTCGACGCAATCGACGGCTCGTATTGTAACTACACTGCCTTCGGCGAAACGGGTGACTGCACCGTCGAGGCGTGTCAAGACCCGGTCTACCCTGACACCCTGAGTCCGGCAGACGAAGATCCCTACCTCGGCCAGCTCCAGTGCGGCACTTACGAGCCAACCAACGTTATTAGTATTTCCTATGGAGTGTATGAGCAGGACCTTCCGTACTTCTACCAAGAGCGGCAGTGCAACGAATACTTGAAACTGGCGCTTCAGGGCGTGACCATTGTCATCGCATCGGGAGACACGGGTGTTGGCGGCTACAACTACGGCACGTACGGGGACGGAGCCTATTATGGGTGCCTGGGCGAAAATGACGACGTCTTTACCCCCTCAGAAGCCTGCAGCTGTCCGTGGGTCACTAATGTCGGTGCCACCGAGGTATTCCCTGGCCATACGGTCTTCGAGCCCGAGAGTGCAGTACTTGTGCAGGAAGATCGCCTTGATGGCAACTACTCCTCTAGTGGCGGTTTTTCGAACATCTTCCCCATCCCCGCGTACCAGGCTTCGGCTGTGAATCATTTCTTCAGCACGGCCAACCCACCGTACCCCTACTATTACAACGGAAATTGGCAGAACGCCACTAATGGCGGCGTTTGTATGTTCACTCTCCCTTTCGTCTCTTTTTCTTTGTTCTGTATTCTAGTGGGAAACGAACGCGACATGGACAATACTGACATGCCTCTGATATAGACAACCGCAATGGCCACGGTATTCCTGATGTGTCTGCCAATGGCTGGAACTACCCCGGATGGTATGATGGGGAGTTCGGAATCAGTGGAGGAACAAGTATGTCAGCGCCTATCTTTGCGTCGCTGCTGAATCGCATCATTGAGGAGCGCATCAAAGTGGGCAAAGGGGCTCTTGGCTTCGTGAACCCGACGCTGTATGAGAATCCTCAAGTGCTAAACGACATCACAAACGGTACGAACCCCGGCTGTGGCACCAATGGTTTTAATGCAGTTGAAGGCTGGGACCCTGTGACCGGGCTAGGAACGCCTAATTATCCCAAGATGTTGGAGCTATGGTTAAGCTTGCCTTGAGAACGTGTTCAGGGGTTATATTATGTCTTTATCTAGATAGCTGATCTCAGTTAGCCCTACTGCCATATATACGCAACAAGGATACATGATAGGCAAGTATATCGAGGTCCAAGACATAACGAAGTTTTTCTGCCCGTAATGAATGAATAGTGTTATGATCAGCCCAAACGTTCTAGGACACATCCCTTAGGTACTTGCAAGGCGTCAAGCGCTTTAATTCTCTCCAGAGGAATATAAACAAGTTGAATACGATAGAAGAGCGACAAAGATGACTAGATTTCAATCTGATTTCGGCTCGTTTTACAATCCGTAAGACGAGATTCACTATACGTAGGCTATTCCTACCGAGTCAGCTCATTCATTGCTCCATTTCATTGAATAACCACAAAGCATTTGAAATCACGAGGCTCTATATTTGCCTAGAGGGCTCTGAATCAGCTAATATTAAAAGAATAGTAAGGTTTACTTAGTACATTATACTTCTGAGTGTCGATCACAGGACCATTTGAAGACTAGAGATGACACAAACTCGATTACTCGAATATTTTTCCTTTCTGAAAGAGGCTTGTTGCAATCGCCGATTAAAGAGTACGAATGATTTTAAATGAAGATAAACTGTCTTACGGAAGCCTTGTGATTCTCGTACTCAAAGACGTTCACCTTCCTTGAACACTTTACAGTGGAAAGGGGGGTGAGGCATGAAAGACAGATCAATTGACAGAGACTAGAGCATTAAACGAAGACCTTCTACCACCTATAAGCATATACTAGAGAAGCAATAACCTGAGATGGAGATGCAGGTGTGTACGCAGGAAGTACGAATAGATAGCTGTATAGCGCTTTTTCCCCCCCTCAACAACCCCCTTTCAAAAGTGAACGCGACTCGATTGAGTGGAATTGTGACTATCCATATCGCTGCTTCGCAGAATATTTGTATGAGTGAGAGTGCAAAGGGAAAAATCTATAAGCAATGAGCTGGTTGGTGTATGCATCACTTGCGCCAACACGTTACCCATATTAACAAGAGCATGTCCTATGTTTTGAAATAGAATCATCTTTAAACGTCTTGAAACAGTTTCTTGCGAGAGGATATCATTCTGGCTCTTGTCGATTAGGCGGCATGTATCTCTTAGACTGGTCATCAGGACTGGTTCATGGGGTAAGAAAGGTGAGAACGGATTAAGGAAAAAAAAAAAAAAAAGACTTCGACCAACGAGGGAATCGAACCCCCGGTACCTAACGATGCGGAGTAACGATATTGACGCTGTTCACGCTGTTATCGCTGAGTAAGGATATTATGCTTCGCTAGGCCGTACCAACTCGGCCATTGTGTTTGATTATTACTCTCTAAAGCTATTTACTGATATATACTTACTCACATTCAATGCCATGTAGCGGGCGTAGAGTTTACGCTAAGGTTTGCTTGTGTTTCGTGAGTACCGGCATAGGGGGCAGTTAGGCTGTAAGGTCGTTCACATACGCGTTGGACGCAAGTCTCGGTGACATCCGCAATGCCACGCTTAGTCTGAGAGGCAAGGTTAAGTAACAGAGGAGGGGTTGTGTGATTTCTCTCTGCTTTAGTCAGAGATGGCCTGGAACTTACTCTTGAAGAGCCAAAGTGCACATTCGATGAACCTGAAAGCCGGATCTCTCTAGGTACTTAGTACTGAGATACTCTGATACAGCGGAGTGGGTTGGGGAAAGGTGTACAGGGGCCGGGGAATTAACCATGTAGATGCGGGCTGACTTCAGTCCTACCAAACTGTATCATGCATTATAGCAATGTAAACGCGATGCGACTCAGCGTTCTCATAGCCCCCTTACCCCAGACTCACCCTACTGGAAAAGTCACGGATCCGTTTGTTTGCAAAGTAACTTGGTGCGATTGAATAGTAAAAGACAGACTGTTTGAAAGGTGATGATTAAGTATATCTTAGATAGCCCCTCAATCTACTTGCCAGTTTAGAGTTATCGTGGTAAATGTGCAAGCTACACATTAAAGTTAGCCGGCTGTATCGAAGCTTAAAGCAGCCTTATGATGCGGTTTAGCTTATCTACAGGATATAGGTTGATGAGTGAAGCTTGGCCCGATGAGTTGAGGGGTGATACCTAACTCCTGCCTGATCTCTCCTAAAAACTCAGCATACCCACAACGGCCCTGCTCGTCCGGTAACACCGCCTTCATCAGTTAATCTCGGTACTCTATGCCGGTACCGGGTTCATATATCAGACCGAGGAGAGTGTTTGCTAGAAAATGGGCATTGGGCAAAAATAGGCATGTAGTGGTAGTCAATGGTCTGATCGAGGCAAATGCTGATGGAACTCGTAACTCTGTCTCTTGGTTTCAACTAACCTAGATCTTGGAGATAGCCGCTTGGTTTCGAAAGGCGCCCAACGACTTTCACTTTGTTCCTCTATGCATCTCGTGTCACTGTAAGCTAGGATAGCGGGATCCCCTTTCTGCCGGCCTTGGTGTTAGGTTTCTGGGTGGCGTTCGCCTCCGCCCTGTTGCGTCTCTTCGATGACGATAGCATTGTAAATAGTCACTTTTATAAACCAGGTTCGTTCATTGCGAGATAAAGACGCAGGAAAGGTGGCGCTATCAGGAGTGTGCATAATGCTATATCCGGTAAGAGCCGAAGCAGAATATGCACTGTACTTGGCCAGCTTGGTATGAAAGCGTCTTGATTGAAGTTTTGGTGATGTTGCGTTGAGGCTGGAGAGACGATACTACCCGTAGAATACTCCAAAGCAATAGTGCAGCTACCTTGAGATCGGTAGACGCCATGACCATGTGCAGCTCGTAAGGCAGTGTAATATGGCTTGCTCAGTATTGGATGCGGTACATCAGGCTGGGGCAGGGACACAATACCATTCAAGTTAATTCTCAATTCTAGGTACTTACCCTAACTTACCAGCTCGCCAGTCCCTCGCAGAAGGCGAGTTCAGCCTCCGACGCTAATTGAAGATAGCTGATTTCCTGTTACAAGGTTAGGGTATTGCTTAACATAACGGCACCGGGATGCGGTTGGATTGTTGGTGATAGGGGTTATGCAGATGTTTCGCAGATGAGCCTAACATGTGCAAGCCCCAGCCCGTGTGCAGCCAACAGTGTAGGTACCTGGTGTAAGTAAGCCGCAAAGCGATACTCTGAGGTGAGATTATGGGTTTCGATTCAATAGAACACGGCAGGTGATGAGATAGAGAAGACTCATCATATTGGAGTTTGAAAGTCATTAGATGTGACCTGTTGGTGGCAATCCAGATTGACTGATCACAAAAATGCACGGCTTGCATTGTTAGCTAGACACTAGCACAACAGGCGATGAAATCTCTTCCAGTTCCGTTCAGGCTCGACTTGGGAGGACTCCGTGACTCACTCACACTAGATTCAGTGATGTCTTGGTGATCGGTGGAATATAACGTGTGTGGCGCAAGTTCTGCCGGGAAGTTCGGCTTCATCCGTCCCCTTATGCAGGCTTGTCGGATAACTTAGTATATAGTCTGAATATTTGCGTTACTAGCGTAGGTAGTCAATACGATGTAAATTGATTCGGTGTGCCTTTGAGGTGGAATGTGGGACTGCTTTCTTAATGAAGGTGATGGTGTATCAGCTCCCCTTTGCTTTGCATGCATCGACCGACAAGAAGGCCATACTCACTCAGCTTGCTTGGCGATGATACCAAAACCTTCCAATTCTTAGCTAAATCAATCTAGATAAGCGGTGCATAGAAAAGGGAACCGAATGACCTATTTATATATATAGTGGTACCTGTAGGTTGGAACACCTGGGTGTTGTACTACATATCTAACCGTTGAAAACCAAGATGCAACTCGCTATATGCACGTAAACTCGTGGGCATGTAAGTGGAGAGGAGAGGATAGGTATTTTGCTACAGTACATGTGTATCTTGTCTTAATACCTAATTGCAAATCAATGCGCAGTGAGACGTGACCCCAATGCGAAGAAAAAGAAAAAAGGCCAGATGGGTGCTGTGTAGTCCGGGACTTGAGCATACCCCCCTCACCCAAGGACCAACCAACATTCGACTATGCAAACCACTACTCACGATACTCACGATATTGAATGCTATTATATTCCGCCTGGGTCGTAGTTTGCCGTAAAAGACTTCTGATTACAGATGTTGTTTCTACAAGACACGATTGCACAATTCCCACCATCGGTGCGTGACGCGTTTCTTCGCATCATCCTTGACTGCAGCTGTATAAGTCATCGCTGACCGAGTGAATCTCGGCATGACCTGATTCACACATCGACGCATTCCGAGCAGGGAGGTTGCACATGTACCTATAGGTCCTACCGCACTGCAGCCATGTTAGCTAGAACTGGGACATACAGATACATACCTACTGTATCACTGCACTAGTGGATCGTTCCATTTCGTGATGACACATCGCAGGCTGAACCGGAATAGGTAATAGGTATTGTGCACACTAAACCAGGTAGGCTAGGGGCTTCCAGCTGTCTGGGAAATGGCTATCATAGATGGCCTAGACCAGGATACGATATCAGAATACACGTGTAGACCGGGGATATCATTCCCGGTACTGCCCGAGCATTGTTAGCGTGAGAGTTGCCGTAAGAGTGCTGGCGCGCTGGGTAACCTACCGGCAGATCGTCAGATCAGGGAGAGCTGGTCGGCTTACACTAAACAAAACAAGTACAAACATAGGTACTTTTAGTACAGTCTGCACAGCCATCGAATCAATCAATGAAACAAACACTGCCTGGCATTCGTTCAGCGTCGCTTTCACCGACTGTACTGCAGCGCGTTGCAGGCGTGTTGTTGCATGGATCACTCAGCTTACCTCGCAGCGGCATAATCTAGGAATAGGTACCTTCTACCAGGTATTCCCCTATTGTACTTGTAGGTAGCTACATACATAACAGCTCACAATTCCAGCGGCATGCCAAGCTGCTAAATGCTCCAACCGTTACTGTAGGTGTGTGGTCGGTACCAAGTGAGCCTCTAGTAGCTCAAGACGCGAACTGCCTATCTCTCCGCCTATCTAGCTGACTACAAAGCAGTAGTTCTATGGTGCAGGCAGTGTAGGTGGTTATGGGGCCCTGGTCGCCCTTTTGGACCATCTGCACCTTGCTCGTCCTGAACAGGCATCTCGATAGGCCTGATGGGTCCAAGTCCATGGACACCGGGGGGGTTCCCTATGATATTGCGGCTATCATGGACGGGCGGGGCGTAAAGGCAGGACCAATTGTGCGCGGTGCCGGCCACACCAAGATACAAAACGGGCGTGTACTGTTCTGTGGGTGTTCTCGTAGACGAGTCCGTTGTTGTGACGTCCAGGCGATATCAAGACCCCTTACACTAACTCTTCTCATGCTACGGTCTTTTTGCCCAATGCCCCACGATCCCCCACCGTGTCACTCTGGGGTCCTCAACCTACCTAGTCGTGGCCCTTCTTCTCCTGCATCGTGGCGCTTCTCATGCTTCCTACCTATGTTACTTAATAGCAGCTAGCTGAGACTTTCCCCCCATCCGAAGAGGGCAGCCCACAGGCGAACACGATACGTACAAGTTCACTTCTGGGAGATAAAAACAGATCACCGGGCCCCAAGTGGGTGGTTGATGATACCTCATGGCTTTTGAGTTCGGGACGCCTCTAGCTTTGGCATTCCAGTGAGAAAAAGCAAATGTGAACCACTACTCCCCATGTGGCAAGATCACAGTCAAAATTGTCGCCGGTGCATCTCTTATGAAACCCCCAATAAGACTATCGAACACCCTCCCTTTTTCCACCAGAGACAAATCGAAATCTCTCGGCCAAATTCTCGATATTGTCGATCAAGCCCCAGACCAGCTAGTGTACCTCATCGAAGACTTAGCTTTATACTTTATTCCATAACATATTGCTGCACCATATAAACATCGAGAGGATTCAGATACCTAGTTGTTGACATGGTAACAAGAAGAAAGAACCAGAAAGAGACTCGTGGCCGGCTAGTGTCTTCGCTACATCAACGCCTCATCTATAAAACATTACTCACTAATCGGCCCGCATGGATACGCCGTGTGTGATTCATTCCTATAAACACTCTTGCGACATCTGATCGCGTTTCAGCAAGACATTACCAGTCGTCATAAGAATTTCGAAAATTTGGAATCCGAGTGCGGCTCTATGAATTCGATTCGAGTTCACGTGTAATGATTAACTAGTAGCAGACCAAAGCTGCAGGTGTGTGAAGGGTTTGGTAGCTGGTGGCAAGGATCAGACGCTTATTGTAATCGTCGGTGCTTCCCGGACTACAACAGTGCTGCTATATCTGGGCCCTTTTCCACTGGGTAGGCAGATTCATCATGTCGGGACGCAGTGCATACGTTAGGAAGAAGATCACTGAGCCCAAGACGGGTGAGAAAGGTGCGGCGAGCGGGCGAGGGCGATCCAAATCAGCTGCTGCTCGGGTCTCGGTCGACGATGGCTCTATATACGATTATCCAATGCCACCTAGCACTGGAATGAGCACGTCCAACGCACGACTTCTCAAATTCTCAGACGCAACTTATGAAAGTGATGCTGGGAATTATCCTGCCGAGCTGGCAAACATCGGCAACAACAACAGCGGTGATAGTCAAAGCGGCGGCAGCGAGAATGGAAAGCGAGAAACTGGCTTGCACAGTCAAGGACCCATGGCGGATTATGCGTACGCTAGGGCGCGCAAACCCGTGTTGAAGACGGAAGACGTATCGGGCATCGAGCGGTCGGGGTTCCGCAGTGCAGTAGATAAGAAAAGCGATGATATTCGGAAGGGACTGACCAAGGCGTTCAAACTCGGACTGAAGAAGAAGAAGGAGCTTTATGTTGCTGACCGAGCCCCATCGTCAGCCACTATACGGCCTCAATATTTCGAGGCCGACGACTACGACACCAGTGAGATTCCGGCTATGCCATCTCAGAGGCCACCGGGAGGGATGTGGGAATTAGATTCTCGACCAATTACGGCACCGCCGCCATCTAGCAAGCTTCCTCCACTATCTCCTCATTCCCCTCCGCCGCCAATCAAGCGCTGGATTGGGGCCGGGAAATCAGCACAGAGATGGAACAAGTTGCGAAAAGACCCCGAGCTATGGGATCACAACGGCGATGTCTTGGTCTACTTATGCCGTAAAGACCAGCCACGACCCACCCCGTCTTTCCGGCTCTCGTCTCACATCATCGAGTCGACGGAATCCCGCCTTCTCGTGACTCTGCTCCGCGAAGGGTCGACGGAAGATGACTATTCGCAAATCAACATGCCGCCGTCTCCCATCGGAGCGCCGCCGATGATACGGCATAACAGCTACGTGCAAGCGGGACAGGCCACGCCACCCGTGTCGGAAGACAATGCGCACGCCGACGTGGACGGCCAGATCTCGTACGAAATGTACTTCCCAGCGCCGGCAAATCTAACGAAGGTAGAGACACATCGCCACATGATCACGACGCGCAACGTGTTTGCGATCCTGTACCATGCCTCGCTAGTCGGGCTGTCGCTGTTCCAGGCCCTGCAGGATCTGCTCGAGCGGCTCGACGGCTACATGGAGCCCGATGCGGACAACGTCGGCACCGTCCTCAACTACCTGTCGGCACGGGGAATAGATGATGCACGCAACGACCCGGAAACAGCCGTCTCGCTGCTCGCGTGGTCGGAGACACCCGAAGTCCGGTGGGAGGAGGGCTGGCGCGAAGCCTTCCTGCACTCCGCCGGCATGTACTCGCGGCTCGAGGACTGCGCCGACTTCCGACATCTGACACCCATCACGCGGGCCCTCTTGGAGCGCGCGTCTCTGGATTCTCATCTCCGCGTGCAGGCGGCCGAGTGTCGTCTCGCTAAGTTCGCGTTCGCCGACATATGGGGACAGGCAGTGAACAGCAGCAATAGTGGCAACAGGATATGGAAGGCGGCCGCGGAGAGGTTCCGTCAGTTCCTCGTCAGCCATTACGCGAGGATCTATGGGACGTGGCCGCCGCCGCCGAGCGGGCTGGGTGAAGGCAGCGAGGAAGAGGTGACATGGCTCACGCGGCCGGTGGCGCAGGCGCTGCAGAGGGACTTCGGCGCGCTGTACGACTACCTCGTGAACCGCGACATTGTGTGGGATGAGTCGGAGACACGCAGTAGCCGCAAGTGGATGATGGTGTCGGCGAGCGGGAACAGGTCCTTTGAGGCCGACACGGCGGACCTGCCCCTGACGGATCTGCTGATCGAGTTCGACAACCGCCTGCGCTTCCCGCACATCCCGCACCCGTACCCACTCGTGCCGGAGTCCATCGTGCCCTCGTCGAGCGCGTCTGCGTCCGCCGCAGGGTTAGGCAGCAGTAGCAGCAATTACAGGTCGAAGAAGGACTACGCGAAACAGGGGGCTGACGACCGCACCCTCGAGCGCCGGATCCAGCTCGCGTACACGGTAGCGACTAACATCTACAGCCTCGGGTCCGAATTCACGCAGTCGGACCTGATAGAGGGCTTCGTTAAATTCGAGAAGACGGACCAGGTCTGCGCCGTCGACCCGGCCTGTGCGCGCCGCGGTCGCTGGGTTCTGGTGTACGCCGTGCTGCAGATCCTGGCAAGCGTCTCCGTCGACTCGCCCAACGCGCGCTACAAGGACGGCGTGCCGTATCACCTGTCACCACGGCTGGACGGCACACGCATGCCGCCGTGGAAGGGCGTGGCTACGCCAACGCTCGAAGCCCGCCACGAGTTGTCTCACTGCTGGGTCGTCCCGCGCACCTGGCCGCAGCCGCACCGGTATCAACATGAGCACGATCATGAGCAAGGCGGCGACGGTGCCGCATCGGACACATCAGGAGGTAGTGGAAATGGCAATGCAGATCCCGTCTCCCACATGGCCATGTTACGCATCCATGCGCGGCAGCAGCAACAGCAGAAATTCCCCCTGCCGCCGCCCAGCCGCTCTGGTTTGCGCACACCGTCAGTGCTGAGCATGCGCTCGAATACGACGACCACGGCAACAGCCACAGGAACAGCGACGCCCACGATGTGGGGAGGCTCATCCGCCATGAGCGTGTACTCGGACGACACTGCGAGCATGAGCGGGCGCATGCTAACCACACCACATCAGCAACAGCACCATCACGGCGCGTATGTGAACAAAGGTCTTCCACCACGGCCACCACGCAGCCGCGGTAACGAGAGCGTACGAAGCGAGAGGAGCCCTGGGGCCTTCGCCAACGGCAACCTGAAGACGAGTGCGCTGACGATGAACATGAACAGCGGCTCCAATCTCAACGCACTCCTCAACGCAGCCTCCATCCGCCCCGAGACGCCTCAGGCGGCCCCCCAATGGCCCGCACGGACACAATCTATGCACCGCACACAGCAACCTGCAGCGCTGGACCTATCAGCGATAGGGGGTGCGGATGGGAAAGCCGGGGACACGTTCGCCGCCGAGCTACCGTGCACGCCGACGAGTAGTGCCAGAGAAGCGAACAAAGCAATACCGGTAGATCTCCAGCTCTCACCTCTCGGATCCGAGGTTCTGGCGCCCATAATCCGCGATTTCGACGAGTTGGGTTCTGTGGCTGAAGAAGATGCGTATGAAAAGATGATCTGAACGTTGTATGCGTATTGTTTCCCCGCTTCTGTCTATCTGCTGAGACACCATTCTATATACATCATACATATATCATGTACTAGGCGATGAGTAAGAGGCGGAATAAACAGGAACGAGAAAAAGAGAATATGTGGAGTTGCAAGAGGAAAACAAAGCGGCGTTTGTATCCCGAAAAGTGGTGCAGACTTGAGTATTTAATCAAGTACTTCATGGGGAGGAGCGAATGATTCGGTATTATTGCTCTCATTGACCTTTCTTCACCTTATACTTTCCTCCGCCGACCTTCGTCAAATTCAAAGTTTTTCCTTTTTCTTTTCATTTGGCCATGGTGGAACGAACTTCTTGATACCTATTTCTGTACACATTCATATATCTAATATGTAGTCTCGATTTTTCATGATGTTGCGTACTTGGCTGGGTTGGGGTCACGGCTAGGGTCGAGCTTACAGGTTTCCTCTGTTGGGTATCCATCCGGTGCCCTAGATACTGTGAATAAATACGTGGTGATATATCTGTCTTATATCGTCCTTTTGAGCACTCATTATGAGGCGAAAGACATAGCTATTCTTGACGGATCTATCTTGCTAGTATACTAAGTGGTGGACTCGAACTAGGAGTATAGTCGTTTGATAAATTGCCCTTCATTACTTACTGAAATACAGAGCTACCTAGATGCAGCAGTTTGCCATTCTTCGGCGACCGCGAGGTTTGCTATATGAAGTCGGTGGTAGGGGGAGTTAGGGGTGGAGAGGTAAGAGGTGGTAAGTATTTAGGTACCGGTAGCGTAGCTGTATTCAATTACTCCAAGGGACTACCTAGGCTTGTGATAAATGGCGGTAGTATGGATTACGCTAAGCCTAATATATCGTTAGTACGCCTCGGAACTGTAGAGCGGGACCGGTGGACAAGGGTCTTAAAAAAAAGTTAGGAAGCCCTCTTCTCTGTCTGTGCTCCATCATGAATTGAAGCTGTTCACGACACATTTCACGACACATGACAATAGCGATCCATGCACCATTGGCAGCGCTAGACTGTGCTTCCTGTGCTTCCTCAAGCAGTCGCACTCTCTTCCATGATCTAGGCTACTAGAATATAGAGCTCCAAAGCTCTGCATCCCTTCTATTCTTACAGCCACTTTTGTAGTCTTCCTAGGTAATCATCAGACTACACGCTACACCAACACCGATCGCCATGTCGACCCGAATTCTACAACTGGCTTCCAATCCAGCGCGCAGGACGCTTTGTCGAACATGTCTCCTCCGATCCATCGCCGCCACACGCCAACAGTGTCGCCCCATACATCTTGGCACCCTGAGTAAGCGGCGTCTAGCAGAGGAGGCGTGGGAAGAGAGGGCTGAGAGGATTAAGAACGGAAAGGAGGCCAGTCTCTGGGACACGTTCAAAGAGCGTGGCTATGTCAAGGACATTGCTGGGTATGCGGTTGCTCCCCGGCTCTCGTTCTCTCCTTTGCGACCGTTGCTAATGGCTGCGCATCCACAGCACCGACGAACAGATCCGCGAGCTCATGCGGCTCAAGAGAATCGGCGTCTACGTCGGCATCGACCCCACCGCCGAGTCTCTCCACCTCGGCCACCTGCTGCCCCTGATGCCTCTGTTTTCTATGTACATGAACGGTTACCAGGCTGTCACTCTCGTCGGGGGTGCTACCGCCAAAGTGGGCGATCCCACCGACCGTCTCCAGACCAGGAGCGAGTTGTCCAAGGCCGACCGGTCCAAGTTCGCCACCAAAATCCACTACCAGCTGAAAAGCATATGGCTGAACGTCGATCGCCAGGCTGAGAGATACGGGTACAAGAAGGAGTGGGCCTGGAAACGCGAGGTGGCCAATAACAGCAGCTGGTACAACTCGACGCCCTTTTTCGAGGTCGTCAACCGCTTGTTCAAGGGAATGCGCGTCGGTACCATGCTGTCACGCGAGACCGTGAAGAGGAAGATGACCGAGGGCGACGGCATGTCTCTCGCTGAGTTTATTTACCCCATGATGCAGGCTTGGGACTGGTGGGCCATGTTCTCCAGGCCAACAGCGGTGCACATGCAGATAGGAGGCTCTGACCAGTTCGGCAACATCGTCGCCGGTGTTGATGCCGTCAAATACCTCCGCGACACACATCCTGACCTAACAACAAGAATTCCCGACGACTTGTTGCATACTCCAGTCGGGTTTACTGTGCCCCTATTGACGGATTCGGCCGGCAACAAGTTTGGTAAAAGTGCTGGCAATGCCATGTGGCTGGACCCTTACATGACCCCAACTTTTGATCTTTACGGATACTTCATGCGAAGGCCAGACGACGATGTTGAGAAGCTTCTAAAACTCTTCACCTTCATTCCTCTTGATCAAATTAGCAAAATCATGAAACAACATAACCTAGACCCTTCTAAGCGCCATGCTCATCACATTCTTGCGTTCGAAGTTCTTGCCCTAGTTTGCGGACTTACCGAGGCTGAGGCTACTCAAACGCGGCACAAGCAGATGTTTTCCAAAGACAAGCCCCTGGCCATCACTCCCACCTCTACCGGAGAGGTAAAATCCTATCCCCCTCGTGTCACCCCTCCAACCTCTAGCCTAGCGCTCGGCTTTCGACGTGATATCCAGCTCCCCGAATCCCTCATCATGGGGAAATCCATAGCACACATTCTGTACGCTTCGGGCCTGGCCGAAAGCGCGAACGACGCTCACCGCCTGATAGTTCATTCGGGTGCTTACGTAGGTGGGGCTCCTGGCCGATCAGCACACAACAATGTACCAATGCACTCAGGTGAGGTAACCTTCCAACCAGTAAAGAATTGGTTTCCGGGTGACACAAAGAACTTCCTTATCGACGGGAAGCTCCTCATTCTGCGACGAGGCAAGCACTTCGTCCGTATAGTAGAGATGATCAGCGACGAGGAATGGAAAGAAAGCGGCAAATCCTACCCTGGTGAACCCGGCAAGGGCCGGTTGCGTCTGTTGCGCGAG
Organism: Xylaria venustula; assembly: GCA_022578775.1. Classification (NCBI taxonomy): domain Eukaryota; kingdom Fungi; phylum Ascomycota; class Sordariomycetes; order Xylariales; family Xylariaceae; genus Xylaria; species Xylaria venustula. The sequence continues at coordinate 427,829 of MU389328.1, read as the reverse complement.
CGGCTCATCGCCGCGAACAATGGCAAGAACCCTCAATTTACATCTGAGGAGGTTGCGCGTGTAGGCGAGGAGCTGGCGAGGATAGAGCGGGAAGGGGAGATCGCGCTCGAAGACGCTAATAGCTCGTCGCCGCCGGAGATCAAATTCCCTCCCCAGCGGACCCGTGCTGCACACTTGCTGGACAAATATACCCGCGCTAAGCAGCTGAATCCTCACGTCACTCTTACCGTTCAACAGAAGACCGCAGCTATCGACAAAGTCATCAGCGATGCGAAACAGGTGCTAGAGGAAAAGAAGAGGATGCGTGATGAGGCTCTGGCCAAAGCGCCGGCTGCCGCTGGGGAGTCTGAGTCGGGAAAAGACCAGTATTGACCCAAAGAAGAACACGCGAATCAGGATCATGTACGATCGTTGTAAATATATATGGGCGGTTGGTTGGTTAGGTCTGTGCGATGTAGAATCACGATTTGTACGAGTTGTATCCCATGTAGATATATGCCAATTATAACTATATTCCCATCCACTTAGTTATTCGTTCATGTGCGTCGCATGATCTGTTCACGTCATCATGGATATAAAATAAGCTAATGAGTGATTGAACTGACCTGCCGAGACACGGCGGTTAAATGGATAATGCCGGGGGATATTCTAGCACACAGCTTATTGCTATCATATCAAAGGATAGGAACCTACGTATTGTGTAGGGTTTATTCAAGGATACTAAAGATCTCAGTGTATGAGATCGATACGACGCGAGAGACACATATCAGGCCGAATGAACAAGAGCGTGAGCAAACTAAGTAAATAATATTAAGCAAATAATCAAAACTCGCCCAGCGTAAATACCTATCGATACAGAATAGCTACGTCGCCCGTCGTGAAGTGCTTGAGCTTCTGCATGATCTCGCCGTCCGTGAGGTTCTGCTCCGTGATGATCTGGTCGAAGCTGTGCCGCCCATCGACATAGCGCTGCATCTTCTTGCGCGCCCTGGCGGCGTCGTACGCCCAACCCGACTCATCGCTGATATCGTATTCAACCGCCTCGTCTCCACTATCGGTATCGGTATCGGTATCACCATCATCATCATCGTCAATATCATCATCCCCATTATCGCCGTCGTGGATCCTGAGCTTATCGACCCGCTGCCGCCGACTGATCTTCATTTCCAGCCCATCGTCCTCGAGACTCTTGGCTTCTTTGCCCTTTCCTTTATCGTTACTGTTGTTGTTAGTAGTAGGATTTTTGTTGTTTGGTTTTTGCGATATCCCGAGGTCCACGCCTGCTCTTCGACCCGTCGCTAGGAGACTCAGGTATGATTTCGACACGGCGTATTTGTGCACCCGGTACAGGAGCCCCTTGATGACGCCGAACTGTACGAGCCGTCGCACGTCGACGTGCCGGAGGACGTCGAAGCCAGCTTCTTGGTGCAGACGCACCCACTCCATGACGCTGCGGCCGACGCAGAACGTCGTCATGAGCTTGATCAGCTGATAATGGGAGACCCTGGCTGACGCGAGGGAGGCGGTGGAGGATGTTGTGGGACGGCTGGACGTGTCTACGTGGTGCGGCCGGGGCGTCGTCGACGGGTCGACTAGGCTGCTGAGGTGCCGAGCCGAGCCGGACGGCGTTAGCCCAGGTATGTGGAGGCTTGCGCCGGTGGTGTCGGAGCCGCTGTTCCCGGCGACGGGCGGCGAGATGCATACGTACGCCGCGCACTCGTCGACCAGGTTCGCGCGGTTGGACACGAAGTCGTGGATGCCCGGGCGTAGAGCATAGCACGAGCCGAAGAAAAACATGTCAAGGAGAAGAATGGTGTCGTAGTATAGCAAGTGCTGCAGGGCATTTTGAGTCAGGGGTAGCGAGACGTCTGCGAGCCACGCAATGCGACGGACGTCGTTGACGCCGTCTACGTGTGGAATGATTCTTTGGAGTGTGAGATCCCAGGTCGAGTCCACGATGTCGGCGAATTTGGTCTTAGGGACCGGAACGTGCCAGCCATGTACTGGTGGTGGTGGTGCGTGGTATGGGAATAACTTCATGTTTATGGTGTTGCCTTCGTCTGCGCAAGTGTCAGTAAATACCTTTATAAGCTGAGGGTTCAGTGGAATATGAGCACGTAGGAAGCATTTCGTGGTATTAAGGTTACTTACCAACTGGGATCATGCACTCCCCATAATTGTTCAGATCTTCCTTGACAATCTCCAATAAGCTCTCAATAGGTCGCCGCCCATCATCGACCTCACCCTCCCCACTGAGATAGCCATTCTGACGCTCCATCTCGGCAAAGGTAACGGCGAGACGGCGCACGAGGCGCTCGTAGGGGATCTGGTCGACATCCGACTCGATGACCAAGCCGAAATTGAAGAGGAATTCATTCCTGTGGTATCTCTCATGGGGAATGGACACGGGGAAGCCCAGGATGCTGTGCTTTCCGTCGGGCGTGTTCACCGTTACAAGGCGGTTGAAGAAGGCCTTGCGAGGAATTATGTACTCCTGGACGATATCGAAGTCGACCAGGGGCGGCTTGAGGTGTGGTGTGAATTCTGTGGCCACGATGCAGCCTTGCGGCGACTGTGCCACGATTTTGGTGCCTTAATCAAAGTTAGCCAGGCATTCGATCAGCTAGTCAATGAGTGTGGGTGGACTGGTTCACTGGCCAGCTCATCAAGATGAGAGGAGGGCCGGTCATTTGAGAAACATGACGTTGAATGCATCTTTCGTTTCTTCTATTGAACGACAACCCACAGGCAACGATGACACTCAACAAAGCGGATTGATATTTGATCGGACTTGGATAGAATGGCATACCTTCATGTGGAAGAAACCTAGCATAGAAAATGCCTTGAATCATTTTGTCTGCCGCGTGCGAGTAATCTCAATCTCAATATGTATAGGGAGTGTGAGTGATGAGACGCTACATTGCGATGCACCCATTCATTGCTTTTCAAACTCCACTCGATTCAAACCTCTAAGTAAGTATAATGTTCTCACCAGTCTTATAAGAGCTTTACCGAGAAAACATGAACACCTATCCATATAGGCTTCATCTTTCCGTCTTGGTGAAGATATTCATTCTCAGGAACTTGCGATGAATGAGTTATGTTGATCATGATAAAGTCGCAAGGACCAATAGGTGGCACAGTACACAGTAGGCAGCGCCAGGAGCGGCTCATTATCGGGTAATTTCCCCAACCATTAAAACATGGCACTATAATCTCCCGCTGTGACCCCTGAGACAGCTCCGAACCCACCCGGAGCTGTTATTTAAGCCAGAAGATAGCATCAGGTATCATCATCTTCTATCAAAGTTTCAACAACGACAACACCCGCCGCTTCTGCAAACTTGATAGGAGGTCGGCGTATGTGTACAAATTCAGACTCTACAGCCAAATAGAAAATATCTTGTATTTAGCCACTGGCGAAACATCATGAGTGACGAACAACCAACGACAACTGCCCCGCCAGCGCCCGAGGCAGCAGCTGCACCAGCGTCTACTACCGCTAGCACCGCTCCTCCGGCTTCCGGTCCACAGGCAGAGTCAGAGACCACGGCGCCGCCAGAGGCAGGGGAAACAGCCAAAACACCACTTCCAGATGAGCCTACCACGCCGCTCCAGGAACTCTGGGCCACCGCCAAGGCTCACGAGCACCCTGAGATTTGGGGCGTGACGCTGGCGGACCCATCTACGCACGTCCCTTCGCAGATCGTGTTGCAGAAGTATCTGAACGCCAACGACGGGGATATCGTCAAGGCGAGGGATCAGCTGACCAAGACACTGGACTGGCGAAAGAAGACGCAGCCACTCGAACTCATCAAGCAGACTTTTTCTAAGGAGAAGTTTGGTGGGCTGGGATATGTCACCGTTTACTCCGCCGAGGAGAAAGACGGAGGCGAGAAAGACGGCGCCCGCGAGATCTTCACCTGGAATGTCTACGGCAATGTCAAGTCTATCGATGTCACATTCGGCAATCTTGAGGAGTAAGTTCAACTTAGTCATTTTGCATCTATCTTTGTTCGTTCTCGCTTATCATCTACATGACCTTTTCCCTCCACACCTATGATGGCTCCTACGGATCCAAGCCAGTAATAAAGAACCAACTAATAAAACCCAGGTTCATCAACTGGCGTGTAGCTCTCATGGAGCAAGCCGTCCAAGAGCTTTCGCTCCCGACGGCCACGACCCCCATCACGGCTGATCCCGACGCCGACCCGTACAAGATGTTCCAGGTGCACGACTACAAGGGCGTGTCGTTCCTGCGCCAGGCCCCGCAGGTCAAGGCCGCCAGCACCGAGACGATCAGGGTATTCGCTACCGCGTACCCAGAGCTGCTCAAGGAGAAGTTCTTCGTCAACGTCCCGGCCGTCATGGGCTTCATGTACGGGTTCATGAAGCTATTCGTCGCGGCGCGTACTATTGTAAGTACTTTGTTCTTTTCGTTTCTTCTTCGCTGCTTTCACGTTTCTCTTATTTTACTCCCTCTCTTCTTGTTTACTCACCGACCCTTTTACAGAAAAAGTTCCACCCCATGTCTAACGGCGCCAATCTCGCCAAGGAGGATTTCGGCGGCAGCAAGGTGCCCCTTGGCCAGATGCTGCCGCCTGAGTACGGCGGTAAAGGCGCCGACTTGAAGAGCCAAGGGACAGAGCCATTGACGGAGTAAAGCATTGTATACCCGACAGATCGAGTGACGCTCTAAAGATGTATAGCGAGGAAAAGGCGCTTAATGGTTTCATTTATGATTTTTGCTTTTCGGTTGATAGTAGTAATACCATTTATTAATCAGGTTGGCTCAGCGCCTTGGATGGCCAAGTTAGCTAGAGGGTTATTAGCAAGTGAGTCGTATTGGACTGGTCACATATCATATGAGATACAAAAATTAGATAAACATGGAGATACAACAGAATGGCTATTTATATCGACATCTCTACATACGTCAATTATACTGCTCTGTGCTCGTTCGCGATAGTAGAAGCTCGACGACGAGTCATACCAAGGTTGACTGTGCCATACGCCAAACTGTTGTCAGTACTAAAACTTCACGATATTTAGGTGTCTGCTCTCATCTAGCGTGCTATGCTTTTCGATGTATTCTCGATTACTATTACTTCTTATCTACCAGTGCGGGTATCAACAAAGTCTTAGTCCTGACCGCTTCTATCCGTATCTTCAAGATTCACATCTCTCTTTTCCTCCGCCGGGTTCGTATCAGTGCGCGGAGCAGGGGACTTGTTGTCATCATCTGTCGCGCCAATTTCCTCATCGCTCCTCCCTTTTCTCCAGGGCCAAGTGGACTTCCTCTCCGCGAACTTAAACGGGAGACCGAGCTGCTCATGTTCTGCCAAGACGTCGTCAAACGTCTTGTTTTCGGATTTCGCATCTTTCCTTATCCGACGCGTTCGGAACATCCAGATCAAATGTGAGGCGAAAATGCCTATCTCTAGAACCATGCTACATATCATGTTAGCCTTTCGCCAAGTGTACACGGTTAGAGAGCTCACATACCAAATTATGTACATAACACCGCCCAAGACGTCGAAAGTATGCTGTGCGACAAGTGATAAAAGAGAGAAGAAGGCGCCCAGGGAGTCGACGGTCAGAAACACGAAGTTGATCCCGATGATTCGGCCCCGTCGCTTCCAAGCCTCACCGTAAGGAGGCAACAGCCCCGCAGCAAGGAGGATGGCGGCAAGGACGCCGATCACGAGAACCGGGGTCTCGTTCCCCGCTTTGTAAATGGGCTGGTATTCGATTAGAGCACGACACACGCAAAGATGGGCTTGTGCGGACTTACGCGTATCGTGAGGACGAGGGCAGTTTCGGCGCCGGCGAAGATAGCAGCAGTGCCAATGGTGACGACAAGGACCTTCCATTGAGGCCATTTACTAGTGATGCAGTGTCAGTCCGGCTCTCAAATATGCAGTGACAGCATGTCAGCGGTTTCGTTGGAGAACGACATACTGAGTATAGAGCAAGATCTGGCCCCAATTGACCAAGCACAGCGCCATGAAGACCTGCGGTTGCACCTGGATTGGGATGTTGAAGTTCTGGGCGATGGCGTAGACTCCAAAGGGTACCCCGCAAATTGCCCAGAGGAACATCATGACTGCGGGGAGGCCCTCGGTATTCTTGTGCCGCCAATTTGTCCATGCTTGAGGGATGAGCTGGACAGACCAGAAGACTGTCCCGATCGTCTATGGTATCGCGATTAGTCTCACTCCTCCTGTATGTTGGGTTGGAGAATCACTTACACCCAAGACATTGGCGACAACAGGTATCTGTCCCTGAGGCGCCATAACCCTTCGCTATTCCGTGATCTCTCCAGGTTTTCTGTTTGGGATTTACATTTAAAGAAGAGGATAGATCAAGGAATTCGCCGATATGGGTGTTTCAGTATCAAGGAATGCCATAAAATAGAGACACCCAGTTCGGAGGTTAAGAAATACTTCGTAACTAGACATTAACAATGCTTCGACTACTCAGAGCAGCAGGGTAGGTAGGCAAGATTCATAGATTCAGTGTCGTTATAGAGTAGAAATACATGTAAATCCAATACAAACGAAAGTGTTGCCCTCCTGTTGGTTGATTTGACAGCGAGATCTGGGTTGATAACTTGATAACTTGACATGAAGATAGTTCCATGGTGCTATGAAGGCGTAAAAAAGGCTATAAAAAGGGCGCCGATCCGCCGCCGCCACCTCCACCTTTGTTGGTGTAATGATGGGTTTGCGTAGCTACGACCAAGTACTATGTAGATAGGTATGACTTTAGTTGTGGGTTGAATAAGTGGACGAAGAGAGATCTGATTGGTGGCCGGAGCGCAACTGCGAACTTAACTTACTCTGATGGCGTAAGGGTTGCACGTGGGCAATCTGCTACCCGCGATCTCCTCATGTATCCCGAGTTGCTAATATATAGGAGTTTAAAATGCTTGTTTTAGGGGTTATATATAACGGTCCAAGGGGAATTATGATTTTACCTAGTATGAACCATTTCTTCATACACTGTCGGACAATGCCGAGGCCATCAAGGTCCTCCGAGTCAAGTCCCGGGTCGGCTAGGTAGCCGACCTGCATGTGGTTTATCTCCTAGATTAGATAGTGGCATAGATCTGAGGCGAGATATGATATGCAACAAAACATGATATTTAAGTACCTAGGTAGGTATGTATCTGGTGATACAGGTATCTGATGGCGCAACCTGCTGAGTAAGGCGGGGTGTTGGTGGAGGGACCCTGAAGCGCATGCTACAGTCCCAACAGGCAAGCGGGAAATAATTTGAAATCCGTGTAACAAGATTCCAAAAACCGTCAGTCATTCGCTGTTCTTTCGCATTCCAGTAAATACAAATTGATAGTAATTCCATATAGGATTCCACATAGGACTGCTTTGTCAGTTATATTACATTTATCAGATTTACCTATTGGGCTCCCTCGTCCTCGTCTATTATTCGCTTTTCCGAAATCGCCCCCCCTCTCTCCCTGCCGCCTCGCCTCGACCTGCCTGCTTTTAAAGCCTTCCTGCCGCCCCCATTCCTGCCGCCCTCCTCTCTCACATCCTATAAGTAGACAACAAGACGGCCCCGAGTCAACACCGCCAAGCTGTTTTCCCACGCTTTTCGACGAACCTTTCTTCGCGCCGGCGTGCCCAGCTTCTCCGTGGCAGCATTCACCTCCGCCGGTCTCCAGCACAATTCGAAGCAGTCGGCCCAGATTCCCAAGATCGCAGCCAGAACCATGCATAACAAGGTCGTCATCATCGGCTCTGGGCCCGCTGCCCACACAGCCGCCATCTACTTGGCTCGTGCCGAGCTGAAGCCCGTACTGTATGAGGGTTTCATGGCCAACGGTGTGGCTGCCGGTGGACAGCTTACCACCACGACCGATATCGAGAACTTCCCCGGCTTCCCCGACGGGATAATGGGTGGCCAGCTTATGGTACGTCATATCTATTGCCTCTGGTGACCCTGTGTCGCTCTCTTTTGCGTAGCTTGCGCTAATACCCGCCACAGGAGGACATGAAGAAGCAGTCGGAGCGATTTGGTACGACTATCATCAGTGAAACTGTCTCAAAACTCGATCTGTCCGAGCGACCCTTCAAGTACGAGACGGAATGGTCCCCTGGTGAGGTTCACACCGCCGATGCCATCATCCTTGCAACCGGCGCTTCAGCCAAGCGTCTTGGGCTCGAGGGTGAAGAGAAATACTGGCAGAGCGGTGTCAGCGCCTGTGCCGTTTGCGACGGTGCCGTCCCCATCTTCCGCAACAAGCCTCTCGTCGTTATTGGCGGTGGAGACAGTGCCGCAGAAGAGGCCACTTTCTTGACCAAGTACGGTAGCCATGTCACCGTCCTGGTGCGGAGAGACGAGCTGCGCGCCAGTAACATCATGCAAAAGCGCCTGTTGAACCACCCCAAGGTCACGGTGCGCTTCCTTTCCAAGGGTGTTGAGATCAAGGGTGACGGCAAGGTCATGACCCACCTGGTCATCGAGAATACCAAGACTGGCGAGCAAGAGACGATAGAGGCAAACGGCCTGTTCTACGCCATCGGGCACGATCCGGCCACCTCTCTGGTAAAGGGTCAGGTAGAGACCGATGCTGAGGGATACGTCATTACAGTACCTGGTACAACCAACACCAATGTCGAAGGTGTCTTTGCTGCCGGTGACGTACAAGATAAGAGATACAGACAGGCCATCACCAGTGCCGGTATGTCTACACCTTCCTTCTCCCTCTCAATCTAACTCGGAAATCTGTGCTGACACGTTCGATTATAGGAACCGGCTGCATGGCCGCTTTGGACGCCGAGAAATTCATTGCCGACCTCGAGGAAGGTCACCTCAATGGCAAAATCTAGATCTTGGGCTACATTTAGTTACTATTACATATCATGTGATAGATCTGTGTTTATCGGCGTTTTTGCTGACATTGTAGACAGCTACTTGCCTCATAGATTCATAGATAGATACCAGGAATGCTTTACCACGGTTATCGCGAATAAAATCAGTCAACCTCGTTAAAATATCTTAGCCATACGTCCCTTCCCCTCATCAGGTGATTCGTTCGTGCAGCGGCTCTGCAACTTGATGTATCCGTGTGCTACCATTGATTACTCTCCCATATGCACTCCAAAGTCACAAACCCCAAACCAAGGATGCGTCTTTTGCATCTGAGTTACGCCTGTCGAATTTTGAGCCCGTCTCATCGTTAGTCCCATAAACTCAGTTCTTGAAAGAAAAGAATTCGAGAGACCCCTGTAAAGTCGGCTTGTCCAGTCGCCAGATTCGTCTCACCTCAGGTCTTTCTCGTTTTCAGTCTATTATTCAAGCCCCTCAACTTCAGGCTTGAATCAAATCCCGTGCGCATGTCTCACTACAGAAAATACACAGTAAAGAGAGAGGGTACCAACAGCCACAATAATCCTAGGGGAACTACTGCTGTGCCCTCGACTACGTTCCAACGGAACATCTACCATTCCTATTATGCGTAACTTTGGTAGTTGATCCGTCTGTTCCAAAGTTAGCCCCTCTGTCTTTGAACTTCTTTTTTTCTTTTGTTCGGTCAAATGCTGTATGGGAACTGATGGCCTTATTATAGAGACGGATCTCCGCTCTACAGCAACCCTGACGACCAATACTTGGACAACACATGCAGTACTCAAATGCACGTGACGCCTGATGGAAACAAGTACATTGCTTGGCATAGCTCTCCCTGGGAATTCAGCAAGAGAGCAGTAAAGGTGGACAGGAGTGACTTCTTGTGTTGGTGTTTGTCCACAGTGCCAGTACGTGGGCAATTGGTCTTGCGCTGAGGCTGGGACGTCTTTAGTAGTATTGCTACAGGTACGGCAGTGACGTTATTGTGATGTATCTTTCTTTCAAGCGGAAGTATGCAGGTATACCTTTTCAACTTCCTTTCTCGCGGCTCACCACAGGTATGCAAACGATTTACTGCAGTGACCCCTCTTTATCACGATTGCTTTTCCCAGCTCTTACAATGTAAAAAAGCTGCAGGTATGAGTACTCCATGCTACTCTCTGGATGAGAAACCCAAAGTCTGAAAAAGTGTGAATGTACAGGCATACCCTGCATTCACTTTTAACTCAAACAAAAGTGCCGTGGCCGGTGACGTAAGCTAGGCGGTTTCCTGCCTAGTCTTATATGTGAATCCGTGGTTCATTCACTTATGGGCAGGCGTAGCCTTGAAGCTGTAGGTAGTGGTTGCTGTGTCCTGAGCAACCGGTACCGCTTAGGCCCACCCATTTCTTGTATATAATCCCGTGTAAGTGCAGTCATGTAGACTCTCCTACTTCCCTTTCACATCACAGCCAACACCATCATCTTCGTTCTGCAATCAACTCAGTAACAACCCAATAGACCAAGTGCCAGACTTTAAATTGCATTCCGTCAATCAATCAAGATGCCTAGCAACCAAGGATACTCTTACAAGAGCTCTGGCACCAACAGCCAGGTAAGAGCTTCATCCTTGTCATCGTCTCTGACCTTGGCTTGAACAGTAGCCCTCACGACAGCGCCAAGCTTCAGAGACTACTTCTCGTCGATGACTGATCAATCATCGCTAACCACCACCCATAGGGCAACCATTACTGCGCCCGCGACTACGGCAGTGGCGCCTCTAACCCTAACTCGTACCACTATTCCAACACGTGAGTCTAAACTTGATACCCACTCCTACGCGTCCCATGTCATGTGCGTTATTTCACCCCCGTGACTATAATAACCCTTTAAATAGCGATGGATCGTACTACTACTCAAACTCTAACGGCAGTTCGTACTACAACAATGGCCAGGGCAGCTCGACTTACACTTCGCCTTCGGGCTACTCCCAGTCCTCCGGCTCGTCGGGCAAGAAGTAATTGGAACGTTCAGGAGACTGTCGTTCACTTTCTCGAGTGACGTCCTGAGATAATTGGGGGAAAATAGAAGGCTTAGAGTCGACTTCTCCATCAGTTGGTAGCACCCCCGAGAAGATTGGCAATGGGACAATCGTATGGATTAATCAGCTAATAACCTTTTGAGACCGGGTGTTATGAGTTTGATAATGCCAATATGAGCCACGGTTTCTAAGAATTGTTACTGTATGCGAATATGCCTGTGGGAGAAGAGCATGACTCCTGATCTCCCCCACAACAAGTCTTAGTAAATTTCGATGAGTTTCTAATGCGCGGCGTGATGAGATGTCTTCTCACGGGGATGTGTGACGACGTAGACTACGACTGGATGTTCAGGACTTTTACTAGATATGAATATACCTGTCTTATGAACTATCCGCAATAAGATAAAGCGCCGTCGGGATTATTAGGAGGCGCTAACTAGACGACCTAAACCCTCTGTATAGCTAAGTAGGCAGACATGGAAAGTGAAACATCTGGTTGCACTTCACATAAGCCGTTTTGGCGCATGAACTTGCAGCGTAAGTCAGATTTGGCAGAACACCAACTCGATTTTCTCCGCTCGGTCGCGAAGGCGACATTTGAGATTACGAGGATAATGGGTTTGCGATAAAAAGGCACTGAGGCGTGGCGATCTGTCCGCAATTTATTTCTAGATACATATTTCTGCGGTGATTACATATACTTCTATATCTTGCCTCAAGGACGCGTTAAATCATGATCCGGTGTTCACTCCTCTTCGGCCCCCAACTCACGCCGCTAATCCATGTATTTCTGATGGTCGACTTGGCGTTGGGGGCTGTATAAAATCCTTTCTTGTGTAACAATATTATCGACCGCAGCAGCTCGTGTCTTACAAAAGCCTTGTGCCGGTTTCGATTTCATATTCCACCTCTCCTTTCTCTGGTGCTCAAGTACATGTCCTTTTTGAAGCCATTATGGTATGGCATATGGAACTTTTTGCTGATCCAATGACTCCTGCCCATTATGGGGATGTTGCATCCATGACATCTAAAGAACATCTTGACAAAAAGCACAGCCACCGGTTTCTACACTACATTCGCTGGTTATCACAAAATGGGCCTATTCTGAAGACATCGGCATTCCTAACTGGCTCAATCGTATTCAGTGTCCTCAGTCATATCGTCCAGACGAAGCAGAGCCCTTTAATTCAACAATTCTCGAGTAGTCTCAGCCCAAGCTGTACCGACTTTGGAGACAGCGTAGAGGAACAAAGATTCGCTCTGGACCTGGCTTACGGGAACTTCACATTTACTCAAGCCAAGATCATTGACGTCACATGGGACACAGTCGTCGGTCAGGGCGGGCGATTTCTTCATGCTTGGATACTCTATCGTTGCATTATCTATCCCCTTTTAGTTCTCGCCATGGAGATATCCACTGTTACATATCCGTATTACACTACCTTGTCGTTCTCGTCAGCCTCATTCGAGACTCTCGCGCAAGTATTGAAGACAAGACATTTGACGAGCAGCTGGTCTATCTTGCTATGCACTATCTCCCTTACCTATTCCCTGATATATACCCTTTTCTTTTCCCTCATATGGGGTGCCGCTACTGGGTACTTGAGTTTATCCCATAAACTCTATGCCATGCCAGGAGGCGATATCATTCCATTAACCAGTGAGGATCTATCTCTTTGCTGGGTATTGGATCCCACTAGGCATGAATTACATAACGATGTAACTACTCCACATATTGAAGTTGGCCCTAACTTTTCCGAAATCCTGTCTACCTCATTACCTTCATCCCAAAACCCAATCGACTTGTGCTTAAATATCACAGAGCCCCGGCATAATAATTCGCAACAGTATCAACTGCAATACGGATTCGGCGGCTGGACACTGAAATCAGCAGGGAGTACTATCTGGGATGTTATAGCAATTATGGGAGAGACAGGTTTTGAGAACTTTTTCAATATCCAGAAGTGTGAGTTGTTTTATTGGTGACTGCATCCGAAGCCGTCTTCTAACTGAAACGTTCCACGCAGACGCACTTACTCGACAGTTCTTACAAATTGGTTTAGACGCTCCGGACTGGCTGCAATTAGGATGGAGGGCCGAAGACTTAGTCGAAAACGTTGAACCGGTAAAACTAGATTGGTTTTCTACAAACAAATCCAGTTGTCGAAACATCTCTACGTCCAACCTTTATTCAACACTGTACGCTGTTACCCTCGAAGTGACAGAGCAAAGACTTTCGGCACAGCATGCCAGCACAGTGGATATCCGCCCATACAACACATCGGCAGTGCCCGCATACTGGTCCCTTTTTTCCCTCAATCAATCTATTCAACTAAGACCAGGCATTGTCCCTTACAACTCCACTCTCTGGTTTAACGACACCCTGATCCCGCTTGATGCCCCTTTCCTGGATATCGGATTCAACTGTTCGGGTTCCTATACCAACGATTTTAACAGGCTCGGAAACTGCGTCTGTTACAAGGGTCAGCCTATCCCACTCGAGTTGATGGACAACCCAATCTGCAACACAGCGCCCGGATATGTATGGGGGTTTTCGAGTTTCTTAACCCGCCTAGGACTTATCCTAGAAGCTGTTTGGATGGCTTGCTGTTTCATCACATATCCGTGGCTTTTACGCAGAAGCAAGCTTTTGAAGTCTGAATCGGTGAAGTCAGCCAAGGCTATGCGCCTTCTGCTGGACTGTGCAGAGGCTGCTTATAGTGACTTAGGACCGGACGCTAAAGACATTTGTGAAGACGAGATAGCTCGACGGCTAGAGAATATCGAAGTCGGATACCACACTGAGGAACACGAAGGTCAACTGAGACACCGTCTAGTATCCGGTCCGAAGCCAGAGACTCATATTTTGAATCGAATCACAGATAGCCCAGTACATGATAGAATGAATGAGTGGTTGAAGCGAGTAGTTGCGGCTTGGACGTCATTTCTAGCGGCTGGAAGACCGCGCCCGACAACGAGCGAAGTATATGAAGATATCAACTGGCGTTTTCAATACGATAGGAACTAAAATAGAAAGTAAACATAATTTCATTGATGTAGTCAAAATCAAGGAATGCTTCGTATCTGTTTTTTCAAAATACCACGAGTATTTGGTCTAGTTTGACAACATCTCTCAGGTTTTCCCTATAAGTAGCACTATCATGGAGAATAGTGAGCTGGTTGTTTCTACCCAGCTTGCCTTACAGTTTTTTCTCTGAAAAAGGGCCGGAGCTTAGAAGGTCCTTCTCAGAAACCCCAAAAGGTGAAGTTTATTGTTGCCTATTGGCTTCAAAAGCTCTGGATGCCCTCGAGCTATATACAATCCGAACTCCTTTCGCCTATATCGTAACGACCTCTTGGTGCTAGTGGGAACGAGAGGAAGTATCAAGGCTCTCGGATCCTAAGTTCTGCACTTTAAATTGCTAGAGTAGTATCATCAGCAGACACGTGTCCATGAATTTCATAGCTATTTCTAATCAAGCATAAGCTCATATACTAAGTTCACCAGAGAACTGTAGAATTAGGACCTATACACTATACATCCAATAAGTCATTTTTAAGGTGCAAAGAAACGCATATAGTCAGTCTTTTACCCCCGAAGGCTTTGAAAACTCCGTACAGCAACTAGTGATATCTTTACTTACCATATAATACAAAATTCCTGAGAAGACTTACCTTTTCTTCTCAAAGAATCGTAAGACGCGCGTGTTAAAAACTCATGATAGCACAATCGAGTTGGAACGCCGTCGGCAAGCATCTCAGAATACAACCACGTTTCTAGACAGCCACTCCAAACTAGTATCAAGGACCGTCCCGCAATTACTTATTCTTCACGGGCAAACTTACATCCAGAAAATTAACCGTATTGCTCTTAGCAATACCGAAAAACCATGAAGAAGGTTCATCTCTACGTATTTCTAAAACCTCATTTGTGAAGCGGGAGATAGAAAGTATGTGAAAGTTACGTTGGCCCTCAGCCGTCGAGGTACAAACAGCTAGTGGCAAGATGATGAGACCCTAATTACCTGAGAAACAAGAGATAACCAAGAAAACCCCAATGCTTGCTTCGTCACGGCCTCTGTCGTGATACTACTCCTTGAACAAAGGACACGTGTGTATGCCTCTGAGAATCGTGTCGCGAAAATAATGACCTATCATGCAACAAGAACTCATAGAAATCCTTACATGAAGCTGTCAATGGCTTGATGGCCTCGAACCCAAGAGATGTCGAGACTCAAAGATTTCCCGTTACGCTGTCGCCGTCTTCGGGATCTCCTGCTTGACAAAAGCAAAATAGGGGCTAACTAATCATCGCCACAGGAACCTTCTTTCGAAGGTTTAACAGAAAAGGTTAACTCAAAGGTAAAATTTTAGAAAAAAGTTAATTGGGAGGTATATGCACATATAAAAAGGCCCCCGAGCAATTGGGATCTAACACAGACACCTGGAGTGAACTATCCCACAACATAGTCACCTAATCGAACACACGTCAAGATACCACAGCATTGAATCATCTATCATTCTTTGGTCATCAGTTTTGATTCGCTGTTTTATTATTATCAATATAATCAGCAGAAATTCGAGTGGGCATCGCCTGCTTTATTTCTCCAAAAGGTAATATAGTGGACATTCGTTGTTGTGCAAAGAGCCTAGAACTGCATACAGGCGAGATCATCGTTATATGCCAGAATACTCCACTGCGCATCAGGGTGTCGTATAGTAACATCAAGATCTATATTCAACCGTTTCATAATGTATCAACACAAGATGAAGCGGGCCCTGGAAATGATCGAGACAAATAAGGAGGTAGAAAGAGCGCTTGACGAGATCTTTGGACCAGAGAGGCACGAATCCACAACTAGGGTGGAAAACCAAGAGACAGCGGCGCCAGAAGCGCGTAAAGGCGAGGAAGGGAAGATGACGACGGCGCCTGAGCGCAATGTAAACTTTGCGAAGAATCAGCCGTGCCGTCGCGATTCTGGCAAACGCGCCGCTCGGAAAACCGCGAGATCTCGGGGAGCATCTCAAGTAAGAAACCAAGAAGCACCCAGTAAGAAGTCCGATAAGGCTAGCAACTCCGAGCTCTGTGCCGAGGCAGCCACCAACGACAATAACAACGGCGACGATGACGACGGCTACATAGATGTAGAGCCGGAGGGTGACAACGATGTCGCCTTTGAATGCCACCCTCTCCAGGACTACCCCCACCTGGACGAGACCACGTTCCTGTGGAAGATGAACGTCAGGAGACCAGCACGCCCATGCAAGAGCCTGCTCAGGAAGCAGCTCGGTCGAATTGACACAATGCTGGTGAAGGATCCTGACTTCGGGGCCGAAGTACAAGAGGGCCTCAAAGATCAGGAAGCGGTCTCGCAAAGAGTGATCCAGAGGCTTCAACCACTAGAGCTCGAGGGAAAGAAGACCGCCATCCCAATCTATATGGGAGAAGGCCCTGCAGACCGATGGGACTTCGAGCCAACGGCGACGTTTTGATTCGCCGTTCGACGAGCTGGCCTCGGTGTCATCTAGCCGCTTAAGTACAAGGACTGGACGTGCCTATCAAGATTGTTAGAAGAAGGTGTCAGGAACCTCGTACACAAGGGTTTTCGTGGCCTTCGTGCAACAACAAATGTCTTCACCTACCCTAGAGTACGAGGTTCCTGACAGAAGGGGCCTTTTATGGCTAAATTCGATCTCGCTGGCGCCTCCTCCCGTCAAGTCATCATTGTAGACGGATCTTCGGCAAACAAAAGGGGTTCACTTATACAGGCTCACGGGTGGAGCCATCACACATCTTACTGGTCGCTACTTGTCGGGATTAGCATGGAGATGCAACATATTCCTAATGACTGGCCGCAAGTTTTATATGCGGCATTTCCAAGGCGGTATTTTGGCGAGGCATTTTGGGTTAAAGCATCTTAGCGACAGCATTTAACGAAGCATATATTGGCGGAAGCAGTGCTTGGGATTTATATCAAGGCAATTGGCGTTTGTCATGATCGAAGAGAGGATATATATGATATAAGTTGTTGGTGCTGAAATGGTGTATCATCGAGGAACAGAAGTAAATGCATAGTTTCTGATTTTACTAGTCGGATAGTGGAGGATGGTGTAGAGGATGAATCTCGTTGGGCTCTCTTCGGCAATGTACCCATCGTCCTTTGGGACTAGTTTCAAATCAATGAAAGCTATGATCTGAAGCTTTGATCCAGTGTGAACATTTATGCTGATGTTGTTGTCAGTGGTGATGACAATGGTGATGATGGATATGATGTGAAGTCTTCACTCAGGATAAGGCTCAGCTGAGCTAATGCAAGGCGAACGGCAGGCCCGGGTCAGCCAGGTAAGCCAAGAGATTTGATCGGCAAATATTGTGGAGACTGCCCTATTGCGTACAGACGGGGAGCACGGACAGTGCACGGCGAGCCACTAAATCAGGGGGTTGACTCTAGGCGATTGGCCCTGAACTACACCCCCTGCTCCACTGTATCCCGTGCTTGTCTACTGCTATAATGTAGAGACCCACGCGCCATTTTTTCTGTAGCGTAGGAGCTTAGCTAACATTACTCGTATTAATGCACCGCGTCTTTTCTCTTCATTCCTCGGACATTGAAACCTAAACAATTTCCCAACTAAATGTCCCTTTTCGACATGCCACACTTTCTGTAACCAAGTCCAAACTCCAAAACCCGTCTGGTATGTACGATATTGTGAGCTATTATCGCGCGATTACAGAGTGAATCGCTAACGGAGATCTGTCTCGTCAGGTCCTAAGAGCATCTGGCATACTTGTTGCGCCGTCCATCCATCCTTACTCGCTGAACTCGTGGCCAAGCTCGGATACGTTGTAGACGAGTCGCCAAGATGCACGGCTTCACCTCCATGACCACCGCAGCTTGCTTGCTGCTAGGTGCTGCTCATGCTATACCGAACCCGAGCCGCGCCCAGCCGAGAGACGCAGAAACCACCACCACCGACGCTCCCGACGCCACAGAGACGGCAGATACCGCCGCCTTGGACCCTTGGGTCACGGTGGACGACAACGGCGTGGCCTCGACAGTCACGCCTGTCCTGAGCACCATATCCGGCACTCCCACCGTCGTGTCCGGTGCTCCCCACGATGTTACCGCAACGGTGTACACCTACACGAGTTACGCCGAGATCTTCACGAGCACAGGCCCACCTCCGGAGCCTACTGCTGCCAAGGACAATGCCGGTTCGTTCGGAGTCTGCAACAATATGGACGGTGACTACGCTCCTTTTTGCCGGCCCGAGGTAAACTCGACGCTTTATGTCGGCTCTACATACTACAGTATGCTCCCGCTAAGAATGAAGCCAGCTACTGGCGCTTATCTGCAATACATGAGCTGACACATCGCAGTTACGTGGGATCCCAATTATTTCACAGGTAGTAACTCGAGCGTGCGAATTGTCGGAAACTACGTCAATAAGACAACCGGTGACGTCGAGACCGAATCACCTGCTTTCACGGCCAACAGCACCCTATCTCACTACGGCTTCACCACGATCACCATCACGAGCCAACAGCTTAGATATCAAGGCTCTCAGAACGTCAGCCTCAGCATGATCGCAGTCGTCGGAGACAAGATGGTAAACAGACCGGGTCCTTACTTCAAGATCACGACGGTCCCCGGCCCCGTCGCCGAGGCCCACCACGGCCTGCCGAAGAGCGCTGCTGCATATATCGCCATCCCCATCATCTTTGGCCTCATCATCGCTGCTGCTATTGGCACCTGCCTGTACAACCGTCACCAGCGCCGTATCCAACTCCCCAGCGTCATGGGCCGCAACTACCCAGTCGGCAAGACCCGCAGGAGTGTCCGCTCGCGCCTCGGACTTGGAGGGCGAAAGAAGTCGGCTAAGGCCAACGAACGTATCCAGTTGATGGAGCGCGAAATTCAAGCCGAGGGTGGCGACGTGTACCGCGACCTTCCCGACCCCGCCCTTCGGCCCAGGCGTGATAGCGACGCCTTGGGTAGTCTGGCGGGAACCCCGACTGAGGATCGACACATGGAGCTTGGCCGTCCGGGCGCAGGGGATGGCCATGATCACAACTCTGCAACAGGAAACACTTTCCGCGACGAGCTGAAGAGGCAGGAACACGAAAGGTCTTAAGAAGGTCACTTACTAATTGAAGGCCCATCACTACCCAACCGGTTCCTAAACTTAATCTGAGTAGGTTGTGGATAAAGATCAATGCGACCAGTATCATAGGACAGTATAACATAACTGAAACTACGTGATTGGGTGGTATTTTAGGACTGTGTATATTGCTCTGTACATATATGAGAAGACCCTTATTGTTTCTAGATTTACGAGAAAATGATAATATTCTGGTTTATATTTAATGTAAGGATTTTTTTTTAACAAGGAGCAATACAAGTAGTGATTCTCAGAGACATCGCTATGCTGACATTTCCAAGCGATGAAATCGGTAGTCACATCCGTCCATTTCAATATCATAAGGGCGCAATGAAAGTTCGGAGGTAGTCTTAATTGACTATAATCTACTTGAGGTTAAAGAGGTCTTTGATCGTTTAAAGGCTTTCTCACCTTTTCTCGGATGTTTAAGGCTATATATACATAGTGTCGGCAACCCGAACTGCCTACCTCTGACCTTATGTTTCTGATAAGCCAGGGCCGAATAGCCTCAAGTGAGTCCATTGGCAATACTACCCAAGCCGCACGCTGAAGCATGTGGTGAGTTATTCGCACAACAATCAAAGAATAATTATCCATGAAATCTGTATTATTATTAACCCCTTCGACAATAGTAAACATATCGCTTTTTCGTTTCGTTGTCTAACCTTCCAAACGCTCAGTTATTCGTCTGTAGTGAGGTAGCTTATCCTTCTCGGTTTTCTGCAGAGCGCTACCAAAAAACCTCTGAATGTAATTGAGGATACCGGTCCAGAGAACAAATCCGAAAATGTTGTTGCGCAGCCATATTCCCCAAGCCGTTTGCGGGGCCATGAATGGCGTGACCCATCGTGGCATCTGTCCTAACTCGTCGATGAGCGGTCTCATGCGTTGCTCATAGCCCCGAAGTCCGGCTGCGATATCGTCACCATGCTCGCTGATCTCGCCAGCTAGGACATACGCACCGGCCATCGCAAGGCTCGTACCTACACCCGTGAGACCACTGGCATATCCAGCATCACCGACCATCACGAACCGCCCCTTGTGTAATTGGGGGGCCTTGACTTGACATACTTCGCTGGCGTAGAGATCATCGGATTTCATCAAGCCCTCGAGCACCTGCGCGTCCTTCCAACCAATATTTTCGTACCTCCGAGCTAGGAATTGTTTGAGCGCTTGATCTCCCTGCCTCACGGCCTCGCGGAATCCCAGGATGGCGTCGCGCTCGCTCTTTGGGTAAGCCGACATCATGAAAACGCGGTTCCCTGCTGTATCAGGTGCGACGGCCATCATGCGACCACCTGGTGCATTGTATCCCACCCCGATTTTCTTTCCCTGGAGTAAATCCTGCGACATGCAGAAATAGGCTCCCCAGCAATTGGCCGAGACTATGTGATCCCGGACACCGCACCCGAGTCCAATTGCGCGAGTCCGTGATGTCGTGCCGTCACAGGCTACGATTAGGTCATAACGCGAACGGGGTAATCTGTTGGCGAATTCGACTGTGACGGGTCCACCATCAGACGGCTGTTGAATCGCCGTGACTTGCTCATCAAACACATATTTGACGTTTTCGTTGTCCTTGGTCAAGTCAACCATGATCCTCGACAAGTCGCCTCGCAAGATCTCATACTCTGAGATCAAGGTTTGTTGGTCGGGGTTGCCTGTAGGTCTCAGGGTACCGTATGGCCGGCCATCACTGCGGATTAAGCTCATGCCCTCGACTTCGTACTTGTTGGCTCGCACAGAAGCCTCCATCCCTGGTATCTTCCGCATCACCTCGAGACCGATTGTGCGTATGTCTATGTTCTGTCCACCTGTTCGTAGAGAGGGGAACCGTTCAATGACCGTGACCTTGGCTCCTGCTTTGGCGAGCCAATACGCAGTCATTGGGCCGGCTATAGATGCGCCAACGACGAGGACGTTCATTCCGGCCATGGTGTTTATAGGATTTAGTTGTTAAGGGTGATTTGATTGTGTGAGTTAGCCTGGGTGATTGCGACGAGATGAGAAGACATGCTCATCACTCATATCTGGCGACGACATACTGTTATATACTAATTGGCTTTATTGACATTTTGATACTCCTACATAAGCTCATCCATGTGGCTGCTCTAGTAACCTGACCATACCACAGTCCATGACGCTGAGGCGGTCGTCAAGCGGATTGCGCGGTGGGTCGCGGACTTTATGTGACCCCGAGAAGTCCATTTCCTCTAGAAGGGTCCTGTCCGTTATTTGGTTGGGTCCAAATGCCTTCACTACAGAAAGTATCACACGTTAGTGAGCGGATTGAAAAAAAAAATCGGATTAATAGAGAAAAAATTCAAGCCACGATGTTTCTGCTTTATTCACTCAAGGTTTGGCGTTTATATGATGCTTTGCTTAAAAAAAAAAAACATTTCGCCCTTGAAAATTCGCGGACGGGACCTTTTTTCGTGAGCCACTATATCCCCCTGTTGCGCGCTACGCGTTCTCTAGCATTTGGACCGTCACCAGGAGAATTGCTCCAGGAGGTGGTGAGTTAATACAACGAACGACACTTGCTCGACAACAAGATAGTCATGCACCTCGAATCCTGGCTCTCTTAATTTTGATAATACCCCTGTTATAGGTAACATGAAGCACGATATATCACCGCCAACTAATAAGCAACATGTGATGGGTAGACTAGACCTGGATAGGGGCTCAAAGTGACCTAAATACTTCGTAGGCTAATGACGAGCTAGGTAGTAAGTCAAGGCTGGGATACCTTGAGCTCCTTTATTTCGTCCATCCACTCTTCAACCCATTTGCGCATCCATTCATGACTGATAGAAGGCATATCGCGCAGTGTAGGACTGAGTGAAACGGCTTGATCCACCACCATGGGTGGTTGTACGTTACCTTGACCCTCCGGAACAGGAGCCCAGAGGTAATCAGCATAGAAGCTCAGCAGCTTAATTGCCGGGTTCCGGACGACACCCACATCAAGAGATTCTTGCCCGCTCTTAGCTGGTGAACCCGACTGGTCGTTGTTCTCATTGCTTTCTCGCAGTTTAGCCAGCCACGTCGAAGGCGGTACCAATGCAACCGGTCGCGCAAGCATCGATTGGGCCTGGACCTGGATCGCCGGGACAAACGATTCCCAGGATGTCGTGTGCGGGTTGCGCAGGTTGAAGACTTCGGTGCCAGAAGTGTGAGATGCACGCAGCTGAGTATCGGCGACGACAAGATCTGCGACAACAACGCCCAGCAGGTCATTAGGAATCCAGTCGATTTCTGAGAAGAGAGGGCCAAGGTCACTCGGCAAGCAGCCCAAGGTCAGCAGCGAGCTGATCACCAGACTAGGCAGCCATTCCGATTGATTCCATGCTGCCCCTTTGGTATCGAGTCCAGTAGAGCCGGCGACTTGGCCAACCCGGATGATCTGAACAGGTATATGGAGTGAATGAGAGGCCGTCTCACACAGCAGTTCGGCTAGTAGTTTGCTCCGCGCATAGCCATTCATGCCTGTAGCACCGAGAGCGACCGGCTCAGAAGGCACAGATTCTGCCGGAGGGCCGGGCTCAAGACCCGCGACGGCGCTGACGCTGGAGACGAAGACGGTACGCATGGGCTGTGGCGATGCGGTTGTGGCCAAGGTTAGGAGATTGACTAAGCCCGCGAGCTGCGCGCGGAAAGCCGATAGTGGCAGGTGGAAGTTTACCGGCCAAGCATTGTGGATGATGAGTCTTGCACGGCCGCCTAGTGTTTGGTACATCTCCTGGGTTAAACCGAGAGTTGAACGTGTTAGGTCGGTCTGCAAGAAGGTGACACGGCCGTTGTTGAGCACGTCTACTTCGAATCCAGCTGACGCAAAGCGCGTTTCCTGAGCAGAACGGCCTCCATCCGCACTACGATTGAGACAGAATATATGTCCGATGCCCTTTCGGGTCAGGAGTGCCCGGAGGATGGAGGTCCCGAGAGTGCCAGTAGAGCCCGTTAGTATGACATCGACCACGGCCGGGCCCCTTTCTCTCTCACTAGAAGCAAAGCGTGCTGGCTTTGGGATCTGTAAGATAAGATCACGGTAACTAGAAAGGAGTTCGTCGGCCACGGCCGTTCCCTCAGTGCTCTCTGATGTTGCTTGTGACAGAGCTTGCGCAAGTTGAAGAGCACTCGGGTTCTGGTAGATCGTGGAGAGAGCAAGACTACTGAGATGGAGGTTCTTCCTCAATGTCCTGCTAAGTTGTAAAGCTTGAAGGGAGTCTATTCCCTTCTCAAGGAAACTGGTTGAGTCTTCCAGATCTGTCCATCCAGTCAAATCGCGTACAATATTCCGGATTAACTGCGAGACGAGGGTAGTGTTCGTCAAGTCGACCGATTTTGCGCTCGTGCCGGCGCTATTTTGATCTTCGTCCTCATCAAAATCAGCTTCAGCGCTCTCGTATAGCTTGTTGATCTCAGTGGTGTATTGAGCTAAACTGGCACCCCGCTGAATTGTACCCTTTCCCGCCCGTATAAACCCCCTTCTATCCGTTATTAGGACGAGTGACTTCTCGACTTTTGCGTGAGCGGGCACGTGTTTGTTTGCTTCGAGTACACTGGGCCAGATGCTTTCGATCAGATTTGCTCTCTCAGCAATGCTCATGTCAATGGTCAAATCTTTAGGCTCTATGACCAACGCCGCTTGAAATCGTTGAGCGCCAATCACGAGGGCGCCGCCTACGATCTCGGGGTTATGGGCAACGATGAATTGTTCCATGGAGATAGGGTTGGTCTTCTCGCCGTTCAAAAACACGATGATGTCGTCTGCTCTTGCGCGCCAGCGCCAAGTATCTGGCAGTGTTGGGTGCGGTTCGAAGAGGTCGCGGGTTCGGTACTCAGTCAAGTCCTCGAAGCCGCGAATGCTGAAACCCGGTTGCATATTGGCTTTGCTCGCTTCGCGACGTATCACCAGCTCGTAGGTGCCGCTGGTAATTTCATCAAATGATGCTCCTATGCATGGGTGGAAGCGGACGTAGCGCCAACCGCCCTCTTCTCGCTCTAACTCAGGTACGAACACCTGGGGAGGGATTCCAACCTCGGATGCACCCCATTGGCTACGAAGACGTACTTTGGAAGCGACAATATCTCCTGTGGCCTGTGGTAGATCGCCGCCGATATAGACTATAAGTTCCAGATGGGCCGCACAGTACTCGAGAAGGTCAGGGCTCTGTGCAAGCTCAGCGACAACGGACGGCACCAATATGGCCACATCAGCCGGGGTGTGCCGTAGTGCGTTGACTAGATCATGAGCTGTAATAATCGCTCCTGCCGCTGCTGCTGGGACGATTGTAATATTTCCAAATGGGATGCCGTTAAACAGCCATTGTGTTAAGCCGGCTCCCTGAAATTGTCAGTATCTGTGAAATGGGGGCCTAGACAGGGGTATCAGAATAATTTCGACTGACATGGAAAGGGGGTAGTGCCGATAGCACTCGCTTCCCACGACAGAGGGCATCCACGGAGATAAGCCCATCAGGCGGCTCACAACTGGCCGCTTCAATCTGCCGCACGACGGTTTCATGAGTCCAGATCAAAGGTTTCGGTATACCAGTTGAACCTGAAGTGTGACTGTGCGCCTAGTTAGAAGATTCAACTGCCAAGTTGTATTTGAAGGTAATAGAAGTTTATACATAACACAAAATGGGTCCGAGCGAGACTTATCAAGTGTCTTGTCGGATACATATACCGGGCTTATGGTTTCCATGAGCTCATCTATGCCTGGGATCACGATGTTGTGGCAGTTATCTATCACTTCTTTTATTTGCAATACATGAGATGGAGCCGGATCGGGCGTGATCAAGACATTACATTCAAGTCGCTCGAATAGACTCTTGTGTGCCACTAGGCTGTTCCGTGGTGAGGTGAGAAACAACTAGCCGCGGCAGACGTCAGTCTAAAATCCTATCAGATTCTAGTAGAGCACAGGTACTTGCCGCGTGGCCTGTCTTGATCGCGGCCAGTAACAGCGCTGGGAAGCGTATATCGTTTGGGCCGACGTATGCCAAGATCTGTCCCTGGTGAGAGGTCTTGAGCTTTTTCGTGAGATACCGTGCCAGGCCATTGACAATATTATCCAGCTGCGCGTAGGTAACAGTTCGAACTCCCGTGGAGTACGAAGTAGGGCTGACAGGCCATATTCCGAAGATGGACTGTGGCTTCTCACAAGCCAGCTGGCTGACAATCTGAGGTAAAGTGGCCTCTTTCCAGAGTCCTGAGAGCGAACTTGAGCTTGCCATGAGGAGATCACCAAGGCGTGAAGTAGTAAAAACTCAATGTAAGATGATATTGACGTTGTTGAAAATTAGTAGAAGAGTAACAACGGCAAGAGAGGGGCGTCAGATGGGACCCTCTCTGATGTGAGGAAGGTTACGTAAGGTGTCGGTCCCGTGTTGGCACCCTGCTCGAAGACGTATTTACTAACTCCCAGCTATCTTGAAGGGCTTACTTTCTGACTGCCATTTCAACTAGTTTTTGGCTGAATTTGAGGTTCTCTGATTGTTTCTTCGCAATATTCCTCAAACTACCTTGGCCAGGGCGCCCGAGTCGGTGCTATGGCGACTCGCATATACGTCTCGGAGCTCATCTACTGGATGTACTGATGTTGCCATATCTTATTAAGTTTCGCCGAATAAAAGTCCCTTTCAGTGCCGCCTTCATCTTCATTGACGTGGTGATGGGCGCCTTGGCTTACTACCTGCCTTTTGAATTCCAGACAACGCAGCTTCGCCACTGATCAGTCCGTCCGCTAAGCCTGTCGGTGAGAGTTCGTTAACGTAAATTCGAGATCATTAACCTAGCGTTGCTGCTGCTTATCTCCCCTCGCCTTAGCGGTGGGGCCATTAGCATGGCAGAAAAGTACGTGCCGTAAATGCATGTTGGTATTCTTGCAGCTAAAGCTGGCCTGCATTGCTTACGATGCTCTACGGTGAACGGTGAACGCGGACCCGATTGGATATCAACTCTCTGTCAAATTTCAAGGGGGCTGTGCTGTCAAATATCCTATGCACCTATCCTTGATACATTGCCGTGTCCGAAACTACGTTGTATAGCTTCCTGGACATACATCGACTCGGCCAAGCTCATGTTAGGAATTTTGCAATTCAGGGAAAGACTCTTGTGATTGTGCAATCGTCTCGAAAATACCATTCTAGGCTTGATCTTGACTGTATAGAGAGGGTTCGTGGCAGCCTATAATTTTGGAGCGTTGGAAATCTTATTGTTCTATTAATACAGACTAATGAGTCCCATTCAGGTTTGACATTTCAGTGCCCAATATTTCTTCCTCGCTCACTTTTCCTTGCCTACCCGCTGAACGAAAAGAAATACCATCATTCTCTGACGTCAGTAGCTCGGCCGGAGACGTGTCTGAACCCCCACGAGAAGAGATCTGACTAGCCCTGCTTTTAAGAAGCTTGGCTTTTGACGAAGTAATGTCCCAAAGGCTCTTGCTTGTTGACATGAGCGATTCCCATGCGGGTACACCGGTGATAGACTGTAAGGTTGGCAGGTCAGCTGCTAGTATGCCAACTGAGCATTCAACCACTCCCCAGTATAGTCCGCTTGTAATAATAACTTTCGTCCGTTAGCTAAGTCCACTCCAGAAAGAATGCAAGTTAAGGGCAGTGTTTACGTATTGGGTCATCTTTAGGGTTAAACCCCCTCTGAAATATCTTTGCGAAGAAAACCAGACGGGTTAGAGACGACGCAGTAGATCTGGAAGTGATATTAGTGGAGCGCCCGTGTTGAAAGAAATGTTCATA
This sequence comes from Xylaria venustula, assembly GCA_022578775.1. Lineage (NCBI taxonomy): Eukaryota > Fungi > Ascomycota > Sordariomycetes > Xylariales > Xylariaceae > Xylaria > Xylaria venustula. The sequence goes on along the minus strand of MU389328.1, from coordinate 401,006 downwards.
CTCACACAACACCAAGAAAGAAGATTAGGAGCACAGCAATCTTTTTGCGCCAAGACATGTTGAGCTGCCAAATCTACTGACGCGGTTAGGAGAGCGATGAGATCGTAGACATGGTAGAGTGATAATTACAAGTGGCAGTGGGATAATGATCAGTACAACATCGGTGATAAAGTCTGTTATCGACAGAACGAGGTATGACATTTCTGTGTGCATGCATTTTGTGAGGAGGTCATGAGTAGATCGCCAGTAGGCATAAAGGTTTAGCCGGCATCCGAAAAGCTGCGCGAAGAAGAATGCAGTCGCCCAAAGAGCAACAAAGCAAATCATGCCCAGAAGAAGATTGTGCCTCCAGCCCCGGTTGTTCACTAAGAAGATCCGCATGTAGAATGCGAGAAAGCTGGCTTTTATGAGCCCCAGAATCAAAGGAAGCATCAGTAAGAGAGCAAATTGAATCTTGCCAGGATAAATCAGTATCTTTTGAAATAACCATTGGAACCGATTTTAGGATACGCACCTTCCCAGTCAATGCTGCCTGAGGAGTCGAAACTGCGAACGGATCATCTTCCAGCTCATGTGGTATCTTGAAGCGGCAAGCTAGGGATTTGTGAGCAACGCCAAAGATGATCGTAATGCCCATGCCTATTGTCAACGCCTACGGCACTTAGATTAGTCTTCGCTCCATGTAATCATCTTCAACGAGATGCCTAGTATTACGCACCGTTGCAAATAGTATTAGCCAGTCGTCTGCCTTCAAGCCGTGCTTAAGTTTCCGGCGTATATGAAACCGTATTCCTAGTGCCAATACGTCTAAGAAAGGAACAACAATGCTTGCGGCAATGACATGGCCTGGTGTCTCGAAATATTCCTGCTTAATAGACATTGTTGCAATTGGTCAGCCTGCCCGATTCCTCCGATGCTCTGAAATGATATTCAGTATGGAAGAGAGTAGGATATCTGTGGGAAATCACCTAGCCCTTGAAGTCTACTTAACGGCTTGGGGAAAGACGTGATAATGTGAATCTTGAGATATTTGTTGGACATACCACTTGTGCGCATGAGGCCGTTATTCGGAGCTATTGCGATGTTTGTTTTCTCGTAGTACTGCTATCCGATATACCTTACATCAGCTACTGTGATGTTTGTTTCCTTGTAATACCACTATCCGATACAATTTATACTAGCGACTGCATATTTCTCTTGCTGTATTATTTACATCTGACATCGTGTGTAGGGTTATGTCACACGAAACGTATTTATTCCGAGATCGATGGGATATCTATACGCCACCCTTAGATACAGACGTAGATCTATTTGATACAAGCCTGTCACGAGCATTAGCATCATCCACGCCGAGAACGAACAATAAGACATATGCCTAACAAGGCAGAATAGAATCGAATCGGATATATAGGTAGATTGTAATATGCCCTCCAAGCACCAACATCCCTATGAATCACCCGACGAAGAGAGACAATATCGCCTAAAGCTACTAGCTAAGCGGGAGACGGAGCTTATCACACACTTACCCGGCCTCCCCGTTACACATGTTCTCCTAGATGTTGTTGGCGACGCATATTTCCGCGGAATCACGGCAGTACAGCCCAGTGTCCTCTATCACAGCGTTAGCTAACGGAATATCACCTAAATTGCCGGTCGTATCACCTTTTGTATCTGTAGCAACTGTAGCCGTTAGCTCATCACCTTGCCCTGGCATGGCTTCAAGTCATCATTACCGTCTTCTACAGGTGCAGAGAATCAGCAAGGCTACTTAGTAGCATAATGGTTGAGGTCTAGAGCGTCAATAGATGCATTCCGGTGGTAAATTTTAAGGACGTTGACACGATATCTTCCTCTGGAGAATACATATTGCTGTTTGGAGGAGACAACCAAAGGGCCTTGAGGAGCCCTTGCGAAAACGAGCAAGATGAAGCATTAAATCGAAAGTGGTCTAAAAAGGCGCGAGAATTCGCTGCTTGGAGGATAGCATATTACAGCATTGCCCTTCATTTTTCTATCAGTCCTTCTCATATTTCTATTAGGCATGACATTTTCTCAAAGCAATGCGTACCCGACCCTACATCGCGGGCGCATTTGGTGTAAGTCCTATCGTAAGCCAGGAACACCATTCATTAAGTAATTACCTGGCCCCTATTGATGATGTGCTTAACTACGAGCTCGTCCACATAGATAGAATAGGGACCTCGGGCCAGAGTGCTTAAGCAGGTCAAGTCTAATGCAAATTCAGTGTGTGTGTGAAACGGGATTCGATTGAGGCCTGGAGTTATTCGCGAATGGTGCCGTAAAATCTCCCTCTCCGATGGTCTGGAAGTCCTGACGGCTTAGATTTAAAAGGTAATGTTGACTTCCTGCAATCGTTCGTTCTATTTAGTTACAAACACCCGGCAATATTGGCAAAAGCTGTCTACTTATGCAATGTCAAATAATGCAGCTACATACTATGTAGGTTAGCACATCTATTGGGCAGCCTAATATATAAGGCAGGAATACCTTCCGCTACGAGTCGCGCAGTCGGGCAAAGCAGCCAATCACAGAGCTTGCAATTGTCCTCGGCAATCTTTACTCCAGCATTCCAGCGCTCCAGCCAATCCGAATCCCAACCCGAGCCCAGTCCAAATCCACTGCATCATCGCCCATTCAATCCTCACTAACCGGGAACTTCTGCGGGAGAAATAGTGTAGGTTAATCGTAGCGGAACTTGATCATCAATTCAACTCCCTTGAGCACAGAGCGCCGACGACTCGCACCGCTACCTCCATCGTCGATTTCGTCCGGGACATTCTCGCACGCACTCTTGGGTGATTGATTGAAACGGGTTGCGTTTCTTTCTCCCTTCGAACATCCCCTCCAAGATACCCAACAACACAACACAACACAACACAACCACCACAATGGCTTCCGCGATCCGCCCAATGCTGCTGAGGCAGACTGCCCTCTCCGCCGCCACCCGACGAGCCGCCACCACTCCCGCGTCCGCGATCCTTTCAAGGACAGCGCCTTTCCAGTCCTCCTTTGCTAAGAATGCCGTTCGCGTAGCCGCTTTCCACGCCTCCAGCCGGAGAAGCCTGCTCCCTCCGGGACCTCGTATGTGCATCCCGAATCTGCTGCCGGATGTGCAGCAGCTCCCCTCTGCTCCCTCTGTCCCTTTTTGAGTTATATGTATACTCTACTAACGTTTGCGAAAAAACAGAGGTTATTAAGGGAACCGGTATGTGCGAACAGATTTCCTATTATCAGCGCGGTCATCTCTACACACATGTATACACAGATATATATATACATATGTGTCGAATCTGACCTAAACCTTGCGAAACCGAAGACCGAATGAAAGGCGCAATTCTCTATGCGGATACTGTATACTGACCAACCCACACAGTCAACGACGCCGCTCCCGTCCCCGACCCGGCCCCCACACACGGCTCCTACCACTGGACCTTCGAGCGCTTCGTCGCAGCCGGTCTGATTCCCCTGACCGTAGCCCCCTTCGCCGGAGCCTCTCTCAACCCGGCCCTGGACGCCGTCCTGTGCGCCCTGCTGCTCGTCCACAGCCACACGGGCATGCAATCCATCATCATCGACTACGTCCCCAAGCGCAAATACCCCGGCGCCTACAAGGCGTCCCTGTTATTCCTCAACATCGCCACCGTTCTCGCCGGCATCGGCCTGTACGAATTCGAGACTAATGATGTTGGCCTCACGGAGACTGTCAAGCGTGTCTGGAGAGCCTAAATACGCGCATTTCTTCTTGAAGGTGGAGTTCTGCCGAGCTGGGTCTGCGTTTTGACAGCGGAATTACGTTTCGAAAACGTATGCCGTTATGGGTATGGCAGATGAGATAGCTAGACTGAGCTATTCGAGTTGAGAGGAAGGAAGACAACGGATTTTGTTGGTAAGAGGGGGCCACCTCATGTGTCCAAGATTCGAAAGAGCAGTCGAATGAGGATCTCGTTGCATAAACCTACCTACTTATCCGTCCCCGGCCCAACCGTGTATCCAATATAACCCGTACATAAAACAAAACATTTCTATCACATTAAAAATACCACACAAGCAAGTCAGCAATGCATAAGATAGATGGGTCCTCTTTGATTAGATAGAAAGGTGACAGATGTGATTTTTTTGTACTCACTATATATCACTATGCTTGATTTACTTATTCAGCACCGCTCCCGCTGACATCTCTCTTCCCGAAACGAGCGCCCAGCCCGCTGATGGCAATATCTCTCCGGAAGAACTTGCCAAAGTTTCTCAAGTTCTCATTGATGCTCGCGGCGTTCTGGGCACCCGCGACTCCCGCGCTGCCCCCCGCCGTCCCGGGGACCTGCGGGGTGCCTATCCTCTCAACGCCATCGCGGGCCGCAGAAAGCAATTTCTCACCCAGACTGGTAGGATCGAAGCGCGCGGGCGCAGCAGCGGTGGCAGTGGCGGCGGCAGCTTGCACGAGGCCGGAGCTGCCGAGACCAGATGTCGTGAGCAGGGGAGTGAGGAGCGGACTCTGCGCCACGAGCTTGTTGCCTCCCGTAGAGGGCGTGGCGTCGCGGTGGATGCCAAAAAGCTCGACGAGGTGCAGCTGGTCGATCTTGCGGACACCCTTCAGCTCGAGGATCTTCTTGAAGTTGGTGTCGGAGCGGTCGCCTATGTGGATCAGGTAGGCCTGGACTAAACCTTCAGGGGGCGAGGGGCGGACCTGAAGGGTCTTGAGGAGGGGGTCAATGCGCGTCATGGTGTTGTTTACACGCTTGACAAAGCTGGCTGGGGGTGCTTGGGAGGTGGTTGATGAGGAGGGGTTGTGGTAGGAGAGGATATTTTCAAAGGCTTTTGTTAGGACATATTTGTCGAGGAGCATCTAGGTGTGTTTTGTTAGCAACTAAGTATTCAAAGAAATCATCTGCTACAAATATTATATGAAAGAAGAGTAAAGGCGCGTGAAGTGTGAGATTTACCTGTTCTGCACCGACCTCGGACACAGGTCGGCATTGCACAATGTTGGCAATATAAGTGTTGGTGATATGTTCAACCAAGTTATCGGCGAACGCCCGCGCATACTGCGGCTTCACGACAATACCCAGTATTTCCTCTGCTCTGGCATTGACATGTGAGACCAGTTCGCCGACATATGAGCTTTGATCCCCTACGCTCTCCATCTTGCTCCAGTTCGTGTTCTTCATCTCTCGCCACGCCCCGTCGCAATCCGCCTCTACTTTGTTCACAAGCGCTAGTACGGCCGTGCTCGCGACGCCAAGGAACGCGTCGGCCTGAGATGTGAGGTCGACTTTAGACACAAGCTCGCTGTCTATCCGTTTCTTGATATTTTCTTCCAGTTGTCCTGTATTGGTATGCCAGAAATCTGCTGTGTTCATTACAAGAATAATATCTTGTATAGATGCCGCTGTTTGTGCTGGCCGTTGTAAGATGGCCAGCAACACTTGCTGCGCATACTCATCCAGGTACTTGGCCAATGTTTTTGCGAGGTCTAATAAGCGCTCACTGGTCGACAGCTTCGCACACTGTGATAGCGTGAGCTTATAGAAATGAAACAATTCGATGGCAGAGCTGATGACGGCCTGGGGCGAGAACTCCTCATCAGCAGGAAGCAACGGCTGAGCTTTGTATTTCGGGATCATGGCCGCCAGAGCCTTATCCTGGGATTCTACCCACAGGCTTAAGTACGGCTCAAAAGCAACAGAAATAGACCCATTAAAGGTGTGTGTCCTCTCGTCTGTCGAGCTAAGCGTATCGATGCTCGCCCTCGGCTCGTTTGAAAACCTTCTTTCTATACTCTGCTCGAAGTCCATTGTCTCCTGGAGACAGCTAAGCAGCAGATTTACGTCGATCTTGGGCCCCTCAGTCTTGCGCATGCTCTTCTCCAGTATGCCCTTGTAGTCGTCCCGGGTCCCATCGCAGAACGCCATAGCAAGCGTCTCGCCAACGCGCCAGTGAGGAGGAAATATGGAAGCGTGCTCTTCCTCGTATCCCTTCATCATCCGCTTGAACCAGGCATACCGTCGTCCGATATTGTCGAGGCTGCCGGCCTCGTCGTTGCCCCTGAATACCTGGCGGTACTCACGCAGTTCCGTGTTCACGTACCAGGTGACAAGTCTCGCGCGCGCCGTATCGCCCAGGGCGTCCATGACACCGCAGGCCTCGACTAGGGTGGCTTTCCGCGCGCCGACTTCGCCCTTCGCGAAGGCTATCTCAAAGTCCTCGCAGACCTGCTCTAACAACTCACGCTGGACCTCGCCGACGCCACGGCTGAGGGTGGCGATCTGGTCAATGCTACGGTAGCTGTTGAAGTGGCGCATGAGCTGGATGACGGCTTGCAGCAGCGAGGAGCACTCGCGGTACTGGCGGGCGCGGGCCAGGCCGCGAAGCTGCTCGTAGGCTGTGGTCAGCATCTGTAGGCGCTTGAGGGCGGTCATGGACAGGGTCAGGTTCTTCTTGGTGCCGTCGAGGCGCTTGATGTCGGCCGTCATGGACGTGATGTCCTGCTCCGTCTGGATCGCCCGCGCGCGCACCGTCTCGATCTTGCGGAACAGCTCGCCCAACTCGGCCTGGGCCGACTGCATGCGCTCAAGCGACGAGTCGGGCCCGTAGGCCTGGGCTGTCTGGCGCGCGGCGATGTCGGTCGAGAGGGCATCTTGCTCGGACCGCAGCGTCGACGACACGGCGCGGATGGACGAGACGGTCGACGGGTGGGAGAAGAGCAGGTTGAGGTGTTGTATGGGATCGTAGTCGGCTGTTGTTGCGGCGGGCACATGTGTCTAGATCAGTCTCTTTCTGTCTCTCTCGTCACGGTTCAAAGGGTCTCGGCTAATGCTGGAGCTTGCTCTCTCACCTGCGTCTAGCGACAGCGACTCTGCTGTACTACCGTTCATGACGAACAGCAGACAGGAGAGCGAAGGCCTCGCTCGAATTGGCCTCGTTTAATAGTACTTTTCCTGCGAGATATGTAGTACCCAAGTATTGTGAAAGGGGTGGTGAGGTAGGTAGCTCTAAGTATGAAGTAAATAGCTACGCATGTTCAGGGTCCTGACTTACACCATTTCGATGTCGGACGGGCAGTGCAGACAGATACGGTATGTACATGACAAGGGGGAGAGAGCTTGTATACAGCTGGGATGTACGGTCCAGGCTCTCCAGGTACCGTACCTGCCCTGCTTAGCACTTGGACTGGCTCGACTGGGTCGCACCACTTACACGCTATCGCAGGGTCCTCTAATTACAGTTACTTCTCATAAAACTTATTTGGGTCACTTCAAACTGAGCTCACATCATCTGATATAAAACAAAGTAGTTAAAAATGGTTCAGTAGTCATTTTAGCACGCGAAAATTCTACGGCCTTGGACACCTGATGCGATCCCTAATCGTATTATTGTCCAGTGCTTTCAGCTTGAGCAAGACATTATTTAGCTCAATACGCTCGACAAGTCCTCGGCCAGGGTGGTAGAAGTCTCGAATTCTCTTGAATTCCACCCCCAGACTCATTCCCGCCTCACTAATCGGACAACCAAGTGGGAGATGCTGTACATAGGCAGTCTCTATCACTATTTACCTTCTGTTCATAATGCCACAGGGAAATCTTCCTCCCTGCCCATCGTCGTATTCACATGCTGGAAAGAAATGATTCGGTGAAAGCTGAACTCACGTCGTAAGCGCGCAGAGTCGCCCCGTAATGATATGCTTCCGCCATGTCCTCGCGACGCCATCAACTCCCCCCTCAACCCCTATCACGTCCACCAAAGACCGCGCCAAGTCGCGACCAAGAGCCCTCCTAGAATTATGATATGATTGTGACGAGCCGGAGCTGGTTATATAGCCGGAAGCCATCACAACGCGTAGTCTGGTCTTACGGGTTCAGCAGGTGCTCAATGGCTCCCTGTACGCTTCCGCCGCTCCTTCGCAGGGCCGCTACATTCCTTTCGAAATCGTAAAAACCCATATCATTTAGTTGACGGAGCTGTTCTGCATATCGCTCTTCCGGTGGTCGGTTATCAGGTGGAGATGGAGAGGGGGCTGATCCATTACCCACTCCCAGGAGCTGCATCATTTGCTGCAGGGCCTCCGGACTCATGTTTGGTAGACCAAACGGTTGATTGGCAGCGGTCTGGTCTGCGCCGAGGTTGGCGCCAAGGTTGGCGTTATTGAATAGATCAGCAAACCCCATAGATGGTGGTGGTGGTGGGTTTGAAGTGCCCTGCGTATTTGGTCCTTGTCTCTGTCTAACAGGAGTACCACCACTGGCGTTTCCGCTGTGGTTGGGGTCATGTTCGCCTGTACGTATTGAAGTAGGATTGGCCGCCGCGTGTGCGGCGCGAATGGGGGGCGCACCACCAAAAGGGCTGAAGAGGCTGGCGAAGGGATTAGACTGAGCACCAGCCCCCGCCAAACCCTCAAAGTTTGGAAGAGAAGGGAAGGAGTCGGGCTGCCCTTGCGCAGCGCCGTTGTTGTTTGTGCCATTGTTTCCAACACCAGGGGTGGTGTCTGTTACGCCGGGCATAGGGAAGGCGCCCTGGCCGCCTTGGTCGCCTCTCATGATGCGTTGTAAACGGGCGGCACTTCTAAGAGCCTCGGGATTGGTCATCATCTGGCGGAAGAGAGGTGAGCGAACCATCTCGCGGGCATTGGGGTTATTTCGTAGCATGGGGTTGGTCTGGATCATCATGTCGAGAAACTGATCGTTATTCATCATCTCGTTCATCTGCTGGGCCACATGAGGATTGTTAAGCATATTAGCAAGCTGATCATCGTCCATCATCGAGCCAACCATCTATGAGCAGGCATACGTGTTAGTAACTAGGCTAGGATGTGGTCGCAGGGAGGGGAACTCACGCCGCCATCGGGACCAAACATGTCAGCCGAGGGTAGGTTTGTTAGACCAGCGTATCTAGCACCGGTCAGACCGGCTAGGGGGTTGTTGGCAGTTCCGGCTGCCATGTTGGTAGGAACCTGGGGCGCGGCGGGAGTCGAGGTCGAAGACGAGGCGGGGGCGGGAGCGGGGTTGCTAGCGGCGCTCTTGACAAGGTGGACGGTGTTGCCGGCCTTGATCTTGTACGTGCATAGAGGCTCCTCGTTCTTCAAAACGCGGCCTGAGTAGATGAGACGCTGGCGTTCGGGTGGGATGTCCTCGAAATCGGCGCCGGCGAGCTTGGCCTTGAGGTCGGCCACGGTGGCAGACTCGGCCATGGTGATGGTGTGTTGTTTATCGCCCGAGGTCTTCACCTTGAAGGTGACCTGGGGGTCGGCAGAGGCGCCGTCGGCAGAGTCGGCCATCTCGGGACGTGTGTCGATGCAGTTACTAGAGAGGGTACTTTGCGAACTATCACTGTAGACAGCTATACACCTAGATAAGATGATAAGACAAGACCGGGGGGCCTGACAACGTCGTCGGGGCTATGTGAATATGTACAGTCGATGGATGCGACGCGGTGCAGAGCAGTGGGATGACGGGAAAGGTGTTGGATGTGGATAAGGGACGCCCGGGGGGAATGGAAAGGGCTTGATGCTCAGGTAGGTGGTGAGAGTGAGAGATGCAGCATACGAGGCAGGAGGACCTGATGATGATGGACGGATGTTTGGTGGGGCTGTTGGCGGATAGGTAAGTGCCTGTCTCGCCTGTGTAGATACCTAAGGTAGGCGGCCGTCAGCCAGGCAGCCCAGGGTTTTCAGTGGCGGATTGAAGTCCCTGTAGGGAAGTGTTGGTGCACCTACCTACATGTACCTCTTTAGTATGAAAACGTTCCCTACCAAGTATTGTGCTGTGTTTAGATACAATGAGTACTGCAATGAGGAAGGTTACGTCTCACAAGCTGGTACATACAAACATATAAGTGTAGAGACGGGCTTGTGGTTATGCTCATATACCCGATTGAAAAAACAAAGAACTTTGGAGTTCATTCTCCTTCTATTCATACTTACTGCACAAGTACTTAAGATAAAATACAGGTACCTACTACGTGCACCCGTCCGCCTATGATTACACAATAGTTGCACATAATGTTTCTGCATATACATCCCAAGGTTTGAAAAAAAAAAAAATAAAAAAAAAAGGCTAGATGTAAAGCACTTAAATATAGGCATTTGGCTGCATCCCGTCTTATTTTAGGTATATACTTAAGTATTTATGCCTAATCTTAACACATTTTCCATGAAGCCCAGTGAGTGAATCAAGTGAGCAGGCATTCACTCGCAATTACATTTCACACTTCTCGGCATTGATACAAACAGTAAGTACTTTTTACTGAACATACCTGTAATGTACATATCTTGCCCTAAAGTGCTACGTCAGGCGGCTAGGCCGGCCGATGTCTAGATAGGGCCATCTCCCAACCTTGAACCCCCACAAGCTGGTTCTCTTGGCGTCTACGGCTTTCTGCAGTTAGTGGTGTGTCGCGCGCGTCATAACACACATCTGGGTTGCATCTCGTGAGATGGCATACTGTAGGAATTTGGCCCAGGCTGTGCTGCTACATAATATGTATATTTGGTATGTACCGTATTTGGTTATTTACGGAGTAGGTACATAGTCAACCTTGACTGATGATTCTAAAGCCTACCTAGGTACGCCTTAGCTGTCTCGGTGTAAGCAGCAGGCCTTGTGCAAACAAAGTCCAAGGGCGCATACATACGTAGTAGTTCTTACTAGGCGAAGGCTGATGCGCTTCGTGGCTTTCTCACGGGTCACTGCAGCCATACTGTATAATTAAGAGGTCCTACTTGATATTGACGATTCACCGACAGAACAGAATCTCTTTTGAACCCCGCCCACATTGCTTGTACATAGGTAGGCGAGGTAGGTAGATATATTTGAGATGATGTGCTCTTCACTGCCTAAAATGGCAAAGACCCAATACCATAACCAGCTTGGCCCAATCAGGCATGATACCGAGGCAACAATTCAACTCGGTATGGAATTCCGAGGGCAGGTAAAGGACAATCAACGTGTACATAGACAGCTGATGAAGGCAACTTTCACTTTATTCTGTTCCAACCTCATCCTGCGTACTAACCTAAATATTCTCATTCGTCTAGTATCTATAGATAGAGTTGCGGAAAGGAAAGAACCCTCGTTTAAGCTTTGAGTCGTATTATCACCATTTCATCCCTCTTGCGCTGTACTTTTACATTTTATAAATCATGAAGGGCATCCAGGTGGCTGCGTATGTCAAGGTAAGACACGGCTGTGATGATACCCGGAGAAGAAGAAGAATAATGCTAATATGGCAATATGAAAGGGCCCCAAGGAGCTTAAAGTGACCGAGCTGCCTGACCCCAAACCATCACCGGACCAATACCTGATCGAGGTCCACGCCGCAGCCACCAACTTCTTCGACATTCTTCAAGTCCAGGGCAAATATCAACATCAGCCTTGTGAGTTTTTATTCCATCACCCACCCCCACTTAATTCTATTTTTCTTTCCCTTTACTCATGAATCACTTACAGCTTTCCCTTGGGTGTCTGGCGCCGAGTACTCAGGCATCGTCCTCGCGGCACCCGCAAACTCCAAGTCGCCCAAGTTCCCCGTCGGCAGCCGCGTGTTCGGCGCGAGTCAGGGCGCCTATGCGACAAAGGTGTGCGCCACCGAAGAGCAGCTGCTCCCCGTGCCTCAGGGCTGGTCCTTCACGGATGCGGCGGGTCTCTTCGTGACGGCGCCGACTAGTTACGGTGCTCTTGTCCTACGAGCCGGCGTGAAAGCCGGCGACTGGGTCCTTGTCCACGCTGCGGCCGGTGGCGTGGGCTTGGCAGCCGTCCAGATTGCTAAAGCATTCGGAGCTACGGTCATTGCGACGGCGGGGACGCCGCGCAAGCTCGAGGTCGCGCGGGCTTTTGGTGCTGATCATGTCATTGATTACCGGGATGCGTCTTGGCCGGACCAGGTTCGCAAGCTCACGCCCAAGGGTCGTGGTGTCGATATTGTATACGATCCAGTCGGGCTTGTTGACAAGAGCACTAAATGCATTGCTTGGAACGGACGCATTCTTGTTGTCGGGTTTGCTGCGGGTTCCATTGAGAAAGTCGCGATGAACAAGGTCTTACTCAAGAATATATCCCTTGTTGGTATTCACTGGGGTATGTATGCCACGTTTGAGAAGGATAAGGTTCCTGTCGTGTGGAAGGGTATTGGTGATCTCATTGAACAAGGAAAATTCAAGAGCACCGTCTTCATAGATAAGGAATTCGTTGGACTGGAGGCTATACCTGATGCACTGATTGCTCTTGGTGGCAGAGAATCATGGGGCAAAGTTGTAGTCAAGGTCCCACAATCGGGCGAAAGCAAATTATGATTTCAGCATGTGTATAGAAGTTACTACACAACATCATTTTCACGGTATAATATAGCATGGGTAGCACAGTAGACTCCCCTTAAAAAGACATATGCTGCATCTACGTGGCTTGCAGATTACGATTGGTTCCATGACAGAGGATCCCACGCATGTGAGTTGACAGCTCGTCTTACGAGTGTGCGAGTAGTGATCCGCATCTTATCTAGCTGACAAAAAGGGGATCAGAAGCGGCTTAAAAGATTTGTAGTGAACTCAGTTTTGCATTTCGTCATTCTGCCAATTAATCAATCGTCTCGTTCAACAGGGTATGCCCCCCATGCCCCGAAAATCTGATTTGTATCTGCATACTCTCCAACACCCTTCGCTTCATCTCCTTAGGCGTTTTGACAATATCCATGCCGGGGAACGCACCATGTGTGCTGCTAGACTCATAGTTTTTCAAGATAGTCCACATGTGCTCCAGTGCGTCAGGCGCAAGCGGAATCATGTTCGGAATGCTCCACATGAAGGCAAAACTGCTCATCCCGGCCGGCCTTTCGCGGGCCGCACCAACCGCATCCTCATCCCAGTTCCCTAGTCCCGAGGGTGTGGCAAGAAAGGTGTCGGCAATCAGCAGCCTGTCCGCAAACAGCATGACGAAAGACCCAGGGAAATGGCCCCCTAGCTTCAGCACCGTGGTACCGAAGACCTGTGTCTCGGTCTCCGTTATGAAAACCTGCCGAGTCACATCGTGCTGTGTCAACCACTCCTTGTCCTCAGCTGCAAGGTAAACGGGACAGTCGAATGCGCGCGCCCACTCCAGGTGCGTCGAGTAGTAGTGCGGGTGCGAGATGACGATGGCCTTCAGACCGCCCAGCTCTTTGAGCTTTGTTATCGTCTCATCATCGAGCAGCGTCACGCAGTCCCAGAGGACGTTGCCCTCCGGAGTCCTAACGAGTATAGCGCGCTGCCCAATGCCGACTTTGGGCTGTGTATGGATCTGTATGAACCGCTCCGGGTCGGCGGCGATTGGCGAGAAGAAGTTCCTATGCCCGTCTGCACGCAACGTGTCGAGCGAGACGAAGGATTGTCCGCTCGGCGGCACGTATTGCCGTGGGTCATCGCAGATGAGACATGTCGTGACCTTGTGCTTGTCATCGGTAGGAAACTGGGTGCCGCATGTTTTACAGACCAGCCAAGGGCCGGTCTGCTTTGGGTTATACGAAGATTCCTTTTCGGAAGGCATTATATTATACCTGAGATCTTGTTGCGAATTTAGAGGCCAGACTAGCCGGACTAGATGGCCTTTTTTACATATCCACTTATGATCCCATGAAAGATAGAAAGAACACGTGTAACCAAGCTGAGCCGTGCTGTTATACTAGACTTATCCAAGCTCATGAGCGGTATTACTCTTGCGTAGCACAGGGGAAGACCAATGAATATTCAAGTAGGTATGGTCAATGGTGGAATCCGAGGACCATGTTCAATATCAAACACCCTACATCAGGTGGCGCACAGCTTGTCGGCCGATTTGTTCGGTTGTTTCTCCTTAACACTACAAATGGTATGATGTTAAAATCCATTGGCCCCGAATGTAGTCTTGTCGACCCCGACTTCTGCCCGACTATCGGTTGCACTATCTTAGCGGTAGAGGGATCTGGACACTACTTATTAGTAAATAGTGGAGTGCGGCGAGCTGGGGAATGCTCCATTGCTGTGTGGGGAAGTTCCCTCGGCTCGCCAAAGGGGTCCGCTGGGGCCGGCTAGGAGCGGATGTGCATATTATACCGGCTTGTTTATCTTCACTATCTACCTATCTAGGTATCTGTCGGACATGGTGAGATAGACCGGTAGCCGGTGAATAGACTGAGGAATTCAGGAAGGAATATAAGCTGTGTGATAAGCTGCGGGGAGCTTTACTTAGGTATTCCCATAACCCAATACCTACCTACTTCTTCACCCAAGTGGTAACCAACCAAATCCATCACTCCGCCGCTTCTTTATCTACAAATGTAGGTACATGTAGATAGTTAACCACCTTGGTGAAGTAATCTAGCAGAATACTAATAAAGACGGTCCCCCTTCTCGTCTCTCTGCATCAACTTCTCCAATTGTCTTCTGCTAGCAAGCGGGATACGTCAAAGCATTTATTTACTATAAAGCCGATCATCCATACCTCTCTTCGCCAACATGGTATTCTTTCTTGATTATTTACAACATAGACACGATTGGTAAGCTTTACCAGTGTATTCCGCATTCATTGCTCACCGTTTACATATCTGTGCACCACCACCGTTTGCATCAGTTAACATTCTATAGTCAATTCAAACAGAATGAGCGAAATGAGCGAATCAAGGCACTCGGCCGATATCGCGGGCCTTATACACCCATGAATCGGGAAATCATAGACAGACCAATTGAGGAACTCGTTGAAGATGTCCAGAAAGGCGTACTCCAGCCGTCGGCGCTCCTCGACACCTATGGCAAGGTGGCACTCAAAGCCCACGATAAGACCAATTGTGTCACCGAAGTCATGATCCCCGAGGCCGAGGGTTGGATCCGAGACGGCTCAATCAACTTCAAGGGACCCTTGGCTGGAATACCCGTGAGCCTGAAGGATACTATAAATGTCGGCGGCTTTGATTCTACTGTTGGTTTCAGCAGTTTTGTCGGCAAAACACATGCCGAGGACGGCCCGACAGTGCGACTGCTCAAAGATGCCGGAGCTGTTCCTTACGTGAAAACGAACCTCCCCATCACACTTCTCAGCTTCGAGTCTACAAATGATGTTTGGGGACGATGTACAAACCCTCACAACAGCAAGTATTCGCCCGGTGGTTCAACCGGTGGTGAGGCGGCGCTTTTGGCCTTGGGCGGGCGAATCGGAATTGGTAGCGATGTGGCTGGTAGTGTCCGAGCACCGGCTCATTTCTCTGGCATCTACTCCCTTAGATGCTCAACCGGGCGGTGGCCGAAAGCCGGCTTCGCGACGAGTATGCCAGGCCAGGAAGGTGTGCCAAGCGTCTACAGCCCAATGACCCGGACCTTGAATGACCTGGCATACTTCACACGTGCTGTCATCGGCATGCAGCCCTGGAAGTATGACTATTCTGTTCATCCTCTCGCTTGGCGCTCCGATGTTGAAAAGGAATATGCTACAAAAAGCAAGCTCCGCGTAGGCATCCTGCGCACTGATGGCGTTGTAGACCCGAGTCCAGCCTGCCGCCGGGCACTTGAAGAAACAGAAGAAGCATTGAGGCTTGCCGGGCATGAAATTGTAGAAATAGATCCGCCTTCACCGTACGAAGCTCTGTATCTAGGTGCGCATTTACTAAATGCCGACGGCTGCCAGATGTTCAAATCCTTCATGCGACCTGGCGAGTGGAATGACAGAGGAGCCGACCAACTGGACTGGCTGATGCGACTTGCGCGCCCCTTCAAATACTTCTACTATCTTTGGGTGAAATACGTTCGGAGAGACGACATATGGGCTGGGCTTATCAAGGGCTGGCACCAGAAGTCTGCATACGAGAACTGGCAGCTTGTGGCGAAGCGCGAGGCGTATCGCAGCAAATGGTTCGATTGGTGGAATAAAACCGACATTGATTTCATCCTCACACCCACGAATGCTACCCCTGCCGTTCCGCATGATGGCATGAAAGATGCGGTCAGCAGCTGCGGATACACGTTTCTTTTCAACGTGGTAAGTGCCCTTTCGTGCCGCGATGTCGTGTACATGGGGATATAAGTTTATAGAATCTAACTGTCGCAGCTTGACTACACGGCTGGTTGTATTCCCATTACTCACGTCGACAAAGATATCGACCAGCTGCCGCCTGGGTTCGATATCAGCAAACTCAACGGTGTTGCTCAGGGAGCTTACAAGCTATACGATGCCAATGACATGGACGGTCTTCCGGTCGGTATTCAGGTGGTAGGTCGCAGGCTCGAAGAGGAGAAGGTATTAGCCATTATGCAGAGGGTAGAAGATGCGCTAGGTGACGACAAGTACGAGCTGCTTGATATTGATTGAAAAGGACCTCATTTCCCGTATGCCTAGCAAGCCACCGAGGGTGCCTAGGCTGCGCTATGTTGCGCCATGCCGTCATATACCAATACCATCACGAATGGAGGCACTCACTAAATGGATCTTATCATACAAGGCTAGATGTCTATTTGTCTGACTAAACGATAGCCTAGAGTAGTTATGCGGTATGGCGCCAGTCCTCCCATTGTGCTTGAAGCTTATTCCTCGATTGTCATTGTCGCGAAAGCCTTGTGCTTAAGCAATTGTATCTAGAATCAAATAAAGAGAGCAAATTTGACACAAAAAAGTATGAGAAAACACCCTCGTATACTCATTTATCTGAGACTCGCCCAATTTCGTCGCTCATGAAGTGCTAGTAGAAGCAGCCGAGCTGGAGCTCAAAGTCTTCTTCTCGCTAAGCTCCTGGTTCTGAGCTTCAACATCGACCTCCACAACACGTCGTCGCATGACCCATAGATACCACGTTCCCAGCGTCACGGAAGTGATGGCCACGGTGACCACGACGTAGAGCCAGATGTACGGGCTGACATTTAAGATTTCCCCGTGCCTGCCGCTCCACTCGAAGATACCCATGGAGAAGAGGGTCTGAAACCAACTAAGCGTTAGTTATGCAACTTCCAGTGTTCAATCAGGGGGTGGGGGGTAGTGGGAGTGTCGGATATGGAGATCACGTACCGCGACGAACGTGGCTGGTAGGAAGACCATGGTTAGTAATGCGATCGACTTCATCAGTTCGCTGTCGCGTCGCGTGTGCTGCGCCACCTTTAACCCGTTGTGCGCGATTTCGAGGTTCGTGAAGGTGTCTTTGCGGCCGATCTGGTTCCATTCCTATTATCGAAACGTCAGTTCCAAAATTCGAAGAAAGCGAGTTTTGGGGGGGGGGGGGGGGGGGGGGGGTTTGGGGGGGGTGGGTGGGGGGGGGCCCACCCCAAGGGTGTGGGGGCCAACGGTTGGTTGGGGGCGGTGGAACACAACGCCGGGATGGTTTTTGGCGG